>OY284488.1:18557901-19294001 GCA_958336395.1 Ctenicera cuprea | reverse complement strand
TTTTCTTTTATAATATTTTATACAACCCCTCTGTATTTTTTTAGCTAATTTCATTTACACTAATGTATTTATTGATAGATTTTTAATTTTAAAAATGCGCTGCATACTTTACCTTAGCGGGGAATCGAACTGGCCATCTTTGGTTTGTGAGTCGGTCTCCTTGCACCCTGAGCTAATCTCGCCTCTTATAAGATTCGACCGCTAAATGTTTTAAGAGTATTACAGAAGGTTATGATGGACAATATGATAGAAATGTACTACCAAGCATTACAGTTAGGGTTAAACCGTTTTTTTTTTAGCTAAAAAATTCGACTAATTACCCCTACTACCCCACCCCCCGTAAATCCGCGGTTGGACGTTATAAGTACAGCAAAACTGAGAAAATGCTCTCTGCTGTAGGCACATCAAAAGGTATAGTATTGGTTATAGGTGTAATAACAGTTTATGATGAAGGTTATCATTTTATTTACTTGTGGTTTATAGATATTGTGGTAAATGATCCCCCTATCGAAAATAACTCCACATTGGAGACAGCAGCCTTGGTTAATGATTATGTCATAAATTATTATTATAATTGTAGGAAGCACACAAATCTCCAAGGTTCCATCAAATTCGTAAACTTTAAATTCTTGATCTTGTTGATGCGCCATTTTTAACGTTTTTATACACAAGGCCAACAAATAAAGATAGTGTTTAGATTGACGCTATACACAGCGGTTTTAGGCTTAAGATAAAACTGTAAAGACAGGCAGTATATATTTAGCACAGATTCGATAAAGACAAAATCGGTAATTGCGCTACAGGTGCGATATAGCCTGCATGAAGATATTGTAGAGATTTGTTAAAGGTACAACTGTAAAGACAATCAGTATATATTTTCTACAGATCCGATAAAGATAAATCCCTGCTTGAAGTACCGGTGCGGTATAGCATAGAATAAGATGTGATACAGATGCGATAAAGATAAAACTGTACTGGAAACAAGTATAGATATCATATAGATGCGGTAAATATTTAATCTATACAGTTAAGGTATAGGCTAAAGTACAGCTCCAATACATATTACACCTGTATCACGTAATCTTTACCGCATCTTTAAATATCTCTATCGCCTAGGACATCTTTATAGATTTGGTTATACGGGTAACTGTTTACTTTCTAATATAACCTTTGACAATGACATGTAAACATGCCGAAATACCTATAAGGTTAAAATAAATAAATATTGTTGAAGTAATTAAGTATTTTATATATTTATAATCAATAAATATGGACTTCAACGAAGTAAAGCTAGAATTTATAAATAATAAATATATAGCTGCAATACAATTCCTTATACCAGATGCCTCATATTGGCACGGCGATATGAAAATTTGGATTTTTAAATGTAACATCCTATATATTTTTATAGGAAATTAATTTCTTTTTATAGTAATATAGATTAGTAGTCCGAAAGTAATGAAGGATGTTTAATTAAAAAAAACAAATTGCTGTTCATCGCGCCAAAAAATAACCTTAATACACAAAAATTTGTATCGCCGTTTTATAGACAATTAACTAAAAAAGTATGAAACATATTTAATATTATAAATTAAAAAAATCAAAACTAATGCAGACCAATGAATCACCCCGTATAGTGCATATAAAATTAAACAAAGATTCTGCTTCACCACAAATTAAACCTTTTGGAAAACCCAGCGAACTGTTATAGGATTTTATAATGTGCTTCCAGTGTTCTTTGAAACATTTAAAAAAATGAAAAGCTTTTACTTAATATTTTATTATTATTTTCAAAATTAAAAAATCAAACCTCTTTGTATTACTTACTCCAGGATTTGCTACTATAAATCCTGCTGCACTAATTTCTTGCCTCATGTAGTTGGTACTCAATACAAAAATTTCTTTATCGTAGTTGATTTTTTTCAAATAAGCAATTATGGCTAAAGTTGGATAGACAATATCATCTGAATGAACATCTAGTTGCATATTATTAAATTTTTTGTGATAGATTTCCATTCCCATAGTGCTGTTATTTGACACGAAACGTACTTTTTTTCCGTACTTTTTAAATTTAATTATTGTTTCTTTTATTCCTGGAATCGGTTTACTCATCGTCCATACCACACCTAAAATAAATCACAACAGATAATAACAAAAACTGTAACTATTTTCATGTTAATTTTTGGTTAACGTGTAAAGAATAAAATAACGATTTTTTTTAATATATCTGTGCAGATGTGTGAATGGACTCTTGTTTCTGATTAATTGGCTAAATATTTAGATACCAAGCAACCAAAAATTTTCCAGAAAATATTTTAATGAAAGATTTTATACTACTAACCTCAAAATAGTGCAGACGTCATTAGTACTCTAGTACTGGGGTATCGACTTTTTATATAATGTAAGAACATACTTATAGTATATCATAAATTCGTGTTCAAAAAGAATGGTTCAAGTGGGCTTTGAATGCCATTCTTTTGCCGATCCTACCTAGTATATCGCATGGTGTATAGCATGTACGGCGCATACACTATACTGAGTAGGATCGAAAAAGCTGTGAAATATGAAACCTTTTTTGAACGCATGTTATTAAAAACAGATGCATGGCGTACCAGTAATCTCATTTCCATTTTTTAGTGGATGCTATAGAAGTCGGGACACTTACAAATGTTTTGTCGAAACTTTTGATTTTTTAATTATTTTATAAATTGATGTAATTACAAATGTCGTAGGCAGATTTTTTAAATTTGTTATTTTATAAAACGCCTAGGCAGATCATGGAATAAGAAAAGAACATAGTGTAATTAGCCATTTCCTGACATTTATTTTAAAACAGTGTGAGCGGGTCACTAAGAGACATGTAAAAAAGAAAACAAAAATTTTTTTGTCGACCTTAGAAAGTAGGCTTTTTGGCCCTTATTTTGTGGTCGAAAGTTGACAATTGTTGCTTACCGGGACTCGGTTATTTAATTGATTATCTTGCTTGGTGTTGGTTCGATAACCATGGCTTTGTTATTCAAATATATTGTTGTGTATTTCGAGTTGTGTTTCATCTACGGACATAGTCACGTGCTACGATGTTTGGTTCATCTAGTATGAATCAAACGAACCCTCTAACGTGACAATATGTTATATACGTAAACAAGTTATTGTTATATAAAATACAGGTATACATGTACAAATAAAAGGTGTATTTTGCGTAATGATATAAAATTTGTTTTACAAAATCAAAACGTTGAATGGTCTTGTTCACGTATTCACTGAACTTCCTTAATAAAAACACTTGCTTCAATTTGACTTCTTTACGCATCTTCGGGTTTGTCTTTTTTGCACTATTAATTTTTAAATAAGTGTCCGTTTGAAAATTATTTAATGTTTGTAAGAATTTGTATATATCAGGATGGGCATGATAAAAGCTATTGTTAAAACGCGAGTGAAAAGACTCACAAACGTTGGTTGTGTCGCCTTACTGAGAAACAAAAATTAATTTTTTGTCGACCTTAGAAAGTAGGCTTTTTGGCCCTTATTTTGTGGTCGAAAGTTGACAATTGTTGCTTACCGGGAGACAACATAATTTTGCTTCCCGGAGAGAGACAAAGTGATTTTCCTCCCACTTCTAAAGGTGATTGTTGTTTGTTTTGTTTATTTTCCTCAGATACGTCTTGTATACCACGGATACATCTTGTTTACCGTGGATACCAAAGGCATCTTACATGCTAAAGTCGATTATTACATAACTGTCAAATTAAAATAATTTAATTTAGATTAATTTTAAAATGAATGTTTTGTGGTAAATTTCTCAAGGTCGACGAGAAAATCAGATGTGAAACTCGGGAAGAAAGTGTCTTTTTTTCCTTATGTGCTTTATTTAACGCACACGCGGGCAGAAAGTATCACTGTCTTCGCTTGTTTTATAAATAATTATTGTACGACACATTCAAAAAAATATTTAAATGATGAGCTTGCATGCAAACATTTAATCGAAAAAATATAAATATATGGCTTCTGAGCTATTATCCTTGCAATCGCATTTATCTGAAAATTTTTAGCAACCTTCGCTGTATTTAAATTTCTTCAAATTTTACAGTTGTAGATAGAATCGTTTTAATCTGTTCTTGCTCTGCTATTCCTCTATTAAATTCTGGCCAAAACGAAGCAAAAGCCCATACTAAGTAGTTTAATTGTGCCCGGAAATGGTTTCCCAATCAAATAATTTTTACAGCACACCATAGGCCATCTAGCGGAAACAATTTGGTACCACGCACGACATTAAAGAATGAACCCACATTATTATGTAACGGTTCAGAATTTTATGAATCCGTAATTTATGTAGCTTGGTTTTCTACTTTGTCTAAAAAAAAATTGCATAATATTGGATTCAACAAGGAAAGTAATTTACAAATCATAGTGAACATTTTTACGATTGATTTTTAAGGAATGTGTCTATTCGTTGTAGAGTATACATAGTTGTTCAGACATGACTCCCCAGGCCAATATATACGGTTTTTTTTTGAAAATAGCTCAGTAAATATAGCAAGGACAGTAAAAATAAGGAGCAAGTCACTACGCCGCACAGTGGGCCAGATGCTCAAAAAGCTGGCCAAAATTCAAAAAGTCATCGGATTTGCATAAAACTTTGGTTTTAAGAGTTTGCGAGGTCGCTGATCTCAAATCTGATGTCAAAATTGAAAAATTCGGTATGGCGGACTACTAGACAAAATTTCATCAGATTTATACGATAAATGGGCTTTGAAGGTTTTTATAATGGCTGATTTCAAATCTGAGGTCAAAATTGAAAAATTAAATATGGCGGAGTATTAGACAAGATCTCATCGGATTGATACGATATTTGGATTTTTAAGGTTTTCGTGGTCGCTGATTTCAAATATATATCCAAATTGTAAAATTAAAAATTGCGGATTCAATACAGCGGACTACTGCACAACATTTTATTAGATTTATACGACATTTGGGTTTTGAAGGTTTTGTTGCTCTGATTTTAAATCTTGTGTCAAAATTGTAAAATTTAAAATAACGGATTTAACATGGCAAAGTATTTGACAAAATTGCGGATTCAATTCTTTATAATTATAAAACTTTCTAGGTGAATTTTAAATACGTTGACAATCTTGATATCTAATAGAGGAGAAAAAAAATTTTTCAAAACTGAAAGGCCTAACTTGATTTTTGTAAATTCTATTTATTTGGGGATCAGATTGGGTTAAATACGAAAGGAAAGTACTGCTGTTCCAAGCAGGAACTACATTCTATGCAATTTTCAGAAAAAATTCTAGTTTTTAATGTCTGCCACAAAAAATAATTTAAAAAAACAAATATTATTTGTAGATCTAAAACTGCTTTTTACACTGAACTAGACTAAACAAAAAATAAAATCTTTGTTCTTCTATTAAATAAGAGAGATACTCTGTTGTGCCCAATATAGGTCATTATTTACATGCACTTCTTAAGTACCAGAGCACCTTACCCTTGACTTAACCCTTAACTGTTTTAATATGCCTAGTTCACTAAGAACTCCCTTGAGCTTGATGTAGTAGCATTAATAGTGCCCCTGGCCCGCAATGCTTCAAATAGTTCACTGCGCTCGATAGCGATAGTTCTCCCTGCAAAAGTTGAAAATTTTGAAAAAAGGGCAAAAAAGGAAAGTGAACAAGTTTGGTACTGCTTAATAAGAGTCCAAGCTACAATCACATGCCGCTTTTGGAATGTTACATTGAGTAACAAATTATTAAAACTCTATTTGAATTTCTTGGTTTAACAAAAATATGCTCCTAATGAAAGTGACTCTATATACTAAACAACTAAATAATGAAATCATGACAGGGGAATTAGAAAGTAATGCCCTCTAATGTGCGACGAGAAAAGTTGCAAAGCAACAAATGATGCAGACCGATATCAAAATCAACCGACATGCATTTTAAAGTAGGTACATACCTAGCCGACTCTCATTCGCCATCTTAATTGAAAATATCACGAAATTTAAAAAAAAACTACTATTTAACGGTAGCGCTCAATAGAAAAAAGAAACGGGAGCTTGCGAGTCGTGCGAAACAATTGTTTGCGACGTTGTTATGGCGACCCAAATTTAAGCATAAGCGTTTGTACATAAAATTAGTATTTCGGGAGATATTGAATTTGAAATCTCGACAAGATTATGGTAGAAGGTCGATGAAATCTGTGCATTAAGGAGGCAATATTAATCCTTTTTCAAATAGCAGTACAGGAGTTTGTAAGCTATTTTGATACATATAACCTTTGACAATGGCATGTAAACATGCCGAAATACGCATAAGGTTAAAATAAATAAATATTGTTAAAGTAATTAAGTATTTTATATACAGATACTCATTATTTTGATACAGTTTTTTATTCTTATATAACTAAATACTACTGTTACGTAACAAAACTTTCAAGGTAAATGCGGTTAAATGTTGAAATCAAGGTTCGCCATAGCAACAACTTATATCTAGAATGTCGTCAACCACACGTTGCAAAACAATTGAATATTTAATATTTTTATTCATAATTTATTCTTATTTTAAATTTAAATACCTAACTGGTTAATCTACCTAAATAACAAATGTACTTGAAATTACAAAACTTGTTCAAACCATAATAGATTCATGCATTCATTATTAGATTCTCTTAAATTTTGAAAGAACTTTGAATAAACTTGAGTCATTTAATGGCCCAATGAAAACAATACAGTGGTTTGTTCACCCGATATTACGCCGCTGCACTATTTCTTGTATGGGTCTTTTACTGACTCATGTGCAGTTTTTTTGGAACTTAGGATGAACTAAAAAAACTACATTTAGAATAGCTGAAAAAATACCCCATAGTGCGAATTCAGTAAAGTTGAATATCATCTCCCTAACGCAAATAGAGATTCCATCAAAATTTTGACATGCAACTGTACAGCGTTTTACTGCATAAACAGTCGATGGGTCGAATCTCGGTTGGGCCCAAATCTTTTTTTATTTTATACTGCTTTTTTTAAAACAATGTTGTTGGTATTTACTGTATGCCCGAGGTTATGGTTAAGAACAGTTATATTTTTAAAGAAAAAATACGAAAACAAAGTTGCATTCACTCACTAATAAATTAGTGCGCAGGATTGTGACGTCATCGCGTGGATCTAAAAATATTTTAATGCTCCACGTTAACGTGGAGCTAGACGCGGCGTTATGTTTATCATTAAACTTTGTAACCATCAACGACGTGCAATTTTTGTTTAGATGTAAATTGGAGCAATGTAACTTTGTCAAAGTTCAAAGTATTATATTCATATTTGAAATTAAATCAGTGTATAATTTGTTTATCTATTAGATTCAATTGAATTGCAAATTAACATGTTATACTGGAATATTCACAAACACAATTAACACGCAAATATGTAATGAAAGATAATTGTTTACATCTTCAGTAAATTTTATTTCTATTTTTGCTGGGTTGCAACAAATTCTTCTAAATAAATGATTTCTTTGTTTTAGTAATTTGGTCTGCTAATTTATAATTTACTTTTATTGTCACCGATGGAAAATGTATTTGAAAGTTTTTGTTTTAGAAAACTTTACCCCACACGTTTTTCTGTTCGCCTTGAGTACATATTTTTCCTTTTTTTTAGATCTAAAAATATTTTAATGCTCCACGTTAACGTGGAGCTAGACGCGGCGTTATGTTTATCATTAAACTTTGTAACCATCAACGACGTGCAATTTTTGTTTAGATGTAAATTGGAGCAATGTAACTTTGTCAAAGTTCAAAGTATTATATTCATATTTGAAATTAAATCAGTGTATAATTTGTTTATCTATTAGATTCAATTGAATTGCAAATTAACATGTTATACTGGAATATTCACAAACTACAATTAACACGCAAATATGTAATGAAAGATAATTGTTTACATCTTCAGTAAATTTTATTTCTATTTTTGCTGGGTTGCAACAAATTCTTCTAAATAAATGATTTCTTTGTTTTAGTAATTTGGTCTGCTAATTTATAATTTACTTTTATTGTCACCGATGGAAAATGTATTTGAAAGTTTTTGTTTTAGAAAACTTTACCCCATACGTTTTTCTGTTCGCCTTGAGTACATATTTTTCCTTTTTTTTAGTTAACAACAAATAAAACAAGAAATTGTTCTTTCGTACAGAATTTTGTCGCATAAATATTTGTTATATATGCTTATAAGTTATAACTATAGTCCGGATTTCTAGTGTATTATTATATTATTAAGCAAGTTTGGCATTATTTTTTAAATGTGTAGCTGGCGCATACATAAACTTTTAAACAGACTATTTACGTGCTTAGAATGGTAACGTCCATATGTTTGACCTTAATCTACCTTGTGCAGGTAGTTATTATTTATTTGGTCAACTGAAATTGAAGCTTGTGTAATACTTTAATAAATAATAAAACAGGGTTCATAAGCGTAGAATATCAATGGTCATGAGTTTTAGAAGTACTTTAAGGGCCAGCAGGTGGTCTAGTGGTTAAAGTCCCAGGCTTTGAAACTATACTCTCAACGGCAGTAGGTTCGAGTCCTCTGCCCGTCGGAAATTTTTCTGAATAAGTTAAATCCGGCGGGTCCATGGATGGTGTGTATGTTGGGTTGCATGTCTTTCGGGGGTGGGGCATGCTAGACCGGTGAATAGCGCTGAAGTGCGCTGAGCCCCGGTAAGGGGGTGCGATGGGAATTATGGAGTCGTGCTCACGCACGGCCTCATGATTCTTTAAAAAAAAGTACTTTACAAAACAATGTTATGAAACTGCAAAAATATGTTTTTTTGATTGAAATGTAAAATAGGAACCACGAATTGATCAAAATAGAACATGTAAATTCGATAATACAACGAGAAAGTTTCTACGAAAGAAAAGTTTGGACTATGATCACTCATAAAGGACGGAAAATCACCGTTGAATAGAAAACTTAAGAACTGCAGTACACAACAACAACTTTTTCTAAATTCTCATCCGAAAAATTAGTTCTCTTGTCCAATATGTTTCAAGTATAACTTAATAGATTTGAGTACGCTCATGCTTTTTGTTTACTTATTTTAACGAAATTTTTTGCTCTTCGGCGACTAAAAGTCGTTTTTAGTTATAACCTTTGAAAACAGTATCTTTTAAAACAAATCTGATTATATCTAGAGCTTCATCATTAAAGGCCGGACTTTTAGTCGCAGAAGAGCAAAAAATTTCGGTAAAATTCAATAAGTAAAGCAAAACCACGGGCGTACTCAAATCCATTTAGTTATACATGAAACATATTGGACCAGAGAACTAATTTTTCGGATGACAATTTAGAAAAAGTTGTTATTGTGCACTGCAATTCTTAAGTTTTTTTATTTAACAGTGGTTTTCTGTCCCTTATGAATGTTGATAGTCCAAAATTTTGTTTCGTAAAACTTTCTAGTTGTTACACGTTCTATTTTCATCAATTCGTGGTTCCTGTTTTCTATTTCAATTAAAACAAATATTTTTGCAGTTTCATAAAATTGTTTCGTGAAGTACCTTTAAAACTCATGACCATTACCATTCTGCGCTTATGAACCCTGTTTTATTTTATTTTACCATTACACAAGCTTCAATTCTAGTTGATCAAATAAATAATAACTACCTACACAAACAGGTCAATTAAGGTCAAACATATGCATGTGTTACCATTCTAAGCTCGTAAATAATTCGTTTAAAAGTTTAGGTATGCGCCAACTATACATTTAAAGGAATAATGACAAAATTGCTTAATAATTGATTGGCAAAATAATTAAATAAAATTATTACCAGTTATAGTGGGTTATGCTTCTTCAGCACATTAGATGTGATCCTAAAATTTTTCGAATTATGTATTAAATGCTTTCTAAAATTTTGACATTTGTGGGCTAATATTACAAAATTAGTATTTTAGATACCAAAAACGTTCACCCATCACTTATTTTGCACAGACTATTAAACACATTGAAAAGTATTCAGCGGTATGTTCAAAACAGCAGATTATTACACAGGGTATTCTTAATTTAATGTCTATTTTGCAAAACTTCAAATGTCAATAACTTCTGCTTTTTAGATGAAATACCCAGTATTTGTTAACACCACCAAATGCAAACTAAAATTTTCTTCTATTAGGTATAGGGTTTGTATACCAAATATTAAAGTTTTTATGATTATACATGGTTTTTATTTTGATTTTTATAAATTACAAATTAAAATAGGTGTCCTATGAAAGCAAAAGGAAAAATCAATTTGTTAACATTTAGATAGTAACCCCTTTCCTTCTATTTCCTAAACTATTGATATAATTTTTTTATTAAAAGTTGTTTGTTACCCAATGAGCTACTTTATGCCGGCATAAAGCAGCTAGGCAACAAACAACTTTTGTTGAGAAACTATTCCCAATATTTTAGGAAATAAAGGGGGGAGGGGGACTTTCTAAACGTTATCAAATAGATATTTAGTTTTGTTTTCATAGCATAGTATTTTTATTTATAAAACATAAACCTAAAAAAACCGAAATAACCAAGCAAATTTGATTACTTGATAAACAAAACCTTATTTCAAATCAAAGGCGAATTTAATTTTACATTTGATGGTGTAGAATACTGGGTGTTCTGCTTGAAAAATAAAAATTATTTAGATTTAAAGTTTTGCAAAACAGACATTAAATTATGAACAATCTGCTATTTTGAACACCGCCGAATGTTTTACAGCGTGTTAATAGTCTGCAAAATAACGATGGATGAACGTTTTTGATATCTAAAATATTAATTTTTGAAAAAATCAGTCAACTCGAAAACTACAAATTTTACGATCATACTGCTTCCTTCAACACTTATATTTAAAGTTAAATGTAGAATCTACAAATGCAAATATATACAGTTAAAATAACAAGATAAAATATGCTGTACAGGTATAACCAAACACCTAGTATAATTGGTAATAATTTTAAGTTATGGAGCAGTTAGTTATCAACAATAGGATTGGGGAGTTTTGGCCGGAATACCCTGTATAAATATATTTAATTTTAGTATTTTATCACACCTCTCTATGAACAAACTTTTGTACCAAACGTTGAAAAATCTCAAATGAATTGTAAAATACAGGGCATTGAAATAATATGGCACAACAAATTAATAATAATAAATAATAATTACCATCGCAGTCACATAAGATATTGTCAAAAGAGTCAAGAAAACACTTGAGTTCGGAACTACCTAGGGCTGCTAAATTCTTCATAGACATATTTGCAATTAATAGTCCTCTAATCACTACACGCCACTACCAACCACAAATGATGTATGTTCTAGTGATTTTCAAGCCTGTATTTTTGAGAACGTTTTCCGAGAATTTACGAGAATAAACGAGCATAAACTGGTATATAATGAGAACATATGTTTGGGATTACCACACAAACATACAAATCGTTTTTTACTTTTATTTTTCTGAAAATGCCGAACATTTTCAAATATTCTAGTAAATTTTCGAAAATTCTTATTTTATGCATTAAATTTGAATAAATACTCATAGCGGTCCCGATTATAATTTAAATAATGGGAGCATGGGACACGACGTGATTATTATACAGGGTGAATTAAAAGTATGAAGTATCAACGCCACAGCCTTAAATAATAACTTTGCTAAAATAAGTTACATGCAAGTTGTTTGGTAGACAGTTCCGCATCATTGTTAATCAATTTCACTTCTACAGAATGTTTAGTTTTCAAGATACATTAAGCAACTTTGTTATTTTAAATTGAACACCCTGTATATTATTTAATTTAATTCTCTATAATATGATATCGGGTATTCTTATACCTAAAATGTGCAGTTATTGAGATATCCGCGATGTTTGTTTAATCGACAGGGCAATTTTAAAATATCAATTAAGTGATTAACGAAAGGTTTTTTTTTTGTACTCCCATGTTTTAATTTACTTATTAAGTGTGCGCTCCCTATACTAAAATGATACCCATTTCGATACAGATTTTCATTTTGAAATGACCCAAACTGACCAACAGCAGCAAAGCATTGTTTAAACTGACCAATAGCAGCAAAGCATGTTTTGGTAACCATGGTTACAAGAGTTGGGTCACGAGAAAAAAATAAACAAATTTTTGATAAATATTTTTTTAAATTAAGTAGTCGTAGAAAAAATAGTGTATGCGACTCTTATATAATGGCTATTAATACACTCGTTCGAATTACGACACTTGGTGCCGCGCGATTTATGTTTATTTAACGACCAAACGTATTTTTAAAAACTATTTACTTTAAAAATTACAAAAATGTCGGAGTTCAATCCGGCAGCCTACTTAATGCAAAGCTAAAATAATAACTCTAAAAGTAGAAGATTTCACACAGGAAAGAAATTATCAAAAGAAATACAATACTCTTTATCTGTGCTTCTTCATAGAATTGTTATCACATAACTCGCGTGTCGTAATCTCATTCGTGTATTAACAGCTATCATTATAGATTCGTTGCATAATATACTATTTTACGCAATTTTTACAGCGTGTGTGCAATGGACTAATATAATAAATGCTCCGTTGATAAGGTTTTAAATTATACTATACAGTGTTTTGATTTTAATAGTTATTTTGCACAAACATTTTTAAATAGAACCGTCTGTATTTTATGACATTATCTTACGAGGAATTTAATTCTTTTCCAGTTTCATAAGTTATCTCCTACAGCTAAAACTAGTTGTTTTGAAGATTTTAGTGGTTTTAGTGAAAAACAAAATCTTGGTGCAAATTAAGAGGTCCCGATAATTGTGTTCTCGCGGGGAATTAAATTTCTCAAGATCATGGTATAATATACAGAGTGTTCTATTAAAAAAATGTGATATTATTGTTTGAACTTTGTGCAAAACTACAATTAAAAAGCCAACCACCCTGTATAATTTAAAAATCTTTTTAACGGTGCATTAATTACATTGGCCCTTGCCCATACACGATGTAAAAAACCGCATTATACAAACCTTTCGTTAATCAGTTATTACTATTTTAAATTTGGCCGGCAACTGTCAATTTAAAATCGTGAATAACTCAACAACCGTACAATTTAGGTATAGGAAGATCTTATACCATCTTACATAGAATTAGATTTCGCATTCAAAAATGTAATAATATACAGGGTGTTCTGTTTAAAATAACAAAGTTGTTCATTGTACCTTGAAAAGTAAACACGCTGTATAAGTTAAATTGATTTACAATGATGCGGAACTGTCTGCCACACAACTTTGCATTTAACTTGTTTTCTTAAAGTTATTATTTAAGGCTGTGACATCGATATTCCATGCTTTTGATTCATCCTATAGAAATGCGCGTTAAAGCATGCAGAGCAGCTGATGCGAAGATATGTTGCCCTTCATAATCGGGAGGCGTCGGCCTGCGGTGCTAAATTAAAATCCTTCTTTTTGTGCTCAGGGGAGGGTTTGAGCAAGAATCTTTTTTTCATGCGCAAACGTTCGCGAATACTCTCAAAAGCATCTTCAGAACGTTTTCTCCTTTGCATCAATAAATTGTTAACCAATTCCCACATCATTTACAGCATACTTACAAGCTAAATAACGCAACACTTGCGTTCAGGCCGTACTTAATCAGTATACAGTGCGCACCAAAAACATAGAGGAAATTCAATAATAACGTAAATTTAAACAAAAAAAGGAAAACCCTCGAGGAGTGTAACGATTTAATTAGAAAATTGGCAAACAGTTCGTTGGTACTTTCCCATGCTTTTTACCTTTAAAGTATTTTCGCGACAATAAATGACTGAATAACATTGTTTTAACAAAAATTAAAGCAAGAAAAAAAATTAAAGAATTGAAAACGGTGATTTGAACTTGCAACAGCCTGTGCAATACAATGTCGCGTACTTTATAAGAACAAATACAAAACTTTGGCTAGCCGCTTAGGATAGGAGCGGCAGACCGCCGCACAGTGGGCCAGATTCTCAAGAAGCTGGTCAAAATTCAAAATGTCATCGGCTTTGCATAAAACTTGGGTTTTAAGAGTTTGCGAGGTCGCTGATCTCAAATCTGATGTCAAAATTGCAAAATTCAGTATGGCGGACTACTAGACAAAATTTCATCAGATTTATACAATATTTGCGTTTTTATAATGGCTGATTTCAAATCTGAGGTCAAAATTGAAAAATTAAATATGGCGGATCCAATATGGCGGACTATTAGACAAAATCTTATCGTATTGATACGATATTTGTATTTTAAAAGTTTTCGTGGTCACTGATTTCAAATGTTATATCCAAATTGTAAAATTAAAAATGGCGGATCCAATACAGCGGACTACTACACAACATTTATACGACATTTGGGGTTTGATGGTTTTGTGCTCTGATTTTAAATCTTGTGTCAAAATTGTAAAATTTAAAATAACGGATTTAACATGGCAGAGTATTTGACAAAATGTTATTCAATTTTTTATAATTATAAAACTTTCTAAGTTTATTTTAAATACGTTGACAATCTTGATATGTAATAGAGGAGCAAACAAAATGTTTCAAAACTGGAAGGCCTAACTTGATTTTTGTAAATTTTCTTCTTTTGCGATCAGATTGGGTTGAATCCGAGTGGAAAGTACTGCTGTTCCAAGCAGGAACTACATTCTATGCAATTATGAGAAAAAAATTCTAGTTTTTGTCTGCCACAAAAAATAATTTGAAAAAACAAATATTATTTGTAGATCTAAAACTACTTTTTACACTGAACTAGACTAAACAAAAAATAAAATCCTCGTTCTTCTATTAAATAATGGAGATGCTCTTGTTTTGCCTAATATTGATCATTATTTACATGCACTTCTTAAGTAGCAGAGCACCTTACTCTTAACTTAACCCTTAACACGTTCGCTGCCATTCCCGCCTTTAGGCGTCATCGACTACGTTGCGCAGGTGCCGTTCCCGCCTTGGCGCGGTTTAACAATACTAACCTTAAATGTAAAATAAAAAAACGGCCCCTAGGGGTAGTGTCATGTGACAGAGTGGCAGCGAACGTGTTAACTGTTTTAATATAGTTCACTAAGAACTTCCCTGACCTTGATGTAGTAGCATTAATAGTGCCCCTGGCCCGCAATGCTTCAAATAGTTCACTACGCTCGATAGTGATAGGCCTCCATCCAAAAGTTGACCATTTAGAAAAAAGGAGAAAACGGAAAGTCAATAAGTTTGGTACTGGTTAATAAGAGTCCAAGCTACAATGTCATGCCACTTTTAGAATGTTACATTGAGTTACAAATTATTAAAACGGGAGCTTGCGAGTCCTGCGGAATAACTGTTTGCGAAGTTGTTTTGGCGACCCAAATGCGCGTATGTTGGTTTTTATGGCTATGCGCAATGAAGTAGTTATCCGTTAACATAATTACATTTTTCTTTGATTTGCAGTGAGGTTTTTATATAGCACTTTATCCCACTTTTTATTCAGTTTAGCCCACTGTACGCCGCCCTAAAACTGATTAGATGCGCTTCGAACTTTGGACCAAAAACCGCTATTCTATTCACCATCGCGTTATTCTCAGAGTGGTTTGAGTCGCTGCCAATGAACTCACTAGTCGTGGCAACCACGCCAGTAAAGTAAGGAAATATTTTTTTGGCAAACTCTGCCCAACACTGCAACTTTAGCAGAAATTGGCTATGTATCCATGGTGCGTAGTAACCACGCTAATCTTCTAAATAAAATTATACTTTTCTGAAGTAATGTCGATATGCCCACTGATAATTTTACTAACCAAACACTGCCGATGTATCAGCTTGATCAGTTTAGTAACAATTAGCATTTGGCGATGTATCCACAGTGCGTGGTGACCACGCCAGTTGTTTGGAAAATTATATTTTCATGTGAAAACCTGTCGATGTGCCGACAGATGGTGTGTGGACATATCGGCAGTGTTCCATATCAAAATAATTATATTATTTTGGATTATGGATCCTGCTGATGTATCCACGGTCTCACTGACCTAACTGTTGGCAAATGGGTGGTTGTTTTATAAAATATGATTTTAAACAGATGTAGCCGACGTGTCCACGGTATGAAGAATACCTTTCAATGCGCTAATCCTAGGCTTCTTAATCCTTATGTCCCAATTTGTCCCAAACTATCATCTGTGGACACATCGGCAGCGGTTAATTCAACTATGGATGTACCCATAAACATTATGGGTATATACAGTGCGCTTTTTTCAAGACTGGCCATAGGATTTTACATGCTAATATTTCGACCCCCTGTTAACTTTCATTTTGATGAAAATATCCAACTCAGTTTTGCACTAAAAGTTGTAGAATTTAATACAGTATTGAAACGATGTAAATTTAATGTCTAAACGCAACGAAGAAGCTACCAAAAACATTTTTTAGATTCCACCTAATTTTATTTTCTGCGACTTTAATTTTTACTAGCCTGAATTTTTTGTCGACATCGAGATGCAAAGTTGCAAATGTTGCCGAAATTTCGCAACTAGAAGCGCCTCTTATGTATGCCATAATATTTGAACAGGTTCTTCGACAACATTTTTATAAGAAAACGCACCTTTCTTATAAAATTGTGTTGAATTTTTATTCCTGTCAACCAAAAATTACAAATGTCAGCGAAAAATCCAGGCTACTAGAAATTTAAAAGTCGTATAAAATAAAATTAAAAGCAGGTTTTTGGTAGCTTTTTCGTTGCTTCTAATGTTAAATTGAAATCCAATATTTCAATTTCAATAAAGTAAAAAAAACTACAACTTGTACTGCAAAAATAACTTGGATATTTTCATGAGAACGAAAGTTAACAGGCGATCGAAATATTAGCATGTAAAATCCTATTGCCAGTCTTTAAAAAACGCACTGTATAGTTATTATATTAATATTAGGGGAGGAGTAGCATAAATGGGACACTTTTTTTTTAAATTGCCACAATTTTATTTTTGGATTTAGATGAATTTTCTTTTGAGGATGGACACTTTAGTTTATAGTTAACACAAGGATTTTGACATACAGCTGCAAATATTCGTGGCAATAAAAATAAAAAATAATTTTGAAAAAACTGAAAATGTCCCATTCAATGCCTTGTACTTATTGAATGAGACATGTAGAAGTTTTGAATGAGACATTATTTAAAAAGCACCTACAGCAATAAAACAATTTATTAAGGTAATACATTATATGAATACTTAACAAGTTACAAAACTCTTCCATATTTACATTCAATACTTTAAAAATTAGGATCAAATACTAATGTACGCTGTGTTCGAGCAGATCCTGTGTTTGTGAAAGGATTTTTAACTTTCGTAATTATTGTTGTTATTTTTTTGGCAGAAATGTCATCTTGTTCTGGATAAACAAAATTAGCGGTATTTCCAAATCGTCTTAAAAATTTTATGTTGTAATCACCCTTTTCAATGTCAAGCAATATAACAAAGCTTGTTCTTTTCTGTAGCCCAATCTACTAAAACAAAGTAATTTTTTGATATCTTTAAGTCAATAACAGTAGCTTCAATATCCTCTTCTATTTCGTCAAGTTCCACAAAAGAGAACTCATTAGAGTCATTAGAATCTTTTAGCTTAATGTCTTGTCCGATGTCAGTTTCACTATCTTCGGCTATTTGTAGTAATTTTCTAGCTGCCTTTCCTTTCTGAAGTTCTGTTTTCTTTAACTTCTTCAATTTCTCCAAGTGTTGCTCTTCAATGTTATTTTTTCCGGTGTTGCTGTCAAAATTCGTGTAGTTTCCCTTTTTCTTCTAACAGTACAGGAGCTTCTACAGTGGGTCTTACATGTTTTACAAAATGCTGCAAACTGAGGTAAAAGTTATCTTCACTCATCCATCCTGATCTATGTGCAAGGCCCAGGCTCCCCAACGGTGCATTGTTTAGCATGAAATCTTTAAAATGCACTCGAGGAAATACAAGTGGTGCAGAACTTCCATTGGCATTAATAAAAGCTAACATTGTAAGTAATGTGCCCCTTTCGGCTGACGTGGCTTGGCCAACCTATTTTAAACCTTTAGTAGCAAATAGTTTGGGTGGATCAGTTACGGTAGTTAAGCCGGTCTCATCACAATTGTAAATTCTGTCAGCACTGAAATTGTGTGTAGTCATAACACGTTCTAGATTATCGAAAAACTTACGCACGTTGGTAGGATTAAATGCTGTTGCTCTGTTCAAACTTGTACTTTCTGGTTTTCGTAGGGATAGTTGCTTATGTCGAGCTTTAAAAAGTTTTAACCAATCTATTCCAGTTTTTGTTCTTTATCCCAATTTGTGGGATACTTAAGGTTTAATTTTTGGGCATATTTGTAAGCCAATTCTCGGACACCTCCAACACCAAGACCGTAACACATTTTTGAAGCATTTGGTATATATTCAACTAATGCAAGTTCTTGAGCAGTTGTAAATATTCTCTTGTTGCCAATATTGGGTTGATGTTTAAATTGAGTTGGGTCAGGGAGTTGTCCGGCAATTTTATAGGCTCTTTGTAAAGGAGATTTAGAAACGTTATACTTATCTGCAGCACGTCTAAATGCTTGAGCACAATGTCCCTCGCTGCTTCTTCCATTTGCTCGGCCGAAACTCTGGATCTTTTTTTAACTTCCCCTTTGCTACTACTTGCCATTCTAAAGCCGGGCTCAGACGACTGGTGTACTTGACAAGTACACCAATATTGGTATACTTGGCAAGTAAACCAGGTCACGATGGTCATTAACAAGTAAAGGCGCTCACACGACGTGTACATTTTTGTTTTTAATACGCCAGTAAATTGATACAATGTTGGTGGGATGAATAGACGAGTATTGGCCAGCATGGATAGCGGTCGTCCTGAAAATGTCGTAGCGTGTGCAGTCCTTGTGGTTATGAGTGCGTGTTATTTAAAATTAGAAAAGAAGAAAAAAAATAAGAGAAGATGGTGGATGGAATCTTTGAATGGAAGTCGAGAACGGTAAGTACCTTTTTCTCTACCTACTTGAAGGTCTCGTATCTTGAAAGTGAAAACTTGTTTTTGGTTGTAGATACAGCGCCACTCACATGTTACAGGACCTACGACGGGAACCTTCAGGACAATTCAAAAATTTTTGTAGAATGTCTTCTGTTGACTTCGAGTTTCTGTTAAATAAAATAAGTCCTCTGATAAAGAAATCTGATACTAATATGAGAAAGGAAATTCCTGTTCAAGAAAGATTTGCTGTTGCACTTAGATATTTTGCCACTGATGATAGTTTTAAAAGTCTGTCTTATTTATTCACATTTTCACCACACACAGTGTCCGAATGTGTTTTTGACGTATGCGATGCTTTAATTAATGTTCTGCAGGATCAAATAAGGGTAAATACATAATGTCTTTTCAACATTTTTATTTTTATTTCGAAATCAATACATATTATTAATTGATAACTAATAAGATGAAAATTGTGAGGAAGGGATGACAGTAATCGGCTGTTGATGAGTTGTGGCGGGTGCCATTACAGTTGTAAATGATGGATCTGGTGAAGCTTGAGACTGATAAGAGAACTGTGGTGAAAGTTGTGAGGATGATCGCGAAGGGATATTCTGACCTGGAGATGGCTGAGAGTTATAAGAATTTTCTGGTGATGGTATTCTTGAAGAATTTCCTGATGGCGAAGAAACGTACGCAGGTTGTTGATAACTAAGCGAGAAATTGCGTGGAACATTGTGCAGATGATTCACGTTGGAAGGATATTGTTGAAGAGGATTATTAGTAGAATATATCGTGTATGATTGCCGGCCCATATGTTTCATAGTAACCCGAAATAGCAAATTATCAATCTCATTCATCGCTACAGCTCGTTCAACTTCATCCAAAGTTTCTAACTTCTGAACGGCGAACTGTCAATAAAGCGAAGATTGATTGGTTTTTGGCTTTTCACTATTTACCACAGTTTTTAAAATTTTGTATGCTTCGTCCATACGCTCCTGTACTACATCCACAACCTTTCTTTTTGGATTTCGTTTATTATTTGCCGGTGCCTTGAATTGTTTGTTTGCAGTATTATTGCTTGGCCCTGCTTCTGCATTTGCGTTTGTTTCATTAGTGGGAAAACCGTCTGTTTCTTCAGAGATGTCCTCTAAGATTTCATTTTCATCTGTTGTTAAATCCAACTCCTAAAAGAAAAGACCGCATTAAAATGTATTTTAATTTTTTACAGATGCCAAAAAATTCAAAAGAATGGAAACAAATAACAAAAGAGTTTGATACAAAATGGAATTTTCCTCACTGTCTGGGCTCTCTAGATGGCAAACATATACTCATCCAATCTCCAATGAAGAGTGGATCAGAATTTTACAATTACAAACACACCTTTAGTGTAGTTTCAATGGCGCTGGTTGATTCTAATTACTGTTTCTCATTCGTAGATATTGGTTGTCAGGGTCGTATTAGCGACGGTGATGTATTTCGTAATACTGTTTTATTTCAAAAACTTCAAGAAAACACTTTAATGATTCCTGAAGATGAACCACTACCTAATTACACAGAAACACCATTTCCATATGTATTCGTTGCAGACGATGCTTTTGCTCTAGGTCCGCATTTATTAAAACCATACGCAGGACTTGACGAAAAAGGCAGTGACGAAAGAATTTTTAATTACCGTTTGTCACGTGCTCGACGTATCGTTGAGAATGTATTCGGAATATTGGCATCGGTCTTCCGAGTATTCAGAAAACCTAAGCTACTTGAACCAGAAAAAGTTTCGAAGAATAGCTATGGCTTGTGTTTTGCTACACAATTTTTTAAGAAAAAGTAACAATTCTGCCCCCATATATTTACCGGCAGGTACTTTCGATACAGAAAGGGATGGTCAAATTATACCAGGCACGTAGCGGGAAGACCAGCAAGATATTTCATCTTTTTTATCACTTCATAAAATACCACGAAAATCGGGACGTGAAACAGGAAATTTTTAAAACTATTGGAAAGGTTCCCTGGCAGGACAGTTATTGTTAAACTATAATAATGTTCAAATAATAAAACGTTTCATTTGTACTTACCTCTGTGTTTTGTGTATTTCTAGCTTTACATATTGCCTGTAGAAAACTAGCCATTTCAGATAAGCAACCCAAGTTGGTTTGAAAACTTCTTCTGAACCGGTACTCGTTCCTGATGTAGCCTTTACTTTATTCATCCGGGACGAAATGTTGACATCAAAGATTCTTTTTTCTTTTTAGTTCTTTTATGGAGCATTGAACACTTATTTTTTCTTCGATTCTCTTCCAAGCATCGTTGATTGCATTGCGGTTTTTATGTTTCAAATGTTTTGCGCACCATATGATTGGTTCGTTTCCGTATAAATCTAGAAACTCTAACACGACTTCATTAGACCACTCCATTTCGATTTTTATTTATAAACAATAATAAACAAGAGAATTTTTAAAATACGGAACCTCTTTCATCCGCTTATTATTACGGACTGAATAGTAGCGAAGCAAGGCGCCACAAATATGTACAACTCGTGTGAGCGCAATCACAAGTATAGACAAGTATGGACTTGTCAAGTTTACCAATAATTGTGAAGCCTTTGACTTGTGTCATTTTTACCGAGAGACGATGGGAAACTGACCAGCACTCACCAGCGACCAATAATTGTACAAGTAAACCGTTCACACGACATGGCAAGTATACGCCAGTAACAAATATTGGCCAAGTACACCACTCGTCTGAGCCTGGCTTCAGACGAGTGGTGTACTTGGCCAATATTTGTTACTGGCGTATACTTGCCATGTCGTGTGAACGGTTTACTTGTACAATTATTGGTCGCTGGTGAGTGCTGGTCAGTTTCCCATCGTCTCTCGGTAAAAATGACACAAGTCAAAGGCTTCACAATTATTGGTAAACTTGACAAGTCCATACTTGTCTATACTTGTGATTGCGCTCACACGAGTTGTACATATTTGTGGCGCCTTGCTTCGCTACTATTCAGTCCGTAATAATAAGCGGATGAAAGAGGTTACGTATTTTAAAAATTCTCTTGTTTATTATTGTTTATAAATAAAAATCGAAATGGAGTGGTCTAATGAAGTCGTGTTAGAGTTTCTAGATTTATACGGAAACGAACCAATCATATGGTGCGCAAAACATTTGAAACATAAAAACCGCAATGCAATCAACGATGCTTGGAAGAGAATCGAAGAAAAAATAAGTGTTCAATGCTCCATAAAAGAACTAAAAAGAAAAAAGAATCTTTGATGTCAACATTTCGTCCCTGATGAATAAAGTAAAGGCTACATCAGGAACGAGTACCGGTTCAGAAGAAGTTTTCAAACCAACTTGGGTTGCTTATCTGAAATGGCTAGTTTTCTACAGGCAATATGTAAAGCTAGAAATACACAAAACACAGAGGTAAGTACAAATGAAACGTTTTATTATTTGAACATTATTATAGTTTAACAATAACTGTCCTGCCAGGGAACCTTTCCAATAGTTTTAAAAATTTCCTGTTTCACGTCCCGATTTTCGTGGTATTTTATGAAGTGATAAAAAAGATGAAATATCTTGCTGGTCTTCCCGCTACGTGCCTGGTATAATTTGACCATCCCTTTCTGTATCGAAAGTACCTGCCGGTAAATATATGGGGGCAGAATTGTTACTTTTTCTTAAAAAATTGTGTAGCAAAACACAAGCCATAGCTATTCTTCGAAACTTTTTCTGGTTCAAGTAGCTTAGGTTTTCTGAATACTCGGAAGACCGATGCCAATATTCCGAATACATTCTCAACGATACGTCGAGCACGTGACAAACGGTAATTAAAAATTCTTTCGTCACTGCCTTTTTCGTCAAGTCCTGCGTATGGTTTTAATAAATGCGGACCTAGAGCAAAAGCATCGTCTGCAACGAATACATATGGAAATGGTGTTTCTGTGTAATTAGGTAGTGGTTCATCTTCAGGAATCATTAAAGTGTTTTCTTGAAGTTTTTGAAATAAAACAGTATTACGAAATACATCACCGTCGCTAATACGACCCTGACAACCAATATCTACGAATGAGAAACAGTAATTAGAATCAACCAGCGCCATTGAAACTACACTAAAGGTGTGTTTGTAATTGTAAAATTCTGATCCACTCTTCATTGGAGATTGGATGAGTATATGTTTGCCATCTAGAGAGCCCAGACAGTGAGGAAAATTCCATTTTGTATCAAACTCTTTTGTTATTTGTTTCCATTCTTTTGAATTTTTTGGCATCTGTAAAAAATTAAAATACATTTTAATGCGGTCTTTTCTTTTAGGAGTTGGATTTAACAACAGATGAAAATGAAATCTTAGAGGACATCTCTGAAGAAACAGACGGTTTTCCCACTAATGAAACAAACGCAAATGCAGAAGCAGGGCCAAGCAATAATACTGCAAACAAACAATTCAAGGCACCGGCAAATAATAAACGAAATCCAAAAAGAAAGGTTGTGGATGTAGTACAGGAGCGTATGGACGAAGCATACAAAATTTTAAAAACTGTGGTAAATAGTGAAAAGCCAAAAACCAATCAATCTTCGCTTTATTGACAGTTCGCCGTTCAGAAGTTAGAAACTTTGGATGAAGTTGAACGAGCTGTAGCGATGAATGAGATTGATAATTTGCTATTTCGGGTTACTATGAAACATATGGGCCGGCAATCATACACGATATATTCTACTAATAATCCTCTTCAACAATATCCTTCCAACGTGAATCATCTGCACAATGTTCCACGCAATTTCTCGCTTAGTTATCAACAACCTGCGTACGTTTCTTCGCCATCAGGAAATTCTTCAAGAATACCATCACCAGAAAATTCTTATAACTCTCAGCCATCTCCAGGTCAGAATATCCCTTCGCGATCATCCTCACAACTTTCACCACAATTCTCTTATCAGTCTCAAGCTTCACCAGATCCATCATTTACAACTGTAATGGCACCCGCCACAACTCATCAACAGCCGATTACTGTCATCCCTTCCTCACAATTTTCATCTTATTAGTTATCAATTAATAATATGTATTGATTTCGAAATAAAAATAAAAATGTTGAAAAGACATTATGTATTTACCCTTATTTGATCCTGCAGAACATTAATTAAAGCATCGCATACGTCAAAAACACATTCGGACACTGTGTGTGGTGAAAATGTGAATAAATAAGACAGACTTTTAAAACTATCATCAGTGGCAAAATATCTAAGTGCAACAGCAAATCTTTCTTGAACAGGAATTTCCTTTCTCATATTAGTATCAGATTTCTTTATCAGAGGACTTATTTTATTTAACAGAAACTCGAAGTCAACAGAAGACATTCTACAAAAATTTTTGAATTGTCCTGAAGGTTCCCGTCGTAGGTCCTGTAACATGTGAGTGGCGCTGTATCTACAACCAAAAACAAGTTTTCACTTTCAAGATACGAGACCTTCAAGTAGGTAGAGAAAAAGGTACTTACCGTTCTCGACTTCCATTCAAAGATTCCATCCACCATCTTCTCTTATTTTTTTTCTTCTTTTCTAATTTTAAATAACACGCACTCATAACCACAAGGGCTGCACACGCTACGACATTTTCAGGACGACCGCTATCCATGCTGGCCAATACTCGTCTATTCATCCCACCAACATTGTATCAATTTACTGGCGTATTAAAAACAAAAATGTACACGTCGTGTGAGCGCCTTTACTTGTTAATGACCATCGTGACCTGGTTTACTTGCCAAGTATACCAATATTGGTGTACTTGTCAAGTACACCAGTCGTCTGAGCCCGGCTTGAGCCTGGCTTAAAATATTGAAAACACGATTTAAAGTGTTATACTTCATTGATGGTCGCTATTTAAAAAATTAAGTCAAGGTGGCTGGGGTGCGGAGGTTGACGTTGTAAAAGAAAAGATACCACATAAAGATGCAGTTATATTTAAATCAATTTAAGTGTCCGAGCATTTTTTCAAAATCCAACGCGCTACTGAAATACGAATTTTATTCCTTACTTTTGAGTAACCCCGTATATGTCGGTACCATTTAAAAATTTTACGTAATATGTGCATATCTCTTTAGATAAGAGAGGCTTATTTATTATTTTATTATGCGTATTATGTAAACTCAAATATATTTAGTATTTATGTAACACTGAACAATTAATTAATACAAATACAATAAAAACACAAAGGTAGTGCTATAAATCTAACTTATTTTCCAAAATTTCATGGAAATCTCCCAAGCTGCTAATATAATAATCTGGAATCCTCTCCTTCTTTGTGCAGTTCTTCATCTGTTTAATACTCGTGTTCCCAGTTAGCACTAATAGTTTTTGGTAGCCATGTTTGGTAGCAAATTCCATATCTTGTTCTAAACTACAAGAAAATAAACGTTTACCTGGTAGGTTTGGTATTCCAAATGAAGAGCACTTTAAAAACGATAGACTACAAAAAAACGTGAAGCATCAATACTTACGAATCTCCAATGAATAGGGTTCTGGAAGGATCTTGAATATTGAATTTTTCTACGATGTACTTGTTTAAATTTAAGGCCGGTTTACCAAATCTAAGTGGAACTCGACCACTATGCTCTTCTAAAATATTTTGAAAATTTCCTGGGCCTTAAAAAAGTGCATAAGAAAATATACACAGAAGCTAAACTTCACAGTATCAAACTGTGAAATACTAGCAGCAGTTGTAGTTATTGAAAGCAATTAATTGTCATGATTAAAAGTTACTTAATCAAATTCGCATAACCAAATTTAAGACAATTTTTGGTACAAGGGGAAATTGTAGCACATTAGATTGACTAATTCTTAAAAATTACAAATACAACTCTCCGAATTGAAACTATAAATATAGCGAGTTGTAAGAGTAGATGTTAATAACAAAGCTGAAACCCATTTTTTTATAGAAATATACTCACCTATTAATAATACATCCATTCCAACAGGAATTGTTTTATCATTAGCTCCTGTTATGAAAAGTACTTCAGGTCGTTGAAGACAAACTAGAGCTTTCAGAAGTCTAACGTAATTTAAATTCAGATCAAAATCAAACACCACTGCACCAATATTTGTATTATCTTGTATATTTTTTACTAGTCCTTCAAAGCGTTCTTCTATATGATCTGGCTAAAATATTTGATAAGTGTAAATATTTTTTAATCTAAATGACATTTTTAAATGTTTCGTGTTTCAAAATCGGTTCTTAGAAATACGGGTCGATTTTCTAAATTTTTTACAAATTGCTTTATTTTGAACGCGAGAATCAAATTTAGGAAATAAAATATGTTCACTCAATTGCTTGTAAAGCTACATTACAATTCTTTATACCAGTTGCCTCACATTGGCGAGGCGGTATGAAAACTTGGATTTTTTAATTAAACATCTTACAAATTTTTATAGGAAATTACGTTCTCTTCCTGGGGGGTGGTTCCCTACCAGACGCGTCCCCAGGTGGCGGATAGGGGAACGACCTGAGTGGATGATCGTAGGTGACGCAAAGGTCAGTGCTGATGATAGGTCGCTCGTCAAGTGTAAAACTGTGACTGGTAGCGACTAAAAGCGGCATCGCGGACCAAACCACCCCAGCCCAACTGTCATGTCGTGGTTAAGGGCCTGCACTGGGTTGGAACGGCGTCGGACAGTGCTTGCACTTCCCTCATACCGGGCACTCCTTCCGCTGTCGTGGTCATGTCTCGCGGGCAGAAGGATGTGCGTGGGGGTCTTGGCTTAACCGCCTGGACCAAGAGGAGACAACCTCAATAAAAACCAACCTCCATGGTGGAACAGCTACGCCGGAGGCTGCATCCAATAGCGAACTCTGGATACCAGAGGACCTTCAGTTTCATTTACCGTTACCACGGTAATGCGGAGCTCTGCCGTGGCGGACCAACCCTTCCCTAGGTACTCGTGGGAATAATATGGACGAGAGTAAAAATTTGAATGAGGATGAGAATCCTCTAACTGGGAAACTAGGGGAAGCAATTCCCCAAATACCAATGGAAACAGAGGTGGTTCCAAGCGCCACCTCCATCGAAGTCAAGGCCTCAACAACTACAGAGGACCCTGCCCAACAGCTCGAAGAGGCTGCTTCAAAGCTTCAGCTGAAGGACAGACAGCGGCTGAGTGGAGCCGCCCGAAAAAGATTTAAGTGGTTGCTCAAGCAAGGGCATGCTCCCGAGGAAGCCCGAACGAAGGCGTTAGAACCGCTA
Source organism: Ctenicera cuprea (assembly GCA_958336395.1). Lineage (NCBI taxonomy): Eukaryota > Metazoa > Arthropoda > Insecta > Coleoptera > Elateridae > Ctenicera > Ctenicera cuprea. Next base: position 19,266,824 of record OY284488.1, on the reverse strand, counting down.
AAGAGTTCAGGAAAGGGGTCAAAGAGGATTACGTCCTCCGACTCCACTCCTGAAATGGCCGGTAAGAAGAAGAAGGCAGCCAGGGAGAGCGCACCTCCAAGCGGGACAATTGTTCCGCAGGTGGCAGCGACTTCCACGGCTGCTGGAAACTTCAAGCAGGCCCTAGTATCCAAGAAAGTTGGTATTATACACCAGAGGTACCCGGAGGTCAACCTCACCACCGAGGAGATGAAGGCCATCCAAGAGGCTATTCTCCAAGCCATTGTGGACCTGGAAGAAGGCTCGACAAAGCCAAAATTCCTAGGCAACACCTTCAAGGCCGGTTGGCTAATGGTGACTTGTGCTGATAATGACACCGCGGAGTGGCTGAAGCACCTGATCACCGTAATAAAGCCATGGGAGGGGGCCCAACTGAAGGCCGTCGAAGATACGGACCTACCAAAGGCAGTAATCATGAACGCCTACTTCCCCAATAGTCAGGAAGACAAAAATGAGAGGATCCTGAAGCTGGTTAAAGGCCAAAATTCTGGCCTAAACACAGCTGACTGGAGAGTTCTCAACAGAACGGAAGAAGGTACAGCCACACACCTCACCCTGTCAGTGGATCAACTTTCCTTTGAGACGCTTAAGAAGTCTGGCTTTAAAATAAGCTTCAAGTTTGGAGAAGTGGGTATAAGACCTAAAAGGCTAGCCTCAAATAAGCCCAAGGAAACGCACCCTCCAAAAAAGTTGGAAAAGCCGAAGGATGGTAGTACCTCGTCCACGGCCAAACCAACACGCGAGGAGAAAGGGAAGAAGCCGCTAAGGAATCGCCCCCCACCCAAGAAGGGAGCAAAGGTCTTGGATAAATCTAGGGGCGAGGGTCGCTTGTCGCCCTCCCCAGATGCTTCGGGGCCTGGCCCCCAGTAACAAGAACCAAACAGAAATGGCGACGATCGCCTTCCTGCAGGTGAACCTTCAGCACAGTAAAGCCGTCAGATGTGCTGAACAAAGAGTTCACCCAAAACAACCTAGATTTTGTGCTGATTCAAGAGCCATACGTCCATGGAGGCCTAGTCCGCAGACTAGCTACACCAACAGGTAGGCTAATGTACAACAAGGGTACTAAAACACCTAGGGCAGCATTGCTTGTCAGACCCTCTGTAAAATGCCTGCTAGTAACACAGTTTCTTTCCAGAGATCTGGTCGCAGTAACGGCAGTGGTACCGACAACCGGGGGCAGACAAGAGGTAGTAATTGCCTCGGCCTACTTTCCGGGGGACTCGGAAGAAATACCGCCCATAGAGGTCCGTAATCTCATTGCATTCTGCGAACAAAGGAACAAACACCTTATCCTTGGCTGCGCGGCTAATGCACACCACCTAGCATGGGGCAGCACGGATACCAATAATAGAGGTGAGTACCTCTATGAGTTTTTGTCTGTAACAAACTTAGACATAATAAATAGAGGTAAGGAACCTACCTTTGTGACTAGAATTAGGCAGGAGGTACTAGATATTACACTTGCGTCTCCCCTACTTACCGCAAACATCATAAAGTGGCACGTTTCCCGCGAAGCCTCGCTGTCGGATCACAAACATATTAGATTCGACTTAAAGGTTACGGGCAAACACAGCGAAGAAGTAAGAGTCCCTAAACTGACAGACTGGTGCCTCTATCAGGAGCATATCAGATCTGAAGTGGGCGAACTCAACAGTGAGATAGATACAGTAGAGGACTTAGAACTAGCCTCAATGAATCTACACAACCTCATACACAAAGCGTATGAAGCAAGCTGCCCTATCAAAAGCCGAAGGGTTACAACACGTAAAGTGCCCTGGTGGAACGGGGAGCTTGAAACTCTACGATCTGAAAAGAGAAGGCTATTCAATAAAGCCAAAAGACAGAGGCGTCAAGAAATGTGGGACCAGTATTTGGAGGCCCTCACACGATATAACCTTGAAACTAGGAGGTCAAAAAGGACATGGCGTAGCTTCTGTGAAGGGGTAGAACACCCCAACAGCGGCTCGCCTACAAAAAGTCCTAGCAAAAGACCACACAAACGACATTGGCCACCTGCAGATGGCTGATGGACGCTTTACTGAGAGCACAAAAGAAATGTTGGAGCTACTTCTAAGCACTCATTTCCCTGGCTCTCAAATCTACAGGCCTGACGAACCTGATCCAGAGGTAATGGAACTAGTACGTCCACACCCAAGGGTCAAAAGTCAGGCCAACAAAATATTTTCGCCAAACAGGGTTAAATGGGCAGTCCTTGCCTTTAAACCCTTTAAGTCACCCGGCGGAGACGGCATTTTTCCGGCCTTACTACAGAAATCTATAGAGGACCTGCTGCTCACCATCTGCAAACTATACAAGGCTAGTTATTGCCTTGGACATATTCCCAAGATATGGAGAAAGGCGAAAGTGATCTTTATACCTAAGGGAGGAGGGCGCTCAAACACCCAGCCCAAGTCGTACAGACCCATAAACATCACCTCCTTCCTGTTAAAAGGAATGGAAAAGATATTAGATCAATACCTGAGAAGCGAGGTACTTCCAAACCGACCGCTTCACCCCAACCAACATGCCTATCAAAAGGCCAAATCAACTATAACGGCTCTGCACAGTCTTGTCAAAGGACTGGAGAAGACGTACATGGCAAAAGAAATAGCTCTCTGTGCTTTCGTTGACATTGAGGGTGCCTTCGACAACACCTCCTTCGTAGCAATAGAAAGAGCTGCCATGAAGAAAGGTTTCGAACCTTCGATTATCGAATGGATCAAAGCCATGTTGGAAAGTCGTAAAATTACAGCTAAGCTGGGAGGAGAAACAGTTACCATAACAGCCGCAAGAGGCTGCCCCCAAGGAGGGGTCCTAACGCCTCTTTTGTGGTCTGTGGTAGTTGACGATCTCCTAAACATGCTAACACAGCACGACTTCGAAACACAGGGATACGCTGACGACCTAGTGATAATGGTCCGTGGAAAATTCGACACAATTGTGTCACAACGCATGCAGAGGGCTCTCGACACCATCCAGGGCTGGTGTCGAGACCATAGCCTAAGCATAAATCCGAAGAAAACGGTTATAGTTCCCTTTACTAGACGAAGGAAGCTAAACGTAAAAGCTCCCACGCTAGAGGGAACGACCATCGACTTCAGCAATGAAGTCAAATACCTTGGAGTTACACTAGACCAAAGGTTAACGTGGAACTCACATATTAAAAAACTTCAGAAGAAGGCGGTGGTAGCAACCGTAACATGCCGCAGGCTTCTTTGAAGAAACTGGGGTATAAAGCCACGACTGATCAACTGGTCATACGTGACTATTATAAGACCCATGGTCACCTACGCATCGCTTGTATGGTGGCCAAAAACTAAACAAGTCACTACTCAGTCACAGCTAGAGAAGATACAACGTCTCGCCTGCCTGAGTATTACAGGTGCAATGAGTACCTGTCCAACCGCAGCAATGGAAGCCATGTTAGGACTAACGCCCCTACACCTACAAGTGCAAAACGAGGCGATGTCACATGCGCTGACACTCGGTAGGATAAACAAATTCAAATCAGGGGACCTTACTGGCCACCTAGAAATCTTAAGCCTCGCCCATCTAGTGCGAACGGCCTACACCGTATCGGATTTTATGCAAATAAAATAGACTTTGATCATCCCTTCAAAGTGAACATCCCAGACCGGGCTATATGGTGCACAGGAGTGCCTCCCTTTAAAAGAGGATCGCTCCAATGGTACACGGATGGGTCAAAGATGGAAGGAGGGGGAACTGGAGCGGGTGTCTACGGTCCTGGGTGCCGTATTTATTACCCCCTTGGATCCAAAACTACCATCTTCCAAGCTGAGGTATATGCCATAAACCTCTGCACAAGAATAAACCTCAAGAAGGGCTATAGAGGTGCAACAATTGATATACTCACAGACAGCCAAGCAGCAATAAAGGCTTTAAAAGCCTACACTTGCGAATCTAAGCTTGTCTGGGAATGCCTGGGTAACCTCAAGTAACTGGCTAACAAAAACTACGTAACATTATGGTGGGTTCCAGGGCACGAGGGTGTACCAGGCAACGAAAAGGCCGATGAACTCGCAAAAAGAGGAGCAATGACGCCTTACATTGGACCTGAACCTTGCTGTGGTGTACAGAAAATCCACATAAAACACGAGGTCAGTCTATGGGAGGAACTAATGAAGTCCTCGTACTGGGAAAACATACCGGGACAACGTCAGGCAAAACAGTTTATAACTATTTCGCAAAAGAAAGCAAGGAATGCTTTGTCTCTCAGCAAGAACGAGCTACAAACCATCACTGGCCTTCTCACAGGCCACGCTCTACTAAAATACCATATTTTCAAGATTGGTAAGGCTGAGGACCAAATTCGACCGACTATGTAACGAGGCAGCAGAAACGGCAGAACACATTCTATGCAGATGCAACGCTGCCGGTCGTCGTAGACACAATATCTTCGGAAAGGAGACTATCACACCTACCGAAATAAGGCAATCGAATCTCAGAGATTTACTTAGGTTTTTCAACAGCCTACAACTTCTCTAACAAGATAAGGGCTCACAAGTCACAATAGAACCATCAAGGGTCGCAGTGACGAAAGGCAAGTTAAGGCCAAAGCCCAGAACAAACTAATAATACTTTCTCTTCATAGTAATATAGATTAGCACTCCTAAAATGATGAATACACATCTATACTTTAAACATAAGTGTGTAGCAAACCACGCACGCACTATCTTTTACGACTAAACTATTGAACCTAGGCGGACGGGATAAAAAATTTGTTGTACAAATCGTACACGAGGTATTCAGTAAAAATATTTATAAACTTCCTGGGGTTCCGAAAAGAGTAGTTTGGTGGTGGGGCTAGGGGTTTTTTCGAAATTTTCAAATACGAAGGTGAGTCAAGTCGTATCTCATTCAACAGGCATTTTTAAATCCAACAACTTAAAAAAAAGAAAATATCAATAGTTTACACCATTTCAAACTGGTGGCCAATTATATCAAAAAATCGGCCATTACATAAACCTTTTCCCAACCGCACATTAACTATTATACCAAGAAAACTGTACATTAAAGTCTATTAAATTAGCTTTCCAGCGATGTACCACATTAGGACAAAAAATAAATGTTAATACCCCCCTCCTCCTCAAAAGAGTGGGAACATTGAAATTTTATCTCAAAAAAAGACGAGGGGTCAAGTAATACCTCACTTTAAAAGTCCCATTAAATTGAACAATTTTTGTATAAAGTTTTTCGATATCTCTCACCGTTACAAAATGGCGGCTCAATTTATAAAATAGATATTATAAATAAATATATTATAAAAAATTTGTGTTTCACTGCCTTAGATGCGATAGAGGAAGCGATTCATCCGATAATAGCAAGTAGATTTTTGTAAATTGAGCCGCCATTGTGTAAAGGTGAAAAAATCTCGAAACACTTAAAATACAATAATTGTTCAGTTTAATGGCACCTTTAAAACGAGATATCACTTGACTCCTTGTCCTATTTACGATTTTTAAGATAATATTTTTGAATGTTTCCGCTCTTTTGAAGAGGAGAGGAGGTACTAACATTTATTTTTGTCCTGGTGTGGTACATTTTTGGAAAGCTAATTTAATAGACTCTAACGATCAATAGTAGTTTTCTTGGTATATTAGTTCATGTGCGGTTGGGAATAGGTTTATGTAATGGCCACTTTTTTGATATAATTAGCCGCCATTTTGAAATGACTAGAGCTATCGGTATTTGCTTGTTTTTAAGTTGTTGGGTTTAAAAATACCATTTAAATGAGGTACGACTTGACCCACCTTCGTATTTAAAACTCTCGAGAAACCCCACTAGCCCTCCTCCAAGACTACCCTTTCCAGAGCCTCTAAAAATTTATAAATATTTTTACTGAATACCTCGCGTACGATTTATATTACAAATGTTTTATCTAAACCATGTAGGTTCAATAGTTAAGCCGCAAAAGATAGTACGTGGGTGGTCTCTGTTACACCCGGTGTAGAGGATGTTTAATTTAAAAAACGAGTTTCTATTCATCAGAAAATTAACTAATAAATTTAAATCATAAAATTAAAAAAGAATACAGACCAATTAATCACCCCCTGTAGTGCATATAAAATTTATCAAAACTTAATAAGACAGCCGAGCGGTGATAGGATTTTATAATATGGTTCCAGTGTTCTATGAAACATTTAAATGTTTTCATAATACTTACGCCAGGATTTGCTACTATAAATCCTGCTGCACTAATTTCTTGCCTCATGCAGTCGGTGCCCAATACAAAAATTTCCCTTTCATAGTTTATATTCCTCAAATAAGCGTTTATGGCTAAAGTTGGATAGACAATATCATCTGAATGAACATCTAGTTGCAGATTTTTAAATTTTTTGTGGAAGAATTCCATCCCCAAACTGCTGTTGTTTGACACGAAACGTACTTTTTTCTCGTACTTCTTTAATTTAATTAATGTTTCTTTTATTCCTGGAATCGGTTTACTCATCGTCCATACCACACCTACAATAAATCACAACAAAAACTGTAACTATTTTCATGTTAATTTTTGATAAACGTGTTAAGAATAAAATATGGTTTTTTTTTTCACTACTAGTAATATGGCGTAGCATTTTGGCACATAATAGAATGCTGTGAATTTCAATTTCTCTACCTTTGCTCACTGACAGGTAACTAATTTTTCATTATTAACCACTGGTAAATAATGAACAAATTTATATTTTTTGATAATCCTGCGACAGTTTTAAAGAGAACGTTTTTATAGAACGATTTAATATAATGGAGAGATTCTAATTAATGGTACTTTATGCATAAAATAATTGTTTAAATAAATTAATTTAATTTTAAAAACTTTGGTGTATTTGAATATACGTTTTTCGCGCCGTAATAAATGACAACTCTGTCAATATCAATTTCGCCTATAATACAACCACACAAAGTAAAAAAGAGAAAATTGTTAATAATTTCAGTATTTTAGATGAAACCAGTTCTTAAAAAACAATGTTTTTGAATACCAATGATGATTTAACAATTTTCAAACAACTGTCATGCCAAAAAACAAAAAACTGTCATTTGTTTTATAATTTGAAATAAACAGGGATTTAAGTAAAAATAGTCATTGTTCGACAATTATAAGGGTTTATATCACTAGTAGTGAATAAAAAAGTATATATGCCTCGGTAGAAAAGTCTTATAGCCCTAGGGTCTTACATCCCTCGGCGCTACGCGCTTCGGGATCTAACCTTAGGCCTCAGGCTATAATAGTAGACTTTTCTAACTTGGTGTATAATATACTATTTTTAATATCTGTGCAGGTTTGTAAATGCACTCTTGTATTTGACTAATTGGCTAAATATGTAAATACCGAGCAACCATGAATTTGGTGGAACATATTTTAATGAAAAATTTTATACTACTAGCTTTAAAATTTTGCATAGCGTCATTCGTACTCAAATCGGTTCGGGGTATCGACTTTTTCTATAATACAAGGACATCGTACCGTAATCAGCCTTTAAGTCCCACTGCTGGGCTCCGGCATTTTTTTCTGCCACGTACTCTCTTTAGCGCTTAGGTGAAGTACGGGAGACCTACAGTTTAACGTCGAATCCGAACGACTAAATACCAGAGAAATTTTCAGGCATTAAGACCCCAAGGCTGCCTACACCGAATTGGAGAATGTGAGTGGCGGGTTGCGCCGTAGATTTTTATTACTGCATGGTTTCGACGGGGGATCGAACCCCAGACCTTTAGCGTTAGAGGCTAAGCGCCCAACCTCTGAGCTACCGCCACTCCATATAAGGACGTACTTATTATACATTCTAAATGAGTGTTCCTGTTCGAAGAAAATGGTTCAAATGGGTTTTGAATACCATTGTTTTGCCGATCTTACCGAGTATAGCATGTCCACCGCACAGTGTATAGCATATACGGCGCATATACTATACTGGGTAAGATCGACTAAACTGTGGAATCTAAAGTCCTTTTTGAACGCATGTTATTAAAAACAGATGCGGTAAACCAGTAATCTAATTTGCACTTTTGAGTGGACGTTATAGAAATCTGGACACTTACAAATGTTTTGTTGAAATTTTTTATAATTATTTATAAATTGCAAATTTTGTAGGCAGATTTTAAAAATCGTCTTTTTATTAAAAGTTTAAGCGGATCGTGGAATGAGACAAGAACATATGGTAATTAATAGGCTAATGAAGTACGCAGTGTACAGGACCGCGCATCTCAGTTCTAGTTTTGTGAATTATATTGCGATTTCTATAATTCTACATATTAAATCCGGATCCCTTCGACTTGTCTCTTGTCTAGTATCTATAATAATATTCTATGAGCCGCGCTGCCGTAAGTGCCTGCTACATAAACATTCGCTCAAAACAATAAATAGGCTGGAACGAAACATAAAGAACCCATCGTCGTTTTATGGTGAGACGGTTAGGAATTTGGTATATAGATGTGTTTGTCTTACTGTACGCGCCATCTTATTCAGACCCACCCTTCCCTAATTGGTTATTACGAAAAAAATTGTAAATTGACAGCCTTAGTATACAGTGTGAATAAAAAGTAAGGAACATCGATGCTACAGCCTTAAATAATAACTTTACGAAAAAAAGTTTCTAATAAAAGTTTCCTATCAAGTTTTTTGCCACAATTTGGCGTTTTTCATTTTTTTTTCAATTGTCATATGTTTTAGCTATGACGTCATCGACATTTTTTTTTAAATGGTATCCTATACTTTTTATGGCATGACCAGTTAGTGCTTTTTCTTCTCTATACAGCCATGTAAAAATATCATACAGTTGCATAATAAAAATTTCAAGAAATATCACCATAAACATTTATTTTTGTCACTGGCAACATTTTTCATCAGATACACTTGTTGCAAGATAAACAAACGACAATAGTAGACATTTGTTTGAAAATGTTTAAAATTGAACAAATGCAAATCTGTAATGTCAATTCGGTGACAGTTAGCATTAATAAGTGATTAAAATTTAGTCTGTGTCCTGTGTTAAATACGAATTTCTAATCATGGTACGTTTAACAGAAACTGAACTTATTGATGATGATCGGGTACGGTGATAACAAGAGAACTCACGACGATGTGTGCTCTTTATTTAATACTGTACATCCAGATCGTGAACCTGTTACGCGGTCCACTGTAACCAAAATTAATAGAAAATTTAGAGAAACGGGCCACGTCAAAGATTTGGATAAAATTGGCCGTCCAAAAATAGCAACAGACGATAAAATGTTGGACATTGTGCTTATAGTTTCCGAAAATCCCCATACTTCAACTCGACAATTAGCCCTGGATAATAATGTTAGTCAAGGAACTGTACTGAATATTTTACATACAGAAAAATTTCATCCTTATAAGGTTAAACTTGTTCAAGAATTATCAGAAGATGATTTTAATAGGAGATTTCAATTTTGTGAAGAAATTATAGACAGGTGCAATAACGACCAGTTTGTGAATTCTATTATTTTCTCTGACGAAGCCACATTTTCTTTAAATGGAGCTGTAAATCAACATCAACAATTCCCGTTATTGGTCGCGACATAACTCACATTGGATGAAAGAATTACACACACAGTATCCACAAAAAGTAAACGTGTGGGCGCCAATTATAGGAGACAGAATTCTTGGTCCTTTTCTCTTTGATGGCACATTAAATGCTGATCGGTATTTGGATTTTTTGAGGTTGGAACTTGTTCCCGCGTTAGCTGTTTTATTTCCAAATGCAGAAAATCCGGACACGCCGAACGAGAGAATTTGGTTGCAACTAGATGGTGCTCCACCTCATTATGGCATTCATGTTCGTCAATATTTAGATGGAATTTTTACAAATAGGTAGATAGGAAGAAGAGGACATATTGAGTGGCCAGCGCGATCTCCGGATCTAAATCCGCTTGACTTCTTTTTATGGGGCCATCTTAAAAGTACAGTGTATACAAACAGACCAGACAATTTGGAAAATTTAAATATTCGTATCCGCGAGCATATACGAGCAATATCACCTGCTACAGTTCAAAATGCAGTTCGAGGATTTTCTTATCATATTGCCCACAGTCAGGCAGTGAATGGCGAACAGTTTGAACATTTGCTTTCTTAAATTAATGTTAAATATGATTTGAAACTAGTTTACTAATTTGTGGACCTGCTGTTGTCGTTTGTTTATTTTGCAATAAGTGTACCTGATGAAATATGTTGCCAGTTAAAAATAAATGTTTATCGTGATTTTTCTTGAAATCTTTATTATGCAACTGTATGATATTTTTACATGGCTGTATAGAGAATAATAAGCACTATCTGGTCATGCCATAAAAAGTATAGGTTGCCATTTAAAAAAAATGTCGATGACGTCATAGCTAGAACAGATGACAATTGAAAAAAAAATAAAAAAGTGCCAAATTGTGGCAAAAAACTTGATAGGAAACTTTTGTTAGAAACTTTTTTTCGTAAAGTTATTATTTAAGGCTGTAGCATCGATGTTCCTTACTTTTTATTCACCCTGTATATTACCGGGTGAAACTGAATTCCGGTGCTGTTTTTAGAGTTAGTTACACAGGGATCAATCCTGTTATTCCTAATCTATACTTAACATTTTCGTAAGCGTGTTAAAACGCGCTCCATTCATACAGGGTGTTGTTGTGTTGCGCAGTAGAACTAGCACTACATTTTGGCGCGTTTAGTTGTTTTGTACCTTCAACTGTTTCAACACAGCGATGTTCATTTGTTTTTTTTTAACGGTACAATATATGTTTTTATAGCTATCTTATAACGACTTAAATTCTCTTTTCAATGATGTCAATTTTTAAATACGATTTTTATTTAAAAAAAAACACAAAAACCATTACGTTGTAGTAGGCCATAAACAGATAGGTAGATTAGCTTTCTGACACATAAACTGTAGAAAAATGCAGCGGCAAATCCAGATAAGTTAAGTGTTTTGACGGTAAGAAATACTTTTTCTTATTTATACACTGCGTGTTTAAATTATTGTGGCTATTTATTCGGTGTAAAGTTTAGGAACAAAAAAAATCTGTCTGTATTATTACTATAAAACTTTTATTACATACGGAAAATAAACTAAATTTTTAAAAATTTTATTAAACGTAAATTAGAAAGGATAAAATTAAATTAGATGTTCGAATGTTTGTCCTTCCGCAGGAATGCACTTATGACTTCGTTGAATATAATTTTTACGTTCATTCCTAAGAGCTTCAGTGGTAATAGTGTTGAATGCTGCCTTTATTCTCTCTTTCATGTCCTCTGCTGTTGTAGGAATAGTTGTATAAACAGCATTTTTAACGTAACCTTATAGAAAGAAGTCCATTGGGGTTAAGTCCGGTGATCTTGATGGCCACGCGACTGTACCGCCTTTCCTTATCCATAAATCAAAAATTTGGTTTAAATAATTTTTCACTATAACTATTTAGTTCAATTCATACTGTAGAAACTGTAAATATGTGACTCCTCGTAAAGTTACTTTAAAAAAAGAGGTCAATAACGTAGTTTCCAACTACACTTCCCCAAACATTGAATGACAACAAACGCTGATTATCTACTTCTCGCATCCAGCGTATCCAGTAGAGTAAATAGTGCATGTTTCTTTCACGGCAGCCAATACAAGAAGTTCGTCGTCGTTTTCAAGATTGTTTTTATGCTTTTCAGGGTACTTAACACTACCAGTTCTCAAAATTCTCTCCAATAACTTTTAAAAAGATAGAGATTGGGGATGCCTACGATCAGAATAGCTATCTGCATATAATCGTGCTGTTGCGTGAATTTTCCTTAGACGTTCGCCCAAAATAAACACAATGTCTATTAATTCCTCTCGAATAATTTGAACCATTTATTTTAAATATTTAATTTAATAAACTCGAAACACATTTTTCTCAAAGCCATTTCGGAATTGGGGTTTCTAGGTCTAACTCATATAATTTATGTATAATGTATAAATCTGAAAATAATTTATTCGCCATTACAATACTTTCTTTATGAGCTTATAAAAATAGAATGGTGTTTGGTTAGCATTTTTCAAAAATTTCAATTGTTTAAAATTCAACGAAACGTAGTTACAAAGCATTACACACAAAGAAAATTTACTGATAATAAATAAGTGAAGTTTGTTTTTGACCAATTTTTGTTTAAAATACAAAATTTTTAACAATGAGACGCATTTGCTCTTTTTTGTACAAATGACACGGCGCCCTTTGGCTATTTTACTTGACTTACTGGTGACTGGGAAACCCTTCTACCACAAGAAATACATTAAGGTACGTACTGTGCAAATTAATATGTTGACTTGAAAATAAACAGATATTCAAAATTTGTGGCTATTGTTTCTACTTTCTCATACTTCCTGAAAAGTTATGATTTTATGTAAACTTTGGAATTATAGATTTTAACGGTAATATACGTTTTAGGGTCGAAGGAACACAAAAAACTGGGTTTTAGGAAATGTTTCTGTGGGTGGATGGGTGAGTACGTTAGTTCCCCTATATTTCCGGAACCCCTTATCCGATTTTTTTTTCAAATTTGGTATGTGTAAGTTTTGTAGTAGCAGCTAATTGTTTATAAGGTTTTTAATTGGAACAGAAAACGGAAATTAGACATGCTTTTTTTGGTATAGATTTGTCTGTAAAAACGTTTTTGAACTGTTAAAAACATAGAGTTGTAGTGCATCCAGACGCAAATAAAATTCCTTTTTATTTAATGCTGTATCTTCAAATCGAAGCCGCTACGAATTTTCAAAAACAAAATATCCAATCAATACAAATTGTCATATTATTTGATAGCCCTTAATAATTACAATCTTGTATTGCACAAATACTTTTGGAAATATTAAAATTGTAAATATTCCAGATGTTCAATATTTTAGATATTTTCGAATAAATACTCATCAAAAACTCCCCACACCACTTTTTAAAAAACTTTGTGAGCCGATAGTGCTTGCAGGAAACTACAAATCTGTTTTTTACTAATCTCCCAAATTTTACTCTAACGCCCTCCGGGAATTTTTTTTAATTTAAAAGTGATTAATGATTTATGCAAAAATGCAAATGCTAATCGTTATAAACTTTAAACAGTTCAGTAGGCTATTTTAAGTAGTTTACTAGGATTTAAAGCTATTTTAAAAATTAGAAAAAAATTAGCGAAGCACTTGTCCAGCACTTTCCTATGCTTTAAATATTGTAACTTATCATATATTCAAAAGGATCTTATTAATAATGTGTTACGGCCCAACATCCGCTACAAAGAGAGAATACGCGTGATTAGTTGTGACGTAGACTGTTAGACAAGGGGGAGACAAAGACAGCGTTCAAAATCCAAACAAACGCGACAGCTTGTATACGTTAGCATTGCTGATTTTTAAAAGTATTTTTGTGAAGCCTGTATTTTATTATTAACGATCAGTAAGTATATTAATACATAGTTAATACATACGCTGATGCTTAGAAAAGTATTCATACAAAAATTTACTGAAACTTGGAAGTTATGAGTATTTAAACAAATATAACCTCAAAATTTACTTTATAATTTCATAAACTTTCGGAGTACAACTAATAGCATCAATTTCTACGTGTAGGTATTTGTCAGTAAAATAATCTATCTAACACTGCTTTTGATTTTACAGCCAATATGGCCCAGAAACATGTTTTAAAGTTCTCGTTAAAGTTATCACAGTTTTTTAAAGACAATAACAAGCAGCTGAAACGGGGAGAAATTGCTGTTGAAAGTGGACATGTCCAGCAACTCATAATATAATATAATAAAATATGCCACATGAAACTTTTTAAAATCAAATTTTATCTAAAATAAAAATATAATTTATTAAAAATACAAAGTCAATTTTGAGGTTATATTTGTTTATGCGCTCATAACTTGAAGTTACAACACATATCAAGCAAATTTTTATAAAAGTATAAATCTCTAAGCATCAGTATATGCATTATTATACTTACTATTCGTTAGTAATAAGAAAAAGGCTTCACAAGAACACTTTTAACAATCAGCAATGCAAAAGTACATAAGCTGTCAAGTTTGTTTGGATTTTGAACGGCGTCCTTGTCTAGCAGTCTACGTCACGCCTACGTCACACTAATCACGCGTATAGTGAAGCAAAGGTTGACCGGTGTGTGTGTACTTTGGTCACATGCCGAAAGACTTCGGTCAACGCATGGGCGTCAGATAGAGAGGGAGAGAGCGAGTGATAATATTAAGTAAACTGATAGTACGCTGCAGTTTTTTGTGAAGAAAGTCGACTTCTTGGGAAAGATTGTTTGAAATGGAAGAAACCCAAAAACAGAAGTACATATTCGTCAACCAAAAATTGGACGGGAGAGGGAAAATTAGCCCCTCCTCCAAATATTGCCGTATTTAAAAATTAAGTTGACAACATTATTCTACTATCACTCATGAGCATATCTTAAACAGAAATTTTTATCAACCCCCGTTTATTGAATAAAGAATTTTTAAAAATTCATAGAAGGTGTCGCAAAGAAATTAACGGACTGGGACCCAAACCAAATTGTAGCTGATCCACAGCTCCGTATGCTGTATTTTAATTGCTTGTAACATTGAGTACCCTTACAGCATTTATAATATGAGGTTTCATCCCGATCTGATAACTAGTTTTTGAGTAAATAAGTGTTAAAACTCAAATGTTCAAAATTTCATAGAAGGCATCAGAGAGAAGTTTGCGAGCTGAGACACGAACCAAATTGTAGCTCATCGTCAGCTCTACGAGCTTTTAAAAAAAAATTTAAAAAATTTGTCTAGCCATTTTTTGAGCAATACTGTTTTTATAATTTTCGAAATGTTGGGAACTTATTTCACTTTATAGCTTTTAACTGTTCGAAACTTTTTGTGCACAGTAACATTGTGTCTTTATAGGTCTATTACGATAAAATATTTGATATGCGATTTGTCAACCTGTTTTGGAGTAATACGGCGCAGAAATCAAAATTTAGAAAAAAAATGTGGCCGCTATTTACAAGCTAGAAAGTTCGGGAAAAAAGCATTGGATTTGCCCTAAAGTATTGTATCAGATTTTGTTTTTAAGTTTAGAAAATAAGACTTAGGAAAAAATGCTACCAAAAAACGTGTCTTAGTTACGCTTCCAGTTTCGGATTTTTTGCATATATCTAATAACTTTTCCAATAAACTATTTATAGCGATTTTTTGTTCGAAGTTGGGAGCGCAATATCTAGCGCCTTAACGTAAGTAGGTAGCGAATATTGAAAGAGCTCTGAGCCACGCAACTAGCGGATATAACCAAACACTAACTTAGACCGTCCACACTTCCGGAACCTGACGGTGCTGCAATTATTGATAAAAACACCCCAGGCATAACACCCCCAGTGGCTTAAAAAAGCAGGCCACTGTATACAACTAAAAAAAATAAAGTATTCTACAACAGTAATTTAAAAATAAAATAATGGTGAGTGGCCAGGATCGAACCGAGGATCTTTGTCATGATAGGCGGGGGTGGACGCCTCTAGACTACTGAGATTCGTTGCACAATCGTCTTTAAAATGCATACAGATGCTACTGTACTATATATTTTCTTTAAACAATGGCGTTCGGCCATTCAGCGACGTGTTTCGCCCATTTTTACTCTAAAGTTATTTTGTCCTTTACATCAGTGCGAATTTTTTAACCTACTATGGCAGTTTAAGTTAGTGATGACTTTTTACTAAAAATATTATTCACGGGATATTCTCAGTAATTACAACATTATAAAAACGGAAGCATGAAGAAACACTATTTCCGGGATGCATTACCACAACCAACCGCTCACGTAGTACCTACCTTCATTTCGGAAAATTGTAATTTATTTATCTTTTTTTTTGTTATTTTTTTATGAAACGTTTTATCATATATTCCAATACATACACGGTTTTTCCCATCATAATCTAGTTAGTAATTGGTGTTTTATTGAAATACTATTACTCACAGGATATCATAAATAACGGAAAGATGGAGAAATGTTATCTGGAATAATATGTCACAGCGACTTAATTTACGTATCTAATACCTGCACTTTGGAAAGTTTGCAACAATTTTGTGAATCATTACACTACTGCCAGAATGGTTACGCATTAAGATAGTTTACTACGTCCGCGTCCCCATGGGAATTTTCTAGCTAGAATGAACAGAAACGTCGATGTCAAAAGAAGCGCTGTAACACGTTTTAATGCGACCACATTTTGTTTGTTACACCTACACGAAGTGTGCAATCAAATGTTTTAAAAATCCTTCGTACTTTTAGACTTGCAGAAATAAAACATACATTTAGAGTGTGATAGCTATAACCAATGGTTTCATATCGTCGTATGGTATGAGTTTAAGACGAAAGTAATGCAACCATAGATGATATTATGAAAGCGGTGTTTTTTAGTAGATTTACTATCGCAGATTAATTAGCTGAAGATGTTGAGAAAAAACGCTAATAAAATTGCATTTTGTAGGACACTAGCTGTTGTTAAAGTAAGTGGTTTTTAATATCGGGGTAGCCACGTACTTAAGGATGCTTTTATTCAGAAGCGAGGGGCTGATCACAGGAATTTTTTTAGTAACTTCTGACAATTTTGGGGAATTTTTAGGAATTGTAGAGAATTTCTTGAGAATTTAAGGCATTTTTAGGGCTAAGCGTGTTCTACGTAAATTCAAGGAAAGATATCTGACAATACACATAACATATAACAAATCGTACGTTTCTTATTAAATCTTTGTTCTAAACCCGAGGCAGCCGAAAAAGTCCGAGACTTTCATGCTTCATGCCATAAGTAAAAATGAGCGAAACACTTCGCCTGGACTTTCCTATACATTTAAATACATTGTTTTATATTTTCCAACACTTTCGATATACACCTGTCTAGACACGACTAGTTAAAGTAAATAGTTCTTATAAGTTGTAACATCTTGAAGCGGTTGAAGAAAGACCGACCGCTGCACTGCAAGCATAAGGTTGGGTAAAATATTCGGACTGAATCAACGGAAGCGCGGAAATTGATATTTGAAAATATATTAATAACTCTAGAAGTATTATTTTTAGCAAGAAATTACTCTTATTAATTTGTATTTAGAATTTCAAAACCTTTCTGATTTTAAAGCCAAAATGCCACGTTTCCATTTAAAAAAAAGTTATTTATTACCGTGGCCGCCATATTAAAATTGGAAACTCAAGTTTTTTTCTTAAATACAATCGAGAAGAATTTGCCCTACAACTTTGCTCTTGAGTTTGCGAGTCTATCTATTAAAATAAAAAAGTTAGCCTACACTGAACATTAAACGACTAGTACAAGAATACAACTGCTGTAGAAAGTATGTAAAATTCTTCCAAGGACAAAAAGATTATTAAGGGGCCAAAAATTCGATTTTTTGATTATTTGTAAAAATATTCTCCTAGAGCAAACAAAATAAAAAACCAAATTTTTAATTTTTTATCGAAAAAATTTGGGGGGAGGGGGAACAGTAGCCCCCCTAAATATGAAATTATCGAAAAAATATTATTATATTCGGATTTTGCTATCAATGGTGAGCTATTTCACATTAACAGAAATATTTTATTGCCCCCCGTTAAATAAATAAAACGGTACCAATTTTCAATTTTCAAAAATTCATAGAGGGCGTCACAGTGAAATTATAGCAATGCGCAAAAAAACAAATTGTAGAAGATTCCCAGCTCTATCAGCTTAAAAAGTTTAAACAAAAACGTGTGGGCAGTTTTTGAGAAATATTTTTTTGAAAAATTCCAAAATTTTGGAGTGATGTCATTGCGATCGCTTTTATATTTTCAAAATTAATTATATTTCATGGTATAGTACCCTTGAAGGGATACCAAACAAGATGTAGTTGATTCCAATCAGATAACTGGTTTTTGAGTAAATGGGCGTTAAAGTCGAAATGTTCAAAAATTCGTAGCGGCCGCCATTTTAAAGCTAGAGAGTTCGTTTGATTTGTCCTAGGGCTTTCTTTAATCTCCACTATTAAAATTTCCAAAATTCAGTTTCTGAAAAAAATGCTACCAAAAAAACATGTCTAACTTCCGCTTCCGGTTTCGGTTTTTTTAAAAGCTTATTTTGTCGGCGAATTTTTGATATACCCCCTCATTCCAAAGCACATCAAAATCGGTTCAGCCGTTCCGGAGATATGGAGCACCCACCCACCCACCCACAGACAGACATTTTTTAAAAATTACTTTTTTGGGGTCCATGGATCCCCCCCCCCCCCCCCCCCCGATTATTTCCGTTAAAATCTCAACTTTGAAATTTTGCATGAAATCAATACTTTCCTATACCTACTGAAAGTATAGGAAAGTAAAAACTATACATTGACTAAGAATTTTATTACTAGAAATGCTTATATGTGCATAGAAATAAATGCCCACGCATTTATTACACTTTAATTAAAATTACAAAATGAAAGTAATTTGTTAAAGCCAAATTTATTTGAAAGTCAAGCATGTGAGGCATTTATAAAACAATGACATTTATGACATCAACTTACTGAACGGCTGTAAATTTTACCACTTTAGAGTTATTGCATAGAATAATTAGGATAAATTTTCAGTCCAACATATCACAAAAATTATGTCTTACATATAATTTTCCACGTCAACAAGAAATGGAAATGCAAAACACGCCAGACATAAAAAGTCCATATAGAAAGATACATACAGCAATAATTGAGGCAGAACATGAGGCACTGCTTAATTCTATCAGTTTAAACATGAGAGTTAATAATACATTAAACACTGATTGTACGGCCTATATCGCAGATAGACTTGAAGATGTGATACCTAGTGATGACGAGGATGACAATGTTTTTGACCTTGATGATCATCGTTTCAGTGATTCTGAAGATTTACATGTAATTTGTTCACTAAAGGGACCATTAAATGTAAAGAATTTTGGAAGTATTTCTCAAAATAAGAATTTAGAAGAAACTTCCAATTATGTTTACGTACGTTTGGAATCGTCTAATAAATCATCTGTTAAAATTAAGAGGAGCACACTCTGTTGGCTTTTGAGAAAATGTAACTCAAGAATAAGTTCAGATAGGTATAGGCGCTTTATGAGCAGTTAAAATCTTA
Source organism: Ctenicera cuprea (assembly GCA_958336395.1). Lineage (NCBI taxonomy): Eukaryota > Metazoa > Arthropoda > Insecta > Coleoptera > Elateridae > Ctenicera > Ctenicera cuprea. Next base: position 19,247,685 of record OY284488.1, on the reverse strand, counting down.
TTTGCACTATGTATTTATGTTAATAATGTTTGTGAATGTTTAATATAATAAAAGTAAAACAGTTTCTTGTAGCCTTATTACTACCATTTTGTTAATATTAATTGAAACGCCTAGATTTTGTAAATGATGTTGGGAATTTCTTAGGAGTTTAAGGAGTTATTGAAAGTTTCCTGGAATTAGCTCGGAATTAGAGAATTATTAGGAATTTTTCAGGAATTAAAGGAATTATAATACACATTTTTTTGAGTGAACAACCGCTCATGCACAAGTCCCGGGTTTTAATCCTAGATAGGATAAACTTATTTGAAAATGTTTTTTGTTTATCTTGCCAAAGAACGACTAGTTAGTTTGACAAAAAAATGCTGCCGTAGTTTACTTTTATCATTTTTTACAAAAATTGTGAACCTTTTAAATACACTGTTTTCCCCCTTGAAAAACAAAACTGCGATATTTGTGCTACCGCAGTATATGGGGCCATTATTCACAAAACTCGCTAAATACTTTTAAATCATCTGTTAGGATGAAGCACAAAAACTGTTTATTTCTAAATCGCGCATTTTTCATTTTGATAGTTTAGCAGTTGCGCATTGAGCTGGTAATAATTGAAAACCTGAATATTTAATACTTTTTCCCTAAAAAATAAAAAAAAAGATATAACCAGTTCTGCAAGTAAACCAGTAAAAAATTCCATAAAAACTCGTTTTCAATTTCATCTGGACGTCATTTATTAGCGAATTTTTTATTATAGTATAGTTAAATTATTAAACTTGATAAAAATAAAACAATTGTGTTGCATTGAATATCTTACAAACTGAAAACATTGACAGAAAATTAAAATCTAATGTCATCCTATCTTCCTTACTATCAACTGTAAAGCATACCTACAGCCAGTTTTGCAGGTTAATCTGGCAATCAAATAGCGAGTTTTGCAAGTAAACTGAGTTTTTGAACTTAATTTTATATGCTAAAGAGCCAGTTTAGAACAAAATCCATTACGCAATCGCTTCCTCGTTAAACACTAAACAGTTGCTGTGTGATAACTCATTTTTCGTTGTTTTTTCAGATTAGCGAGTTTTGCAAAAAAAATGTAGAATTTAGGACTTAATTTTGGGCAATATTTATTTCATTCACTCTACAAAATGCTGTTTTTATTCATACTCTTTAACTTTTTTATTTGTTAAGAGATAATTAAAACAAAGCATATTTATCTAAACGAAAATCCCAAACGAGTTACAGTTAATTTAAACACGTAGTTACAAATTGGTCTAATTGTTTTGTATGGATCAGAATTTATTTGTATTAAACTAAAATTCTTCTAAACTGAACGCTGCGCTGTAACATAAATCACAGATTTAAAAAGTTCCTTGAGTGTTTGAGTATAGCTACATAGTTTAAACATTAATATATACTAGCGTTTATGTATTTTATTTGCTACAACAAAATTGTTGAAATACAAGATGATGTAACTCCAGCAAAACGAGAGTTTAAGTTTTAAATATGAGCGATACGAACTATACCACTAACATTCCATTAGACCAATCACAAATTTTCTCTTTCATAAAACGAACCAATTTTGTTTATTTTATTATTGATTAAACTGCATGGTGCTTTTTAAATGAGTGATTAAACCCACAGTAGCTTCGAATAACCGCTCTTAAGTCTTAAATTAACGCATTTAAAACTGATGTGCACTGCCTTTTGGGTATATTTATTATTATTTTAATACAGTTTTCATTGCTTCGGCCAGAAGTAAGTATCATATTTAATTATAACATAATTTATGAATTGAAAACAATAATTGTCTTTGTCGTCTACAAGCGTAAAATACGAGAAACGTCGACGGTGGCCGATGATAACAATGTCAATGTCAACCAACATGAATCGCGAGTGTTCAAATCATAGTTCAAACCATGACCGACTAAAATTTTAGTGTACACCTATAATAAATATAATAATAACATGCTAATACGCAATAAAAAACATAAATATATATTTACATTAAAATTGTATATTGTTTGACAGGTTATATGAACTAAAATTTTACACCAAAAATACCCTCAAAAATTTTATAAAATACCACAACGATTTTTCTCCAAAACGATCCATTTTTACAACACTTCACAACAGCAGTAAATAAAAACGTCAAAATAAAAAATTAAATTTATAAAAGGACGCCACTACAAAGCATTTAAAAACAAGCAAACAATAATGTGGTTAAGAGCGCCGATTCCCGAAAACACCCAAACATTTCCGACTAGTTCAGTGTTACCAAAAACGCATCAAAATTAATGTGAGTGATATAGTCAAGACTAATATGACTCGTGATACGATTTTTCTTTGACAAAATTGCAATCACTCGTTGTGTTATTTATGATTATTTGAGAATAAATTCAGCCCTTCTAACAAAAATAGGAATAGCCCCGTTCCATTTTTGATTCATTCAAACCTTTGTAAATGTCATTTATGTTCAAAATAGTTTCTATTACTAGTATACAATATTTAGCAGTTTTAGATACACAGTATAATTTATATTGTTCATTAAAAGTTATTAAATGAAATAACACCATCTCATTAATTTTTCTAAAAATAATACCAAATCTTTGAAAAGTAGACCAATATTATATATTCAATATCCCAACTTTTAATATGGTTCTATTTACATAACATATAATTATATAATTAATTATAATTTATAAATTAAAAATCCGCTAAATTCATTAAGCACCTCTAAACAAAATTTAATTGAGAAGTGTTTACTGATTGAACTAAGAACACTCGAACTATGGAATAACAACACTTGAAAAATACATGACTCTTTCACACAAGTAACTAAATACTAGATACGTATCTCGACAGCAAAGCTATCATCATCAGTGGTACTGACAATGAGTGCAGATGATGACAGTTTTGCCGTGGAAATAGGTATCTGGTATTTAGTTACTTGTGTGGAAGGGTGCTGTGTAAGTGTTTACTGGTTATCAAAATTTTCTTGGTATATTTTCTACAGTAAGAATTATTTAACAAAATTCTGTTTTATTTCCGCATATTAGTAATAGAAAAGAATTATTGATATTTCTGTATATATTATGTTATAGAAATAGAAGCAGTAAGATAATTATGGTATTTCATTAGTACCTTAGTTTTTATTTTTAGGGTGAATCTTTCTGCTTATAATTATTATTAGGTATGTATAATGTGTGTCTCAGAACTGAGTGAATGACGGGAAACTTTTCATTAATGTATACAAAGAATTTATAGACAGGTTCAAACCGTGTGTGGAGTTTGGCCGATGTTGCTTGGGATAACCCTGACTTTTCTGTGACGCAAAATATTTGTCGTTATTATAATATTATTAATAAAGAGGTACTTTACTGATTTTCACAAATATGCAAATTTAAGACACCCTGTACAACGAAACTGAAAATTGGCAGTTTTTTAAGGTTTTTAGAACAAGCAAAATACAACAAATTTTTCTCTAAATTCGAAAACAAAAGTTTTCTCTGTTTAGGAACTCAATCTTGAGACACACTGTATATGTCTAATATAATTTGTACTCTTATTATTATTTGAATGCGGTTTGTGTAAAATAAAATTACCCACTATACAGCTTAATATTGCCGCTTTCATGCTTTTTGTCAAATAATTAAGGAACATTTGTTAGATATTCACATATTTGGCTATACAGGTAGGAAAATTCTTTACTATTAAACAGATTAGATGAAAAAGTGTCAAATACTTCAGGGAATGTCACTTTTCTTAAAATTATTTCCGAATATCGTATTAGGTATACTACAAACGAACAAAAATAAATTATAATTACCATCGCAATCACATAAAATATTATCGAAAGAGTCAAGAAAAGACTTCATTTCCGAACTACTTATGCATGCTAAATTCTTCAAAGACATATTCGCAACACCACAACACAAGCACAACGCAGAAGTAAACGCGGATAATTTATGTTAACTAATGATTAAATAGTACATTTCCCAGACAATTTATAACATACTGATAAGCTAAACCACACATTGAGGTTTTAGAATCTACTTTTATTCGCTATATCCAGTGGCGTAGCTACCATAGTGCTAGGCGGTGCCGTGCACCGGGGCCCCCAAGCTCAGGGGGCCCTCGGACCCTGACCAGCAAACCTCAAATTGAACTAGCGAAAAATTCTCCCACTTTCGGAATGTAAATAAAATAGGTTGCAACACGACTTTAATCATGGCAACTCATTTTAAAGAATACAGGGGAATTCCCAACAAGTTTCGAACTTCTGTTCGAAACTTGTGGGGAATTCCCCTGTATTCTTTCTGTTGTTTGTGCAGTGTTTCCGGGGATTCCCCAATGACGTTTTGTAGCGTAGCATTACATTACGTTTCAGTTTCTTGTTAATCTTGTTAGTTGTTGGTTGTTCCCGGTTTTGCATAAATTAGAGAATAAGAGAACTAAAATTATGCATAAAAAAAGAAACCTAGTGGTGCGTTTAAGCGCAAACAACGCCAGGAAAGAGATGATAGTAAACAAAAATTACCAAAAATTGACAAATTTTTTAGTCAGCCTTCTACAAGTAATTTTGGCCCAAATATTTCTGTTGATAGTGACTCAGATAATGTGACCACTGCAGTGCCGGTTGAGAAGCCTACTGAAGAAGATTTGATCATCATTGCAGTTAAAGATACCGCCGCCGGTGACGATGCCGCCGATCATATCAACGACGACGATGTCTGCACGGCACAGGTAACAGCGGAGGAACCATCGACCTCATCATTTATCGAAAATGTGATCTTATGACTTGGGAAACTTTACGAACAGGATATTAAGTGATAATGAAAAACGTCAAATTCTTGATATGGGGCCTTTACAGCCTTCAGGGCCTTTTCCAAAAGACGTCCGCCAGAACAACAGGTGTTTTTCAAAATCGTACTACTTTTCAACTTCTAAATATGGACCAGTTCATCGTTTTTGGCTGTGTTATTCTAAAATACTAGATGCTGCCTATTGTCAACCCTGCTGGTTATTTGCTTCGCAAAGGAATACTGTATGGTGTACGGGCATTCGGGATTGGAGTCATTTATCAGAAAGAATTAAACAACACAGTTTCTCGAGTGGCCATACGGAAGCATGTGCAGTGTATGAACTTTGGAAAAAAAATTATACTATCGACAAGGAACTTGAAAATACAATTCGCAAAGAAACGTCATTTTGGAAAATGGTTCTTCAAAGGTTATTCGATGTCATACTTACCCTAGCAAAGAGTTCTTTGGCTTTAAGAGGACATCGAGAAAACTTAAGTGAGGAAGGGTACCATGGAAATTTTCTGTCCGTTGTAGAGCTTCTCGCCCGATATGATCACATATTGCGGCAAGTTTTGGATATGCCCAAAGGTATTTTTATTTTATTTTTAAGTTTTGTTTTCATTTTATTTATTTATTTTTATTAACTGTTTATATTCTAATTTTTGTTTAAAATCGTGCTTTTTTTGTTTTTTAGGATCTACAAGATATCTGAGTGCAACAATTCAAAATGAAATGATTGAGTGCTTGGGGACCACACTTGAAAATCATCTGCTAGAACAAATTAGAGCGTCACCGTTTTTCGCCATCATAATGGATACGACACAGGCCATATCGAAGGTAGACCAGCTAAGCTTTGTTGTAAGGTATGCAGTAATAACTAGATCGGAAAATGGACAGCCAGTTGATATAGAAGTAAAAGAATCGTTTATAGGCTTTTATGCAGCCATCAAACATGGCGCGGCAGATTTAGTCAACCAGGTGACTTCATTATTTATCGAGAAAAATATTGATTTAAAAAAATGTGTGGGTCAAGGTTATGATGGAGCCAGTGTGATGAGCGGTGTGTATAATAGTGTACAATAACGGATTAAGAATATCCAGCCTAACGCGGAGTACGTACATTGCGCCACTCATAATTTAAATTTGGTGGTAAATGATGCCGTTAGCACTTGTGTAGAATTACAGGTATTTTTCGCAACGTTGCAAGAATTGTATAAATTTTTCGGCAATAGCATCAAACGTTGGGATCTGCTGTCAAAATTCACTGGCGAATCGGACACCACTCTAAAAAACTAAATCCGACTAGATGGTCCAGTAGGGTCAATACGATATCTGCAATAAAACTTCGTTTTTTCGATATAATCAAAGCATTAACAGAAATAGTTCTCATGAATTCCAGTAAAGATGAGCGTAGTGAAGCAGAAAAAATTAAAACAAAAATGCTAAATTTCGAGTTCGTGTTGCTTTGCGAATTCATGCACCGTGTATTGAGTGACATCAATTATGCATCTAAAACTTTACAAAAATGCGATATCGATTTGTACGAGGCAAGTAGAGCTTTAGCAGAGACAAATGCAAAGATGCAAATTTATAGAAATGACTTCGAATCATTCAAGTGCAAAGCCAGTGAAACTGCAAGAAAATATGGCATAGATCCCCATTTTCAAGAAAAAAGGCAAAGGAAAGTTAAAAAACATTTTGATGAATTAGCTTCTGATCACCGATTTCGAAACAGGGAAGAAATATTTAAAATTACTATTTTCAATAATGTACTAGACACAATAATAACTCAATTAAATGCACGTTTTACTGGTATGAGTGCAGTCAGTCAGATATTCAATTTTCTAACACCAACATTTTACTGGATGTAGATGAAAGAACTTTATTACAAAAGTGTGACCAATTCCAAAGTAAATATTCTGATATAATAGGCCCCAACTTTTCTCTTCAATTTCTTAATATTTACCACCTAATTCTATCTAAATTAACCAAGGCATGGACTATTCACCAATTCTGTAAAGAAATAATGAGATTATATGGAGTGCTAGAATGCGACCTAACAGAAGTATTTACAGCAATGTTACTGTTCCATACAATTCCTGTCACTTCTGCAGAAGCTGAAAGATCATTTAGCAAACTAAAAATAATAAAAAATTATTTAAGGAATACTATGAGCCAAGCTCGACTTCGACATTTATCGCTAATAGCAATCGAAAACAAAGCCGCATCAAGCCTAGATTTAACCGAAATCGTTGATACTTTTGCGAAAACTAAGGCTAGGAAAAGATTATAAACTAAATTGTTATTTTGTTGTTAGTAGGTAGGTCCGACTTTCATATAATAAACTGGAAGAGATCCCTTAAACGGATAAATTCGCTTTTGTACATGACTTAACTGTAGGTATATAAATTGTTTTTAATGTTTTATGTACAATAAAGTGTTTTACATACATACGTACATAAACCTTTTGATTTACTTCGTTTTATTGCTTAATACCATTATTATATATATAATATAAAACCTAACCAGTTTAGTTAGCGCCCCAGTTTTTTTTTTGCACCAGGGCCTTTGGTTACCTAGCTACGCCTCTGCTCGGCTTTGAGCCAGCTAAGGCTTTAAATCTGCTTTATTGCCGTATCAAACATATAATTTTTACTAGCGTCTAGCCCACTATATTCCTGCCGATCATACCTCACATGACTTGCATACCTCCTCTGCATGCAGCTGAAATGTAAATAAACCACAACACCGCAGTGGTACAGGTGGATATGCGGGTGTGTTCAGTCGAGCTGATTTTTTACTGCATAAGTACGTAGTTGCGGGGTCGAATCTCGGTTGGAACCAAAATTTTTTTTATTTTATAGTTTTTTTTTAAACACTGTTTTTGCGTTTTGTTGTTAACGCGAGGTTATTTGTTAATAGCAGTTATATTTTTAAAGAAAAAATATGAAAACAAATTTGCATTCACTCACTGATTGACGGCAGTGGAAACGCTAGTGGAATATTAGGAGATGCTGCGCAAGTCATGATCGGCAGGAATATAGGGGGATAGACGCTAGTTAATTTTTTCGCCGATCGTTTAAGATTTACATTTTTTAGATCATTTTTCCTGTACTCAAATGAAAATACGATTGCACTGAAGTGGCTTATGCAGCGTCGTTGCTATTGAATTTTTTGTTTGTGTATTTCTCAATTGTCTACGTTTGTGAAGTTAGTGTCAAACGTGATAACTTATAAAAGTGAATTGAAGAAAACGAATATTGAAGAACAAAGCCCAGTAGTACTCAAAGATTGTACTACTGTTAATTTTTACAATAAATAATATTGTTCTTTTCTACATTTATTGTGTCATAATAATTTAGGTTATTAATTCATTTACTGCCTAGTCATTATGTCAATGTATTTACTGCCTAATCATTAAATGTGTTACTTTACCGACTGTCAACTGTCCGTAATATCATGCATTTACTGACCATCGGCGAAAAACTTTTTAGACGACTCCGGTCCGTGGTGAAATTAAATTATTGAGCTGGCTTCACTGCTCAACTTCAGTTACTGAAGGTATTTTGTTTTTCTTTGGTTTACTGCGATCCCAACTCGCTTCTAAGATATTGCCGGTGTATTTTTATTGACAAAACGTGGTCATTTCCGTTCCATCGTTTTACAATAATTCACACATTGTTTTATAAAATGAAAAAGGTTAATAAAAGAAAACGTTTGGAATTGTCAGAAAATAGTGAATCGCATGAAGAAAACGCAACTCCCGTAAAAAAACATGCCGAAAAGGTATTACTATAACCTCAAAATAAATCACATTTTCATGTATTTATTCTTTATTTATTTGTTTTATAGTGTAAGTGGACCAATAAACAACGAATTTTGGTATTTTCTACTCGGGGAATTAATCACAGAGATCGCCATTTGATGGAAGACCTCAAAAACCTAATGCCACACCACAAACCTGAATCGAAAATGGAACGTTCAAAGACCTTATCGGTTATAAATGAAATGTGTGAAATGAAAAATTGCACCAAAGCGCTGTTATTTGAGGGTTGAAAGAAAAGAGACTTATACATATGGATGTCGAATATTCCAAATGGGCCTAGTGTGAAGTTTCTTGTCGAAAATGGTAGGAATAATTTTACTAAAAGTAAACAATAATGTTCATTTAATTTTTTGCTTTATTAGTTCATACAATGGCAGAATTAAAGATGACAGGAAACTGTTTACGTGGATCAAGACCGCTACTTAGTTTTGATCCTGCTTTTACAGAGAAGCCTCATTATATGCTTTTAAAGGAATTACTGACACAAATATTTGGTGTTCCTAAACATCATCCGAAAAGTCAACCGTTTTTCGATCATGTTTATACTTTTAGCTTGTTGGATAACAGAATTTGGTTCAGAAATTTTCAAATTCTAAGTGAAGATGGTGCTTTAGCGGAAATAGGACCACGATTTGTTTTAAATCCGGTAAGATTCTAGCATTTTATTAAGTTGCAAAATTACATACTACTTAATCATTAAATTTCAGGTAAAAATATTCTCTGGCAGTTTTGGGGGAATAGCCTTGTGGGAAAATCAGAAGTACGTCAGTCCAGCAAAATACCGAAGACAATTGTTTTTGGCAGCAAAAAATAAATAAACAGAATTCTTATTGTTTCTTCCCTTCGTTCACACTTGTACACACAACTAACTGAATTTATATATGAAACCAAACCCGCCTGCGGGTCTGGCAATGTTCCTATTGTTTTAATAGTTTTTTGGTGATATCGAACCTTGAGGGGGTGGGGAAACGAATAATCCTATGGGTCTGTATACGTGGCAGGACATCATTTTATATACAGTAGTAGTTCCGTGTTCGATATGTAGACGGCGCTTCAGTTTTTCAATTATATACGGATAACGCATATAAAATGTTACATGAGCTATCGACGTTGTCAGACTCGAAATTTGGCATCACCGCATGGGTCTGTTAAAGTAAGATTAACGTATTTTTTTTTATTATAAAGAAGATATTTCTAATGAAATGTGAAATTGCTTACTCCGCGCATAAATCACGCAGCAGGCGCGAATCGGGCGGCGACTGGCAATCAGATAAAGTACCTAGACACTTGACTAGCTACTGCTACTATTCCGTGTTAATGTTTTGAACTGGGCTGTGAACACAACACAGAACTCTCATTTACTATTAATTCTAGAACCAGTGGTGTAGCCAGGGTGGGGCACAGGGGCACGTGTTCCCTGCTTGATTTAGGAAATTATACTTAATAATATTATTTTTCCATAAATAATAAAAATCGTAACTCATTAATACAATTCACAAATTACTTCGATAGTACTTTCTGAGAGCGGCCGTAGCTCAGTGTAAGCGCGCTGGCTACCATTGCAGTGCACCTGGGTTCGAATCCAGTGAGGTGGATTTTTCCCCAGGAAAACCTCTCTGGAGAAGAAGTTCATGCACTTCCTGTGGTTCGGAGCCCACGCTAAATTGTATGTCTTCTATGTCTGTCTGTGTAAAATATCTATCTCCGCGCACCAAACACAGACAGGAAAGGTCGGCAACACCCTGAATAGGGTATGGCACTAAAAGAAGAAGTACTTTCTGAGCACAGCGCTATTTTACGTTCTGTATTATTATTTCAAAAATACATATAGACTTGTAGTTTTTGACAAATAATTTTTTTTAAATTGTTAAAATTTTGAAATTTTTTGACTCCATAGTTTAAAAATTCATACTCGCAGAGAAAATGTTGAACTTGGACTAAACGAGTTTGTAGTCCATCTCCAGCGCTAGAAACTTGCAATGTTTTAAAAAAATTTGAGCAGTTTCTGAGAAATATTTTTTTAATTGTCAAAATTTTGAATTTATTTGTTTCTAGTTTTCAAAAATTCATAGAGGACGTTACAGAGTAATTTTTGAATTCGGACCAAAACCAAATTGTAGCCCATCTCCAGCTCTATAAACATACAAAGTTTAAAAAAAATCTTGTGAGTAGTTTTTGAGAAATATTTTCTTGGAAATTGTAAAAATTTTGAATTTTTTACTCCATTTATTTAAAAATTCGTAGAGGGCCTCACCGAAGAATTGTTGACCTCGGACCAAAACTAAATTGTAGCCCATCTCTAGGTCTATATAAGGTATGTAAGCCTGCAATGATGAAAAAAATCTTGTGAGCAGTTTTTGGGAAACTTTTTTTAAATGGTATGCTCCATCTCGTTTTTTTCTGGTTATGCGCCTGTCTAGAATTTATGTTGTGTTTACCATTTACCCGCTGTTTTTATCGTGTTTATAATTTCAAGCGTTTTCAAAGTTCTTGCAATTGCTAAGTTCTCCATTTGAAAACATAGTCCTTTTAAAGACTCTTCAAAACAAGATTTTGAAAAAAGGTAGGTCATTGCGGTTATTTTCCGATTTAAGGTTAATTTAGTTATACTTCTTTTTAGTTGGTGTTCGTTCTTTTTATTTCTGTTTTTACTTTCTCATATAAGAAAGTATTAATTTCGTGAAAAAATTCGATTTTCAGATTTCGACGGAAACACGTTTTAGGTGTCAAGGAACCGATAAGTGGTTTTTGAAAATTGTCTGTCTGTGGGTGAGTGGGTGGGTTTGTGCGTGCGTGGGTACGTTCCCAATTATCTCAGAAAGGGCTAGACCGATTTCGATGTGTTTTGGAATGCGGGGGTATATCAAAAATTTATCGACAAAATAAGCTTTTAAAAACGATTAGAAACCGGAAACGGAAGTTACAATGCTTTTTTGGTGTCATTTTATTCGTAAACTGAATTTTACAAATTCTGGGACGCGGAGATGATAGAAGATGATTTTTACCGAAGCTACAAATTGGCGGCCGCAGCAATTGTTTTAAACTTTTGACTTTAACGCCTTATTACACAAAAACGAGTTCCTGAAATTGATTTTCTCAAACACTGACCACACAAATTTTTTTAACTAGGATTATAGAGCTAGCAATGTGCTACAATTTGTTATACGTTCGATTTCTAAAATTGCTCTGTGGCGCCCTCGACGAGTTTCTTAAATGGAAAATTGGTACCCTTTTGTTTAATAAACGGGGTACGATAAAATATTTTTGTTGCTCATCACTGATAGGAGAATCAGAATAATGGCCTAAATTTTAGATATTTAAGAGGGTAGGCGTTCCCCATCTCCTGATTTTTTGAGTTTTTTATATAATTTTTCTAATGCAAAACAACCTTACCGAAGAAATAAAAAAAAGCTTTTTCTCACAAAAAAAATATCTAGTATTCATGATGCCATAGTGGCCTCATTGTTAGAAAAAGCGAACATTAGGGTAGACCATTCTAGAAACAGTGTAAAAGATTTAGGCTTAAGGCAGATAGTTACTGAAGCTACTAGAGTTACTAACGAGAGTAAGACAATGATAGACTTAGTATTAACAAATGATACAAATTTAAGTGCAATAGTGTTAAATAGTCCTAAGATCACGGATCATAGCATAGTTCAAATAAGTTTATCTTTAATTAAAACAAAGAATGGTGGCTGTTATGGGATCAAGATAAAAGATGCAGACAAGTGTAGAGACCTGTTAAGAGATTTAAATTTTAATTATAAGGAGAGTGATATAGATGTTAAATACAATGAAATTTTTGGCAAAGTATTTAATATATATGATACAGTAAGACCTAAACGGTAGTCTGATGACAAGGCGTGCAATAATTACTGGTTTAATGGAGACGTATTATATGCCATACAGGAAAGGGATGTCAAATACAAAAGGTTTAAATTAACTGGAGATATTACAGATTGGAACGGTTATAAAACTAGTAGAAATAATGTTGTTAGTGCAATAAGACAGGCTAAATGTGACTATTGTGAAACTAAAATAGATAACTGCAAAAATGATACAAAAGAAATGTGGAAAACTCTCAAAACTTTTATTTCCAACAGCTGACTTGATATTTTACCACAAAATTTAGTGTGCTTTAATGGGAAATTAAATACTATGTATATTTTAGCCAATAATTAAATTGTGTATCATTTAAAGTGGCGGCTGGGCGCCATTTAAAATTTTTTTTAAATGGTAAGGGGGGTCGAGTGACACCTCATTTGAAAGGTATTTTAGTTCTGCGCTTGATCCTAGAGTTTCAAAGAAACATATTCCGCCATAACAGAATGACATGTTTGAAGATAAAGAAGTCTATTTAAAAAACTCCAGTTTTTCAATTGTTTCTGGGCGGGTTTTGTATACTTTCGATTTCAGATATTCCCCTAGAAAAACACCTAAGGGGGTTAAATCTGAGGAGCGAGCTGGCTATTCTACAGGCCCCCGCCTACCACTCGATCTTCCAAGAAAATATCCGTTGAGAAAGCCAGAAACAGGCCTATAATAATGAGGCGGCGCACCGTCTTGTTGTAACATAACGTTTACAATATTATTTCCAGCCACCTGAGATATTACTGAGAAAATTTTGGCCTGCAAATGAAAAAGTGGACTACTGGATAAAAAAATCAAAACAACATTGAAGTGAATGAGTCCATTTGTTTAAAATCCGCCATTTTGTTATGGCTGAATATTTTTCTTTGAACCTCTAGGATCAGACGCAGAACTAAAAGACCTTTCAAATGAGGTGTCACTCGACCCCCCCTTTCCATTAAAAAAAAATTCAAAATGGCTCACAGCCGCGATATTGAATGATACACAATTTAATTATTGGCTAAAAAATAGTATTTAATTTCCCATTAAAGCAAACCAAATACTGTGGTAAAATATCAAGGCGTTCAAAAGTTAGTTGAGGGGGTGGGGTTACTTTATAGACAGACGGTATAGGACCATGCAGTTTAATTAGTATTAAACAAAAGCGAATTGTTCGTTTTATGAAAGAGGAAATTTGTGATTGGTTCAATGAAATGTGAGTGGTATAGTCAGTAATAATAGACGTTTATTAAGATCGTTCTTTGTTTTTGTGAAAAAAAGGTTCTTGGTTGGATTTTTCACGGTCAACCTAAGTTTTAGTTATTTTACGGTATTGTTACACATCGTTGAATAGAGAATAAAAAAATCTTTCTAAAAATGTAAAAATTTGATATAGCGGGCATAAGAAAAAAAGTTGAACATCGCCTCTCGAAAATGGTGGGCCATAAAAAAATTCTAGTTACACCATTAAAGTGCTTTCTATGTGTTTCTGTATCACTACAAAAATGAATCGTTAAAATTTATAAATAAAGAAGCTACGAGCAAAAGAAGAAAACGTCAAGTTTTATCTAGTCGACTATGAATTTTTCAAAACTTTTAAAAATGGCAATAAACTGGTCCCCTAAATAGTCAATTTTTCCTCATTTAACAAACTTTCTATCTTTTACGGTTTTCGATATCCCACTGGTGAGCAAGTTGAAGTTTACACTCTGTATAAACTTCTTTTGTTAATTGTAACCTGCATACCTTTCAATCTTTAATATAAAACAATTGTTTTTTCTTTCTTCTTGAATTGAAATAATTAAATTGAAATCAAATTACCGTCGCCCAGTGTTTTTTGTTGCTGTAAGAACGAAGTTCAGTAAACAAATTGGCAAAATAAATTGTAAGAAAAGCATGTAATAGTATATTATACACCAAGGTAGAAAAGTCCACTATTTCTATTTCTACCGAGGCATATATACTTTTTTTTTCACTACTAGTGATATAAACCCTTATAATTGTCGAACAATGACTATTTTTACTTAAATCCCTGTTTATTTCAAATTATAAAACAAATGACAGTTTCTTGTTTCGTTTGGTTGGCATGACAGTTGTTTGAAAATTGTTAAATCATCATTGGTAACAAAATCATTGTTTTTAAGAACTGGTTTCATCTAAAATACTGAAATTATTAACAATTTTCTGGGCCGGTGGGTGGTCTAGTGGTTAAAGTCCCAGGCTTTGAAACTAGACTCCCAATGGCAGTTGGTTCGAGTCCACTGTCCGCCGGTAATTTTTCTGAACAAGTTAAATCCGATGGATGGTGTATGTTGGGTTGCATGTTCTTCAGGGGTGGGGCATGTTAGACCGGTGAAGAGCACTTAGTGTGCTGAGCCCGGGTAAGGGGGTGGGATGGGAATCATGGGGTCGTGCTCACGCACGGCTCCATGATTCTTTAAAAAAAAAATTTTTTCTCTTTTTTACATTGTGTGGTTGTATTATAGGCAAAATTGATATTGGCAGAGTTGTCATTTATTACGGCGCGAAAAACGTATATTCAAATACACCAAAGTTTTTAAAAATTAAATTAATTTATTTAAACAACTATTTTATGCATAAAATACCATTAAATAGAATCTCTCCATTATATTAAATCGTGCTATAAAAACGTTCGCCTTAAAACTGTCATGGGATTATCAAAAAATATAAATTTGTTCATTATTTACCAGTGGTTAATAATGAAAAATTAGTTACCTGTCAGTGAGCAAAGGTAGAGAAATTGAATTTCACAGCATTCTATTATATGTCAAAATGCTACGCCCGCCATATTACTTAGTAGCATAAACTAAATTTAGTTTATGCTAGTAATGAAAAAAAAATCTTTCTGTCATATACTAGTCATTAACTACCGTTAAAATTTACATTTTCAGAAGGTCTTCACAAGGCTATATCATAATACCGGGACTTATTGTTAAGATCACATATTGCTCATGTACAATTCTTTCCTCTATTTGAACATTAACAATTCTAGATGTAGTGATATAGATCGTTGCAATATTTAAAAACAAAATATACACGGATATAGGTATGTCTGTTCAATTTGCGCAGTAGGCAGTGCGTACTGCCTTTGTTCATTCTCTGATTTTCTCTTTTGTAATTTGTGCGTACTGTATGACGTGTTTGTCATTGTTTCGTGGTCGATTAAAGCCGAATTTGTTTAATGTGTTCGAATCGCTCAATCTTGTGTTCATTAACCAAGTTAAGAGAGATAAACTAAAAGCTCGGAAGCAAAGAACACATAAAACGAACGCCGCTTAAATATAAGGTCAATTTTTTGCTTTTGTGATTTTAGCTAATGGCGGCGATGTGATTGGCTTCTCTGGTAAAAAGCAGTGTTGTACAAATTTGTTGAATTACCTTGAAAGTGTTGTCTTTGGTAAATACTTAGCTTAGTTTTTTTTTTATTTAAGGTGAGTATAAATTTTTACATCGATATTGAATATCGAAAAATTTCGTTTGAAGTGGTAATCTGTCGAATAATGTGCTTTCTGGTAATAAAATGAATTCTAAAAAGAGCTATTATTTAAACCATTATATTCGAATCAAAACAAGAATAGCCTTATCACCTCCCATTCTATCTTGTATTCATAATAAGGTAACCTACTTCGACCATATACCCGCTGTAAAGGAAATATGGTCCACCCCAGTATTTTCAACCAATGCAATTTGCAGTGATTACTGTACTCATAAGTCTGATAATTAAATCCCTGGTAATTGTTTCAGAAACTACCCTAGAGGCCTGATCTCTGAATGGATAGAAGCATATGAAGCAGAAACCAACCTGAATCGGATCTTCTCGATGTGTTGTCACACTCAATCGATCAGTGCTTCTAAACAAGTGGGGTTTAATTGCTCTATTAGGTAAATACCGGGAGATCGAGAAAGGTTGTCCAAAAAAAACTACTTTCTACAGAGAGTATATCAATCTTTACATCCTCCACCTGTCATGGTGCTGTCATGTATGAAATGAAGTTAGCAATTTCTGGTAGATTCAAAAGAGGAAAATAATTATGAAAATAAGAAGTTATTTGCAATCAGTTTTAATTATGGTTAATAATGGAATTAATTAGAACATTAATTGTTTTATTAACTAATTAGAATATTAAATTTTACAAAAATAAATTAACAAAATTAGTAATTAGTAATTACAGTTCATGTTCGAAATGAGCCCCATTATTGTTGATACAGCACCCTACTCTTCTTTTCATGCTGTTAAAAACATTTTGTAGCTGTTGCACAGTTATATTTGCAGTAGCGGCAGTAATAGCATCCTTCAGTTGCTCAAGTGTGTGCATGGGGGTCTGATATATCGTGTTCTTTAAATGCCCAAAAAGAAAATAATCCAGGGGTGTCAAATCGGGTGACCGTGCAGGAAATGCAATGATGCGATTGTCATAAAATTGTTGTATATATTGATTTGTTCGAAGGGCTGTATGTGCAGGTGCATTATCCTGCTGAAAATATCCCTGACGTAATTCATCATCGTGAAGCTGATTTATAAATGTGTTTAGAATTCCGATGTAGCGGTCAGCTGTTACGGTATCTTCAAAAAAAATGGGACCAATTATGCGTCTTCTGGAGATGGCAATCCACACGCCAATCTTTATCGGATGCAGTGGAGTTTGTAAAAATTCACCAGGGGCCTCTGCAGACCACATCCTGTAATTTTGTTTATTTACGTAACCGGTGAGATGGAACCAGGCTTCGTCTGAAAAGAAACTTGAATCCAGCATTTCATCGTTATTTAAATTTTGGTTAAACCAATTGCAGAACTGCACACGTTTATCATACTCGGGACGAAGTAATTCCTGCATTACTCAAATTTTATATGGGTGTAAATGCAGTTTTCGTCTTACTGCCTTTTGACACGTTCCATAGCTTAACCCTGCAATTACAAATTATAATAAATTTTATATGCAAAAATTTATAGTTTACAAAATACACACCTGTTTGTTGCGCTAACTGTCGTAATGGTTTTTTAGGGCTGCGTTCGATACGCGTCTGTATATCCTCTAATGTGTCCTGAGTTAAAAGGGTTGGTCTTCCAGCAGATTTTTGTGTATCTACACTACCTGTTGTTTGGAAACGACGTACGATGCGCTTTACATGCCTGCTTAGATTATCGTAATCAAAGTCGACGTCGGGGAAACGATTAACGAATTCATCTACACACAAATTTACTAAATATTTCCCAACAGTGACAGCCAACCAGAACTCCGCCGTTCTGCCCGACTGGCTCAAAGGCGTTTAAATACCTCCACTTCCCGAATTTGAATTCAGTGCTCTATTCAGTCTAAAGATGCAAGCTGCAATGTCTTACGCAACGTTAGTTTGTATGGGTTCACAAACAGCTAACAGGCATAAGCCGATTAAGTATTCTTGTCCTGGCAAACAAAATACATCAAATCCTTGTCCGTCCCAAGGTTTAAATAATCTAAGCGCACGGCCTACGAACAAATATTGCTCAAACTTTTAGAGCAAATGCTTGTAAAGGCAGACAAGCTACAGGTCGGTCCTCACTTTATTATGCTGAGTATAGTTCCCAAATGACGACGGGGTCTAAGCCGAAAGTAAATTGTAACATTGACAATTTGATGTACATTAACTTAATTTTTGATATCGGTTACGTTCTTTTATACCCCGATTTAACAGAAATTTGGTTAAACAATAACACCTTAGAGTGTAAATATGTAGGGGAAGCCGACCAGGAAATTCGTCTACGTCCCTTTTTAACGATCATGAACAAACTGCAAATGTTCATGGAATTGTTTGCTTTATTATTACGGAAAAAAAAGATGAATATGCAGAAAATTTTGAAGCAAGTCGTATATATACAACAGTTTATTACATTTCTTTTAAAAAATTATTTTCCAAAAACAAACTAGTAAAATTTATAATGTAGAAAACCGGAAACTAGCAAGAGAAGTGACGAAAATTTAAAATTTAGGTAGGTACATGTTATTGTCAAATACGTTCTACCTATTTTATAAACAGAGATCACATTATATCGATGTATATTTTTTCATGTATTATTAATTTATAATTATTATACCTTTATTTAACATTTATTAACTCGTACTCGTTAACTGCCACAATAGCAAAACATGGCTGCTTGGGGCCATCTTCTATTTTGTGGTATTTTGAATCTATTACTATAATGTTACATTACTGCTGAATCTAAGGTTTGCTAAATTAAACAAATTAAAATTCTTTATTTTAAATTTCGTTTTGAGGCGTCGCGTCACTTTGGAATTAGTTTTATGATTTTAGTTCTATTTTACTTTATGTATTAGATTATTCTAATTTTTTTTTTACTTTCCCATACTTCTAGTGAAGTTAGAAATTGGTTTTAAAAAATGTCTGCCGGTGGGTGGGTGCATTCATTCCCATAACATATCTCCGGAACCCCTTGACCAATTTTCATCAAATTTGGCATGTAGAAGTCTTTTAGTTGCAGGTAATTCTGTAGGTTTTTAACAGGAACCGGAAATTAGACATGTTTTTTTGGTATAAATATTTTTGTAAACACAAAAATTTTAAAAACACAGTTGTAGTGCATCTAAAGGCAGATGGTTTCTTCCGAATGCTGTATCTTCAAAACGACGGCCGCTACAAATTTTTTTTAATTTTGACTTTAATGCCCAATGACTGAAAAACAAAATATCAGATTAATACAAATTGTCATATTATTAAATAGCCCTTAATAAGCACAATCGAGTGATAAAAGCTTTCTCTAGCTGCTCAAAATTGAGGATATTTTCATAAAATTATTCCTCAAAAACGGCCCACACCATTTTCTTTTAAAACTTTCTAAGCCGATAAAGCTTGCAATGAACTACAAATTTCTTTTTTTTGCTAATCTCCCAAATTTTACTGTGATGTCCTCCAGAAATTTTTGAAAAATAAAAATTGATTAATTATTATTCAATCAAAAACTCAAACGCCAATCGTTATAAACTTGAAACAGTTTGATAGCCTATTTGAAGTAGTTTGTTGGGATTAACAAGAATTTTCAACTCTATTAAAAATTAAGAAAAAAAACGATACTTTTCCTATTAAGTAGCTCTAGTTAAAAACAGATTTTGCATTCTTTGTATATTATTGATAATTCTAAATAAAGCATTTATAAACATTTCTAGTCCGAATTCGGAGCGTAATATGCAGCTAGAGCCTTACATAAGTAGGTAATTCCTGGTCAGTCCCCAGTGCCGCGCTGTGCAACACCTTGGGTTTGGAGCGGGCGGCTTGTACCTGGTGTAGATGACTAGAGTACGTTTCATACTTAAAATTCAGCACAGGCGATATAGGGATACATTATTCTTGTAGGGAACTATTACACAGCATTGTCACTTTACTTTTACCTGCGGCTATTGTTGAACATTGGATCCACACACCACAGGTGTTTTGTTATAATGCACGGTAACTAAGGATCATTGACCGTAAAATCCATTGCTAGTGAACAGCCCCGTTCCTGGGGGGTCGCCCGCCTGCGTGCAAAGTATTTTTTCCGCCCCTATGTTGAACTTGAACATGTTATATTACGTAATACATTAAATAAAACACGAATAGAATAATTTAAAAAAAAAAGGTTAATTAAGACAAAATAATAATAAAATTCAAAATAAACAATACGTTATATATGAAATCATTTGTTCCTTGCAAGTAATATGAAAAACACAAATACTTAGACTAAATAAATAATGTAAATACAAATGTAACACTGAAACAGAAAGAATTATAGGATAAGACGTCTGGCTTTTAAAGATGCAAACTCGTTTATCATTTAAGAAAGAAGAGTTTTGGTTTCAATTATGGCTAGAATAGACCACTACATGTTTCGTTCTTGTTTGAACTCATCAGGTGGACATAATTCTAACCATAATTGAAACCAAAAGCAAACAAGTAGATATATGCCGGAAAGTATAACACTAAAGGGCGTTACTAGTGTAATTCCCCTTTAGTGTTATCGTTTATCATTTTACTGTGATCGATGGTTTCACAGATTTGATTCTCAATGGAAATAATAGCTAAATCTACTAGCCGTTCTTGGCTCACAGTTGTTCTTAAATAGTATTTAATTATTTAAAATCAGGCATTTACAAATTAAATTGTTCGCATTGTAATTCGGTTTATATAGGCCAGACTATTAGAAATTTTGATATTAGGTATAAAGAACACGTACGTTGTTACAAATACAAACACCCACATAAATCCAACTACGCTAAACACTTACTAGAACAAAATCATTCAATGACATCTAATAACACCATAAAATGTTTACACTTTTGTGATGATAAACGTAAATTAGATATACTAGAAGCTTTTGAAATTCACAAACATTTAAAAACTGTACCGTTAATGAATGAGCAAATTGATCTGTTAAATTCTCCTCTACTAGACATTTTGGAATAAGAAATCAAGTCATCTGCAGACGATTACCAAGATAAGTAAAAAAGTTCTATTGCTATAACAACGCTAACTGTTTACCTTCATATAACCTTTGACAATGGCATGTTAACATGCTGAAATACGTATAAGGTTTAAATAAATAGAAATTGTTAAAGTGATTAAGTATTTTATATACAGATACTCATTAATTATTTTTAGTTTTGAGAAACTCCTTTCTCCCGAGGCTACCGGTATGGGCAACGACAAAAATATTCTTAATGCTATAAATAAGTTTGGAAACAATGATTTTAAGTTATTTTTTACAATATACTTTAAAATGTTTAAAGGCGACTCTGTATTAGGAATTATAACTTTATAAGACATAATTTCATTATGCAAATCAATTCCGCCAATAGCTTTGCATGTCGTATTTTCGTTATGAATTTGCAAAGCAATGTCTATTTCCATGCATGATTTCCTAATTATTTCGGAATCTAAATCATAAAAATTGCATAAAAAACTAAATAAATCATTGCATCTATTGATCCCCTCAAAACGTCTTAGTAAAGATTGAATTGTGGTGTCCATAATTAGAAAATAAAAGTTGATTTTAAATTGTTGTTTTGAATCCAAAACAGTTTCATCAGTACTTTCATATAAAAATTGTCGCTTGGTCTTTCTTTGTCGAATTAAGGGAAATTCTTGCTCTACATTGTTCTTCTCAGCTGCTACTTTAGCGTCATTTATAAAGTTCTCAAAATTATTGTCTGACCGTTTTTCAGTAAAATAACATATCAATTCTGTATCCCTTTAAGGCATTCATTTAAATTTAAATTAGGATTTTGGAGCATATTACTGATAACATTAATTTTGGATAACATATCATACCAAATTACAATCGAACATATAAATTTGAAGGTATTGATTTTATCTAGTAATGATTGTGCCATGTGTTTATTATTCATATATCTTGAATTATCTTTGGTCAAATCATGTAAACTTTTACAAACTTCATTTAACTGAAATCTTAAGGGGCGAATGGCTTTAATCCTACTTTCCCATCCTGTATCACTAACCGATTTTAACGTTAAGTGGGATAAATTTTTTTTTAATGTCCCACCGGTAAGGTGAAGCAGAAAAAAAATTATACAATTCTTGAACGATAGAAAAAAAACAAACAGTTTCATATGAAATTTTAGCGGCGTCATTAACGGATAAATTTAATGTGTGAGCTGAACAAGGCACAAACATTGCTCTGGAATTAACATTTCGAATTTGAGTTTGAAGACCTATATGTTTGCCAGACATATTTACACCATTGTCATATCCCTGGCCCCTCATGTCCTGAATATTTATTTGAAAATTTGGTAATATTTGTTCTGTTAAAACTTGATAAAGCCCTTCGCCTGTGGTATTTATAACTTGAAAAAAAAACTAAAAAATGTTCTCTTATTTCGACTTGATCTGAAGAGAAATGAAAAAATCTTATTACAAAAGTAAGTTGCTCAACATGGCTAACATCGGGAGTTTCATCTAAAATTATGGAATAATATTTTGCTGTTTTTAAGCAATTTAAAATTTCATGTTGAATATTTTTTCACAACAAACCGATTGATAAAATGGTTTCCTAAATAATGAGGCATATGTTGATTTAATTGTATACATTTTTTAACGTTATTTACATGTTCGAGTATAATCGGATCAAATTTTGCCAACATTTCAACTAATTTTAAAAAATTCCCATTATTGGGTTCGTAAAGTTTATGACAATCACCTTTAAATGCTAAATTTTGACCCGCTAAATATTGCAATACAAATCATTCTCTTTATAATAGCACGCCATCGTTTTTCTTCATTTTCGAAATATCTTTGTTGATGTTTGTCGATGGTACATTCCCTATAACCAAACGTAATTTTAATTCATCCCATTTTTTAGCGCTTTTCAGATGCTCCATACTAAGTTCATGACGAGAAAGATTTACAGATAACAGTATCCAATTTGAATAGCCAGAAATTAATTTACTTGTTAGTGAACCAAATATTTTACAAAAAATACAAAAAGCAATGTTTGATTTTTTTGAATAAACCAATCCCTATTTACTTTTTCGCCGTTTGCTAAGGTTCGCGTATATTGCGTAGTTGTAAATTTTCTTCCCGTCTCATCTACAGGAAAGTTTTCTCGAATTTGGACAGCGCCTTTAGTAACAATTATTTCAACTAAATGGTTATTCAAAAGATTAGGCCATGTACCCGAATCAGCAACATCAAAATCTAAAAAAGATTTATCTTTGCTCACAACGATCTCATGGGTTTCAGCTTCATCATCAATGGGAGTATTTGTATATTTTGTTCTAAATTCTGTGGTTGTTCAAATGAGGTTGATGGTTGAGGTTGGGCTTCAGCTTCATTAATACTCATTGGATCAGCATTCGATGACGATGATGGAGCATTGATTTAAAAAAATTTAGTTAAAGACCCACTTAGTTTTTCTTTTACTCTATTTTTTTCTATTCGACGCCTCTTATATTGTGCCCCAGACAATTTTTTGCGTGTGCTGTCACTTATTCTTAATTAAAAAAAGACAAAAGTTTAATACTCACATCACAACACCAACTTTTGATTTTAAAAATGCCCTTACCTTAGGAATATGTAGGGTAGAGTTGGATTTGAACAAAAAATTGTTTAAGAACTTTAAATGAACTGTATTTATTTTATTTTAATAACGAACACCTTATGTCCTTATACAGCATTATTAAATTTGAGAAAATAATCGTAAGAAGTTGAAGATGTCAACCCTTAGGAGTACATCACAACACTACTGATCTTTTCTGCAAAACCGAAGAAGGTTGACCTTTCGCAAGTACCTGTCCCTGTGAAAATTACTAAAATTAAATTGCAGGGCTTGCTCCATCCAGTCATAAACAGCAATAAATAGAAATATGCCGACAAAATGAGGATTAGCTACCCAAAACCCAGCAGGCGCCTGTAGTATTTAAGACGGAACAAAATATGTTCACTGAAATAGACAAAACAAATGAATACTAAGTACGGGTGCACCGGACGTGTTTCATTTCAACCTGGAGGACTTTGGAAATAGCTGAAGTCGAGTTTTAATAATATGTAGATTGTAATTTATAAAAATAATTTTGACTTCTTCCAAATTGGCGCCCCTAACTGTTGCCGCCTGCGTGCGGGGCATTCATTGCATGCTCGCCAGGAACGGGCCTGCTAGTGAACGAAACAAGAAAACGAAAATAATCCATCCATCCACACATATACATATATAAAAGCTCAAAGTGTTTTTTTCTCCGGTTCCTCCAGCGGCTACCGCTTCACCAATTTGGACCATTTTTTTTTTCAACGAAAGGTCTTTATCCTCAGATGGAACATGAAACATTTTTATATTTTTATTCTACGTCGATTTTTCAATAATAATTATTTTAATTTATAATATATATGAAAGTCTGCTAGACGCGCTTCACTTGAGGCGACATCTACAATAACGTCGCGTCTTCCTTATGGAACTAATGCATCACGTGACATCATTAGCCGGTTCTGTCAACGATCAGTCAGTCAGTGCATTGTGCGCTGGGGTAACACTAGTAATAATTAATACTAAAAAGCAACAATGAGAGAAAAAGCAAGTCCAATTACAAATTTTGACACTTGTCAAACTTTGACGTTATCAAGACAGAAGTAATTTAGAGTCGCATCACTCTTGAATAATTATTGTTTTACAATGCTGCCATATGTATTTTTTACAATAATAAGTTAACGAAGAAATGTTTAAAACACGCTTTTGGGGCTGAAAAGCAACATCTATGAAAAAATATTTATTACAATGAGTATCTGTATATAAAATACTTAATTACTTTAACAATATGATATTGTTAAAGTAATTAAGTATTTTATATATAGATACTCATTAAATATGGACTTTAACGAAGTAAAGCTGGAAATTATAAATAAATTTATTGCAATTCTTATTTCTTCTAATTTGCAGCTCTTTCTGTCAACAGATAATGAATTAAAAGACTTCATTTTCAAACTTTGAAGATCCCGTGCATACCCAAGAAGCATGGTACAATATTTTAGTACCTATTAAGATTTTCGACTCAGAATTTTATGACCAACATCGCCACGTGTAGTTCTTTTGCCAATTTATACACACCCTGTATAATATACTATTAATTTGACAGCTGTGCAAAAATCGACTTTTGCAAGTAAGATGCCTTTGACCAAGGAATACCAATGATATACAAGACATATTTAAGGAAAATAAACAAAACATACACAACATTCGCTTCTAAGCAACAATTGTCAACTTTCGACCAAAAATGAAGGTCAAAAAACCTATTTTCTAACAAGGTCGACAAAAATAGCATTTGTTTCCTGCTTCCAGAGGTGGGACAGCTACTTTCAAAAAGTAGCTAGCTACGCTACAAGCTACCTTACAAACATTGTAGCTAAGCTATAAGCTACTTTTTTTTCATATAGTTAAGCTAAGCTACAGGTATTTCAAAAGTAGCTATTAGCTACTTTTGGGCTACTTTAAAAAAATCAGGTGTACGTATAGAATTAAAAAAAAACTACATAATGTTGTAATTTTATTGCGCACCTACATACTCTTTACGGTGAACGGTAAAATGAGCCAACGACAAAATCCCTGAAAAGAAATTCAAGGAAAAATAGTCTACGGAAAAAATTCAAAATATACTATGTAGTTGTTTATTTCATTATTATTTTATTACTTGAATTGGGCAAATATGCTGTAAAGATAGACTTTAACTTGTTATTGGATGCAATTTTTGACTTAATATAAATTACTTGATTTAAATCGCGATTTTTAAAGCGAATCATAATTTAAATTAGGAATTTAAAACCAGCAAATTAAGTACAATACTCTAAACCCTACATTCTACACCCCAGGAAGCCGGATGCAAGGGATTATGAATTGATGGATAGAATTAGTAATTGGCCCTTGTTAGCTACTTTAAAATTTCCTATCTTAGTCATGTTTTTTAATTTTCCAGTAAACATGTTTACTGACGTTTTTAAATGAATATGCATACTCATTCAAAAATGCAGCACTGGCATGAAATGTTTGTTCTTCATCATCCATCACCAAATAAAAATAATCAATTAACTTGTAAATAATGAATTTTAGTAAGAAAAATCATGAAAATAAATTTAAACTAACAAAATCAATTTTACAAAAAAAAATTGATTTTCAGATTTTTTTTAAATTAAATTGATGTTTTCCATGCCCTGTTTATGCCTACATTTTTTGGGTATGCTTATAAAAAATGTAGGTCCAAGTCAAAATAACATTTTTACTGTATTTAATTTTTGTAATTTGTATGTTTGTAATTAAAAGTAGGTATTGAAATTTAGTAGTTGCTTTTTCCAAAGAAATACGCAATTTTAAATAAGGTTTATAATTTAGTCAAAAATTGCATAAAATAACCAATTAAAGTCTATCTTCTTTACAGCATATCGCCCAACTCTAGTAATAATGAAAGAAACAACTACATTTTATATTGTAGATTTTTCCTCTGGATCTTTAATCCTTGAATTTTTGTTTCTTGGCTTATTTTGCTTAGATTCACTCTTTACAAAGAAAAAATAATAAAAATGTTTTATAATACTGCCAGGCAGGTATGCACATAAAATAGAAATACTTTTAAATAACGTACACCCTTTCTGTTAGAAAGTAGATACCTAGTACAATCAGTAGGTAAGCGAAAAAAAAGCCTGGGGAAATGGGTGGGGAAAGAAAGCAAATGAAAAAGCCAAAGGAAACAATAGTTGCAGAAAAAATCGAGGAATAAAAAAGGCCAATAAAAATGTCCACAGATTTTGTTGGGAAAATGATAAATAAATATTGGTTTTACTGTAAAAGCACAATTACTGAAATCAACCTTAAAAGCACTTACAAGTGTGAGATCAATTGATAATGGTCAATTTGATGTGTCTAATACTTCTTGTTAGTTTCTTTAATTTACTGTAATTTTTTTATTGAGAAAATTAAATTATAAAGTTAAAACGATGTTCATATTATTTAATAGTTTGCCTTTTTGCACATCATAAACATAACAATAGAGTTAAATAAAAAATAGGTAACTAGGTACGGTAAATAGTGGCGGTTCTAGTCAAGTGTCTTAGAGGGGGTAATTCCATCCACAAAAATTAGCTTCTAAAAAATAAGGTCCACTGTAAGTGACTGTGCTCTTTTAAAATTGCAGTCCAACATCACTTAATGCTTATTTTTCTTTAAATTAAAAGTATTAACAAACATTTAGAGGCCTTGCCTATTTTTTCTCTGCTTTTTTCACATTAGATTTTCATCTCTGCTTTTTCTTCCAGGTTTTTTTCCTTGGCTTTTTCTCCACCGACTTTTTTTTCCGCGGATTTTTTCCCCTAGATTCAGTACAATCAGCAATAAACACTGCGATTTATGAAAAACTAACAGGAATTGTAGCTTAGATAAGCATTTTATTCACTAGTCATTCTTGGAAGTTTACTGCGTGTAGTACTACTTAAGTCCCTAACGGTAAGCAGAAAAAAAAATACTGGAAAAAAGCTGGGGAAAGGAAGCCGGCGGAAAAAAATATATATAAATCAGCACTGCAGGCCTATTGGCCTATGGCTTGTATCTTATTTTTCCATATTTTTCTGTTCTTTGGCCATTGCTTCCCATTCCATTATTAGCTCGAACTGTTGTAGGTCGTCTCTTACGCCCTCCCACCATGTTTTTCTTGGCCTTCGTCTCCTATTTCTTTCACCTATCTCCATTCTGTACATTTTCTTCGTGAGGTCCTCATCTTTTAATCTTGTTATATGACCCAACCATCTTAACCTATTTTGTTGTACTACTGTTCTGTTACTTTTCTCCTGGTATACGTCTGCTAACTCCTTATTCGTTCTTCTTCTCCATTCTTCGTTTTCTTTATTCCCCCAAACATTGTCCTTAGTAGGTACCTTCCTCTCCCATATTTTCAGCGCCCACGTTTCACTCGCGAAGGTCACTATGGGCCTTATAACTGTTTTGTATATACGCACCTTCGTACGCCTTGATATGTTTTTATCACTTGGTATGTTCTTTAGAGCCCCCACACATCTTGCTCAGGATGTACTGCTTGTTTGTATCTAGCGCCCTCACTGTGAGGTTTTGTGTTTCCTCCTGCTTCCTATTCCCTAAAATCATATACTTTGATTCAATCCCACTTTTAACGCTTATTGCTCTATCTTTTTGAACACTGCTTTAAGCTCTTCTTTCGTTTTCGCAAGCAACACTACATCATCGGCATATGCCAAACATCGCACTGAGTCCTTAAATATATTTTTTTCTGTATTTAACTCTCCTTTCCTAAGCACGTTTTCTAGCACTATATTGAACAGGGTTGTAGTTAATGGGTCTGCTTGTTTTAAAAATTTAAACCTACATTGCTTTCCACTGTTCTCGATTCCCATCCTTGAAATCTGATCTTGAACTTTGTATTTTGTAAGGTCATTCTTACCAGCGCTATTAGCTCTTTATTAAATCCTAATTCTTGAATAGCCTCGTAAATCTGTGGTCTTTTAATTTTGTCGAAAGCTTGCTTGTAATCTATAAATAATGTATGTAGTGGTTTATTCTTTTGCTCGCATTTTTCATGGATTTGTCTCAGTATAAAGATATGATCAATTACTGACTTTCCTTTTCGAAAGCCTGCTTGGTATTGTCCAATTTTAATTCTAGCCTCTTCTTGGATTCTGTTGTTTATTATCGATGCCATTATTTTGTAAGTAACATTTAACAGTGAAATAGGGCGATAGTTCTCTGGTTGCTGCTTACTTCCTTTTTTGTGTATTGGCCATACTATAGCTATGGACCACTCTTCCGGCATTTTTTCTTTTTCCATATTTCCTTAATCATTTCATGTAGTCTTTTCCCTAGTTCCTCATCTGCTAGCTTAATCAGCTCTGCTGCTATTTTATCTGAACCGGGGCTTTTGTTATTCTTCATATTTTATGTCACCTCTGTAAACTCCTTCCATGTAGGCTCAGCTGTAGTTTGTTCTTGGGGTTGGTCTTGTTCATTTTGCTGTACCTCCTGGTCGACAAATAATTTCTTGTAATGATTTATCCATATTTCCAATATCATCGTTTCCTCCAAGCATAATTCACCCTGTTCATTCCTCATTCCTACTGTTTGTGTCCTACAGCTTCTCCTTTCTTCCTTCAGGTTTCTATAAAGGCTCTGGCATTTTTATTTCTGTATGTTTCTTCCAAGGATTCTATTCTCTTTTCCCTTTCTTCTCTTTTCTTTTTCCTGCATAGACCTTGTACCTTGTTTCTGATCTGCCTATAATTCTCATGGGATGCATTTGTTGGATCTTGTAACACTCTCAGCCAGGCCTTTCTCCTTTCTTTCACAGCTTCTTCATATTCTGCATCAAACCAGTTTTTCTTTTTCTCTTCTTCGAGTCTTTGTATGCTCTTTTCTAGTGTTCTTTTGAGGAAATTCCATTCCTGCTCCACATTCTTGAACTGTCCCTCTTTTTCTACAAGCTCTCTGGTTTCTCTAGCATATTCTTTTTGTATTTGTTCCTTTCTTAAGCAGTCTATGTTCCACCCCTGTTTCTTTTTCCCATGATTGTTTGTAATTTTCGGTACTGTTTGTTTCAATTTGACTTTTAATAAAAGATGGTCCGAGCCTATTACTGCACCTCTGTAGGACCTAACATTCTTTATATTTTTACTGTGAATTTTTTGTATAAGGACGTGTTCTATTTGATTTTTCGTCTTCTTGTCCGGGCTTATCCATGTCACTTTATGAATATTTTTGTTTCAGCATTGTACTTTTTATCACCATTTTGTTTCTACCTGCAAAATCGATGAGCTTTTGTCCATTGTCATTTGTTACTTCATGCAGGCTTTCTTTACCTATGATCGAACTATATCTGTCTTCTTTTCCAATTTTTGCGTTCCAGTCCCCTATTATAATGTATATATCAAACTTTGGTAATTTCTCCACTATCTCTTCCAACTTCTCGTAAAACTGCAATTTTTTCTCTTCTTCTGTTTCTTCTGTCGGTGCATGTATGTTTAATATGCTCGACTTCCTATACCTTCCTTTTATCCTTATATAGCTTATCCTGTCATTTATTATTTTGTATTCGTTTACTACACTCTTTAGTCTCTCACTTATTAGAAAACCTGTCCCCAATCTGTTCGTTTCACTACCTCCATTCAACCAGTAATAGCCTTCCATTTTTGCTTCTGTTACACCTTTTATATTCGTCTCTTGTAGTGCCAGTATATCTATTTCATATTTTTTTGTCTCTGCAATAAGTTGTTTTAGTTTCCCTTCCCTGTTCAACCCTTGTGCGTTCCATGTACCTATTTCTATGTATTCACTTATTTGGAGCCAATTCTTATCCCTTCCTTTATTTATCTTTTTTCTTTGTTTATACTCATCATCGCTTACAGCCTTCTTCTCGGTAGCCTTATTCTATGCCTTTTTCGTCATCGTTAATCCTTCCCTCTCTTCTTCTGCTAGTTTTTTGATTTTATTATTCTTTGTGTGTGAGGGTTGCAGTCATACTTCGCCTCGTTTATAATTATTTTTTGGTAACCCATCTTGACTTTATTTCCTTTCTCCTTTTCTTCTTGCATAATCTTTCGTAATTGAGCTTGGATTTTCCTTTCTTCAAAAGTTAGGTCATTCTCTATCAAATATTTGTGCCTTTTAGAAGTCCTTTCCTGCTCATAATGTCTTTTTTATGTTCCTATATCTATAAAAAAAAGCCGAAGAAAAAAAGGCAGAGGAACAAGCAGACTTTTAAAAAATAACATTCATTGTAAGAACTGTGCTTAAAGTCGCCTAATGGTTATTTATATTTAAAATTAAAAGTACTAACAACTAAAGGCCGTAATAAACTATTATAGTTCTTTTAATTTAAATATAAATAACCATTAGGTGACTTTGAGCAGAGTACTTACAACGGATCTTGTTTTTTAAGAAGGCATTTTTCTTCAAGTTTTTGTTCGCCAGCTTTTTTTCACCAGATTTTATTTCCGCACCTTTTTTTTTCTCGAATTATTTTCCTAGACTCATCCCTAACTACTTACTTATTATTTAAAAAAAAGTCATTTAATCCCCGACAATAAAATGCAGCTTTTGATCACAGATAGAAATCTAAAAACGAGATGTTTTTTAGAATTTCCAGGTTGAAATCCCACTGACCACTGCCTGAAAAATATGTTCGAGAGTTTATCTAATTTTTAATTAAGTAGCGAAAAGTAGCGCCACGATTTCCGCTATAGCTACTTTTTATATGTAGCCCGCTACACTACAAGCTATTTTTTATAAGATGTAGCACGCTAAGCTAAAAAATATAGCTTAGCTACAGTAGCACGCTACTTCCCACCTCCATCTTTAGGCAAATGCATCTAGGTACAACCCTTATCATGTTATGTTAGGAGACTTCATATATGGAAATTAATACACACTGAACTTATCTCCTGTATTCTTCTACTCAATGTATTGCATGGTACGCGTACGTTATAACTTTAACTGCTTTGCTGTCGCTACACACCCATGTTTTTTTTGTCTTTACGTCAATACAACCTCTAAACTTTTGATGCCTTAGATAAGTTGTTTTGTTTATCTCTGAATAGCGAAGTATAATTAAAATTGTAAAATATCAAAAATGACTATTTGCGCCCTCTTAGAAGTCGTTCCTCAACTTTATTTAAAATTGACTACATTAGTCAGGTATCTTATGGTTATAGCTACCGTCATAGTATTCTCAAATAACAACACACTTGATCAGCTGTTACGTCCGAGTAACTAAGCTGTAACCAAAGAGGATAATAACAAAACATTTCAGGCACCTTTACAGTAATCAACCATTGAAAAGCAACTAATACACTATAACAGTATAGGTGTAAAAATATTTATGTATATTATATTTTTGTTAATACCAAAAAAAGTACAAAACCCTAGATGCTGTCACCTGAGAAGCGTATATAAACTAAACTTAAAAGATAATTGATTACTTTGAAATGGCATCAGTTGGGCAATAGTTTACGTCAAATCATATAAAAACAGGAATAATATTAACAACAAATAAATATCTTAAAACTACCAGCATCTTTGCAACAAATCTCTTATGAGTATTATTCTACAATTAAAATATAGTATTCTTTTTAATTTTATTTGTTGCACACCGAAGTATGCGATAATATTTGGAGATTATAAGAAAACAAGAACCTACAAATATATTTAAAGCGTATGTTTTGAGATTGCCATATATAAAATACATATTTCATTCTAAATTTTTTTTTTCTAAAACAATAAAACGAAGCATTTTATTCGAGACTAAAGAAAGAATGATGAGCGACAAATGAAAAATACCTAATTGATACAACATTCATTACATCTTTTGAAATAGAAAAATAAGTACAAAATAAATTTGTAGTCATTGATATACAAAGTGCATACAAGTATGGAGACACCAATTTTCTGCCATTAATATTAATTTAGGAAAAAATTTTTCAAATAAAAGTTATTCAGGAAATTTTCATTTCTACAGGATGTTTCCTTAGTAGGTACAGAAAGTTCAAGAAGCGATTATTTGTGTTATTTCACAAAGAAACATTCATATGTACATATATCCAAAAATGCTTTCTTACAGAGGTACGGAAGAGGGGGGTGGGGGTACGTAAATTTGCGTTTAAATATTTTAGATCTTTATAATATTTGCGTCTAAATATTTTAGATCTTTACAATATTTGAAATTTTGTAGAAAATTTTATTCTTCATTACAAAATAAACAAAAAAGGTACTCTTGTCTCTTGCTGAAAGTCGTTATATCTAACAGCTTTCAAGATATGTTAAGTTTTATGAGAAAAAAAGTTGCCATGAAGTGTTTCCCTAAGATCTGAAAATAACTTTAATGGTAAGTTCACATCAAAATAATAAAATAAGTTGCAATAAACATGGGTCAGAAAGCGCTTGCTTACGGAGTTACAGACTCCTGAAAAGGCAATAGTTTGAATTGTTGAAATTTCCTACTTCCGTGGCAATACCTCTGTAACAAAGCATTTCCGAACAAATGTTTATACGAACGTTTTCGTCGTTTTTATGTGTAGAACTCGCTCTCTAAGTTTGTGGAAACTATATCAACATCTTGAAAAACAGGTAGACCTTCATGGTAACTCGATTTTGCAAAAACATTGAATTATCTTGAAAACTACTAAATATAACAACCTTTTTTGTTATTCCAAATATCTTAAAGATCTAAAATATTAAGAAAAAAATTAAGTAATTTTAGTGCAATTACTGCAACAGTTATTGACAAAAAAGTAATTAGACTGTTGTTTTCTTCAGAGGGCTGCAACTCCGTAAAGAAGTTTTCGAACATATATACATATGCACTTTTCTTCATGAAATTATTCAAGGAATCACCACCTGAAGTTTCTGTATGTACTTAGGAAACACCCTGTACACTACAGTACAAAATTTAAATAATAAGTTGATATTTATATAATTTTGGTTTTCCTGAATAATATTTATTAGAGAAAATGGGCGAAACAAGTCGCTGGTACTTTCCCATACTTTTGACGTTTTAAATATTCTGGCGCAGGTAAATGACTGAACAATACGGTTTTAACAAAAATTTCAAAAAAAAGAAATAAGAATTTAAAAAAAAGTAACGCGTCGGTGGGAATTTGAACTTGCGCTAGCCTTTGCAACATATGCCGTACCAGCACTACCCATTACACAATACTATGGTCGCTGTCAGCAAACGCGTGACCATAGTGACCGGCAACAACCGCAAGGAGGCAAGCTGTAATTAGAAATTAGGCTTTGGATTTTGGACCAAAAATCGCTATAAATCCGTTATTGAAGGGTTATATATAAAAATATGCAAACAATAAAACATATATTTTTTAACTAGAGCTAATTGATAGGCGTAGATAAAATCACGTAACTTCCTGAAAACGCTTTGTTGATATTAAAAAGTATCGTTTTTTTCTTAATTTTTAAAATATTTGAAAATTCTTGTTAATCCTGTAAAGTACTTCAAGTAGGCTATTGAATTGTTGAAAGTTTATAACGATTGGCGTTTGAGTTTTTGAATAAACAATTATTAAATTTTAGATATTTCAAAATAGATTTGTACTTCACTGTAGGCAGAAAGTTTAATAAAACGGTGTGGGCAGTTTTTGAGGAATTTTTTTGTAAATGTCCAAAATTTTGAGCAGCTAGAATTTTTACAATTTTCATATTTCGAAAAATAATTGACATCACTTGATTATACCTATTAAGAGCTATTAAATAATATGACAGTTTTTAATGATTGGATATTTTGTTTTTGAGTAATTGGGAATTATTAAAGTCAAAATTTCAAAAATTCGTAGTGACCTTCATTTTGAAGATAGGAAAGCAAAAATTGTTTCCTAAATGATTATTAATGGCAGAAAATTGACTCACTCTGCATTAAAATTTAACTCTCTTAATTTGAGGCACACTGTATAAAATTTTATATATTATTATAATACCGAAACATTTGGCATGTAACATTAACATACATAAATGTTGAAATTTTTGTTATTTGTGCAAAAATATTTAATGATTGTTAATCTACAATGCTTTTTAATTTCAATAATTCAATCTGTTTCATTGTGAATATCCATACGAACGAAATCTTTTTTCAGGAGCCATTTTTATGAGTTTGTCACTGACAGGCTATTAATAAGCAGGCTCCTTGCCCTCTTGGTCCATAAAGTTAAACATTGAAATTACAATGTTAAATGTCAAAACTTCAGGTCCTGGAAGCAGTTCGCACTGGACAGTTTAGAGTTAAAAAGGCCCCTGTTTATCTCTAATGGTTTTAAACGATTAGTTCCTAATATCATAATTAAAATTGTCATAATAATCACACAAAAGTATACAATATCATATTTCAGATCAATAAATCAAAAAAAATTTTAACTAAGGATGTCCCAGATAGGAATGCTCAACATCGGGATCTCAAAAACTGTACAAGATATATCAGACAAAATGTTGAACCTATCAAGACCAACTAACATGAACAATTAAAGTTTACGAATTTATCCTATTTAATACTGTAGAGCGTACATCAAAAAATTTTTTTTGTAATCAGTTATTTAAAATGTTCAAAGACAACATTATTAAAACAATTTTTTACATAGATTTTGGAAATGCTTTTATGAGCATCATAGGCAGCTATGACATAATTCCAATCATGTCATGGCTGTGAACTTTATAGTCGTATCTCAATAAATATAAGAGCCAGTTACAATTCAAAAACTTTTTTGAAATATAGACAGAGTCATGTAAGTGTCCCCTTCTATTATTTCCTAATCTGTTGGGTAGATCAATTTTTTTTTCTTAATTTGGAATAATAATGGAACACCCTGTATATTATTACATTTTTAGAATCTACATTTAATTCTAGATATAAAAGTGTTATGGTACTATGATCTTAAAATTAGTGGTTTGCAAGTTATGTGACTTTTTTCAAAAATGTTGTCATTTGTGAACTTGTAGGACAAAATTACTATTTTAGGTATGATAAACGTTGATCCATCGCTATTTTGCACAGACTATTAACACACTATAACGTATTCAGTGGGATGTTCAAAACAGCAAATTATTACATAGGGTATTCATAATTTAATGTCCATTTTACAAAACTTCAAATCTCAATAACTTTGTTTTTCAAATGGACCACACAGTATTTTTAACACCATCAAATGTAGAATTAAATTCTCATTCAATTTTATGTAGCGTTTTGTACACCAAACATTAAAACTTTCATGGTTTTTCGCGTTTTTTAAATTTGTTTTTTTATAAATTGCAAATTCAAATAGATGTGCTATGAAAACAAAACAAAAACTATTTTATATCTTGTAAAAAACATCCCCCCCCCTACTATTTCCAAAACTATTGAGAATACCAATTGTTTTTTTAATAAAAATTGTTTATTGCCGAATGAGCTACTTTATGCCACATTCAAAAATTTCTTGTACTGTCATGTGACTAGCAGTGATGTCATCGGCTGTTTTCTTAAATAGTGATATGAATATTTTCTAAGGCAGTTAGATAGATTTTTTACAGTTTCACTTATATAAAATTATCATAATCTTACATTACAAAAATCATGAAAGTTGTATGTCATTGAAACAGGAACAAAATCACGATTCAACTGCCTAAGAAAATAATTATTATATCTACAATATTAATATTATAAATATTAGTCCTCAATAACAAAATAATTTGAAAAAAGTCAAATAACTCGAAAACCACTGTTTTAAGATACCTTAACACTTTTATAGCTAGAATTAAATATAAAATCTAAAAATGCAATAATATACAGGGTGTTCCATTTAAAATAACAATGTAATGTGCTGTACAGGCATCAACAGACACCCAGTATTTATTATTTTAGGTTACCTAGCAGTTAGTGATAAACAACTTTTATTCGGAAAAAAATTTGATATTCCCAATTGTTTAGAAAGTAATAGTTGGGTGACACTTAAATGACTCACGCATGTGTAAAAAATCGGCATAAAGTAGTAAAGAGTGAATTCCTAAACTTAACTGTTAATAGTAGTTAGTCTTGACATGCTGCACATTTGGTCTGATTTAACTTAATATACCTCTCTTGCTGTTTCCAAGATTT
Source organism: Ctenicera cuprea (assembly GCA_958336395.1). Taxonomy (NCBI): domain Eukaryota; kingdom Metazoa; phylum Arthropoda; class Insecta; order Coleoptera; family Elateridae; genus Ctenicera; species Ctenicera cuprea. Next base: position 19,211,083 of record OY284488.1, on the reverse strand, counting down.
CCATCATATTGAGCACGCTATCTGGGATATCCTGTATAGATAATCTTAATGAAATCCTATTCTTCTTCTTAGCTAAAAGTACGTATATTTGAATCTGAGAAATTTGGTTAAAAATGCGAAAAATACAAAGCAATAAATTACTGTGTTCCCAGTCATACATCAGTATTCTTTTTAAAAAAATTTAAATATAAGTAACTGCTAAGAGTCTACGACGTCAAGGTACAGGGAATTTCGTAAACTGCTTCTTTTCTGCAAGCTGTTTGATTCTTCTGGATGCACATCACCATTGGTATCAGAATAATTTGAAACTATGGAATCACGATTGCATCCTAAAACATAATTGCACCAATATGAGAATTATTATATCGGGTTATACAGGCCGATCCAAAGTTGACCCCCACCATGGGATCTCGTTTACCTTGAAAGATAAAGTCTAGATTTAAATTTGGCAAAGTTACTAATATATGCTGCAAAAAATTGCTTCTATAGATCTAGAGAAAACTGATAAATACGTTTTTCATTTTTGACCCATAACTTTTTCATTTATAATAATTTTGAAATTCTGTAAAAACTTTCGCATCGCAATATTTAATCTACATTTGATAGCAACTTTGTTTCTTCTTATACGTGCCATTGGTTTTTTAAGCCCATTTGATACCTTTGTTCTGAATTTAATGATATCCTACGTGCAAGCGTAATATGCCTCACTCCTATTTTTTTCTTAATTTATTAAATTTTATTAATTTAAAGATTAAACAAATGAAATTTACACTGATTAGTCTACACATAAATTCCCATTATCTGATGCACATTTCAATTTTTTGCACATTTGGTTTCACCCAAAATGATCCCAGATTTGCTATTTTAAATGCAACACCCTGCACATTTTTGGAATCGGGATAAAATTCTACGAATTGCAGTACTCTCTAAATAAATACAGTTTTATTATATTTTTCGTCAGGAGTGGCATGACTCGCATAAAATGGTTCCTAATTTAAAAATTAAGATCGTAATTAAACATTATGCAGTTCACTGTATAAGACGTTAAAGCCACTGGAGACAACATTATGTTGTTTAAAAGATTATTGTGGATCATAACTTGATATTTTCCTTAACTCGGGTAGTGATGTAAGGAAGATTACTACTCAGGGGTAAGTATTTTCCTTGTAAACCAAATTTCGTTTTCTTTTCGTGACATTCTCGACGTAAAACATAATTCTGGTCCAAAAAATTTTTTTTAATTTATTTAAAGGGTAATATCATATCTAGAATGCTTTTCAGATTCCAAAATGTCATAAACATTCTATTTAAATTAAAAAATCTAGATCATTTCCGGTGAAACTAAAAACTCCACCTTAACGCTTAGGGAGAGTATGTGGCAGAAAAGAGTGCCAGAGCGCAGTAGTGAGACGTAAACACTGATTGTGATTAATAAATATAGAAATTAAGGGGCCGAGACTTTTGTTGATACCCAGATCCATGTAACAGGAACAAACCATATGGCTTCTATAAAATTATTTATTTATACATACATACATAAGCGTATCCTCTTGTACCTTACGGTGTCGAGGGGCCGAGACATAGGGTTCTCCATGCTTATTTATTTATTAATATTGTAAATAAAAAAACTGGACTTAGAAAACAAAAAAAAATTAAGTTTTTTTTTTCAGATTTCTCGAAACCTGTAGAAGATATTTAAAATGTTTATACAGATTTTTAATTTGTAGTAATACCACACAAGCTTTGAATTTATCGGTTAATTACAGATTTGTTGCATATCCACGAAAAGAGTACAATTTTGGCAAGCAGTGAAAACGTGATAAAGCGTAGAGGGTTTTTACTTGCAGATTTTCATGATTTGAGTCTGCAGGAAATTTGAGTTAATTAACCGACGAAAATTCAAAAGCTTAAGTGGTGTTTGACAAGATTAATTTATGAATCCAAAATTAAATCAATGGCGGACTTTGCTTATTGTTTATTAGCGTAACCATGACTGTATTGTGCATAAATAAAATAATCGATTTATTGCCTTGTAGAATTGAAAATGATCGATTTATTGCCTTGTAGAATTGAAAATGATCGATTTAATACAATGTATCTCGCATTCTGATTGGTTGTTGTGTGTATAAAATAAAATAATCAGTGAAAAATTAAGTAACTTTTCCAAATTGAAACCTACCATTTATTTTTCAAGGTAAGCAAGATGCCCATGATGGGGTTCAATTAGAATCAGCCTTTAAAAGGTGATGCAGTTAACACACATATTTAAACAGTTCTTACATTTCCTATAACTAATAATTTACCTCTTCTTTTTAATTTTGTTTTAGCTCTTTCAGTTTCATGTTTAATGATAATCTCATTTGTTCTATATGCTTCTCTTTTAATTCTATCACTTAATTTTCTTGGTACATCAGGTATAGCCCACTGAACTGCAGAAATTACTAAACCAACGAGATTTTGATAAACAACAACAAATGCCAATCTTGCAGCTAAAATATGCCAATATTCGATTGGTCTTTTATAACGCAAATAAGGTTTACTTCTGAAGTCAGAGTATCTACAAGTTGTAACATTGTATTTGCTATTCTCAGGTCCAGTTCCAGGTACAAAATCTTTAACATCAAAATATGCTAAGCTAAACTCCAAATATCCTTCCAAGGAACTGCTAGTATTATTTTTTCCCAGCATATAAACCAGCCGAGGTATAAAATGAGATGAAAATGCAATAATAAATGCATTCGAAACCACCGATATACGTCCAATAACATCCATAATTGGTAACCAAACGCCTATATCTTTTACTCGGTTAGGTACTGGCCTTCGATAGTATTTTATCATTTTCTGAGCATCCAAACGCATTTCTAGTATGTTATTTATTAGGGCAAAAAGAGGAGCCAAAGGAAATGCCGTTACAAAAATGGTTACAAATCCATATTGTAACACTGAAAAAGACATTGTGTTTAGAACATTTGTTAACTATTTACAGGATTTTGGGTAACAAAAACAAAATTAAAGCATTACCCATTTCCAAGTATTCCTGAAATAATCCTTGTGGTTCTAATTCTGAAAGTTTGTAATCTTCTGTCCACTGATTACAACTAATTATGGTATCTTCACTATGTACTTTTTCAAGACCTGCAGTAATTTTGAAAGAATTGTACATCTTCTGTAAGAGGGGTACTATCATTTCCACAATTGAATTTAAAGCCTGGTTGCCAATCATAATAATAGCCAACTGTATCGTTAATTCAACTAAACAACCTCCTGGATTACACTGAAAACACAAACATTAGTTTTAAGAATTTTTTTGTTGTTAATAACTGCATAACATTAAAATTATTTTATTTACAGGGTGTTTACTACAATTTTTAGAAACTATAAGAAATACTATGTTGGATAACATACAAAAAAAATTGTGTTTTCATTACTATTAAGGAATCTAAACTAATTTGCCATAAATTTATTTGTTCCTGAAATACTATGAAAAAACTGAATATTTGAATTTTCTTTAATATGTTGTTATTGCCAAATTATTGATTTTTTTTAAATGAAAACCAGTTTTTATAAATAAAATTATCAGTAGAATGCAATGGCATGATCGGAATCGATAAATTCCATTTTTTTAATGTGATATCATTTGCTACAAACACCTTTGTATTTGTGCTTTGAATCAAATTAAAACATTTTTTTCTGAAATCAAGTGATCTATAAAACATTAACAATTTTTCTGGAACTCTATAGTTTATTGTGTTTGCAAATTTGCTGTTAGGCCAAGTTAAAACAAAACATGGCCCACCCCCTTTTCACCTTCCTCTAATTTTAATATAAGAAATATTGATTTGATGACAATTGCCAAATTCAAGATTTTGATGTAAATACATGTTTTGGAACTAAAGGAAACTAAAACAATTGTTTTAAGAAAATATCTGTCTGTGATGTAATAGATGTAATAAGACGTACTAATTTATTGTGTTTTTTATAATTAATAAAACTAATAATAAAACTGTAGTCCTAATTTCGAAGTAATAATTATTAACAAGCTGTTTACATTAGTTGACTGTAATAAACACTGTTTTGAAACGGCTTGCAAATTATTTAATCATAAAAAACAAGACCAAATTTGGGGTTGCTTCAAATTCACAGCTAAGACAGCGGGTGTACTGGTAAAGAGGGAATTGCCTGGAGCATTAGTACCCGACAAAGTTGCATCTGAAAGTTTTTTTTTTGAGAAAAAATCAAATTTTTAATTTTTTGCAAAAGATTCCTCTGTACGAAAAAAAACCAGAGATGCTACACCAAATTCATCAGCCAAAAATAAGGTGGGAGGAAGAAATTAACCCACTAAATATTGCTGCATCTACAAATTAAGTGAATCTTATTCTACTATCACTCATGAGCTTAGTTTAGCCTTTGATTATATACCTTTATAGATACGCAACCAATGTAATTCGTTTAAGCTTAAGTTGAAGACGACTACACTAAGGGGCGCTGGGCGCCATGCGTCTAGTTTATACTAAGTTCTACGTCGCCTACCTGCTACTGTTGGAAACGTACGTCATTTAGCATTCTTTGGGTAGGTACTTTAAACTCAACCTACAGTCAACAAAGCATAGAAACACATGTGTCATCAGGGCGGTGACGACAATTCTAGAAATGTGTAGTATTGTACATCTTTAGGTTTTAGTTTAGTTTTATTTGTAAACTCCTGAAGATAACCGAGATGGTTGAAACTCGAGTCGAATAAATAAAATCCAACGATCGGTATGCCTTCCCTATCAAAAAATTGTGTGCTTTTATTCGATGAAATGTCAATAAAAAAAGGTCTAGAGTACAATAAAAGCAAAGATATTATTGAGGGTTTTCAAGATTTAGTAGGTTCATTGGGACGTACAGATAAATTTGCAACTCATGTTTTAGTTTTTGCCAATCGCGGACTTTGCAAAAAATGGTAATTACCAGTGGGATTTTTGGCGGCAAATGGTTCAGTAGCCGGTGAAAATCTTAAAAAATTAATACTGCAATGTGTATAAATAAACTACAAGAATGCGGGTTAGAAGTAAAAGCGGTAGTATGCGATCAAGGATCGCCCAATAGGCTTGCTTTTAAAAAGCTTAATGTAACAGTACGCAAACCATACTTTTTATCGGGTAACAAAAAAGTTTACTGCATCTTTGATATACCACATTTAGTAAAAAGTGTGCGAAATCAACTTAAAAAAGAATTTTTCGATTAATAAATATCAAATATCTTGGGCAGATATAAGAAACATATAAGACCTCGATAATGAACATCCAATAGCTAGAGCTTTACCCCGCGTAACTAAAATTCACATAAATCCCAACGCTTTTCAGAAAATGCGATGCAAGTACGGTATATCAAAAATTGTAGTTCGTTGTTTTTCAAAAAAATCCGAAACCGGAAACGGAAGTTGACCTGTGTTTTTGGTAACGCGTTTTTCCAAAACTAAGTTTTGAAAATTTGAGCACGGAATCTAATAGAAGAACTTAAGGCAAATCGAAAACTTTTCCGGCATTTACATGATTTTAACTCCGCCTATCAATTAGCTTTAGTTAAAAAATATATTTTTTATTCTTTGCATATTTTTGTTAAGTTTCCAAATAGAGATATTATAGCCATTATTGTCCGACATCCGAAGCGGAATTTGTAATTCGCCGAATCGCGGCGGGCGCTTACCTTGCTTTAGTACAGATAGTTGTGCCTCGAGAGATCTCGGCTGCGGCAGCAGGACGTCTCTGTCTTACCTATGCTTATTGCCTCTTGCAGGGTGATACCAGTTTATTAAATTATTAAATTATCAACTTTCAGTATTATAAGTTTACCTCTAACTTACGTCTAACAACAGTTAGTTTCCCTTGTTTTTGTTCTTCTGTTTTATTTATCAAATTATTTTTCTAGATTCCAGCATCCAGGTAAAAATTCTTTCAATTAAAAAAACTGGTGCCAAAATTGTAAATTCATAATGAAAATCTGTATAATATCTCGGCAAAAACACCTCTAAAAGTATTCATCCCTTAGGCCTTAACCTTAGCCTTAAGTAGGTAGTAAACATCTTTAATTTTCATGTTGACCAGACAGACCTTTTAACAGAATAAGCAATCGACCAGCATATTTCTATTTAAGAGTGTTGTTTATAACTTGCTTGGTTGACTGCTTTCTAGATCTTTCAGTACAAACAGCGCCACCTGTCGCTCTCGTCTACTACTATTTCAAGAAATGTAATAATTCGTAAACGTTGCGGGTCTATAAGGGTATAGTGGCTATAGTCAATGGTTTAGCTTAAATAGAAATATTTTATCATTCCCGGTTTATTAAATAAAATGACTAATTTTCAAAAATTCATAGAAGATGTCGCAGAGAAATTAGAGAACTGGAACACAAACCAAATTGTAGTGCATCCACAGCTCGATCAGCCTACAAAATTTTTTGAAAATCGTGTTTGTTGGCGGTTTTATTGAAAATTTCCAAAATTTTGATGTAATTTTTACTTAACAGTTTTCATGCACTTAAAACTTCTAGTACACAGTAATGTTGAGTTGCCCTAGAGCTACAACAAAACCAAATTTGATCCCGATCTGTCAACTTTCGTTTGGGTAATAATATGTTAAAAGCCAAATTTTCAAAAAATAGTAGCGGTCACCATTTTGAAGCTAGAACGTTAAATTGGTATTACAGGGGTCCCAGCACTAATTTATATATATTTTTTGGGAATATAGGAATTTTAGGATTACATGATTTTTTAACTTTTGTAAGATCATAGAAATAGAAATAGGCTACAATTTGGTATGTGTTTCAGTCCGCTACGTTTTTGTGGCGCCTTCTATGAATTTTTGAAAATCAAAACTCGAAAATTGCCCCTTGATTTACTAGACAGGGGATGACAAAACATTTCTGTTTAAGCTAAATTACTCATAAATGAACAAAACTCACAACTTAATTTTTAGCTAGCAATGTGCAGTAATATTGAGGGGAGTTATCTTCCCCCTCCTGTCCAAATTTTGGTAGATGGTTTTTTGTTTTCTTTAATAACAAGGAATTTTTGCAAAAAAATTTAAAAAAATTCAGTTTCAAAACACAATAAGACATGCCCGCAGGTTACTGGCATAAGCTACTGCTTGGCAACTCATACAGTAGCAGCACTAGTGCGATCTTACAAGTCACTGTTCTCGTGCAATTCGTTCATACAAAGAAGTTTATGAAATAGGCTAAGAAAAGTTCTTAAACACCCTTTTAAATGATGTTTAAACAGACTATGAACTCCATTTAAAAATGCATGTTTTTGCTCTTGTAGCACAAAACAATTGCAAATATAAAAAAATTGAGCATGCCACTGCAGTCTACACTAGAATCTTTATAGCATTTTTTAATACTTGTAAAATTAAATTGATTACAGAAAACAAATAAACCTGTTTCAACTGTACCAGCTCAAAAAAAAGATTTTCAATTTTAGTTTTTACCACTGAATTCAATCTAAAAATTTGTCTTCATTTAAGCATCTAATTAAAAACTCTTTGTAACCATAGAACTATTGAAAATTGATTATTAAGTGTACATACCTCTTCCTGTCTATATCCAAAGAATCTATTATATTTAGAAGGATAACCAACAAATTTCCCTTTCAAGAATGCAATATAGAAAATACAAGAGTAATAGTTTACAAATTGAAACATGTAAATTTTTAAAGCCAAACTGTCATCGTACTCCGTTTGTGTGCGTTGAAGTTCCATTTCTGTTAGCCATGCTGCTAAGTGACCATAAATGTAGTTAAGTATTAAGATGCATATCAAATTCAATATTCCAGCTGTAACCGGCAATAAATACTCAGAATAAACTGTCTTGTTACCATATATTTGGTCTGATGCTAAAAGCGACATTCTATATATTAGAACTCCAAACACTACTCCCACTGCAAGTAAAACCTAAAAAAATGTTCAATAAAAACTACTGTAAATATGTTAGTATTTTGGCTTACCCAAAAAATTGCAACAGTAAAACTAAGAACCAAAGAAGGTAATTTCACTCTCCAAAAAGGCACCACAGGTTCATGTAATTGTGTTACAATATTTAACTTTCGTTTTTTAGCATTAGCTAACCTTGTCAAATATTCAGGTCGAGGAGGCTCACACTGCGCGTCAAAACCAGTCAAACCCCACCTATGTGTAACTTCAGCACTATATCGCTTCCAGAGTTCTAAGTATAATGCGGCCCAGAAAGACATAAATACAGCAAAAAATATAGTTGCTGGATTGTCAATAACATGTATAACTTTCGAGTATGTGCAAGTATCCTTTAATTCCCAATAATCACAGTTTCTATCACAGCGTGGACACATTATTATCTTCGAATGGCAAACATCATTACAATAGGTATTTCCACCCATTGTTGCTACCGCGTATATAATGCATAATATACCTATTATAGCAGCTGGTATTAACATATGGGTGTAAAATCCAAGCCAAGTAAAATATAAAGCAAATTTTGCTCCAAAATACTCTTTTACGTTATCTACTGGTTGAAATTTGATCCATTTTGATACTGATGCCCATTCATCATATAACAATTTCCGTTGAGAACCTTTCGTGTATATGTCTCCCTAAAATAAATATTAAACATAAATACTATTCAATTATTGCACATTTTCAGGATCCAAAATAACTACATATTAAATATACATACATCATGTAATGGATAAGCAGCTTTATATACACCTTCCGATAATAATTTTTTAATTCCTTTATCTTGATCTGCTTCTCCAAATTTTTCCCGTTGCAGTATATAAGATACCACTGCAATTCGAATAGAAGGAGTGAAAAAATTCTCAGAATTTACATCAAATCTGAAATAAATGAAAAGCCCACGTTGGTAACATTTACATTAGTAAACTGGTTTAAAACAATATATTACTTACAAATAATCTTTTTCATTGGAAAAGATTGCAGTCAAAACGTATTTTGGAGTAGGAAATTTTTGTTTATCCAACCTAATATGAAAATAATTCAATGCTTTGTAAACCAAAGAATCTATTATATTCCCGTCTTTCACTTCTACAGAATCCTGAAAATAAGTTACATACCTAATTTACATGTTGCAATAGAACACCTTTGCCAGGTATTATTAACTAAACCACTATTATACTCCTCTGTCTTGCCTTTATGCAGATTGAACATATTGAGCTAATAGAGCTTTGTTTCCCCTCTCCAGAACCGTTCTTAAAGTTAAAAATGGGAAAAACAGGCCGCTGGTGCTTTTCCATATTTTTACGTTTTAAATATTCTCGCGCCAATAAATGATTGAATAACATTGTTTTAGAAAAAATTAAAACAAGCATTGAAAAAAAAAGTAACGTCCCGGCGGTGATTTGAACTGTGCAATACGATGTCGCGTACCGTAAGTCCGTAACTTCGTCTAGCCGAAAAGAAGTACGGTAACTGCCGCCCTACAGCTGATTAGATGCGCTTTGAACTTCAAACCAAAAAACCGTTATTTGAAGAGATCAAAAATTAAAAATATGCAAGGAATGAAAAATATATTTTTTTGACTAGAGCTAATTGATAGATGTAGCTAAAATCACATAACTTCCGAAAAACGTGTTGTTGATATTAAAAGTATGGTTTTCTTTCTTAATTTTTAATATGGTTGAACATTCTAGTTGATCTTAATAAACTACTTCAAATAATCTATTGAACTGTTTAAAGTTTATAACAATTGGCTTTTGCGTTTCTTAATAAATAATTAAACAACTTCAAATTTTTCAAAAATTCCTGGACGGCGTAAAAGTCGGAGTTTAATTTGGGACATTAGTAAAACAAACAATTTGTAGTTCATTGCAAGCTCTATTAGGCCAGGCAATGGGTAGGTTCTGACTTACAAAAGGTCAAGGAGGGTTCTAATTTGGTAGATTTGTACAGTTTGGTGTCCTAATTAATATTCCGAGTTTGCGACCTTGAGCGACCGCCGCTCGCGCCGCCATTTTGGAAAAATGGTACCGAAAACCAGTTCCTGCAACTTTTGTAGGAAACATTTTTCAATCAGATGAATAGTTCACGAGTTACAGCGGAGTCAAGCTGAGCAAATTTCTACAATTCGCAAAATCGCTACATTTTTTCTCGAAATTTCAGTAAATATCGATTACTTAATATGTACCACCGTTTTTTACTCATTTAAGTACCACCATGAGGTAGAGTGAGGCGCGTTTTTTTTCATGTGGTATCCCCAGTAGGCCTAATCCACGATTCGTTATTTACTGATGTCTTTTCTTCCGTTTCGATGCCCTAGATGGTCCAGGCTCACTGATATCAATATCTTCTTGCAAATTTATTTCCTCCTCTTCCAAGTTTTCATCTTCGTTGTCTTCTTCAACCTCGTGTGCTAATAATTTAGCAACGGTCAGGTCTTCATTCTCGTCGTCGTCGTCTTCTTCTTCTTCTTCTTCTCCAGAGCCCGCAAAAATCTCTGCGCTGTTTTCACACGCGTCTCCATGGCAGCATGTGCAGATAACAGAACACTTCAAGCCTGTTTTCCTACACCCACAGGCTCGACCGCACCCCTTCTTGCACTTGCACGAAATGAATTTCAGGAGTGCTTCGGGTGCCGGATCTTTTGTTGTTTTCACTGGAGTAAACCCAGTCTTGCTTCTTTCCCAACCCCATTGCTCTGGACTCTCGTGTATATCATACCAAGCCTGAACTTGGTGGTAGGTCCGAAGGGAATGTTGCCGTGCAGCTTCTCTTGTAGGGGGTAATGTAGCAAGATTGAATTTACTCTTCGTCACGGATCTTGCGAAATTTTGATAACGTAGGGAGCCCAAAGTAATGGTGTTTTTTTTGGAAACGCCGTAAAGAGCGATAAAAAAGCTTTCCCCCGCAGCAGCAAGTAATCGATATTTACTGAAATTTCGAGAAAACATGTAGCGATTTTGCGAATTGTAGAAATTTGCTGAGCTTGACTCCGCTGTACATCTGATTGAAAAATGTTTCCTACAAAAGTTGCAGGAAATTTTATGCTCTATAATTTTTGTAATAGCTATTTTTTTCCTAGGTGGCGCTAGAAAGAAGATATTCTCGAAAAACTGGTTTTCGGTACCATTTTTCCAAAATGGCGGCGCGAGCGGCGGTCGCAATTCGCAAACTCGGAATATTAATGAGGACACCAAACTGTACAAATCTACCAAATTAGAACTTTCCTTGACCTTTTGTAGCGAAAGCCCCCTTTTATGTCTTCATTGCCTGGACTATATCGGCTAAGAATATTTTAAAAAAATGGTGTGTGCAGATTTTGAGGAATAATTTTTTGAAAATGTCCCAAAACTAGGAGCTCGCTTGATTATACTTATTAAGGGCTATTAAATACCCCAGCGCACAATGCACTGACAGACTGAGCGTTGACAGAACCGGCTAAATGCTAAGTAACGTGATGCATTACTTCCATAAGGGAGACGCGACGTTGATGTAGATGTCGCCTCAAGTAAAGCGCGTTTAACAGACTTTCATATGTATTATAAATTAAAATAATTATTATTGAAAAATCGACTAGAATAAAAATATAAAAATGTTTTATGTTCCATCTGAGAATAGAGACCTTTCATTGAAAAAAAATGGTCCAAATTGGTGAAGCGGTAGCCGCTGGAGGAACCGGAGAAAAAAACCCTTTGAGCTTTTATATATGTATGGATGACAATTTGTATTGATTAGATAGTTTGTTTTTGAGTAATCGAGCTTTAAAGTAAAAATTTTCAAAAATTCGTAGCCGCCTTAGTTTTAAGGATACAGCATTCAGGGAAAAACCATCTAATTTGCCTTTCATTACAACGCTATATAGGGTGTTTCCTAAGTGTTTGTAGAAAACTCACTGGCATTTCCCTTGGCTTATTTTGAGACAAAATTTTTTATCAATATGCGTCCAAGTCCTTCGTTTTCGAAATACAGGGTGATAAAGTTGAGAGAAAAAATCGTAAATTTTGGAAATTTTAAAACTCCGTTGGGATATTAATTTCTAATTTGGAGTGCACACATGCAGCGCCAAGGACTATTTTTTTTGTGTTGGTGAAACATTTTTCAATTCACCAGTGGTTTGCGTTTGAGTCGCCTTTGCACGATTGAATATGAAAAAGGATACGTCACTGCATTTTTGTTCGGTTTTATAAATATATTACCCATATCAAATTTAGGACAAAATCATTTGATTTGCCTTTCACTACAATGCTATACGGGATGTTTCCTAAGTGCTTGTAGAAAATTCAGTGGCATTTCCCTTGGCTTATTTCGAGACAAAATTTTTTATCAACATGTGTCCAAGTCCTTCGTTTTCGAAATATAGGGTGATTAAGTTGAGAGAAAAAAACCGAAAATTTTGGAAATTTTAAACATCCGTTGGGATATTAATTTCTAATTTGGAGTGCGCATATGCAGCACCAAGGACTATTTTTTAGTGTTGGAGAAACATTTTTCAATTCACCAGTGGTTTGCGTTTGAGTCGCCTTTGCACAATTGAATATGAAAAAGCATACGCCACCGCATTTTTGTTCAGTTTTATAGATATGTTACTTATACCAAATTTAATTCTTGCTCTTAATAAATAAAGACAGAAAGGGGGTGAACCACGTTTTGTTGACACCCGGTATGGTTTGTTCTACTAAAAATTAATATTTCTGTTTTTTCGTACTTTTTTAATTTTTTGTGAATCACAAAATTGATGTGCTATGAAAACGAAACAAAAACTTTCTCTTATTCTGTACCAAGTGCCAAAGTAATTTAAAATTATTTTTCTATCTTGCTTTGTACTATAGGTCCCCCGACCTCGACCCATAGAATTTTTTATGGGGCTACATTAAAATATATCTTGAACCTCTGACCACCATAGAAGATAGGCAAGTTAGGACAGCCTTTAGAAGTATCACACCTCAAATTTTAGAAAATGTTCAATAATCTTTCAAAAACCACATTCGTGTGTTTAAACGAAAATGGGCGTAACTTCAGACATTTATGCATTAATAGTAGCTAAAATAACTAATAATAAATTTATCCGCTGTTGTTGTTGTTGTTGTTTAATGTATTGTTTTTGTTGTTTCGTTCTTCTCAGATAGTTATTTTTTTTATTTGTAGCTTTGTTCTTACCTCTTGTAAATAAATTAAAGTTTAAAGCACTCTTACTATTTTCATTTAAACAAAATATTTCAATAAATTTTCGACATGTACAGCAAGATGGAAAAATAATATCTATTTTTTGTCACTTAAACATAATAGTAACGGAACCCGCTAACTACGTCCCACCTTTTTAAAAATAATAAATAAGCTACTTAAGCTGACAATGTAGCGGACCGTGGATCCAAATCCTCGTTTTTTGAATTATATAGAGATTGCTTTAATATTATACTTAAAATGATTTTTTTTGAAAAAGATTCTTCAGGATTTATAGAAAAATAAAAACTAAAGGAGGAACGGGGAAAATTAACCTCCAAAATATTGTTGTATCTAAAAAGTAAGTTCTGAATCTTATTCTACTATTACTCATGAGCACTGTAGGTTAAACAGAAATTTTCGTCGTCCACAAGGTTTACGAAAATCTGCCCATGATTTTCATACACTTTGTAAGCTTATAGAGCTCGAGATGGGCTACTATTTGTTTCATGTCCCAGTTCACTAATTTCTCTGACGCTTTCTATGAATTTTTGATTAAATAAAATTCAATTAAATGTAGAATCTAAAAACGTAATGATATATAGGGTGTTGCATTTAAAATAACAAACTAAGATGCTATACTGTCGTAACCAAACACCTAGTATAATTGATAACAATTTTAGGATAACCAGCAGTTAATTATCTACAACTTTTGTATTTTAACTTTTTCTCTATCTTCAACAGAACTATCAAAGACAGATCCTATATACTGAGCCGGGGAAGCTGCACCAGGGTCGTCAAACCAGCAAGGGGAGCAGGGGAACTACTTCCGTTGCCTAAATACCATCGTGAGATGCTCAAGCTCAATTTGATCTAGCCAAATGGACATTTAAATAAACATGTTCAATTATGAAATTTAATCAAAGCTATTAAATCAAGGCGGCAAAACAGAAATGTTGCAATGTGAATTTGAAATATTCATTAAATACACAAATTTATATTTAAGACAGACAATTTCACTTCCTTCATTTCTAATTACAAATACAAAACACACTGTTAAATGCAAATCCTTTGTTTTTACTTACATCTCTAATTGGCAATCGTAAATTAAGTATTTCTGCATATTGGCAAAGAACTTCTAGTGGTGCATGAATTTTTACAAAATTAACTTTCTGATGTGCTTCTTTTTCCAACACTAGTCCAACTTCTTCTAAACGTTTCTCAAATGTTTCTCTTTTTTCTTTGTGATTGTTGTATTCACCTTCTCCATATGCTAATACAAAATCTACAGATAAATCACTTTTGCTGAAGCTTCTCCAACTCTAAAATTTAAATTAAATGCGTCAATTACATTAAAAATTTTATTTAAGCTTACAATGTGTTTATCATGTTATGCAAGAAATGAGTAGGTAGGTAAGCTGCAAAAACATCATTATTCATGCTAAAAAATTATATATCTAGATCCTAAAAGTAAACTTTTTGATGCCTACATTTTTTTTAATATTTTACTCATCAATTGAAAGGCAAACTAAAGATCATCTTTATAATGATATGCAACGTCTTCCGTAAATATATTTTATTCTGCTGATCCAGTCAGAAGTGCAAAATCATTGGATTTAAAAAGTATCTAAAATTGACCTTCAAAAATAACAAGTTTTTTAATTATGATAATTTTAGATTCTAAGATACTAATTCCATTCTAATATTGACTTTAAAATTATCTTTGAAGGTGAGGTGAGTCTCATATTGTATACCCAAAACGTAAAAGGGTGTAAACTAACTTAGCTGCATCCCACATTTTTCTTTTTAAGTTGTTGAAATACAATTTGGGGATGTTTAACTATTTATAAAAGTCCATTATTTTATGTACCTTGTGTGTTTTTAGAACGATCTACTCTAAGTATCTCTAGAATAATATAAGCTATTGAACCAAGGTTAACGCGAAGTTGCATGGTGCAAAGGATGGCAAAATGTGGCATTAATATTATTACATGCCTAGTCACCAGTACACTGTAAACGAAACGAAAACAGAAAAATTTTCCAAATCGTAACCGAAACGAAAACCAAAATCCGAACCCGCATGGGATTCGAACTCTCGACCAACCCATTGCCTCACAACGCTGTACACGCATTCTAGCACTGAGGCACTGTGTTGATAGTTGATGCTAGAATATAGTACACATAAACATAAACAACACCTCATCCGCGGCCAAATTTAAATTACCGGTAAACTACGCTGCATTTTAATGATGACGGTACGCTGGATACCGGCAAAATGTTGCCAGCCGGCACCGGCCGGCTAGTCGCTGCGATATATCGTAAGGATGTGAAGTAAATGAGCATTTCATAAAAACATAGGCATGGTCGCAGTCACATAAAGTAATTTACCTATTATTATTATTTTTGATTTAACCGCCAGCAGCAGGTTTTTCTACAGTTTGATAAAAACGAAAATTTTTGAATGCCGCCAATTTTTCGTGATGACTAACATTTTTTAATTTAATTGCTGGGAATAATTTTTTCCACATAATCTTGTCCAAAATTCCAACTAATAGCACAATGAAAGTTAAAATTGGACAATCCATTTCGTTAGGGCTTACACAAATTTAAAAAAATTTAATTTGAGAAAAAGTGTGCCATGAAAAGAAAATTGACTATCTATTTGTTTTTGTCCGGTTGCCGGTTGTGTTGACCATCGTGGTTGTCAGTATTGTCACTTTAGCCAAGTGTAATTTCATTAATTTTAAAAATTGTGGAAACTTCATTGACGTTGTTGTAATGTTGTCAAATTTAAAATTATAACCTTAAGATTTTTTTTAGTTTTTTTCTTTAGCATTTGGAATACAAAATTAAATTTTTGTTGTGTCTAAATTTTCAGGATTTAAAATTGAAATTTATGGAATTTACAATAATTACAACTTACTTGTACTAAAAATTTAAAAACAGTATTACCCCTTGCAAAAGCCCATATACCTTATGAGGTACCTACACATAAAAAAGTGAATTGAAGAACAGAAATGCAGCTTATCTACACAAAAAATATGTATATTGAAAGAGAAAATAATTGTAATTTCAGGCATACTCCAAAACTGAACAAAACAAATAAGACAACCTTGAATATTATAACATATTTAAATTGAATTCAGAATGACCAATTAAATCCATCAAGTAGCAACATTTTATTATACAATATTAAGCAGAACAACATAATGACTTTCATTACTATTTAATACTCTCAATAGTAAACAAAATTTGAAGCAGCTCTTAATTAGTTTGTTTTGTTTTGTGATCAAAGCTGGCTGTAATTAATTGATTATTGAAGCTCCATTATAAGAAGTTTTTGCAGGTCATAGTGATAAGAAGTGAAAGATAAATTTGTATTACAGAAAGTATTTTATTATTTGTAACGTGTGATCAAATACAAAATCAATTAGAGCAGCCCTTAGGTCATGTTTTAGATATATTCAAAAAACTACAATTAGGATTGAGATTGACATTTGTTATTGTTTTCTGAATGTTGTTAAGATGTGACACACACTGATCAAGGCCTGCCAATTGATATTTTTTCATCGCATGTTAGTAGTCTCTAAAATTGTATTTGATAAAACCGAGAAATGCTACACAACATAAAAATGTAATTCTGTCTTAAATAAAATACATAACAAAAAATTTGTTAGGTGTAATTTTATAAACTATGACCTACAAATACTACATATCAATTGCTGTGGCAGTAAACAAGTTTAAAATTTGCTTTACAAAATTATAAGCATTAGATTATAATTATTTGAAAACCATAATTTTGGAATAAGCCCTGTTTATGATAATTAAGGTATATTATTCCTTAGCATTCCTTTGTATACCAACATTCCTAATTATAAGCAACCGAAGAAAAGTTAAAAGTGTGATCAGGTGCTCTGTTTTAAGTTTACGTGCCAAAAACTTTGAATAATATACCCTATATTTCCACTGCGAATATGTTACAGTCTTATTATTTTTAGACACCTTGTTTTGTTGACTTTTTGATGGTGCATTCAAACTCTCCATTTCCATTTCTAAATCGACAGCAGAGTGATATATGGTGTTTCTTGATAAACTAAGGTAACCTTTGTCATTAAACTTTTTTTTACCGACTGAAGCATATGAAGTCAGTGAAGCGGTATCAAAAAAATCATCTTCATCTTCCATTTCCTATTGGAATACAACCTGTAATATAAAATAATATTATACAAACAGTTAGTAAAGGTCAATGAATGATAGATAACCAGCATGACTAAACACTAGACAGAGTGATAAAAAAAACTTACGTAGGTTTTTAGATGTTACAGTAATTTTCAAAATATTAACATCGAATGTTGTGACTTGAATAAAAAGGCTAATTTTTTGGTTTACATTTAAATTTAAAATATAAAAAATTAACCTAAAAAAATAAGGATTTTTACGGCACTCTGTATTACTAATTTAATAAAAATATGAGAAGAAAATTATATTGTTTTGAAATGTGTGCTAAGCTAAATCAACAGCCTGATAACTAGTGCAAATAGCTCTGTACAGCTTGTCGACCATAGATTTATGGGTGCAAGCTAAGTAGCTTTTTTTTGTACATGCATATTACACCCGCAAAACTATTCTTGGCAAACTTCCAATATGTTACTTATTATACAATCTTTAGTAGATGATATTCATTTATAATACTTTCTTCAAAGGGAATTTAAAAAAAGCTGAAGTGTGGACTTTCCCATACTAAAACGTATCGTATTTGCAAAAGTGTAAATTATATAATTATAACCTTCCATTCCATCTATCCAAATTCATAGAAAGCGTCACAGTAAAATTAAAGCTTTCAAAAAAAACAAATTGTAACCAATACTAGATACTATTACTTGCCCTTGCCGTATTTGCAAAACTGTAAAATTTAATAATTATAACAGTGTACATTTAAGGGAGTATTAGATTTCTTCAGTTGGTTTTCGTACCGTAACTCTACCCATAGAAGCAGCGACAACCTGCACCATCAAAGCAAGGCAAACGCCCGCCTATCGGCGGATTATGCATTCCGCTTCGGATGTCGGACAAAAATGGCATAATTAGCTTTATTTGGGAAGTTACGAAAAATATGCAAAGAATGAAAAATATATTTTTTTACTAGAGCTAATTGATAGTCGTAGTTAAAATCACGTAAATGCCAGAAAACGCGTTGTTTATATTAAAAACTATCGTTTTATTCTTAAGTTTTAAAATAGTTGAAAATTTTAGCAAATCCTAAGTGCTTTAGTCTATCGAACTAATAAAAGTTTATAACAATCGACGTTTGCGCTTTTGAATAAATAATTAAGCAATTTCAAATTTTTCAAAAATTCCTGGAAGGCGCCAGAGTAAAATTTGGGAGATAAGTAAAAAACAAATTTGTAGTTCAATGCAAGTTCTACCGGCTCAGAAAGTTTAAAAAAAAAACGTGTGGCCAGTTTTTGAGAAACTTTGAAGCGATATTTTTCGGATTTTCGAAATTAATTTTATTTCATCGTATACTACCTAAGAAGTGCTCTGATCCCGATCAAACTACTTTTTGAGTAGATGAGCGCTAAAGTCGAGATTTACAAAAAGCTGTATCGGCCGCCATTTTCATGAAAAGGTATGGGAAAGTAAAAGCATTTTGCCTGGAGATTTCTATACATAGTTTAGAAATTAAAAATCAACAACAATAGTTACAAAAATTTTAGTTTCTAACTACAGTCTGTGTGGTTTATTGCGATATGTAGTAATAATGAGTTGAAAAAAATCAATTTTTTGATTTAAAATAAAATTGTTTGGAATTAAAGACAAGAAATCAAATATTCGTCAGACAAAAAATTGGAGAAAGTAAGACGGCTAAATATTAAATTAAATAGAAATTCAAATTTTTTTCTACTATTAATAATAGCAATACAGCTTAACAGAAATCTTTGATCGTCCCCCATTTATTAAACAAAAGACCACTAATTTCCAATTTTTGAAAATTTATAGAGGGCGGCGCCACAGAGACATTATAGCCAAACCCAGTAGATACAACAAAGTACCAACACAAATGTAAAAAGACAACAACGAAGATCGACCCTCCAACAGGGGGCGCTAATCTGCTACACCTCCCTATATTTCTTCTTTTCAAATATATTAATCCTGTGCAAAATGTTTCTTAGAGAAAATAATATTTCTCAATAAAAACTATTTTATTGGTTCAAACGGGAAGGCCAAATATTCAAAACAACACAGTAAAATGTCAAAGGTGACAGCAATTGCATGCAGAGCCTCTTGCCAAGAATACATTGTTATTGCTGCCCTTTGAGAAACGTCAAATAATGTCGATACTTTAGTAAATCTTTGATTATAGCATCGAGTTCCAAACCAAATTGTAGCCCATATCCAGCTCAATAGGCATACAAAGTAAGAAACAATTTGGTGCAATTTTTTTTGAAATATTTTCACATTTCCAAAAATTAATAATTTGTTCATTTTCATGATTTTAAATGTTACAAAATTTAGTTCCTGAAACAAGTTTTACTAGAAAAATGTCTAACTTCCGCTTCTGGCTTGCGATTTTTGTAAAAGCTTACTTTCTCAGTTCAGTTTTTATATGTTTGTTTGTTTAATCTTTCACCTCTTATAACCTCAAATTCCACAGCTTATCAAAATCGGACTACATTTTTGGGACAATTTACCCACCTGCAGCCAAACATTTTTTCAAAATTTTTTTTAGAGTTCTTGTAGGTCCAAAAGATATATTTCCGTCAAAATCTCGCAATACTTCCTTATACAAAAACCAGGTATAAGAAAGTAAAAACAATAATTTATTAAAACTATGGAGGTACTATGATTCTGCTCATGATAAATGATTCACCCAGTTTAATGATGCCCTGATAATAGTTCACTTGTTAGTAAGGCAAATTACACTGGTCAACAAAGGTTTTTTTTCTTACACTCTAATACGCGTACCGTATGTACTTTTTCATGTTGATTCTGAAAACATTTTCAATTTTTTTCTTCCACGTCAGAATTTTGATAAATTTTCAATAATAATTGTCTCCTAAAATATATGAATTTTTTACTGGATTTGACATTTTCTGTTTTATCGCATTAATGTTAAATACTGAAAGAAATCTTGTGTTGTCCGACTCGTTTGAACAGGTCTGAACAAGTTTTCTACGTCACAACTGTAAGCCACGCCTCTCTTTCCTTTTAAACCGATCATATGTCGGAAATTCGTAGATATGCTATTATACAGAGTGGCTAGGAAAACCCCGGCCACTTTTCTTGCGGCGGTCAAGAGATGACGCTTTTGTGAAGAAAAATTAAATTAAAATACTGGCAACAACGCAGAATCCAAGACGCTTTGGTTGTTTTGATTTAATATTCTGCGTTGTTGCCAGTATTTTAATTTAATTTAATTTTTCTCTACTAGAGCGCCATCTCTTGACCGCCGCAAGAAAAGTGGCCGGGGTTTTCCTAGCCACTCTGTATAAGAAGGATTGTTACGAGTATTAGAATGGAATTGAGTCAGTTTGTGATAATCTGTTGTGTTTTATATTGACAATGTCTCGTAAGTGTATAAATGATCCGAACAGTTTTTGTTATGTTTGTGGAGAATTAACTATTCAGCAGCTTAAGCGAAATAATACATCTACAATAGAAAAAACGTGCTACTACTACTTTGGCGTTAAAATTAAAAATCAAGACAAATCTTGGACTCCTAAAACTTGTTGTGCGCGTTGTGCTGTTACTCTATGAATCTGGTTGAATGCTAAGAGCACTGCTATGCCGTTTGGGATTCCTATGATTTGGCATGAGCAAACGGACCATACGACGAACTGCTACTTTTGCTGCACCAAAATCTTCGGGGTTTTTAGCAAAAATAAGAAGAAAATTGCTTATCCCAGTTTGCCTTCTGCTACTCGTCCAGTACCTCATTGGACAGCCTTTCCGGTACAACATGTTCAAAAATTTTGGAAGAAGAACAAGTTGATACACAAACAGAAAGAAGAGCAACTGAAGAACTGTCAAACAATGATGTGGAATTTTTAGCATCTCAAGAAGATAAACTTCGTTTAATAACTCTATTAGAACTAAATGACCTGGTTTGAGATTTGAATTTATCAAAGACTCAAGCAGAGATACTTGGATCAAGATTACAAGGATGGAAGTTGTTAGCTTCAGATATGCGTATTTCAGTATATCGCAATCGTCAGAAAAAATTGTCACAGGATTTCTCAACTGAAGAGGATTTCCTCCTGCAATAATATTGACAATTTAATGCTTGCATTAGGCTATGAACACAATGCAGAAGAATGGCGTCTATTCATCGATGCTTCAAAACGGAGCTTAAAAGCTGTTCTTCTACACAATGAAAATATTTACCCTTCAGTTCCTGTTGGACATGCTGTTCACATGAAGGAATCCTATGAAAATATGGTATGCCTTCTTAACAAAATTAATTACAGAAAGTGTAAATGGTACATCAGTGCTGATTTAAAAGTTGTGGCAATTCTGCTTAGTTTACAAACTTGGATACACGAAGCATTGTTGATTAATTTGTGAGTGGGATAGCCGGGCAAGAAATTATCATTATGTTGTTAAACAATGGCCACCAAGAGAGCAGCATATTCCTGGCCAAAATCCATCCGGCGCTAGTTAAGTGTGACAAAATTTTCTTACCACCATTGCATATAAAATTGGGTTTGATGAAAAACTGTATCACAGCCATGAACAAAGAAGGACATGGATTTCAATATCTCAAATAAAAATTTTCCAATATCACCGATGCAAAAATTAAAGACGGTATTTTTGTAGCACCCTAAATTAGTTTACTAATGCGAGATACAAAATTTAAAGAAGCTCTAAGCGACTTGAAACGTTCTGCTTGGAATGCTTTTAAAGCGGCAAAAAAAACTTTTTGGGAAATACAAAATCTGAAAACTACAAAGAAATTGTCGTTATGAGTTATCAAGCATTAGGTTGTAGCATGAGCCTTAAAATTCACTTCTTAGATTCCCACTTGGATTTTTTTCCTTCGAATCTTGGTGACGTTAGTGATGAGCATGGAGAACAGTTCCATCAAGACACTGGCACTATCGAAAAACATTACCAAGGGAAGTGGAACAGCAAAATGGTTGCTGATTACTGCTGGACACTGACATCAGAAAGTGTATCTATTAGTTATTATGCGTAATATCTTTTATTCATTCTTTAAGTTAATTTTTCCATAACCTGACCTGCTAGAAGCAATTTCTTTTTAAGATTGTAATGAAAACTAGAAAACAAAAATAAATTGTATATAGATAGTAAAGAAAAAATAAAAAGTTAAAAACTTGTTGACCACTGTTATTAGTCAGTTAAATAAATTTTTTAAATAAGACACTCATTAAAACCAAAGGGTTCTGAAGAATATTAAAAAAAATAAACCCAATAAGCATGGTAAAGTTCTCGGTAAAGTTAGTATTAGACAAAATGAAAATTTTCGAGATTTTGACGGAAATACATGTTCTGGCCTCCAGGAAACTAAAAATGTGAAATTAAGAAAAACGCCCGTCTGTGAGTGGGTGTATATGTACGTGCGGCTCATATCTCCCGAACAGATGGGTTGATTACAACAAGCTTCGGAATGGGGGAGACGACTAAATAAGCTCTTAAAAAATTAGAACCAAAAGCAGAAGTTTTTTGATAGCATGTTTTTAGCCCCAGGGGAACAGAATGAAAACTATTACTATGCAGGAATGAAAAAATGATAATTGTAAAGTAAAAAATACTTTCAAAATTATGTAAATTTTAAAAGAAATATTGGTTAAAAATTGGCTACAAGATTTTTTTAAATTGTGTGAGCATATAGAGCTATGCATGAGCTGCAATTTGGTTGGTGCCTCAGTCTGCTTATTTCCCTGTAACGCCCTCTGAATTTTTGAAAATCTAAACATCACACCCTTTTCATAAATAAAGAAATAAATAAACGTGAGATTTCTAAATTTTTCATGAGTAATAGACGAATAGTACAATAAGATTCACTACGTAATTTTTAGGTGCAGCAATATTTAAGGGGTTACATTTCCTCCTCCCAAATTTTTAGCTGACCTCTTTGGTGTCTGTTTTTAATTGCAAGGAATCTTTTTCCCAAACAACACCAAAAAGAATTATTTTTCATCAGAAACAATCTGCCAAGGAGCTGACCGTGACCGCGGCTATGATGTCCCCAACGAACCGTACGTGTAGTGCGATCTATAGTCACTGTCGGCGCGTAAAACGTGGATATAGAAATATTTTTGAAAATATGATAAGTAACAATTTCTAAACTGTGGGGACTCTAGGCAAAGCGCTTAGCTAATTTTTGTGTTCTTTTTTCAAGTGGTATGTACAATATTGATGTTTTTCCAATACACGTTTAAAAAGTTTTTAATAAATTTCAAAGTATGACCCACTTTGTTTTATTTTTATTTTGTGTAAGTATTGATCGATTAATATTTAATTGAAAACCGGTAGAGTTAAAAATCTCATCTAAGGTAATACGTAAAACTTGGGGATAATAAAGTTTAGGGGTACTAATCATTTAACATAAAAAAAAATTCGGTCATAATTGCGTTTAACAATCAGAAAACGGACCTAAAAACTAAAAATGTGTTTGGAGAATAAAAAGATCATTAAAATCTTAAATTAAAATTTGGCTTAATTAATAATTTTGATAAAGAGCATAATTACTAAACTACATTAACGAAAAATATGTAAAACCTGTAAAACTATATACACGATAACTATGCCAATTAATAATATTTTCAAGGGTTAACAAGCAAACTAATATCTATCATATTCACAACCTCCCATCGTTTGCTTATTGCTTTTTCATATTTTTCATTTTCATTTCGAGACTACGAATCTTTCATAAAATATTTACATGAACTAGCCTCAGAAATTTGCTGAAAACGTATGTGGGATATGTATTATACTATACTATACTAGGTCAAAATGATACCTATTTAAAGTGTGGTATAGTTAATAATGGTTAACAATCTTAATAGGATTGTTCCTCTTATTACAATTAGTAAGTTGTTTATTATAATTTAATTTCCTAGCGAGTAGTGGCAGAATAACCTCCACAGTTAATTTAAATATTTATTGAACTGGGGAGCAACAACCAGATGTTTGGCTGTGTGAATAAAATATGTTCTTTCACAATGATGATACAGATATTAACGTAAAATTAACTTTCATTCGAGAAAATCGGATCTTAAGTTAATCAGAACAAGAATTTCGTTTATCAGTTGATGTCAAAAATACTACCTTATACAGGGTGTTTCGTGGAATACAGACCATAGCATTTTAACCATATTGTAATCTGCTTAGAATCAAAGCAGGTTGTTTACACAATTTTGTCAGATTACAAGTTTGTCCTAATGTCCATACAATAAGAACCAATAACGCGTTGGGTGGGTGGTTTTTCTTATAATATTCCGTTTTTTAAACTGTTACTAATTGTTTATTCATGTTCTTACATTTTTATTAAATAAAAAGTAATCGTAATAATTTTTTTAATTATTTGGCTTGTAAAATATTTTACGTCTTTATTGCGTATTTCCATTGCGATTTACAATATGAAGAATTTTTTACGAACATTTTTGAGCAATAAAAAAACACTTGTAAGAACATAAATAAAAGAAGAAAAGAATTTTATGGGAATTGAACCCGGGACTCTACCTCAAGGTCAACCCCACCACACACGTTATTTGCTCTTATTTCATCGATATTAAGACAACGCATGTAATGTGAAAACATTTTTGAAGACAACCTACTTTGATCCTAACCAAATTACAACATGGTTAAACTGCTATATACCGTAAATTGTAAAACAGACTGTATACAATAATTTTATAGCTGAATTGAAAAGAATTATTTACTGATGTGACAACCTACTTGATATTTGTTTAACTCCTCCTTAGAAATAAGTAAAATAAACAGTTTATTCGGCGTTTTATTAAAATACATTTTTCTAAAAAAAAACAATTAGACACTGCAATAACAATCTTAAAAATTAACTCAATTTTTAAATTATTATATTTAAAATTTTTTCTGCGTAATAAGATAAAATAGAAAATGCGCACTATGACATAAAACGGTGTTAATTTGGACTTTCCGTTTAACCGGAAGTGATAGCAATTATTTTATTTTTAATGGAACACACTGTATATTTTTGCATATTTGGATAGACCTTTATAATTTGTTTAATCATTTTATTATGGCAAGATACTAAAAAAAATTTTAAAAATCTCAATTTTTAAACGGTCATAACTTATTTGCTTTAATTTAATATCAATACCATACCTTGTTGGTATTTTGTTTTCAAAATCTACTTAGTTGCAAAAACATAGCTATTTTTAATATCCGTTATTAATGCAATAATTTTATTTTTTCTTGCTATTTTGAAAATAATAAGGTATGTTATTAGTATTATATTAAATCAAATAAAATGGCAATTTAAAAAGTGCAATAAAACTCAAGTAGGAGAATTAAAAAAAAATAAGTTTGACCGTTTAAAAATATCTTCTTGCCACAATAAAATGTTTAAACAAATTTATAAAAAAAAAAACACTTAAAGTTCATTATTCTTTTGTTTTCAAAGCCAACTTTAAAAAAATTAAATATGAATATCATTATTAGGCACTTATGGTTTTTTTAAAAACGCCCTCTGACGGCCAAAATTAAAAGTTAAGGGATAAGTATTATACATAGCTGTAAAAGAAATTTAAAGGTCTATCCAAATATGCAAAAATAGACAGGGTGTTCCATTAAAAATAAAAAACTTGCTATTACTTCCGGTTAAGCCGGAAGTCCAAATTAACACCGTTTTATGTCGTAATATGCATTTTTATGTGTATATTACCCAGAAAAAATTTGAAATTAACAATTTAAAAATTAAGTGAATGACCGATTGTTACCCGTTCTCGCGGCCACCCGGTATAGCTATATTTAAGAAGAGAAAAAAGTAAACCAACTGTCAAAATTTGATAATAAAATAATATACACCCTACCATACAGAAACGGAAAAGAAAATTGCGGAGGTAGTAGGAGTGCACAATAAAATTTAAGTATTTAACTTGATTTTATTTATAATGTCGCAAAAGATTTAAATACCTAATACGTTAGTGACTAAAGCCAGTTACTATATTCTTTGGGAGATAACATCAGTTATATTTTTTTAAAATATTCTTACGACTGCTTTTCTTCAGTATCACCTACCTGCATTTGTTGGTACTTCCATTGTTTTTTTAGCAACACACTAATGTTTAATAACTATGTACCTATGTTCTAAATAGTCAAAAGTATTAAACAAATTCTACTCTCTGCTTCTAACACTAATTTCATTCTGTTCTAAAACTCACGCATAAATAAATAATGGAGAACTGCTACTTTTAGAGTGCGGACATGAATTGCGCGTAATTTTACCTGAACCTCATAATAGTCCAGTCCACGAGCAACTACAAGTGTTCAAATAACGATTTTTGTGATAACATCTTTCTTTATATGAAAATGAGTGAAAATATGCGGGAACAAGTTCGTGGTAGTCGTCAATTAAAAAAATCGCGTACGACTCCTCCAGGGAGGGAAAACTGTAAAACACCCCATTTTTCAATTTACATATACAGGGTTATTCAAAAGTATGGAATAAAATTTGTATTTCTGTAGCGCGTTCGTTTTTGAAAAAATGCTCGGACACTTAAATTGATTTAAATATAACTGCATCTATATGTGATATCTTTTGTTTTCCAACGTCAACCTCCGCACCCCCAGCCACCTTGACTTAATTTTTTTAAATAACCTTAAAGAACATAAATAATACAATAAAACGTTTAAACACGGTATAACTAAAGATTCTTATGCCCAGCTACAGGTTACATACTAAGTCACTAAAATAATGTAACAATAAAACCAGAGTTTAGAGTACACAATAATCGCTATTCCTTCAGAGTTTACAGTGACAACCGTGTCCAAAAACAGCCCGTTTAAACTAATACTTCAAAAACGTTTATCGAACTGAACATCGGGGTTCTATTTATCATAGACAGGTGTTTTACGCATTTATTGCCCTAATTGTTTCCTGGAAAACTCAATTTCCATATTTACAGTTTTGGCCAAGATTTCTTGGAATTTCGCCTCCGTGTTGTTTCTCGCCAGACAGATACCATTACTGCGCAGGCACTCCAACGAGAATAGTTACCTCTTCCTCTAACGTACACGAAACTTGTTGTTATTGTTCACTCTGTTGCGAGCTTGAGCAACATATAATAAAATTGTAGGGCTGCCTAGGTCGCAACACTTTGTTCTAGCGTGGGTGGTAGCTTACTTAAAGATTTATTTGTAGCTAATATACTCCTCAACCGACTTAATGAGGAAACCATTTAATTTTTTGTATACATTTTAATAATAAACTGCTATATTTCATTTAAAATTGCATCACTGAAGCCTCCACGTCCAATACCATTAAAGAGTTCACTAAGTTTTCTTGCCAAAACCCACAAACTGATGGGTGGTGTCACGTCCGGTTATGGCATGAAAAGCTGGTAAATTTTTAATTAAATAATGTGGAAGTGTTAACTCATGTAGTGCTACATACTTGTAACCTTTTGCACAATTACCCGTTCTTATAAATGTTTTTGGCGGCATGTTATTTTTAAAGTGAACGAGAAGAACCAATACATCCGTATCTTTTGAAATAATCAAGCATTTTTTAGAACCACCTTTGCTTGCATGGTTGGCATATGATAACAATGTAGTATCTGCTTTTTCTGGTGTTTTTTCTAAAGCACTGACATCAAATTTGCCATTAGACATGCAGTGCCCAACATTCAGGAACCCACCTGCTGTTATGGTGTATTTCAACCTTCTAATTTTCTTTTTATATCCATTATCTTCCCCGATCGCTTTCGATGAGTGCCGTTTTTTTTACGAAAGCATGGATGTTGTAATTGTCAAAGACAACATCAATTCTTTTTGAATAAACGTTCTTCTTCTTCTTCTTACGGCGGTGCGGAACTCCCCAGCACGTAGGCCTAATTGGCCAATTGTA
The DNA here is from genome assembly GCA_958336395.1 of Ctenicera cuprea. NCBI lineage: Eukaryota > Metazoa > Arthropoda > Insecta > Coleoptera > Elateridae > Ctenicera > Ctenicera cuprea. The sequence goes on along the minus strand of OY284488.1, from coordinate 19,182,877 downwards.
CATCCACCGCTAGTTCAGGGATTCTCCTCATACAGACCGGTACTTAAGTCAAAGGCCCCGCTGAGGGAGATATTCTGTAGTTCCTCTGGCTCCGGAAACGGGATGCCGAGGTGTCGATGCCCCAATACCATTAGTCTGGGGAAATAAGTGAGAAGATAGAAGGAAGATTCCTCCTCTTCTCCACAGAACCTGCACATGGGGTCGTTTACTCTTCCCATGGTGTTAAAGTGTTTATTAAAAGGACCATGGCCGGTCAAGAAACCTACCGCGATCCTGATGTGTTTCCTACTTAAGCGTAGGAGTTGTTCGGAACGCCATGGCGAAAGTTCTCGGATAAGAAGCTTTGACTGGCGCAGCCCTGGATGCAAGGTCCAGTGGATTTTGAACTGGGAGCGAGCCCAGTTCTCAATCTCTTGCCTTGCGATAGTCATGGGGAGCAGAGGGCCGTCTCCGGGCCAAGGAAGGGCTTCTTTGAGCTCTTCCTGGCCAGTGCATCGGATTCCTCGTTTCCACTAATGTTACTGTAGCCAAGCACCCAAAGTAGCTTGACCCAATGGTGTGAACCGAGTCTGCTTACGGCCTCACGACAGTCTTTGACCAGCATTGATTTAGTTGTAACAGAATCAAGAGCCTTGAGGGCCGCTTGGCTATCGCTGCATATATAGATATGCTTATTAGAGTAAACCCTGCTTAGGTTCTCTTGGGCAAAGGTTAAGATAGCATAAATCTCTGCCTGGAACACTGTGGCAAACTTGCCAAGGGCAAAAGAAAACTTTGCCCTAGGCTTTTCGCCATAGATCCCTGCACCGGAACCTTCTGCCTTTTTTTGATCCGTCTGTGAATCAGACTAGGTCCGCTGACTTTAGAAGATCCTCAGTTCGGGTCGAGTCTTCCCTATTAGAGAAGACAATATTAAATGGTTTAGTGAAGGAGAATACAGGCAAGATGCAGTCGCTCCTCGCTCCAAGGAGCGTGTGCGTCCGTATCGTGAGAGATAGGACACGTGCATGACCCAAGAATCCTTCCTCGTCTTTTCACTGGCTACTATACTTTAGCCTGTAAGCTGCCTTTCGGGCCTCCGCCTCAATACAAATATGAAGGGACATAAGGTCCAGAAGTGCCTCCAGAGCCGCAGTAGGTGCCGTGCGCATTGCTCCGGTGGCTCCCAAACAAGCCAGTTTTTGAAGCTGAGTTAGCGCAGTCTGATGCACTAGCGTCTAGTCTCTTCGCCAACAATCGATCCCACCTCATTCTAACTTTTATGATTTGCGTGCGCACCTCCTCGGCATGCGACTGGAATGTCTGTAAAGCTGTCGGCGTCAGCAGAGATCGTAGCCTTCTTTAATCACAGTTACGTTGCTTTAAATGTTAAATAATATAAAAGACGTACAATATAAAATAAAAATTATTAGTTAATAATTATTTTTTTAAAGAGGTACAGTGAAAGGGTAAAAAAAAATTGTTAACATTCCTTCTTGTAAAAAATGAAAATCAGAAGTTACTTTCGCGTTGTATTTTCTATGCTGTACCGTGCATGTTATAAATTTAAAAAAATGGATTTGTTGTTTTGTATTGAATGCAATTTATTAGCAATGAAAAAATAATAATACATAATAAACTACACGAATTATAAATCGGGTAAAAGTGAAATGGCTATATTTAGCGATTCCTGCTCATTGGGCTTTTTAATTGAATCGTCTCTTTTTTGTTGTTTTTTTCTTTGTTGACCATAACTTTCGTTGTACAGTAATATTTTAATTATGGGAAATTCCCTTAGAAGAGATCGGAAAAGTTTTTTGTTTTGTGTTTTCCGCAGCTGCCAAAGTGGGAGTAAGAGGAGCAACAACGTTTTTGAAAATTTCCATTTTACGTCAGGATCGATTCCATTAGTCTGCAAACGGCGGAGTAAATCCACCTGGTAACTTTGGGATTTAATCCCCAGGTGTTTCCAAAGGTCCGTCTACAGGCCCAAAGGTTTGCAGTGGCTCTTTGTGTTTGTCTATTGACTTGTTCCCTCCAGGAGAGCCGAGCATCTAGGGTTACCCCTAGATACTTGACTGCTTCGGAGGGACGCAGCCTAGTTCCGAAAAGCTTCGGTTCAATGAAACCGTCGACTTTTCTTCTCCTGGTGAACAAAGGTTAAAAATGGCATTACACAATACATCTGCAAGGTCTCCAAATGTTACTGCATTAGCAGGTTTTCCAATCGCATTTAATACAGCCATCCCATCATATATGATGAACATCATTTAAAGAAATATTTTGGTAAGTACTCGTATATTCACTAATAATGTGTATTAAAGCAGAATTGTTATTTGGTAAGTTCAACTCAGCTGTGGGAACAATAGCCACGGGAAACATTGTTAGTTTATGTGAAAATACTTCCAAATAATCAATTTCTGTTCCCCTTTCTTTAACACTTAGTAATCTTTGAATAATTACGTGTCCTTTTTTAAACGACTATTCTTTAATAGTTTTTCGAATGGAATTGCTGCTACCACTACGGAGAGGTGGCATATTCTATTTTGATACGGTTTTGTAGAATAATTCGGCGCTTTCCATATTATTAACAATGTAATTTATAATTCTTTGTTGAGCGATATTATGTGCATATAGAATCTCATTTCGGTGGTTTTATCAACTACTTCATCGGTGGAAATTAAAACGAAATCGTTGTCTGTTCTACTAAAAACTTTAACTTTGTAAAATTCTTGTTGGAGGCGACACACATAATTTTCATCTAGTTTTATTCTGCTACTTCCATGGTCTTTACTTCTAGATTCTTCTTTCCTGTATGGTGTATTATCTTTATTGTTGGCGAAATAACTAACCCGAAGTTCCCGTGCGTCGTTATTTATTAAACACCATACATCTCTTTTTGTATCTTTATTAATGTGCTCTAATGCAAGATCAACAGATATTAGATTAAACGAACCACGACTCTTTTTTACTACAAAATTCCCTTTCCCAAATTCTTCATATGTATCAGGGAATATGTTTTGAAGATCTTTCATATCGTGTAAGTAAAGTTTCCCATTTTGTGTAATTGAGGTGATCGTAAGCAGAAAACTAACGTAACATTTCCTCAAAACTTTCTAGATGTAAATCACAGTAGCTTCCCTCTCGCTTCGCAGAAAGGCAAATAAAACATATCTACATAAGACAGCCAATATTTAAAATTCGGATTGTCTTGTTCGTATAAAAATATTTTTAGCGATTCGTACATAAATGTTATTACCTTACAGAGGTAACTATATATATATAACTATATGTCGCACTTACTATAGCTTCGTCTTCAAAATTTGCTTTTAAATTTTCACTTTGCTAAAATTTTGTCGCATTGATCAAAAACATAGTGAACTCTTGAATCGTCTTAGACGTGGACGCTTTAGTGATGCAATTTGAAATGAAATAGGGCAGTTTATTATTAAAATGTATACAAACAATAAAATGATTTTCTCGTTAAATCAGTATATTAGCTACAAATAAACCTTGTAAGTATATTATACTAAATTTTTCAACAAGCATAACAAAATACAACATCTAAACTTTTAGGAAAAACCAAATGAAATTAATATAAATTTTATAAACATATAACCTAGGTAACAAAATTTTCGGTTTTTCAGGCAAAAATAAAAATATTAAAATAATTGCATTTTACAGAATTTTCCCTGACTATTTCGTGAAATTCCCTGACTTTACGTTGAAATTGGTACAATTTCCTGATTTCCCTGACCAAAATAAAAAAAATCTAAATTCCCTGACTTTTCCCGGTTTTCCCTGTTTTCCAGAAAAGTGGTCACCCTGTATAAGCTACCACCTACGCTAGATGCATTGAAATTTCATTCCCTAAGAGCTCATTATCAATCACTTTTATGGCCCAACTGCTTGAATTGTAAAAAAGAGCAATTGTTAGTGATTTTACATAAGTCATGGCCTACTTTAAAAAAATGTATTTTTTTTTATTTAAAAAAATATGCACTCTAAAATTTCGATTTAAGTGTACCACCACAGTATACTTATATATACAGTAGCGAAAGCGTCCATATAACGCCTGGTAAGCTATAACTGGTGGCGCTCCAAGCGGTCGACAAATTAAACTATCGTTTAAATTATGGCGGGTTTTAAATTCTAATCCAGTTCGTTGTTGTTGCCATATTTTTAATAAGCAAAACAGAAAAATTACGAGCTAGGTACATTATATAATGGTTTTTAAATAATACAAAGATAATGCCAGTAATATGATTTATTAACATTTATAAACTGCGAATCTTCAAAATACAGCGTGCACAAAGCGCAGTTTTTATTCAAATATTCAACCTCCTTTTCACGTTAATCTTCACGTCTACAGTTTACAACCCCCTGTTTTGATCTAAAACGACGAGAAAGTTAAACTTGAATGTATTAATATTTATCAGAATTTATCACCTTTTTGGATCTTTGGGAAGTGTAAAAAACTAAGGTTAGGATTCTTTCCTTCGTTGTTTTCGCAGTTTAGGGCGGAACATGCGCTCCCTTTTGAGACTCTCATAATAGATTGGTATATCACTAATCACATTTTTATAAAAACACTGGCAAACAACTTGAAAATTGTTCTTATATCAAAAAGCAGAGAAACACTACTACCGTCAGCTGTCAGATTTTAGTGTAACTTGTTCGCCGCTTGGTGCTATAATTACCATAAATGACCTTTACTTTCGCTACTGTATATATAAGTATACTGTGGTACCACCATAAAGCATTTTTAGCGCTGATTTCAAATATCTATAAATATATAGGGTGTTCCATTTAAAAAACACAAGTTATATGCCGTTGTGCAAAAACAGTAGGCGTTGTTTAATATTACCATACGGCATTTTGTGCTATACTTTCTTCCATTTAAAAAAAAAAGTTTATTCGATATCCTTATTAATAACAAAGTTACAGGCTGTAAAGCGATTTACAAACACGCTGTATATATTATTATCAGCAATTACACCTCTGTTTTATTAAAAAGAATAAGTTTTAATATTTTGGATAAAAGTAAAAAAGGTCGGTAAAGGTTCCATCGGCGTAAATTGCAAATTGGATTACAACGAAGGGTAAACCGCAACTGGAAGTAGGTGTACAAGGTGGTGGAAGTACGTGCAAGTATGTGGAAGTATCTGGAAGCAAAAGTGAAGTTAATAGAAGCAAGTAGTAGTACGGTGGAAGTAAGTGGAACGAAGTGGAAATAAGTAGAAGTATGTGAAAGTAAATGGAAGTGGACGTATGTGAAAGTAAGTGGAAGTACATGAAAGTATGGTGGAAGCATGTGGAAGTATCTATGTTAATGGAAAGAGGTGTACAAAATCTTTAAGCGTGGTTTACCCCTCGAATTAAAACTTAAGTATGGTCCTTAGTTGCTTACATGTAGGTGTCCGCCCGCACAATTCATGTTGATAGACTACCTACAAGTGTGAAGTGATTATGTGATTAGTTTACGTGCAATCCATGTGCGCCCTTTTTAGTTATGTTACAAAGACCGGCATTTTAGTCGCAGAATAGCAAAATATTTCGTTAAAATTCAATAAATAAACACTAACCATGGGCGAACTCAAATCCATACGTGAAACATATTGCACGATTTTGCAAGGTTTCTAAAACTGCGATATTTACTAATAGTTAATGTTGTAATGTACCTGGTTTCGCAAGAAATAAGCGTTCCAAAAGAAATTAATAAGCAGGCCTTTATAAACTTCAACATGCACATGCTTGTTGTGTTTAAAAGCAGGATGTATATGCACTAACAGTGTTGCCACTTACATTTATCCTGTTGTAGCAGAGAAAAACATACATGGCAACACTGTTAGCGCATATAAATGGGGCCACTAAGTTGGGCGATGGATTGGTTATCTGAAGAAATTGGTACACGTGCAAATATCTAATATTTTACCGATTATCAGTATTGCCAGATATGTTTTTCTCTGCTACAGCAGGATAAATGTAACTGACAACACTGTTAGTGCATATAAATCCTGCTCTTAGTTGTGATAGCAAATAGGACTTATTAAAATCCGTTTCGGTAATATTCCTAATGTTATAAAATCATTGTGAGGCAAACATTTTTTGCTATTAGAATCATTTGACCGCTTTGATTCTATTATTGGCAATGCGGCATTCGGCGGAGAATTTGACATGAGGTTGTCGCAATATATTGAACAATTATTGCATCGCAATCCTGGTTGCCCACAATTATTAGAAATTGCAAATATACTAAAGTTGACAAATAATCCAGTCAGTTGTTCACCGACCAACTTTTACAGTTTTGCTCCATTAACGAGTTAGGAAGTTGCGAGGTCATTTTCAGTGTTTAAAGGTGTTTTGTCGGACAAGAGAACTAATTTTTTAGCTGAGAATTTAGAAAAAGTTGTTGTGTATACCGCAATTTTTAAGTTTTTTATTCAACGCTGGTTTTCCGTCCCTTGAAAATGTTGGTAGTCCAAATTTTTCTTTCGTAGAACATTCACGTTGTGTTAATAAATTTACACTTTCTATTTTCATTAATTCGTGGCTGCTATTTTACATTTCAATTTAAAAAAATATTTTGCAGTTTCATAGTATTGTTTCGTGAAGCACTCATGACCATTTATATTCTACGCTTATGAACCCCGTTTTATTTTATTTTACTATTACACAAGCATCAATTCCCGCTGACCAAATAAATAATAACTGTCTACACAAGCTAGCGTAAGGTCAAACATACGGATGTGCTTCCATTCTAGATAGTTCGTTTACAATTTTACATATGCGCTAACTACATATTAAAAAAATTATGCCAGAAATTACTATTATTGGATTGCCTCCTAATTTAACTACTGGCTAAATACTAGACTAGAAATCCGGACACTAGTGATTTACAATACGAAGAATTTTTTATGGGCATTTTCGAAAAATAAAAAAATACTTGTAAGAACATTAACAAAAGATAAAAAAATAACTTAAGAATTCAACCCGGAGCTCTACCTCAAGAAGATCCCGTGCATACCCAGGAAGCATGGTACAGTATTTTCGACTCATAATTTTATGACCAACATCGCCACGTGTAGTTCTTTCGCCAATTTATACACACCCTGTATATTGTTCTAAAAACCCAATTAGACACTGAAAGAACAATTTAAAAATTTCACGTGACAATCTTGTTATGAAAGAGTATAATATTGTTACCTACACTATACAGCTATATTTAAGAAGAGAAAAAATAACCAACTATCAAAACTTGCTAATAAATAATATACAGCCTACCATACAAGAAATGTAAAAGAAAATTGCGGAGGTGCAACAATAAAATTTAAGTATTAACTTGATTTTATTTAAAATGCCACACTCACACAAGATTTAAATACCTAATACGTTAGTGAGTAAAACCAGTTATTATATTCTAGGGGGACAACGTCAGTTATAATTTTTCTAAATATCCTTAGAACTGCTTTTCTTAAGTATTACATACCTGTATTTGTTGGTACTTCCATTGTTTTTTAGCAACACACTAATTTGTAATAAATATGTACCTATGTTCTAAATACTCGAAAGTATTAAACAACTTCTACACTCTGCTTCTAACAGAAATTTCATTCGGTTCTAACACTGTTACTCACGCATGAATCAGTAATGTAATGGAGAATTGCTACTTTTAGTTATGTACCAAACAAATAGGTCATTAACGAAGATTAGCTTGTTTAACTAACTGATATCTCAGCGAAGTTACATCAAGCAACTACTATTCATCCTTAAGACCTTAACAATGCTGTAATAAATTTTAATTTATATACAGCGTGTTTGGATATCATTCCACATTTGATATTTCAGTTGTTTTAAAAAAATTACAACAAAGTTTCTTTGACTGACAAATTATAATGATATCAGCTGGTCTTCTCACTATTTTACCTCATCGTGATCAGAGCAACGCTAAACAACTCACAGTATGTTGGTGTTCCCGAACCGTCGTTTTACTTTTTTATTGCAAATTATGGCAAACCAATTACAGTTTCCTCAAGTCGCTAAATAACTATTATCGACGTTAAATTTTGAATTTAAGACCTCACAAGTTCAATTTCAGACGTCGGATATTGATTTTTGACGTTAGAAATCAATTCTTTGAAAAGAATTTCGCATAGAAATATTTATCTATTAATTCTTACAATCGATTTGGCCATAAAAATTCATTTATTCAGGTTAACAATCTAATTTTTGACGTTAAAACTCCAATTATTGACGTCAAAAAAACTAGCGCCGTATGACAATAATACGTATTAGAAACTATAAATAAATTATTGTCAGACTTTAATAAATAACGTTTTTGCGTCAAAAAATGACTTTTTGACGACAATACATGAATTCTTAACGTCAAATGTATGCACAATCTTGCAAATCTTTACACTCGACGCAAAAGAAATAGAATACAGGCAGATTTGCGCATCCATTAGGTATACCAAATAGAATGGCTAAACTGTAATGGAAGCTATACAGGGCAAACCAAGCAATGTCTCGGAAACCGAATAAAAGTCCACAAGAGCGCGTAGCCAACAAAAACACTGAAAGGACGCCATTAAAGCAGCATACTACCGAAGGTTTCACCCCGAATGAGTGATCCCCGACTCGGCGGTAACTCAATTGAGCGGTGAGTGATTGAGTGGTCCACGATTGACAAATCCCCGACTCGGCGGTGATCCGACTGAGCGGTCATTAAATAATACAAGAAATAAAGAAATTTATTTTAATCAAATTCAAAGCACTCATATACAACGAAAATTCATTGGGTGCAAGAGAATTTAAAAGAAACCGGAAACGCAAGTTAGACATTGCACATTTCAATTATTATCTAGATAAAGATTATAACCTCTTCATTTCTAGATTTCGTATTATTTAATGTCCGCTTAATCAGGTCACAGGTCAATAAGGACACGCCAATTTTTTTTTCTGGCTGTCGCTAATATATTTTAATTTTCGGTGGTACTATTACCGGTATTAGGATATTACCGATAATATCGATATTAATTATTATCGCTATATCGATAATTGTTTTTTAAATTATCGCTATTCGATATTATCGCTAAATATTCCCAGTTGTAGTGTAAATCAAATGTTTTTTTTACGAATGCTATCTTCATAACGAAGGCCGCTGCGAATTCTAGCTGAACCCGTGAACTACGCCCCAGGCTTCTCTATTGATACAATATTGTCAGCAAATGTATTAAAAGTAGAGGTTTAACGGATAGTATCCGGCTATTCGGTTATCCGGAAAGTTTGACCAAATATTCGGCAGAGCCGGATTATGATATGTATCCGGCCGCATATTAGTTTGCATTAAAAAACAACAGAAGGTTCTGTAAGTGCATAAACTCATAAAATCAAATAACTTTTGGATTTTTTTCGCTTTCTGTGCCGATACAGCTTGCACTGTACTAAAAAATTTGTTGTTACTAATTTTTGAAATAGTTTATTAGAATAAAAAAATGCATAATTTTTAATATCAACAACGCGTTTTTTGAAGTTACGTGATTTTAACTACGCCTATCAATTTTCTTTAGTTAAAAAATACATTTTGATTCTTTACATATTTTTGATATTCTTTAAATAAACTATTTTAACGATTTTTAGTCTGAAGACCAAAGCACAATATCTAATGTCTTATGTGAGTAGGTAATCCCACAAGCGTCTAGCCCCTGAACCATCACTCATCATTCCACAGTTGTTGTGCCTGCGGCGCTGCCATTTCCGCACGAGTGAGTACCGTTTCAGATCTCTTAGTACCGAGTGGAGATGTAAATTTCGGTCACTTATTGGCGCGAGAATATTTAAAACGTAAACAGTATTTTTAAAACAGTTTTGCACAGTCATTTATTGACGCGAGAGTATTTAAAACGTAAAAAGTAGGAAAAGTACCAGCCACGTGTTTCGTCGAGTGGTAAACCGCGAGTAGAAGTAGGTGTACAAGGTAGTAGTGGAAGTACGGTGGAAGTACGCTGGACTGCAAGTGTAAGTAGGTGTGAAAGTAAAAATTGGAAGATTTAAAGAAAAAGAAAAAAATGGACGAAACAGGTCTCTGGCACTTTCCCATACTTTTTACGTTTTAAGTATTCTCGCGTCAAGAAGTGATGGAATTTTACATCTAATCTAGCCGGTACAAGCCCGATGCAGACTCAAGGCGTTGGTTACTTACGGGCGGCGCGCGCTCCTACTTCTTAAAGGCGCTAAGATAGTTAATTGCTTACGCTTACAAAAATAGTTATAACAACTTTACTTGTATAGTTGTCAAAAATATGCAAAGAATGAAAAATATTTCTTTTTGTTGGAACTAATTGATAGACGTAGGCGAAATAGAATCGCGTAGCTGCCGGGAAACACGTTGCTGATATTAAAAAGTATCGTTTTTTTTCTTAATTTTTTTAACAGTTGAAAATTCTTGCTGATCCTAATAGAGTACTTCAAATAGTCTATCGAACTGATAAAAGTTGACAACGATCGGCGTTTGCGTTTTTGAATAAAAAATTAAATTCAAAATTTTCTAGAGTGCGTCAGAGTGAAATTTGGAAAATTAGTAAAGAACAAATTTTGTAGTTCATTCTATCGGCTCAAAAAATTAAAAAATTGGTGTGGGCAGTTTTTAAAGAATGCTTTTTTGAAAATGGCCAAAATTTTGAGCCGCTAGTATATTACCAATTTTTTAATTTCCAAAAATATTTGTACATCACTTGATTATACTTATTAAGGGCTATCAAATAATATGATAATTTTTGATTGAATTTTGAGTAATGGGGCACTAAAGTTAAAATTTTCAAAAATTCGTAACGGCCTTTGTTTTGAAGATACAGCATTTAGAAAAAAAGCATTTGATTTGTCCTCAAATGCACTACAACGCTATGTATTCAAAATTTCAAAAACGTGTTTAGTCAAAAAACTATACCAAAAAAACTGGTCTAATTTCCGTTTCCGGTTACGATTAATGACCTTACAAAGAACTACCTGCAACTAAAAAACTTCCACACGCCTAATCTACCACTATTTCGGGTTCCTTGGACCCCAAAACGCGTATTTTCGCTAAAATCTGAAATTCGAAAATTAGCATGAAATCATAACTTTGCTTACTTCAGTAGAAGTATGGGAAAGTAAAAAAGGTGGAAAAAAGGTAGAAGTAAAGTAGTAGAAGTAAGGTGGAAGTACGTGCAAGTACGCTGAACTACAAGTGGAAGTAGGTGTACAAAGTTTTTGAGCGAGGTTTACCCCTCGTGTTTTATCTAATTTTTTTAACTCAATTACATGAGGTCAGTATTTAAAGAAAATTTCAAAAAAAGATTTATGTTAAAAAATATTGGTAACAAAAGCGAAAATGTTATATTAATAATAATAAATAAATACAAAAAAGAACTAAGCAACATATCTTTTCACACACATGAAGCTTCCGAATTTTTTGATAAAGCTTAATAATTAACTCGTGGTTAGAAACTAACAAATTATAGTTGAATGGAACTACATAACGAAAGAGAAGACCTGAAGGCAAAGATAGAAAAACAAGAGAAAGTAGGGAAAAGAAATAACATCATAATAAAAGTATCGTAACCAAAAAATGTCAGGGGAGCTGAAGAAGAAGTAGAAAATTTCGTAGAAAACTTAAAGTGAGAGCCAAGACAAATAAGGCGTCCACCATAGGTAAACAATTGTAAAGAGACAAAGAAAATAGTAATACTAGAACTAGCATTATTCTATTGAAAATGATAAGATAGAACAGGAAATGCAAGTACAGAAAGTAATATCAGAAAAAGATACAGAAGAAAAACAAAATAAGACGAAAATTGGTTAAGTATCAAAGTTTAACAGTGAACGGAAAAATGTATTGGTCGGACACAAGAAAGAATTATTATCAATCACGAATCCAAAAAACTGAATAATAGCCCGAGGCCTGCACAATGGATGATGACCAATGCAAAACCTAGGACAATGAACAATGGCAGTAATAATATGCTAGGAACATGGAATCTCCAAGGGACATGGTACGAAGGAGCGCTAAAAAATCTAGAAAAGGAAATAACAAGGTATAATATTGACATTGTAGCGGTGCAAGAGAGTAAACATAAAGAAAACTTTGAAATGAAGTTAGACAAGTTTATTTTATTTCACAGCGAAAGCCAAACAAGAATACTAGGAACCGGATTCCTAGTATCAAAGGAATTAAAATATGTGGTACAGCAATTTACACCCATAACAGGTAGGAGGTGTTATTTAAGGATAAAAGAAGAAGACAGAAATCTAAGTATAATAAACAGCCATGCCCCTTCGGAGAAGAAAACCGATGAAATAAAAAGTGAATTCTATGAAGAGCTGGAAAACTTCTAAGATAAACTACCTAAAAAAGATGTGAAGATAACAATGGGTGACTGCAATGCGAAACTGGGAAGAGAGCAAATTTACTACACAACAGTATGAAAAGACTACCAGAAAGAAGAATAACAAAGAGAGTTCTGAACAAAGCGCAGAGAAGCAAAACAAGAAGAAGGGGAAGACCTCAAAGAAGATGGCTAGAAGCAGTGAAGGAGGACTTAGAAAAGGAGGGGACTGTGAAAGCTAATTATATATAGTTAAATCCAGCTTGATGTTCAAAGATCAATAATAACATAAATTGATATCGGTATTCATAAAACGTAAAATATTCATCAAACGTTAACAGTCTTGCTGGTGCAGTAGTCTGTATATTACACTGGCAATCAAAAGGTGCAGGTTCGATTCCTGCGTAGGGCAAAACCCGAGATGAATTTGAGTTTAAAAAAACATTGGCGGCAAAAGCGCAAATATTATATTAATAACAATAACAATATGACCATATAAATTAAAATTGTTAGGTAGTTTATTACTTATGTATATGAATCACAACTTTGAAATTTGTGGAACTAATCACAGATTTAGGCCTATTGTTAGTCACCCATTTAGAATCTCATTACAAAACAGGTTTTACATACCTATAATAGTCGTGTATTGCCAAAAACTGCGCAAGTATTAAATAAACTTCTCAATATCTACAATAAATTAAATGATTTATGGCCATAAAAAAAATTGCACACATTTCAACTACAATTGGTATAGGTAGTTACTTAATAACGAACTTTTTCCATCAATATTAATTGGTTTCAACCATGTAACAATTTTTACTGTAAAAACCAAACCACTGGTTGTTTAAACAGTAGGTACATTATTAAAAGTATTGTTTGGTGATGATGGTGTTATTTCCTATTAAATTATTCTCAATTCCTTCAGTTTGGCACTATATAGTATTACTACACGCGAAAAGTATTCTCTTGGGAATCATGAGAACAACTTGGTAATTGATTAACTAATTACGCGAAGCAATTAAATTGTTTAAAATAGAACGTATTTGCATACAATAATTCGACTTTCTTATACCTGCTGCTGTATTTCAATTCAAAACATATTAATAAAACCTGGGTATTTGAAAAAAAATAACCAGATCAAAGTTCTACGATCTTATTAAGTAACACCTAAAAATAAACACTTATGTAGTACCATTCATGGGCAATATGCAATGTGCGTTTAAATGAACACCATGCATTTTGTGTATCTACTGGTAAGTATGAGCAGTTGGCAAGTGAAATATTCGTTAATTGAAGCACTTATCCACCTGAAAATTTACGGTTCCTGAGCGGAATTTCCACCACCGACCCTCGCAAATTAATCACTTAACCACAAACCTTAAAACATACACAACCGCACTTCACGGGCATACAGCCCTCTCACAGACCTTTGAAACATATGAAACTGCAACTCATATTGCTCACATCGCCACCTATTCGAGTTATCAACGAACCAATTAATAATATGATTCGACCTGGGACCCTAGCAATAAACCAGCAATCAATCTACTTCAATAAAGTCGTGGGGATGAATTTCATATTACGTAATCCTCTCGGGTATTGTTCTGTGCGTAATCCGCGATCGCCACCTGCAATATAAGGCGCTGCTAAATTTAAAATGGTTGACCTTATTAAATAAGGAAAACAAACCGTTTACGATATACTCCTATAGTGTGTTTATTTGTTGTTATTTAAAATTTAAAGAATCAAAATTAGTATGACTGACAGAAAACTGTTCCCGATGGATATTTAGATTATTTAAATAAACGAAGGTGACCAATTGAAGAAGGTTATAAAAATAGAAGCAGGCTCTGAAATTTTTGGCTTATGTTGATAATCGTAGGCACTTTATGCATCTTCCCATGGAAATAATATTAATGTAAGTAATACAACAGCCGATAAGTGGGAGTGTTAACCCTTTAAACTGTATCTGCAACGCCGAAAATTCTGATCGATGGCCCATGTGTTTTTAAGCTAAAATAAGTGAAATTAAGTTGCTTTACTGCAATAGGCATGTAACACTGAGATACCGAACAAAACGTTATTGAGCCTTTAAATTTTCTCTTAAAAGAAGTTGTACCGGGTGATCGTAAAAAAATGATTCAGAACAGGCTATGACCGAAGTGTTAAAGTTGGCAATACGTAATAAAAGCCAATTGTCAAATGTTGACAGCTGTAAAAATTTTCGGTTAGATACATTTAACTTAATGTATTTACCCAAAAATTTTTACAGCTGTCAACATTTGACAATTGGCTTTTATTACATATTGCCAACTTCGGTCACGGCCTGCTCTGAATCATTTTTTTACGATCACCCGGTATTAGGTCTAATGGTTATACACTTTGTATTCTTTCTTATTGTAGTTCCAAATTTTGCCACCAGACGTCGGCTACTTTAACCTATTGTCGTAAGAGGTAATGGGGTTTCATACCCACAACTTTATTGAAGCGGATTTATTACTGGTTTCTTCACTGTCATGGGCATAATCGAACGATTCGTTCGAATGTTTCTATGCGGTAAAAAGTAGTAAAAACACTGGCTCCTTTTCGAATGCTCTTAGGAATAAATTCTCGTTCTCATCGTCTTTCCTCGGGCTGCTCGGAAAAACAGCGAAACCTTCGGCTTCGAATAGTATTTTTAGTGGGTGTTTTTTTTAAATATTACTTACAAATTTGATCGTTCAGGTATTTAGCTTATAAAACATATTACTATAGTTATCATTATTATCTTTACAATATTACTTACTACGTTACTAGAGCGCCGCAGGGCTAAACGCGGTGATAGACATTTTCACGATTGGCTGACATTGCGTGTGCTACCTATTGAATCATTATAGTATATTTAGAAATCAAAAATCTTTTTTATTGTTTCAAGTCTTAGAAAACATAATAATTATGTTATTACATTTGATATTAATTAAGACATATCTTAACCGTAAAGTTTAAAACATAATTATTTCCGTAAATATCGCAGAACATTAAACCTTGTAAATATTATCTGTTGACACATAATAATTAGCACCGCATTTGGTCTTGCTGACATCTAGCGACCCATTTAATAAATAGCTTAGAAAACCTCCCATTTTATCACATTTCGTTGCTAAAATTCTGTCCTGTCTTTTGAGTAATATTTCTATAAACAGCGAAAGTAGATACATTGTTCTGTTTCATGAATCAATTTAAAAAAAGAGACCCTAGACAAAAATAATGTTTAAATGTTCAAATCAAATTATTCCTATCTCGGTGTTCTCCGTGAATTTTGTCTGCATTCGCATCACGATACTACGACCCGTAGTTATATGCACAGCAATCTAGTAATTCAGTACTTAAGTACTAGATCTAGTACTTTTAAAATGTCCTTAGCACCCTAGTACCCTCCAATCAAATTTAGTACCCAAATAAACAGCAACAAAATTTAAAAAAAAACGAAGTAAATTATTAGTAAAGGCTTGTTCTGCCTTATTGCAATCTAGGCAGTAACTGCGATCATGTTCGTGTTACAACTGGAATCCGCCAACTGATTTGTTATCATATAATAATTCTTGATTAAATAAAGAGGTTTTCGAGGAAGATATCATATTTGTAAATACGAATTTATTTTTTTTAGGTTTGTTACAGGGCCGCCAGCAATGGCGCATTTTTTGATTTTTTTTTAAGTTTTTTTATGTAGTTATTTTGGTAAATAAGGTATATTTTAAATATTCCGCCATATATTGTCATTTATCGTAAATAAAACACTTCTTAATTTTAATAGGTTTTTTATTTTAGCCTTATACGTATTTCACCGTGTTTACACGTCATTATCAAAGGCAAGATTAAAAGTAAAAAGTTGGTGTTGTTAGGAACAATAAATCTTCATAACTTCATCTTGGTATTCTATATTTACGTCATCAGGCGCGCCTATTCTTTGCATATATCTGATCATTCGTCGTATTCGTTTTCCAACGCAGACGTATTAAGAATAACAGATTGGTGGTTGTTTCGTGGCTGGGAGTTACTGGTAGCGAAAAGGCTCGTTTTCGCGTATGCAAAACAGTGTCTAAAGGCATCGGGCTATTTATTTAGCGCTCAATTTTTAATATTACGCGGTAGTGTTCAAAAGTAAAAACTGTATGTAAACGTTTTTTTTTATTAAAACTTTGAATTTGAATTTTTTTATATGATAAATTATGGGTAGGCACTGCCTACCCTGCGTAATACGGCGGACCGCCACTGATAATAATAAAACTGTCACTGCCAACGGCATTTATATTGTATTAATTATTGTTAGCTGTAGATAAAATTACGATGCCTTGATGACATTGACTGATTTAAAAAAAAAGTTTTTCATGGAAAATCTGTTAAACTTATCAAGGCACTCGAGATGAAATAAATTGAAAATTAAGTAAAGATAAATTTAAATTACTCTCGTTATTCCAGCTACATCTTTACAGTGACCTATACATATATTATCTTTTTGACGTTACACGTAGTTAAATCTAAGCAAATAAAGATGCGCTATAAAACTGGGACCCCCACTTTAACTGAAAGAGTTCGCTATCTATAACCGTCTCTTATCCATGGAGCAAAGTGCTTCTCTTATTTTTTTCCCTATTTATCGTGATTACATAAGGGTGTAATAAGTGTTGGACTACCCTGTATGTACTACTCTGCTGTCTATGTTTTGAGTTGCTCACAGATAAAGGTGCTCTCTAGTAGATAATATTTTGAACAAGTTTTCGACACAAACCTCCCGTTAAGTGACATGGGAATATAAGTTCGAGATTTAGGTAATATTTGCAACGAATTTTTTGTAATTTTGTTTGTCACCAGACTAAAAATTTCTTCTGCTTTATCGGCACGTCCATAGAATGACATGGATCACGTGACTACAATCGACTTTAGAGGAGGTTTGGGGCCACGAGGTTGAACCTGATAGAGGAAATTAAATTTTACCGGGCAAGAGAATTGTGTGAATAATAGAAAAAATGCCATCTAGTAATCCTTTGCCGCCAAAGGAAAATGCCTTATTTAAACGAATTTTAGTAAGTAATGCTAATTTGCCTGTTTCACACTGAACCTTCACTGGAAGAAATATTTTGCTATTTTTAATTTTATGAGGTTTATAATGAAGCATTCAGATATGGAAAGCCTCTGCAGATATGGATATTTTAATTAATTTCTTAAATTTGATAACTTTTGTAAGGTTATGTGATGGTATATCAAATACTATATTTGGCAGTGAATTGTAAATAATGCATATTTTTGAACCATCTGCAAATATTATGTATTAGGTTGTGGTGTCAAATGACTGATTTGTAATAGGAAAGAAAATCTATTATTTTAAATTTGTTACTCGCTTTTCTAATTTTTTTTACAGAGATGTTACGAACAAAAGCAATACAAGAATGGCTTGAAATTTGCAAAGCAAATCTTATCAAACTCAAAATTTATGGAACATGGAGGTGAGTTGAAATTTTCTTTACAGGTATGAATATTAATGAGTACGATTACCTAGTATGCGTTGTTCAATATTCATAAATAAAGTATTGTGTGAAACAATTATAAAAATTCCAAATGCACAACAACAAAAACAAACATGATTATTAGTATAGTTGTACTTTTAAAATTTCAGAAACTTTGGCCATGAAGGGATTAACACTGAATTGCTTGGGTCGTAAGGAAGAAGCATACGAATATGTTCGAAGAGGTTTAAGAAATGACCTACGTTCACATGTGTGCTGGCATGTATATGGACTCTTACAAAGATCGGATAAGAAATACGATGAAGCCATTAAATGCTACCGAAATGCTCTTAAATGGGAAAAGGACAATATTCAAATTCTGCGAGATTTATCACTGCTGCAAATACAGATGAGAGATTTGGAAGGATATCGGGTATGTAAATAATATATCGAGCACGTCATATCGGACTGTGTATCAATCAAAATAGTAATTTTACAGGAAATGTAAAAAGTTTTTTCTAAAATTCAAGGTTAGTGCTTTGAAATAAAACATTTATATGCATCATCATTAGGATTGCAAAAGATATTTGGGGTTATTTTAAAGTGGCTCGACGATTGTTTGTGCCCCTACAATTTCATTTTGTTTTACATTAAAATTAACCCACTAGTAGTAGCGCTATGGTCTCTAAGACCGGCCAAAAACTTGTTTCTATGGAATTTAAAGTTGTAGGGATAGTGACTTTCTAACAAATGTATCCTCCTAATTTATGCATTCAAAGCATCACTGTTAATTTGGACGTTATTGGGGTGATTTACGCATAAATACAACAATTTTCGGTTTGTGAGATCAGCATAACTAATTGCTGAGTAAGTTCATGTTACATATTTTGCATTAAATAGGTATTTTTTGCATACATTTAGAAACTATTTTGGTTGGCAATACCATCAATAATTATTTTATCTAACACTAACACCTTATACTGTTTCTATGGTGCATTTGAATTCGTTTGTTAAGTTAACTATAAAATACATCGTTCCTTATAAAATACGTCGTCAATGGTAACGTATTTTATAGCTATTTAAAATACGCTGCACCAAATTTTTCAATGTCAATGTTGTCCTTGACCTTCAAAGTCGTTTTTAACATTTCACTTCATTAATTTTTGTTACCGTTTTCCATTGCTTGAAATCCACGTACACCTTCTCATATGCATCTTTTGATTTTGCAGGTAATAATTTTGCTCGCAATTCTTTGTCTTTTTCTAATATTTCGGTAGGAACACTTTCACACATGTTAACGAAATAATTTTTTGTTTTCAATACTTTGTTGACTCGTTACCATAGCACACATAACATTCCATAGGCAGACCTATCTAATAACTCAAACAAAATTGAGTTGAAAAAGACTAAAACTAAAAGACTAATAAATTTATGATATTCTATTAGTGTTAGATAAAATCTTGAAGACAACACGTGTTTTATAGTTTAAAAATCTCGGTCTATTAAATCTTCGCTCCCTACGGTCGCTCAGATTTAAACACCGACCTCGAATTTTAAATCGTCTATAAAACACTTGTTGTCTTAATAGCTATTATGTATTTGACAAGCAAATAAATAAGTTCCATTTTTTATTTTCTTTAGGTAATAATATTTTTGTAGTTACAAATATTTGAGCTGTTTTTGGAAAAATACTGAATGTGTATATTTTCAAAATAAATAATTTAAATCTTTAGTTTTTATTACTAGTTGGACCATTGGATCCTAGATGATGGGTGGGTTTGATAAAATAGACAATTTTTTTCTAGGGATGCAGCATTACTTTTTGAAAATGCCAGATAACGGATATTCGGTATATGGTTTCTCAGCCGGATACCAGAGTATCTGGCATAGTTTTTCTTTCGAAGTAGTTTAAGCTTAAATGTAGTGAAATTTAGGTCGACGATTGAGTAGTTTTTACGAGTTCCTTGTCTCGGATCTCCCTGTCACATTAATGCAAAATTGAGACCTGGATATCATAGCAACAAGCGATTCTTGCATCTTTCTTATGTTTTATATTACTTCGTGGTTTTACTAAATAATGCTTATGTATGTTGTGTGGAATCATTTCAAATTTCTAACTCTCATAAATGCTGATTTCAATAATATAAATTTAGTAATTTTTAGCAGATCTGCAAAATACTAGACTTATGGGGTTTCTGCTCTCTTGCTTTCAATTGAATTTAGTCTACACTTCCAAATCAACATGCATGCATAATCTCTTTTACTTGAAGAAACATCCCAGGCCGGATATTTCATATTATCCGGCCAAACCGAATATTCGGTGAAATGCTCGGATAGGCCGGATTAAAGATAAAAACCGAATATCTGTTGCAACTCTATTTTTTTCTGCTAATTTAAACAATAAAAACAAGTTATAAATATTTTATAATGCAATCCTCATTATTAGCACATTATGCCTACAATAAAATTAATTTTAGTTTACTAAATGATTCGAAATTATAGTGGTAATCAGTTCTGTATGTAATATGCAGCTGCACCTCATTGCACCCCCTCATGGAACCTCCATGTTAAACATATATGATTAAAATCTGGCACTATCCACAAACCTAGAAAAACAATAGACTGAGTATGCATCCGGTTGCCACCACCGAAAAGTGTACCTAAAAGGCAGCCATCTTGCAAGTCTTATTTAATATTTTTTTTGTGCATTACATTCCTTCAGCAGATTGATAACAAAAATTAGCGGAGACACCAACCACAATTTGTCAAACATACTTAAAGTCACAGAAAGAAATAGAAGTTAATAAGAATTATTTATATTTTTTGGGAACGTGCTGAATAGAAATGTATAAGTGATTGATTACTGTAACATTACCAGTTTACAGCAACTGCAGAGAGTACGGGAATTTCTCGAATGACCAATAAGTTTTGTAAACCTGGCCCGAAAGTCTTCACACAGCTTCAAAGCAAGCCTTTTTTCTTTTTTATGAGGAATGATAATATCCCACAGAAAATTCTTTTTGTTTGTAGAAACATCCCCTTTCCTCACAGTTTTTATGATGAATGATGATACCCCATGATAGTATGTGCGCTGCCAAAGTTTTGGTGCGAAACGTTTTATAATGGCTGTATGCTTCGAAGAACATTATTGCCAGTCGGTAGCTTAATTTTCTCGGTGCCCAGTTTGGCGTACTATTTCTACAAGTAGGTATGGATAGCTTTTGTCTCATTGGAATTAAAAAATTGTAGCTTTCAGATTTATCCTGGAATTAAAACAGCAACTACAAAAACCAGGCATGTCATAATTAGGTTTTTCAGCCACATATTGCGCAGTTAACTATTATTATAAGTATAAATTTTGCTTTTCACATTTCTTATAGAAAAAATACATAATATCTCGGTTTAAACTGTTTATTTACGTATGCACATGCCTGTTTTACAGACATGTGCAAAAAGTTATTAGGAATTGACAGTACCAATGCAAAACACCTTAATTACACATTGACAGCCGATGGACTTGTAATAAAGATACAAACCATTTTGTTTGTTTTAAGAGGAAACAGTGTGCTGTGAGGGGAGTACGAGACTCGTAAGATGGCCGACTTGGGTACACATATTTGAGCAAGCATACCCAGTCTATTGTTTTTCTAGGTGTGTGGGCATTATCATATCTCATCTAGGTTTCTTCTCTATTTATTATGTTAGCAAAGTATGAAAATGTTGTACATAGGAAGGAAAAAGAGTTATTACGAAGACAGAACGTCCACTGCTCTGGGATTTTATTATAGTCAGTGGTGGCGTGTAAGGCGTTAGCAGTCAAATGCTTTTGAAACATAAGTAAATATAGGAAAATCCAGGTGAAGTATTTAGCTAATTTTTATTTTACTTAAATGCCGAAAATTTCAACGAAATAGTCGTATGTCGTTATTATCAGAATAAAAAAAGTATAAATATGAAAAATGTAAAATTATCAGAAACAAAGCGAGATAGGTCAAAGTTTGCAACTGTCCTAATTTAACCGTCTTCGTATCTGTCAATAAGCAACCATTTTCAACCTTAAAAATCGGGCACCCTGTAAACGCACGAAGAATAACCCAAGGATAGTTAAATTATTACTGTAAAATAAAGTTTAATTGAGATACGTATATACAGTGTGTTTCAATTTAGATGAAGACTTAAATATTTTCTTTATTATTTTAATGTTTTTTTTAAGAAACTTCGAGTTTGGGAACGTAACTCCTATTTATCTTGGCTCACTACACTCAGGCTGTGTATAGGTCTAACATACCCTACCCCAAAATCCCCAGTTAACAGAGATGTAGATATCAATATCTTTAATATTTTTGAAAATACTGTTAAGTTATGCCGCCGACATTGGTACCAGAAATTAATAACTTTACGTCCAAGCATATGGAAATAACATTAAAAAATTCTGAAATTGTTGACACCTTTAAAAGTTTCTGGTATTTATTTGCAAGATCAAGTTATTTTTTATTACATCAAACTCTTGTAAACAATTAGTACATAAACAAAGAACAAGGTCTACGTAAACAAACTATATCAATGAAGGACGAACAAAGAACTTCAGGAGGAGTTCGTGGTACTGAATGGGGGGGGGGGGCTGCAATGACCTGGTGTAGTCGCTGCTTTGCTCTTGAAGGGGTTCGCCGGCTATGGAACTTTGCCGACACAGTGTAGTTGCTTTTCTTGTGAAGCGGCTCGGGGTGCTGGGAGTTTGCTGAGACTTGGTGTACTCGCTGCTTTGCTCTTGAAGGGCCACGCTTGTTTGGCTTTGGAACCGTTTGTTACTTCTGCAGGGTTGCTTTGTTTTCTTCTTGAGATCTTTCGACTCAAAGAGCACGGGTGAAAATGAAATATACGCAGAATTTATTAAATAAGGGAAGAAGGAGCTGAGTACAAAATCCACGAACTAATTAAGGAAGTCTGGAATACACAGACCGTCCCACAAACATGCACAAATGAAATGCTGATCTCGGTGCACAAGAAAGGGGACAGAACGTATTGCAAGATTTACAGGGGCACTCTTACATGCCACATACAATATATTAGGAACATTAAAGTACAGATTAGAAGAATAGGTGAGGGTCATAGGAGACTAGAGCTCGTGAATTGTTAAACAGTGGCGTAAGCTTGCTGTGACCTCAAATTTAAACGAAAAGACCTTGTTAAAAACGTCGTTCTGCTTCTTAGTCTGTTGGCATTTATAAGTAGCAGTAAGAGTTCTCTGTGTGTGTTTCTGTTTTCTTTGTGTTTATTTCGATTTTTAAAGGCCGAACAGCCTTAGGCTCAACAGTGTTTTTCTCAAGATTTATCATTAAAATTATTTCAATTAGACGTCTTCAAATATAGCCGATGTTTTTAGGAATCACTTTTCCGCGAAGCTTTGTCTCTGCTTTTCTGTATCTAACTAACATTCATGAGATCATGCGTTAGCTCTACCAATGTGGATTTAACGAAAACAGATCTGTCGCTGACCAAATATTGACGCTAAAGCAAGTTCATACCAGCTGATATGAGCATAAGATAAACATATAATTATGCGCTTTTTATAGACTTGAAGCAG
Organism: Ctenicera cuprea; assembly: GCA_958336395.1. Classification (NCBI taxonomy): domain Eukaryota; kingdom Metazoa; phylum Arthropoda; class Insecta; order Coleoptera; family Elateridae; genus Ctenicera; species Ctenicera cuprea. The sequence continues at coordinate 19,159,469 of OY284488.1, read as the reverse complement.
GTCTACATGATGTATAGGAAGGAATTATGTAAAACCATGGAAATAATAAAAATACCCAGAAAACTTAGAGATCTCATAAAAGTGACAACACAAAAAACACAAAGCAAGATTAGAGTAAATGGCAACATTCCAATAGATTTTGAAGTAACAAAACGTCTAAGGCAAGGAGACCCTCTGTCAACTGAGTTACGTGGAAAGGCTGACCCAGGGCAGAACAACAAAAACAGTGCTTTATATTGAATCAGTCGAATTAAGAAGCAAGGGAAGGCCAAGAAGGAGGTGGTTAGACGCAGTAAAGGATGATTTGAAAGAAAAGGAAATATGGAATTGGCAAGTGAAGGCTATAGATCGAAAGGAATCCAGGAAAACAATCAAGCTATGGACCTGGATGACGTGCCAAAGCTCCTATAATAGATTAGGACATCGTAGAATGCAGTTCAAGGATGGTCGAGGGCATAAAATTAGTGAATCATGTCAACGTCACAACACTACATAGTGCATCATCTAAGGGCTACGGAATCGTAGTAAATCTTCTAAAAAGGGATGCAGATATTAATATACTTGATATTATAGGAAGTACTGTGTTACATGATTGATATTGATGCAATAATGTAACACAGTATTTCCATTAACATTAAGCATCAGCAACAATTTTACACTAGCAGACAGCCTACTTAAACACCATATCAGAAGGTATACATTTTGGCATCTGCAGATGGCTGATATTAAAACAAGACGAATGCGGAGATTCTTTATCAAGAATGCAAAAACTCTCTCAGGGACAGGCTGTGGTTCTTTTCACAACTCCCAATGGCTGAAATCAAAATTCACTTGCGAAAACACAAAGGTCTACCAATATTAAGCAAATGGACGCTGGATTGCTCAATTAAAAAACCAAGTCAGCAGATGCTTTAGACTCATTGCAAATAATGCAATGGACGCTAAAAGTCTGTTGAAAAAACCTTAAGAATGTACGTCATTAAAAACAAATAAATGGCGCAACAACAACAAAAAGAAAAACATTGCTAGCAAACGGAGAAAACAATTAAAGATGGACGGTTTATGCAGGGAAGAGCAATGACAGGAATATAAGCAATTGACAAGAGATATACAAAGAAAATATAGTAGGGACAAACGCAACCACATACGTAAAATTTACGAAGAAGCAGAAAAACGTACTAACACGAACGAGACCAGAGATTCACTTAAAAGATAAGTGAAAATTACACTAGAGTTTAATCATTAATCCTGAATGATGACGATGGAGCTGCTCAAAATTGAAACAGTGCCAGCAAAGAAATAAACTATGAACCCAATATTATAAAACGAGAAGATGTGGTAAAAAAATTAAATTAGGAGAATGAAGCAACTGGTGAAGATGGAATAATCATGATTCTAAACAACTCTTTTACATAATTTTTTTCTTTGGGAGAGGCCTATACAGATCGGAAAGGCGCTTTGCTTTTAACATTCAAAAGTATTTTTGTATTAACGTTCTACGTAAGAACGAGATCCCACCATTCTTACCACTGCACCGAGAGCTTAGCTATGTTATAGAACATACTACATGACACTAAAACAGTGCAAATACTATAGAAAGCTTTCATGTAAAAATAATAGCATAATCTTTCAGTTTCAACTGTGCGAAAATTGAGGTAGCTGTACGTTTCTGTCAAGTCCTAAATGGAATGTAGCTCACAGACTTCAGAGAGAGTGAGAGAGATTGTTTGTAATTAAACAAAATGAATCTAATCAAAAACCTGAAGGTAAATTGAAAGTTCTTCCAAACTCGAGCGTTAAAATTGCGACGGCTATGATTTTTCAATTTACCGCCTTATAACTCAAAAACGAGTTGCCAGAACTGCATAAACTTTGGTTGTAGTAATGGTCATACAGGAACACAGTGTTACTATGCACGAGGATTTTCAGTAATCTCGATTGTCCTAAAAATCCTAAAATTTTAGAAAAAAGGCGAATTGTTCTTGAATTTAGCTTGAAATCCTAAAACTCTTAAATTTATACTACCATTCAGGTTCAATAAGGTTTTCTTCTGTGTTATTCTAGTTTTTAACAATGTTAATTTAAATTTTTCCGAGTTGGCGCGGCTGGAATACCCATTCGAGTGCGATCAGCAAAGTTAAACATAGCTGTGCCTGGTTAGTACTTGGATGCGTGTCTGAAAAACCAAACCAACGCGGCGCTCGTGCTCTCGGAATGGCACGCAAATAGGTGGTCTCGGGTGTCGCATTAACAAACAACACGGCAGTCGTTAGAGGGGTTGGAAGCCCCCTCAAATACAGAGGTACGAGAAAACGGCTGATAGGAGTTCGGCATAAGCTGATGGAGCGTGATGGTTTAAAAGTCGAAGGACTCCATCACCTCCTGGAACATAGCGATAAAACCAATCCCTAGCCATGTTTAACCTGACGCCCTAAGGTCATAAGGGATGGCTAAAGAAGAAGAATTTAAATTTTTGACAAAGTTCATCCAGTGACTTAATTACAAAATATACAGTCAACAAAAATCTATTTAGGTAATAATTCTGTATTACCAATTTTTAAAGCAAAAATGGATAAAGTACCTAGCTTGCTTAAAGTTTCCCATACTTTCTTTTTCCTAGATAAACCATTTATACATTTAGTCGTGGTAATTAAAATTAAAAAAATTTCGTATGCAATTTCATTAAAAAAGAAATTGCTTTCTGTTTCAAAGATTCTGTCGTCACTGAGAACACCAGCCATCTTTTGTCGATGAAATGTTGAGCAGTCTGCACTTGTGATCTAAAAGAAACATTTTATCTTCGTCTTTAAGATAAAGCAAACGGCAATTTTTTAAATAAGATAATACTTTTACTTTCTCATCAAGAAAGTATTGCAATCAGACAGAGATTTTTCAAATTTTCTTGTTAACCCTCCCTTTAAATTTTCCAAGGACTCCCCAGGTCAAGCACCGTACCGTCGCTTTAAACCATTTAAATCTGTCATCATTTTAGACCTATCGATGTTCTCATTTAGAATATCCAGGGAGTTTCTTAAGTAAGCTAAAATAATTAAGGGGGTGATTGCTCAAGCAATTTTATGAAGAAAAGTTCCTATAAATATGCGTGCTCAGATCTTCTTTTATTTTAAATTTTATTTAATATCTTTGACAACTTGTGAGATATTGATCTGAAATTCGGTACATACATATCTTTTAGCAAAGGCAACTATGTTAGAACATTTTGACGGAAAATGATGTACAGGATGATTTTTTTTGAGGGTCGTGAACACTTTCCTGCCTCTACTTTTTTATGATACGCCACTGGCTACTATAATCAATTTCTTTAGAATTTTTTACCTCTTGTAGTTTTTTGATAACTCTGCTCACGAGTAATTGGACAAAACTAAATGCATGCCGAACATATTAATAAGTATTAATAACTAGTGGGCCTTAGAATGTTGGTAAGTAACACATCTACAACAAAATAAATTAAATAAAAAACTAAAGCTCTGAGCACACATGTTAATAGGAACTTTTGTTCATAAAATTGCTTCAGGAATTACCCTCGTAATTATTTTAGCTTACGTAGGAAACACCCTGTATAAGTTTGTTGATATCTTACAGTCAAACAGTAATCTTCAAGTGTTGCCCTTTTTTAAAATACTTTTATTTATAATGAGTATCTGTATATAAAATACTTAATCACTTTAACAATATCTATTTATTTAAACCTTATACGTATTTCGGCATGTTTACATGCCATTGTCAAAGGTTATATGAAAGTAAACAGTTAGTGTTGTTATAGCAATAGAACTTTTTTACTTATCTTGGTAATCGTCTGCAGATGACTTGATTTCTTATTCCAAAATGTCCAGTAGAGGAGAATTTAACAGATCAATTTGCTCATTCATTAACGGTACAGTTTTTATTTATGTTTAATTGACCTAATTCAGAAAATGTAAATATTTTAGTGAATGTGGTAGTAACGACATTGACTTCCCATTGCTAGACATTAACAGTTGCCCAAAAAAAATAAAGAAATGGAATATCAGCATTAAAAAACAATAAAAATAATTGTGTAACTTCTAACTTTTTTATACTGGGTGTCAACGGAATCAATAAACAGACCGTATTTGTATTGTGCATAGGTAATATGTACCGAAAAATGCACATTTTTACATATTTGACACATTTTTACTTTCCTATACTTTCAGTATAGGGAAGTATTGATTTCATGCAAATTTTCAAAATCGAGATTTTGACGGAAATACATGTTTTGGGCTTCCAGGATCCTAAAAAAGTGGTTTTTAAAAAATGTCTGTGTGTGGGTGGGTAACGCTCATATCTCCGGAACGGCTGGACCGATTTCGATGTGCTTTGGAAAGAGGCGGTATATCAAAAATTCATCCACAAAATAAGCTTTTAAAAAGAATCCGAAACCGGAAGCGGAAGTTAGACATGTTTTTTTGGTAGCATTTTTTTCAGAAACGGAATTTTGGAAATTTTAATAGTGGAGATTAAAGAAGGCCTTAGGACAAATCAAACGATTTTTTACCGAACTCTCTAGCTTCAACATGGCGGCCGCTACGAATTTTTGAAAATTTCGACTTTAACGCCCATTTACTCAAAAACCAGTTATCTGATTGGAATCAACTACATCTTCTTTGGTAGCCCTTCAAGGGTACTATACCATGAAATATAATTAATTTTGAAAATATAAAAACGATCGTAATGACAGCACTCAAAAATTTTGTAATTTTTCAAAAAAAATTTTCTCAAAAACTGCCCACACGTTTTTGTTTAAACTTTTTAAGCTGATAAAGATAGGCATTTGCTACAATTTTGTTTTTTGCTCATTGCTATAATTTCACTGTGACGCCCTCTGTGAATTTTTGAAAATTGGTGCCCCTTTATTTATTTAACGGGGGGCAATAAAATATTTCTGTTAAAGCAATATAGCTCATCATTGATAGCAAAATCCGAATATCATAATATTTTTTCGATAATTTCATATTTAGGGGAGCTACTGTTCCCCCTCCCCCCAAATTTTTTCGATCAAAAATTAAAAATTTTGTTTTTTGTTTTGTTTGCTCTAGGAGAATCTTTTTACCTTAATAATCTTTTTGTAATTTCACATACTTTCTACAGCAGTTGTATTCTTGTACTAGTCGTTTAATGTTCAGTGTAGGCTAACTTTTTTATTTTAATAGATAGACTCGCAAACCCAAGAGCAAAGTTGTAGGGCAAATTCTTCTCGATTCTATTTAAGAAAAAAACTTGAGTTTCCAATTTTAATATGGCGGCCACGGTAACAAATAACTTTTTTTTTATGGAAACGTGGCATTTTGGCTTTAAAATCAGAAAGGTTTTGAAATTCTAAATACAAATTAATAAGAGTAATTTCTTGCTAAAAATAATACTTCTCGAGTTATTAATACATTTTCAAACATCAACACGCTTCCTTACTCGTGCCTCCGGTTCATTTCAGTTCGGTTGTTTCACATGTACTCAGTTGCAGGCGGAGCCAGCGTGGTAATGGTAGGTTTAAGTTACGCTCTTCAGGCTTGAAGTTTTTATAAACGCTGTTTACTTTTACTAGCCGGGTCTAGACAGGTGTACATCAAAAGTGTTGGAAAATATAAAACAATGTTAATTTATAAGAATAGGCGAAGTGTTTCGCTCGTTTTTTGACGTCTGGTTTCACCAGAAATGCTCCCAACTTTTGAATTTCAAATAGCAACCCTGTATATTTTGACTTTTTTTGGAATTCTGAGACAATTCTAAATACACCTACAGCATTTTTGAAAATTTTTATTTTTTTTAAAATTTTTTTTAACATTTAAAGTGCTGTGACCGGACTCAAATCATTCTAAGGGACGCAGACGATAACAAAAAGATACATACATGATTTTTTACGAGTATTGTGGTAGGTACAGGCATTCATATTTAAAGAAATAACTTTTTTATAAATTAGTCATATTTTTCGCACCTGTTTCAAGTTTGTCATGAGAACAAAATGGGCGTTTGACAGATACTAGCAAATTGTACGTGTGTAAATTAGTGAAAATTATATAAAAGTTCTCATGCCGCACTTGAAACAATTTTCCTCGAATTTTTAAACATCATATGCAAAGATATTGGTGGTTTTAGATTAATATTAATCCGATTTTGGATTTCAAGACATCATTAAATATCAATGCCTGTACCTACCAGAATACTCGTAAAACAATCATGTTTGTATTTTTTTTTGTCATCGTCTTCGTCTCTTAAAATGATTTGACCTTGATTACATCACTTTAGATTTAAAACAAAAATTAACTTTAAAAAAAATTAAGTAGGTTTAAACATTTTCAAAAATAGTGCGGGTGTATTTAAAAAATGTCTCAGGATTCCAAAAATGTCAAATTATAAAGGGTGTCTTATTTGAAATTCGAAAGTTGAGATCATTTCCGGTGAAACCGGACGTTACAAGAATGTGTCAAATATGTCAAAATGCCTCTTTTTGGGTACATATTACCTATGCTAAGTATCGTTGCCATATCTCAAAACCTTTAGAAAATACGGTCTTTCTAATGATTGAGTTGACACCTGGTATAGTTAATAGTATATTATGCAACAAGTTTTAGAAACGGCATTTTAGTCACGAGTTTTATTAGGCACGAGCGGAGCGAGTGTTTATTAAAACGAGTGTCTAGAGAAGTTTATAAAAGAATTGCATACTATACTTTTTCTACGACCATCACAACATAAACAAAAAATCACAAAAATACTAAAATTTGGAAATTATTCATTATCTTAAGCAATATTAATTATTTTGACAGATTGATGACAAGTGACGACTAACTTGATTTTCAGTTGATTTTCAATTGATTTTTGCGATTAAAACCCTAGAGTTAACTTCAGCCCGTGACTAAAAAAGCGCACAAAGTCACGGCTTGTCGAGGTGTGTTTAAAAGGTCACTTAGCGTCATGGAAGCATATGCGATAAATGGCATTTTAAAGACGGAAGTAGAAAAAAACAAATATAGAGCAGGGGCAGACGGCTGACAAAGAAACAAATCGTATTAGCAGAGACAGTTATTGAACCAAATCAACATGCTTCTCAACATTAAAAAAAATTAAAGTATGTTCGAATGTTTCTGTTCCTTCAACTATTTTTTACCTAATATGTGTTTTCAGTGTTATAATGTGCAATGTAGTAAAACTTAAAAACAGGAAAAAATTAATTTTAACTTTAATTTTTGGCTTTATTACGAAAAATAAATATATTATAAATATCCTGAAATTGTGCTAAAAAATCATGTAAAATTTTATTCTAAAATCTTTAAAAAATATGAAATAACCTATTGGAATTCCTGAATTTTTGAAACTAATACGTTTTATAAATTTTGAGAATTTAAAAAAAACTGTTTCTCAAAAACTGGCACACGTGTTTTTTTAAAACTTTGTAAACTCATAGAGTTGGAAATGGTGCGGCATGCAGGCGACAGGGCCTTATTGCTGTACGTTCTCGTCGTAGTACTAGGAGTGGTACGATCTTGTAGTCACTATTGATATTAAAACGTTAATACAAAATTTTTTTGAAAATATGATCCGTTGATCAGTAACAATTTTAAGAGTATTGGAATAATATTCAACGAAGTGTTTTGATCATTTTTAGTGGATGCCAATTTAGAACAGGATTAATTAATTAAGTTCTTGGGTATAACAATAATGTTTTATCCTCTCCTATAGGAAAGCAAAATATTAAAAAAGAAAATTATAGAAATTATTGCAACTGTTTGCCCAAGGTATTTCTTTTTTCTTTGAAATAAAACAAAACGTTAGAAGATAGGGATTATCCTTGACTCAGATAATTGTAACCTGTATTGTCTGTGCAGCCAACCAACTTCAACTAATCCTATTTAGCATAAGTATATAATGTCAGCAGTATCATAAATCTCAATATCACACACTGTAAGAAATTGACATTAATTTTTCATTTTATGTACAAACTTTAAAGTTTCCTGAGATTACTAAATAGTATATTCTTATTGCTGATGTGTCTAACTTTTGCAGGGTTTTTCCAAATAGGAAAGGTTATTAGAAAAAATAAAGGTTTTTTTCTTTGAGACAGTGTTTGGAAAACTGTCGCACGTGGATAAGTACTGTTTCTTTAGATAAAATTGTCTAAACTTCATATATGTGCAGAGTTGTAACTTTACACGTAGAATATTATTTTCTACATTACATGTAGGAAAGTGTGTAGAATATGTAGGTTAAGTAAAACTGGAATATCTACCTTTTCTACATATTATACATGTATGTATGTTTGATAGATTCTGAAAAACACGCATGTGTGCATAGTATTGGGGGTGAGGGGTTAAGACGTGCAGCTATCCACAGTAACGAACACGCCGCCTTTCCTATTTACTATTCAAACGTACGGCACTGGAAAAAAAAATTTTAACTGTTGGCTACTATCAAACGACAAAGAAATCGACTCCTTAAAAAATGTACACAGTAAAATTGTGCTTTTTAAATCGTTACGTCTCCACCCTGTCTCAACATTTAGTGGTGAAGGGCTTCTGCTACTAGAAATCACATATTTACGTGTCCTTTATTTAAGGCACAGAATCGTTTTGTACATTGTACTATTACACTTTTCAATGTAGATAGGCAAATTCAGGTTCACAGAAGATGTTCGGCTTATTGGGAGCCTGATTTGTTGGTGCATATTTAAAAAAAAATATGTTGAAAATCTCTATTAACACTCTCCCCTGGAAATGGAGAAAAATGTTTAATTAATTTTTATCCCGCTTTTTTTTTCAAAAATATTATTCTGGGGATTTTATAGGATTTTTTCTTGGAGCTTTTTGACAGTGGTTTCTCTTTCTCACTTACTTTCTACTTTTCCAGATTCACAAGATCCGTACAGCTTTAAAGTAGGCACTTGCGCCGTAGGCAATCAATTTATATTAAATTTGAACTCCTTTACCCTGTCTCAACTTTTGGTAACAACTGCCTATTCTTTTATCTTGACACAGCTTATTTATTATTATGTTTGCTGGTACCGATGTTTATGTAACAGTCACGTGGGGCGCCGGCGCTTGATGTGTGTTTGTGTATTTTAAACGAAGTCATCAATAAAAGCATGGGGCGTAGCCCACGGGTTTGCCAGTATTTTTTTTTATTTTACTTAGGTGTAGGGAGAAGCACCGTTTAACTGTATATGTGTTAATTTATGTTTAAACTGTCTCATGTTGCATCAGTATTATTCTACATGCAGAAAAAGGGCTTAATATTCTACAGAATGACCGTGTATACAGGGTGTTCTATAACTCGCGGACACGAACTGCGGGACGGTATTCTACCATAAAAACTGAACAAAAAGTTCCTCTACGATTTTTCGATTTGACCAATATTAAAGTTTTAAAAAATTCGAAAATAATCAAAAGATAAATATTTAAATTCAAATTTAAGTGTTTGATTAGGTACTGAAGATAAATCCATGATACATTACAACAAAGATAGTTTTAAACTATAATTGGCAGGAAAAATTACGTGTTCAATTAAGCAGTGGCACGCTATTGGGTGTTGAAAACAGCACGTCATTATTAATTTGTTCCATAGTTCGCCATTTGTTTGAATTTAGTTCTAATGTGCGACAAAATGGCCGCGAATTATTGGAACAAAGAATATTATAATATGCTGATGGCACTGGGGGCTTCTAATAAACAAGCAGGACGAGCGGTATGTTTATACGCGACCATTTTTTTTGCACTTTAAACATTTGTAATTTTTCCTGTCAATGATTGTTTTGAACTATCTCTTGTTGTAATGTATCATGGATTTATTTTCAGTACCTGATACAACACTTACATTTGAGTTTGAATGTTTATTTTTTGATGATTTTTAGATTTTTCAAAACTTTAATAACTCCAAAAATATTGGTCAAATCGAAAAATCATAGAGGAACTTTTGTTCAGTTTTTATGGTAGCATACCGTTCAGTAGTCCGTGTCCGCGAGTTTCGGAACACCCTGTATTTTACATGTAATATCCTACATGTCCAACTCTGTATATTTGTAAATACTTATAAATTTACCAAAAAAAAATATTTTTTTTTAATTCGTTATTATTTTTGTTATCCAGCAGTTTTTGAGTTGAATAATGGGACGTTTACAGCAGTCCTTACCATATCAAGACTCCTGATTGGAGGGTAGACAAATGTTTAACGTTTGTTTGATAGTTGACAATACCTTGCGACTATATCATTACGACACTGGAGGGTAACCAAGTTCACTTAATTTAAAACGCATGCCTTGCCATAAAATTAAACCAGAGCATACATATTTAACGTATTTGGTTATCCAGGACCCCCTATTCTCGACTCGTGTTTTAAAATATAATATTTGTATACCTATCTGACATCATGTCATCATATCATGTAATTTTATATGGGATGACGTCATATGCGTATACGAAAAATTTGACGCAGGATTCGAGAATAGGTCCCTAGACCGATGACAAAATAGCCGCAATGTATTTTCTGTTGTCAAACAAACGTCAAGCGTTTGTGCACCTTCTAATCTTATGGTAACTTACTTCACATGTTTGAGCGTGATGAACTTTTATACTGCAACAATAAATATAGCGCTGCTATTAAACAAAATTCTGGTTGCATAAAACTTTGGAAAGAACTGCAGTACACGTTCGGTCCTAATTAAATTGCATACAAAAAGTCTTCTATTTTTAGTTCAGTGTTAATTTTCATAAATGTGTACCAGACATTTTGTCATTTTGAATACTATATTGACTTTTATTTCTTAGTGTACAGGGTGTTTTATGAAGTACTGGCCGTAGCATTTTAACTACGTTGTAATTTAGTTAGAATCAAAGTAGGCTTCCATAGAATTTTATCACATTACATGCTTCTCTTAACATACATAAAATAAGAGCATTATTACCTGTTTGGTGGGAATGGACTTGACGTAAAGCACTCGTTCACCAGTTCGAGGATCCCGGGTTCAATTCTCATAAAAAATTTTTTTATCTTTATGTTCTTACAACTTTTTGATTAAAAAACAAAGCGATAGAAAATATTTCTTAAATTTCTGGAAATTGTTTGTAAAAATTTATTTATTATGTATTGTAAGCAGTATATGCTTGATCAGTGATTTTAACTCAAATTAAATCAACTAGTCTTTTAAAAAGAATCATGATTTAAAATTTCATCAAATCAAGATTTTGCTAACCAACAAACCAAGTACAAAACTCAGAAATGTACACTCTACCGACACCGCCAGTAAACATCCTCATTAAAACTTTCTAATGCAGCGCTTGCATGAAAATTTTGATACCGATTTGCAAACTATAAAAAAAACTGTAACTAGTGAATTTCAATTAGAACAATCAAATGAAGTTAAATTATAAATATCAATAAAATAAAATTGTAATTTTTTGTCTCTGTGAATAACGTAATAAATATGTAGAATATTGTACGAACATTTTCAAATAATAAAAAATTCTTTGATTACATTGTATTTCATCAAAATGATGCAATTATAAACAAAAATTATCACTTCCACCAAACAGGTGGTAAGGTTGTTAAGTGATGATGTACTTCTGGCCTGTGTCACTTTATTTACTGTATTTGTTTTGCAACTGCTGCCAATACAAGGACCTGCTTAACAGGGTTGGGAAAAAATGTGTTTTTAAAAAAAAAACAAAAAAACAGTTTTTTTTTGTTTTAAAACAGTTTTTTTTAACCATCGAAAAAAACGGTGTTTTAAAACCAAAAACATGTTTTAAAACAAATTTTAAAGCAGACAAAATTAAAAATTCAGCAGTAATAATTATTACGCAGAGCGCCAAGCGTCGTAAATTTAGGTATTATTGCTTGCTTCAAACATTTATCAGAAGTTCGACGAATCGGTGCCCATCTGGTCTTATAGCCTTTTGTTACAACTTTTATTGTGACTGATGCGGAGTCGGGGACTCCCCGACGCGGAGACGGGAATAAGTCATCATGATTAAGAGCTTGTGCTTGCTTTTGTGAATTGTTTTTGTTTATTCTAATTAGTGCAGTCCCTGCGGTCATACGCTACAGTTCATTTTTTAACTAACTGTTACTATACTCGAGATTATGAGTAGTCATGGGCGAAAAAACGATCCTATTTGGATAAATTTCAACGAAATTAAAGTGAAAACTGATCGCACGTATTCGGCGGGTTAAATCAAAACTGTAGCTAAGGCAGAATGCAAACAGTGCAAAAAACAATTGCCTATACTAGTAGCAAGGATGAAAATGCACCATGAAAAGTGTGTTTGTCAGGACACTTCGCTGCAAGATCAACAGAGGATGGAAATAAACATTTCTGACGACGTTGACGACGACATGCCAGATCCTGATCGCGACGACATTGCTATTCCTATTAATGCCAATGCAAGTGAAAAACGAAGGCATTGAGGTTGCTAAAAAACATAATATTTACATCAAATTTCTGAATTTTTTTAAATACCAAAATAAGGTCTGTTTACAAATAGTTAAATTAGTTAAAAAGGCTTTGCAATTTGTTTCGGACTATCACCCATGTGTAATGCCAGAAATTTATCTTTTCGAGCGATGGCGACTCCGTTCAAACGGTATTTGTTTGATGAACACACTGTGCAGAATATCAGCTCTTTAACATGGTGGCAGTCGCAGAAACAGTTTATTTCATCGGAATTATCGAGTTTATCAAATCAGCTGTTTTCTACTGTGGCAGGGGTAGAAAGATTATTTTCTAGGTTTGGAATCGTTCACTCCAAATTAAGGAACAGGTTAGGGGCCGAAAAAAGTGCTAAACTGGTGGCCGTATTTCAGCACTTAAACAGAAATACTGAATAATCGATATTTTAATTTTTTTACTATATTTTTATTGTTTATAAACCTTAAAACTTTGTACCTATCTATATCTAAATTCCACTACTTTTTTTACTGTTTATTGTGTTTGACAAAAATAAATTTTTAGTAAAATTCGCTGAGGTTTTGTTAAAATAATATTTGAAAAAGTTTTAAATAAACTTTGAAAAAAAACGGTGTTTTAAACAAATGTTTGAAACAATTAATTAAAACACCCGCGTTTTTTTAAAGTGTTTTAAACATGTTTTAAAACGCTGTTTTAAAACGTTTGTTTTAAAACAACCCAACCCTGCTGCTTAATATAGCAAGATAAAAGTATCTAACATGAAGTGTTCGCTATTATGGGTTAATGTCCTTACCAACGCTTTTGCTAGGAATTTGTTTAGAACCACGCAGGCCATGAAGAACATCACTCTTGACAACCCCAATGGGGGTATATTTTTAAAGAAAATACCCAAAATTTAAACAAATGCAGTGATACATCGTTAAAAACAATGAAAAACTATGTCAATAGAAAAAATTGAAAATGTCCCCAAATTTGTTCCAATTTAACTGTCCTTGTATCTGTTCAAGTAAGTGAGATTCCCATAGTGGGGGTCCAATTTGAATCAATACTTCGTAGGATGATTTTTAAGTTACCTATAACTTCCCATTTTTATCGACTTCTGAATTATGACAGAATTTTGTTTGAAATATTCAAAACCAAACCACTTGGATAATTGCTGCACTTTAAGCATGACAGAATTTTGTTTGAAATATTCAAAACCAAACCACTTGGATAATTGCTGCACTTTAAGCACCACCCTCATCTTCGCTCTGCAGCGGAACTTCAAACTCGGACAACATTCTACAATTCTACAAATTATTTAGTTTACAGTGTTTACACACTTATTGCTTTGATATTTATTCGAAATTTTGTTGCAGGACACCAGATATCAATTGCTCATGTTACGACCTACTCAGAGGGCTTCCTGGATTGGCTATGCTATGTCCTTTCATTTGCTAGGCGATTACAAAAGTGCACTAAATATTTTAGAGACTTTTCTAGACCAGCAGCAAGTGAGTTTATTAAAAAAAATTATAGAAGAAGCATGTTTTAATTGTTTCTATTATTATTTATAGAAGGGGAACAATTATGACTATGAGCACAGTGAATTGCTCCTATATCAGAACTTGGTAATTCACGAATCAGGCGATTTGAAACAAGCTTTAATGCACCTCGAAAGTTGTGAAGATCAAATATTAGATAAATTAACCCTTAAAGAAATTTTAGGTGAATTGAACCTACAGCTCAAACAGTATGAGAAAGCATCAAAATATTTTGAAGAACTGATTAGAAGAAACCCTGAAAATACGACTTACTATAGTAAATTAATATTGGCGAGGGAACTAGCAAAACCGGACGATATTGTGCAGTTTTACTTAGTTTTAGCCGATACGTATCCCAAATCAAATCCTCCAAAACGATTACCACTGAATTTTGCCGTTGAAGAACAATTTAAGACTTTGATTGATAAATATTTAAGACAAGGCTTGCGTAAAGGTGTGCCTCCTCTCTTTGTTGATCTGCGTTCTGTATATAATGACAAACGAAAGATTGAAATTATTGAACAGCTATTGCTGCAATACACTGATGCCTTAAAAAAGAGTGGAAAGTTTTGTGAGAATGAAGTTAATAATGGACCTAAGGAACCAGCTTCTTGTTTGCTTTGGGTTTATTACTTCCTTGCGCAACATTATGACTATCTACAGCAAACCGAGAAGGCGTTAACTTACATTGACGCTGCTATAGAACACACGCCCACACTTATCGAGCTGTTTGTGACTAAGGGACGAATATACAAGGTAATATTTTTTTTATTAATATAATACTGCTACTTTTAATATTTGCTAGTGAACTCTTTCAGAAAAAGCAGTACATTGCTATAACTGGTGTGAACGAAATGGTTGCAGATGAAATGAGACTCTTAGGGGTGTTTAATTATTTACAACAGCACATTTGTTTAAAATGCGTTTTCGAACGTGAGAGTTATCAAAAATTTATTGACAAAAATATGAGTGAAGCACGTTTTAAGTTTTATAAAATGAGGTTTCTACAAAATATACTACTAATAAAAAACATGACTAACTTCAGCTTCTAGTTATCGATTTTTAATACCTCAACTTTCAGTATAGGGAATTATCGATTTCATGCAAATTTTAGAATCGAAATTTTTTACTTATACTTTCAGTATTGATTTAATGCAAATTTTCGAAATCGGGATTTTAATGGAAATACATGTTTTGGATCTCCAGGAACCCAAAAAAGTGGTTTTTAAAAAACATCTGTGTGATTTGTCAAAAATTCATCGGTAAAATAAGTTTTTAAAAGAAATCTGAAACCAGAAGCGGACGTTAGATATGTTTTTTTGGTAGCATTTTTTAAAATTTGAAATGGGAATCTTATAGAAGGCTTTAGGGCAAATTCAACGCTTTTTTTCTGAACTTTCTAACTTCGAAAGCGCGACCACTACGATTTTTACAAAAATGTGACTTGGCGCCTTATTGTTATTACTTTTCAAGAAGTTGACAGATCGGGCTCCAATTTTCTACTGTAAAAGCTTTATAGAAGCACAATGTTGCTGTGCACAAAAGTTTTCGAAAGGCTAAAAGCTGTAAAGATTAAATGTTTTAAAATTTTGGTAATTTTCCAAAAAGTATTGCTCAAAAACTGTCCAAGCGGTTTATTTAAATTTTGCTAGAGCTGGGGATTAGCTACAATTTGGTATGTGTCTTAGCTTGCTAACTTCTATGTGACGGCCTATGAATTCTTTAAAATTTGAGTTTTAACCCCTATTTACTCAAAAATGAGTTATCAGATCCGGATGCAATTTAATATTGGAATTGCACTTGGGGTACACAATATTACAAGCAACGGATACTTTTAAAATTACTAAAACAAGTTGCTCATGCGTAATAGCGGAATCAGATTCAAAACTTAATTTTTAGGTGCAGCAATATTTATAGGCGGGTTTAATTTTTGCCCTTCTTCCCTAATATTAGAAAACGAAGTTTTCTTTCGGTTTTTCGTTGTTATTTAATTTTGAAGAATCTTTTTCCATATATCAAGAAATTTAAAGAAAAAACAATTTCTGTAGTAACATCAGTCAGTATAGGAGTATCACTCATAACTTCAGAATAGGCGAGGTAGATTGCAAAATACGTACTGCAAAAGACATGAACATAGTATAAATCTCGTGATAATAGTCAAAAACTGACCTTGTAGCTTTGTAGGTATCGCATAAGCCTAGAATTTCTAACAAACAGGTGGTTTGGTTGTCCTTCCTGCAATGAGGGATAAGATAGTTAGATATAAAAGTAATTATTTTTATGAAAGTATAGGAAAATCCAGGCAAAGTGATTTTTCGAATATTTTGTCTTTAGTGCCTTTTCACTCCAAAACAAGTTGACAGATCGGGTTCAAATCTTTTATCCTAATAGCACAAGAAACACAATGTTTGGAAATCTAAAAACTATAAAGTGAAAAATATTCTCGAAATTTTGCATTTTTTTAAAAATGATATTACTATAGAGCTGGCCACACGATTTCTTTTTTAGGCCCGGTCTTTCCATCTCCAAATAAAGTACCCAGTAACTATTGGACAAATAACTTTATTGGGTAGATTTATTCGTCAAATAAGTAGTACCCGTCTTTCCACCCTACTTTATCCTCCCAATAGTTATGTGGCCAATAACTCGAATGGTGAAAACATTAGTTATGTTGGTAGTAAAAACTCGTTCGGGTCAACTTCATTGTAAACAGTAAACAAAGATAGCCATACACCAATGCGTATGGTTAGAAGCGAAATAGAGTATGCAACCGACAATTGACATTAGCGTTATTCTGTTGTCTTCGATTTGAGGTAATAGATCTCTCACAGTATTCTTTGACAGTCTGTATCTTTTAATGAATTCATTATTGTCCCACATATTCAAATTATCCGGTAGTGGACGTACCGTATATTCACGTCGCTCGCGATTTACTATATTCATTATGTCAACTACATCATTTCCGAATAACGCCTCAAAGTCATCAAAAATATCCATTTTTAACTACAACTGTCTAAAATACAATAACGCCGAGAAACAGCAAAAAACGTCAACCGCGTGATGCACTTCAAACATAACCAATCATCACGTGCTTTTTGAATTCTGCGGGCGCCTGTCGTTTGATACCTACGCATATCGGCTACTTTCGTTACTCGTCGCCTGATTTATTGGCAAGATAACTTCTTATGTGCTGGTTTAGGTTGCCAATAAGTTATTTGACGAATAGTGGGAGTTATTGGCCAAATAAAGCTTGTTGGCAGGTGGAAAGACGGCACAGAGGCTTATTGCCTAAATAAAACTTATTGGGAAGTTTATTGGGAGGTGGAAAGACCGGGCCTTAGTTTTATAAGCTCATGGAGCTGGCAATTAGCTACAATTTGGTGTGTATCCTAGTCCGCTAATTTGTATGTGTCACCTTCTATGAATTTTTGAAATTTTGTGGTTTTAAGCCTATTTGTTTAAAATCGAGTTATCAGATTGGAATGAAATTTGATATGGGAATGCGCTAAGGGTACACAATGGTACAGACTACGAGAAATTTTGCAAATACTAAAACTGTGAAGGGAAAAAAATATCAAAAGTTTGTCATTTTCAAAATAGTATCGCCCAAAAACTGGCCACACAATGTTTTTAAATTCTATACGGTAATAAAGCTAGGGATGAGCTGTAATTTAGTTTGAGGCCCCAGTCCACTACTTTTTGAATTTTCGAAAATCGAATATTCGTGCATTATTGTTTAATAAACTGCGGATTAAAAATTTTTTTAAGTGAATTGTAAGTTGTAAATAAAAAAAAAGTTAAAAAAAATTTGTTTTGAAAAATTTTTGAGGTAATGATAACTATACAGTCAAAAAAAAATTTCAAAATTTTGTCAATTTTCAAAAAAATATTGCTATAAAACGGGTTATATGATTTTTTAACTTTATAGGAAAATAGAGCTGGAGATGAGTTATATTTGATTCATGTTCCAGCTCGCAGATTTCTTTCTCATTTCTTTCTGATGCCTTCTATGAATTTTTAAAAATTTGAGTTTTAACGCCTAGTTACTGAAAAACAAGTTAATTAGTATTGTTAATAATGTAATGTTACCAACTACGAAAATTTGTTAAACTAATACAAGTGAACAACAAAAATTTTTAAAATAATCGTCCCTAAAAATTAGCCCCGCGTTTTATTTTATAAAATTTTGTAGTCGTACAGTTAATACGAATTTGGCTTTCCGTTTTTATTAATTCCAACAAATCTTTTTGCAATAAATCAAACATGATTTTCTTCTCATAAAAAAACGTTGAATTTTCGATTGTAAGTTAAAACAGGTATGCCGCACCAGCTGGCTAATGTATGTACTATTTAGTATTTAAGAGTGCGCTGTGTTCGCGTGGTAGGGATATAAACAAAGAAGCATTAACAGTAGTTGGACGGTGTAACAAAAAATGTGCTGTTGCAAATGTGGTGAGCAACAATATCTAAAGTTCAGAAAAGTCTAGCAAAGTGTTTCCCCATATTTTTGAGCTGCATTTGTTTGTTGTTTGATAGTTCGCTTATATTTCGCGAACGGGTTATCCGATTTTGATGAAACTTGGAATGTAGGGATATATTAAAAATCGATTGGGTTCGATAAGCTTCTACAGAGCCTTCGTTAATTACTGATACCCACGTGACCTTTGGTCCGCAGTGACTTAGGGAGTTTTAGATTTAGATTATGAAGCCAGTTCAGGATTGGTACTCGTGGTAACTAAAAATTCTGTAAGTGTCAACACTTAAAGTGAGATTATGTATGTAGTAACAAGCAAGCCTTGATAAGTTAAAAGGGTTGGGAATTTATAGATAAAAGGCTGACCAACAGTGTAAGTTAGGTTGCCAATGTCTTGTGATCATGTGGGTATCAGTAATTAATGAAGGCTCTGTACAAAAAACATTTCGGAATTCGGAAGCTAAAGTAGGATATATTTTTTGATCTATTTTCTAATGAACCATTGTTTTGAAAATTATGAGCGGAATCTGATGAGGGACCTTAGGGCAAATCCAACGCTTTTTTCGAATTTTTAGCTTAAAGAGGTGGCTGTTGCGATATTCTGACAATTTTGACTTTGACACATTATCTTATTACTCAAAAATGAGTTGCCTAATCGGCATAAATTACAATTTTATGTTAGTTCTAGAGGAACCCAACCTTACTTACTGTCTATGAGAAAACTGTTTTCAAGCTATTTAAAATTTTCAAAACTATATTTCTGGCAACACATATTCTTTTAAATTGTGTAGGCTTGTAGAACTGAGTATGATCTCAATTAGTTGGTGACTCGGTCCTTAAATTTTTCTCTAGTTTTTTGAATTTTTGATAATTGAAAATTCATGCCCCTTGATTTAATAACTGGTGACGACAGGTAAAAAATTAAGCCGTTAATCTGTTGATTTTTTGCAAATTACACAGACTTGAAATTATATTTTTTTTTCGTTCCGGTAATTTTTATATTTAATCCTTTCATTCTTTTTGTACCTACCTAATCTGGTTGCAAGTAAAAAGGCCTGATCTCTGACATCAGCAAATAATCAATTTCTGTGGTGCAAGTTTGCAAAACGAGTTCAACGAAATGTTTGTGTTGATTTTGACAACTTAAATTTAGTGAAGCTATGAGAATCATTAGTTTTAATATTATGGCATGTACATAAACAAAAATTTGCTTTGGAAAATACACCAGAAGCTGAAAGAGTAATGTTTTTAAATGCAGTTGGTGACAATTTTGTAAAGAGCCTAATAAGAGATTTATAACATCTTAAAGATGCCCTATTTTTTCTCTCATTACCTTAAAAATTGTATTTAAAAACAGGGGTTTCCTTTGCACCTAGCGTAATTGTAATAAGTTCGTGCTATAATTTATTAATTAAAGAAGTTGATTGTATTGTTATTTTGATATTTGATAGCTAACCAAATAATGTATTGTACTTTAGCATGCTGGTGACCCATATGAAGCCTGCAAGTGGTTGGATGAAGCTCAGTCTCTGGATACAGCAGATAGGTACATCAACTCAAAATGTGCAAAATACATGCTACGAGCCAATCGGGTGAAGCAAGCTGAAGAAATTTGCGCCAAATTTACAAGAGAAGGTGTTTCAGCTATGGAGAACTTAAATGAAATGCAGTGCATGTGGTTTCAAACGGAATGTGCTCTCGCTTACCAAAGACTAGGAAAATACGGTGAATCGCTCAAAAAGTGCCATGAAGTTGACAGGGTAAGTTGCATTTATTTTAATAAATTAATGTGATATTGAATATTACTTTTTTAATATAGCCTGTGAAAAAAGAACTAGGTACACCCTCAACTTTTGCGATAATGAAATGAAACTTAGCTACACCCGTTACACCAAAAGTGACATCAATTTTTTTTCTTAAATAGCATCGTACATATTTTTTTATAAATTCTGATAGAGCATTAAATTCTCTATTTTAGTCATGTATAAATGTTAACCAAAAATTTAAAGGGTTTGCCGTTAGAGGGTGTTGAAGTAAAAATTCAAGTTGGCCATGAATTTCAATCTGCTAATACTTTTTTGATGTGGTTCCAAAATTAAATGTTTAATGGGTAATTTACTTATTAAATCTTTTCAGATCGTTTAGTGGCCAATTTTGTATAAAAACGTCATTTAAATCCATTTTCAGGGGTTTACTTATATTATTTTTCAGAGCCTCTTTTTAGCTGAAGATGAGTTAGTTTCACATTAAGGGGAAGAGAAAGAAACAAGCTTTTATTATAAATCATAAAAAGAATAGCTGTCTTGAAAAAATAACTTGAAAATCGGCTATTTCTGCATAAATTTAAAGGAGAAAAGGTGAAAAACACAATAATAATTGATGTGTTAAAACAAATTTTATGATTTAGAACAAAAGTTTTTGTTCTTCTTTTCCAGAACTCGTCGTTTGCTAAAAAGTGGTTCTGAAAAATAGACGTTGGGAAACACCTGAAAATGGCTTATAACATTTTGAGGTTTTTGTACAAAATTGGCCACTAAACTGGATGAAACGTTTAGATAAAGACAATTTCCCATTAAATATTCAATTTTGTAGTAACACTAACCCCTTTGATAAACTTTTAGCAGATTGAAATATGACATTTATGACAACTTTTATTTTTATTTCAACACTCTCTAGCAGCTAACTGTATACATTTTTGGCTAGATTTTATACATAGCTGAATAGAGAATTTAATGCTCTCAGGGTCTACCATAATAAATATTAAGAAAAACAGTTGATATTGGCTTCAGTATATCCGAAAGTGGTTGATTGGCAAATAATGTGTCATAAAATGCGCATCCTCGAATAGTTAAACACCCCCCAAGTTTCATTTCATTGTAAAAATAAAAATTGTTGAAAAAATTTGAATGTACCTGGTTTCGTTGTCGGTCGATACTACAATGATTACCATGCTTAACATTCTTCAGAATTTTAATTTTAAAATTGTTCAATATATTTTTACAACATTGCTTACTTTTTATTTTTAGCACTTCTCTGAAATAATAGAAGACCAGTTTGATTTTCATACATATTGCATGAGAAAAATGACCCTTCGTTCCTATGTAGGACTTTTGAGACTAGAAGATGTGTTACGAGGCCATCCATTCTATTTTAAAGCAGCCCGCTGTGCTATTGAAGTTTACTTGCATCTCTTTGACGAACCTCTTAAAGATGAAAACACTGAGCAAGAGCTTAATATGGGTAAGTCTTTTTCAAAGCATTTTAGGCATACTAATCGTATCGAATGACTCTGCAAATCTTTTGTTGTTAAAAAATAGTCGTTGAGAAAAGATTTTATTGAAGCATTATTTTTCATGATTTAAAGGATATCTATTATTAATATTATTATTATAAAAATCCTACGGTACGTACATTTCGGACAAATTTGCGACACATAATATGAATTTAAATATAATTATATCTGACCAGGCAAATTGTGAATCAGATAGTGACAAATCGCTCTTTTCAAATACAGTAATGCATCAAAAACGCGATAAGAAAGGCGATAAACCGGAATGTCCTTTTACTGTAAACGTAAACAATGATGATGTGCTTCACTTACAAGTTTGTGCTATTACCGACACCGCAGGCTATGCAACTCAAAAATTAATAAAAATGTATAAGAGCGTACACGTGCCGGAATAACGCGAGAACTGGAAATCTTTGCGTACCTACTAAGACCGCAGTTAAAATCACAAAATCAATACTCTGTAATGTTGTAGAATTTTATAAAAATCATAAAAGTGGAGATAATATTAGGAGCATACTATGTAACGTCGCCAAAACTGCAATTATCAGTGAATATCAAATTTCTTTGACACTGAAAACGACTGCATTATTAATTTTGATTTTTTAATATACTTTTTAATATTAGTGCGCATATATAAAGAAACTGTGTGGACATCGAGAGATGTAAGAGTACGAAATGCGGGTGTTTGTGATAAACTTAGAAATTTAAAAAATGATTAATAAAATTAATGTTTCATGCAATAAAACCAGGGACGTAAATCGAAATAACATAACGTTTAGTTTTTCGGTTACGGTTAAAATTTTTTAAATTTTGGTTGCGTTTTCGGTTATGGTTTACTGCTACTAAAAATTTCGGTTACGTTTACCGGTATTTTTTGATTTTTCTCGATGAAAGGCAAAGAAAATTCTCAACGAGATTATGTAGAAAAAATTATGCTATGCAATAAAATCAAATGTTGAAATTATTAGGAAAAATTTGCGGCATTAAAAGAATTGTAGAAAAACCTGCTGCTGGGGGGTTTAATCAAAAATAAATTAGCTACGATTTTCGGCCCTTTTAAAGAACAGACTGTCTGTAAGTCGTAGTCTTTTGGTCACATCAGCCAGGTAGTAAACATCTTTAGTTTTCATGTTGACCAGGACAGACCTTTCATCGGAATAACCTATCGACCAGCATATTATTATTTAAGAGTGTTGTTTATAACTTGTTTGGTTGACTGCTTTCTAGATTTCTTAGTACAAACAGCGCAACCTGTCGCTCACGTCTACTTTATTTCAAGAAATGTAATAATTCGTGAACGTTGCGGGTCTATAAGGGTATAGTCAATGCTTTTACCCGCCAATTCAAGTGCATTGTGCTATCTAAATTTTTGTAGAAATTTTTAACATTTTGAAAATATTCAAATTTTTCCAAAAATGTTTTAAAAAGCAAAATGTATAACTTTGCCCACAAGTATCCGGTATAAAATATGAAATTTGAAAATTATTCTAAAATTTTAAAAAAATTTCTAATTTATCATAAAA
This sequence comes from Ctenicera cuprea, assembly GCA_958336395.1. NCBI lineage: Eukaryota > Metazoa > Arthropoda > Insecta > Coleoptera > Elateridae > Ctenicera > Ctenicera cuprea. The sequence goes on along the minus strand of OY284488.1, from coordinate 19,136,230 downwards.
TGTAAAAAATGTTAATTTCTAAAAAAAATTTAATTTTTGAAAGTTCAGTGGCAGTGGTTCAACAGATTTTTAATAATAATAATAATAATTTATTGCTCTTCTTACATTATTACATACAGTACAGATACAAAAGATGAAGATGTCAATTTGAAAATAACAGACTTATAGCAATCGCGTATTAAATTTTACAGCTTAAAAAAACTCCTGCACAGTGTAAAAAGCGTTGGTAACTAAAAATTTCTTAACGACCTTTGTAAACCTTTTGCTTTGCAATTGTTTATAACAGTTCGGCAATTGTAAAACTTTATTGCACAATAATACGGAGATTTTTGCATAGCACTTAATCTATGATATGGTATGGTGTAGATATTTCACTCGTAGCCCTGGTGTCATACTTGTGCTTGACTGAATTGTTTGGTTTGAATTTTCACGTGTATGTAAACACAAGGTTTTTCAATTGTTAAATTTTATAGATTTTTGAAGAGTGGTTTGCAATGTTCTTGCACTCCTACATTACATATTGATTGTATAGCTTTCTTCTGTATTTTAAATATTCTTTCCATGTAACTGGAACTACCCCAAAGAACAATACCATATGATGCTGTAGAAATGTCCATAATAAACTGTAAGAATGGTTTCAGTGCTAGCTAATGGCTGTAGTTTTCTGGTTTGATGGACAACTTTGTTTAACTTGCCAACTAATTTATCTATGTTATATTGCCAATTATTATCTAAGTAAATTCCGAGGAACTTTACTTCTTCCGCCGCCGCTGACCTAGTGTGGAAAGTTATTTTGCGTGTTTGACTTCATTCATCATGAGTTTATTTGATACAAACCAGTCTTTTGCAAGTTTATGCATGTATATTCTTTGTATTGAAGGTTATGCAAAGTATTAGCGAATAATAAAAAAATTGTATCGTTCGCAAATAAAGTCGTTTTGGATAATTTAATATTCGGTGATAGATCGTTAATGTACACAATAAATAAGAGAGGTCTAAATAATGAGCCTTGAGGAACTCTAGCTATTTTCTAAGTATGATTTGAATAATTTAAAAGGTACTCCTCGCACTCCATAGAAGTCAAGTTTCTGAAGTAAAACTTCATGACAGACCAGTCAAATGCTTTAATTAAATCTATAAGAATTGCACTTGTCATATTACCATCGTCGAACGTTTTCATAATGTTTTCCACAACTTCTATTATGGCTTTTGTGGTCGATTTCCCTTTTCGGTACCCAAATTGTTCTTTCCTGTCATAATCAAACACAAATTTTGTTTTTAGCACACTTAGAACTATTTCAAAAAAATCGTTTTTTATTAGGTATCTGCTTGTTGCAGTGGTTTGTTTCTAATAGCCATTGCAGTTTTTTAACCTTATTTCAGTGCTAGTATGCCTAAAAAAGCTCAGTATCTTTGATCCTGACATACTGGCACAGAAATAATATTAAAAAACTATGACTATTAGGAACAAACCATTGCAACAAGCAGATACCTAACAAAGAAAATGATTTTTTTAAATTAGTTCTTCCAAGTGTGCTAAAAACTAAATTTGTGTTCGACTATGACCTAAACAATTGGGGATTTGGTGATGCAATATAAAAATATTATTAAACAAAACGCTATTTTTAATTTATTAATATTTCTAAACTTTGCACATGGCTTTAGAATTGGATTTTGAACTTTTTTTTTAATTTTTTTTTTGATATCTTTTTCCTCAAATAAGGCAATTTTTGCCAATTCATTTAATTTTGCGCCAAACCTTAAGTCACGTGACCTTTTAGCTTATCTGAGACGCAGAAGTGGTCCCAAAAATAAGTTTGTGGAAAACCTTAAAAATAAAAATTTTTCCCATATGCTGTGACCGTTTGGCGTCACTGTATATATTCTTAAATATTGTCAACAAATATATGGTTTTTGTTCTATTTTCATAATCGCCTTTACTCTCTAACTGTTTGCGCTGTAAAACATAAACGGCCATTATTTAGTCATTTTTTAAATCATTTATAGTCACTTAGTCATTATTTCTCTGTCTTTATATAGTTCCCATCCCTGTAGCTTGGGATAAGCTACAGTTTTGTTGGGGTTCCAGTCTGCTAATTTCTGTCATGGTGCATTCTATGAACTTCTGAAAATCGAAAGTTCATGCCCTTTTGTTTTATAAATTGGGAACGATAAAACAGATTTTTTTTTCTCACAAACTTAGAGAAACGGAATCTAAATACACTAGAACATGCAGGGGCCCTTCAGCTTGGAGCTATGTCTTACCTGAAAGCGGACGTTAGAGCACTTAATTATCATAGTCACGGTTGGGGCTTAAAAATTGATAGATAAATACTTTTAAAAAACGTGATGTGTAACAATATGTAACAAGTATAGGAAAATCAAATAATAGATTTGTTTCTCACTTGAAATTTAGGAATTTCGTTTTGCTGTTTATGGTTTTAGCACATTGAAACTACAGCATCGTACTAGCAAGTGACTATTTATGTAACAGGGTTCCCACTGACCCTGGATAACCTGTAAGTCATGGAAAAGTCAGGGAATTAAAATTTTAACCTGGAAGTCATGGATTTCATGCAAAATTTGGCATAAGTCTTGATTTTTCTCTTGATTTACAGTAAAAAACCTGATTTTCCTGCAGTAGTGTTAACATAATTTAAAAAAATTAAAAATTTTCCGACTGAATTTTTAAAACTGCCGCTTATAAAACAATTGCTGCTAAAGGTTTTTAAAATATCATTGAGGTACTTTTCTTATCCTTGTTAAATTCCAAGGAAGGTAATATGGCTTATGATTAGGTGAAAGTGAGATCGCCATATACACATATATAATTTTAAAAATACATATTTTTAAACTGTAAAGAGCTGTAATTGTAAATTTAACAAATTTAGAAACATTTTAAAAAATACGTTTCACTTGGTATATATTTATTGGCAGTCTTCTCACAGAGGGACCGAGTAATTTGATTTACATTGGAGCAATTTAGTTTATCAACTAAATGCCTCTATTACTTATTCGCTTAAATAAATACGTATTTATCTAAAACAGTATTAATCACTTGAGTATTTCAAACAGATATTTACAACTCATAGTCAGTACACATAATAGTTTCACATAATGGTTCTTTGGTGGATTATAAATAACCACAGACCATTTACATTTTTTTTTATAAACAAATCGGCTAGAACAGCGTTAATGTAAACTGGTCTGTGAAACAATTTCCATACAAGTTCATTATTGTAATCACAATTAAATTTCAAACACTGGTTTGAGTAGTTTGTCATATCCTAGAACCAGATGGTTGTGTATAGTAGTAAGTTATGTCGCCGCGATCGTCTTTCCTAGTTAATTGAGGTGTTAAGAAGTAGAAATGAGCACCATCATCTCCAGGTAATTCATAAGATATAAATGATCCTGCTTTTCCGGCTCCTATAGTATTTCGTGCTGGTATACTTATGGCTTGAATTGTTTGCACGTTAACATTGTTTTGGGGTATTTTCTTTCTATAATTTTGGTTCTGTCTGTAATTATTATTCTGTCTATAATTGTTGTCATTCTCTCTATAATTGTCATCATTCTGCCTATAATTGTCATTCTGCCTATAATTATCATTCTGCCGATAATTTTCATCTTGCCTATAGTCTTCATTGCTTTGCTGAAAAGCTGGTTGAAAAGATTGGGCAAATTGTGGCACTTGTTTTGTTACTTGAGGATACGGTTGTTGTGGTTGTTTATATTGTACGTATTCAGCATGCAGATTTTGGTTTGGTGCTTGATTTACATAGTTTACCACAATATTGCTTTTGAGAGGAGCAGATGCAATGAAACCTGGACGGTTTGTACGAGTTCTTGAATTTTCTTGTGGTGGGGAATAGATTATCTGCCTTTGACCAGAATTTAAAGAAGGCGCTTCAACAGTTGGAATGGGAGTTGTAGAGGTAGAAAGCTTTTTCCCAAATGTAGTAAAATATTTTTTAGTTATGTCGTCAAAATATTGCTCATCCTGTTTTGTGTAGTATGTCTGGTATACGGGATTTGGAGTCACTGTATAAGCATTCCCATTTAGTGGATGGGGTGTTACCGCAGACGAATATTTCTGTTGTTCTTGATAGTTGTATTCAGGAACATTATTTGTATAAAATTTCTGTGGTGACACCTGCGAATTATCTTGATAGTCATCGTGGTAATAAGCAGGAGCTGGAGTATTTTGATAAATTGGTCTTTCAGTTGAGGTTAATTCTAACGCAGGTTCTATTTGCACAGCATATTTAGGTAAATTCCTAAGTTTACTTTGACGATTTTGTTGTTGTATAGTGGGTATTTGCAGTTTATCATGCTGTTCTTGATAATTGGCAACCTCAAAACTGTATTGATATACAGGTTTTGATGAAGGTATTTCTTGATCTTGATTGTGCACCTCAAATAAGTTTGGTTGGTATTGTGTTGGTGTTCTCTGGTACGAAGTAAGTTGTTCCTGTAATTTTACTATGTGAGATTTAAAATTATTTGGTGCAAACGTTTGCTGAACAATTCTGTTTTGTGGACGTTGTGTTATGTACGATTTACTGGGTAAATAGTAGTACTGTGGGTGTAGGGGTGGTTGTTGCTCAAACGGATTTGAAGTGTATTTTCTTGAATCTTTTCCTGCCTGTGTGTAATATTCCTTAGTTAGATTAATATAACGATTTTGTTGATCAAGTGGATAAGGCGTTGATATGCTGTTAGTTAAAGCACTATCATCATAATAATAAATCTTCGTTGTGGGCTTGGATCGATGTTTCTGTGAAGAACTTCTTGTTGTATATTGTTCTATTTTGGGTAAACTTGTAACGAGATTTGTAAGAGCTTCCCTTGATGTGCTGAAATATGCTCGCAAAGGTACTTTTGTGGTAGTAATACTAATTTTACTTCGATGTCGCGGTGGTGGTGGCGGTCCGTATTCTGCAAATGGTTTATTTGATACACTGTTGTCATAGATGTACACAGGTGGCGGTCTTCTGGTTGGTTTTATAGGCCTAAGCACGGTTACATTTACGGATTGATTACGTTGTGGTTGCTGTTGACGTGTTGTATCCCTAAAATCTGGGATAAATTCGGGTGATTTAGTTATATGATCAACCGGTTTAACTCTTGGTTTCGAAGTCACAATTTTTATTTTGTTAATGTCCGGTTTCCGCGGTTCGGTAATTATAAATGTAGTTGGTACTGAAGGTGTCGTTAAAGGACGAGTTTTCCTTGGAGATTCTGTCGTAGATGTGGTTTTTGTAGGTGGCGAAGATTTACTAAGAACACCAAAGAAATCCGGAGGAGGTGGCAAGACAATGCCTGGTACTAATGGACCCGGAGGAACTTCTGTTGTGTTATCCTTTGGATAGTAAAAACTGTAGGGCGGGGGGTAGTAAATCGAAAGGTCGTCTTCGTCGAACTGGTCCGTTATGTTTGGGGGCGGTAAAATTGCCGAACCAGGAGGCAATGAATCGAAAAAAGGAGGTATACCTCCATTTATTGGAAACGGAAATTGTGGAGGTCCATCTCCTGGTTTGTAGTCGCCTTGAACTGAGGGAGGGAAAGGAGGAGCTGGGAACGGAGTTTCCCCGGAAGTAGTGTTGGGCGGATAGGGATACTGGGGTGGGAAGAACGGACCACTTCCTGGGTCATAACCTTCCACGGGCGGTACGGCATATGGCGGCGAGAAGAACGAATCATTAAGCGTTCGCGTAAAGTTCGTCCCCAAGATTTGGAGGGGCCCACCGTCTGTGAGTTGGACGGGAAAGGGCGGCGGCACTTTAGGATGTTTTGGTAGTTTCACTTGTCGTCTGGGTGCATCAAAATCGTCGATGGGCGGCCATGCTGGTTTCGAATATTCCGGTAACGTTTCGAGTAACGGGAAAACACCACCTTTTAACACTAATAAATGATTTTCAGCCAACCATATATCACTTTTATTTAATCCACCATAATTATTCACATTGTCTTTAGGCACTTCACTGTTATTGTCATAACTTAATACACCGGGTCTTTGAGATGGTTTCGCGAAAAGTTCTTTTTGGATAAGACCATATTTCCCGTCTGCCACTTGTTGCGAAAGTGTTTTCTTATCGTCGTCTAGTTTCATTTTCGGTGGACTCGTTTTTTGCATTGCACTTGTACTTGCAGCCATAAGATCCATTGGAAAACTTTCCACATCTCGCCTACCCATGCTGTGCGGTGCACTTGTAACAGAAGGTGCATAATGACTTCCAATTGCTGGTGACCAGGTGCCGATGAGCAACAGTAACGCAAACCAGGACATCTGCAAAAAAATATTTGTTATTTTTCCGTACAGTCACAGTATGCGTATGTAACGGTAATGGTAATTCGTAATATATCGTATTTTTTGCTAAGGTACCCAGAAACAAAAACTTACTTTCGCTTAATTCTAAATCGTTACGCGCCACAGCACTTTGCTGTAATAGTGGGCACGAATATAGAGTAAATAAATGATCTTGTAATTATTAAAAGCCTAGCCTTGGTCCTTTCTAGTGCTTTTCCTAAGTTGATACCGCATTTTGTTCCTGCCACGCCTTGGAGTTCTGCAAGTGCATTTAATTGCAGACATGTAATTAGGATTGTTACATGTAGCTGACAGAGACGGAAAAAGAAAAGGGTCAGAAGTTACTCGAGCAGTCGTGATTAAACGCATCAAGGTTGCGAGACGTAGGCGGAGCACATTTTGAACAACTAGAACGTAAACCGTTCACTCATGATTCTTTAATATTGTTAGACAGTAGATACTACAGCCTTTGTCCTCCCCGCTTTTGTTATATGGAATTTTGGCTAAACTGACACAATCACGCGCGTTTCAAAAATGACAGTCTAATATCACAAGCGAAAATCCGGTGTAAAGTTTCAAATGCGTGAAGCAGAAACGAAATGACACTCAAATCAAGAAATTTGTTGAAAATTGAGCTGTTGAAATTCATGTTCTTTTAGTAACTTTTAAACTAGCTGGTTATTACAGTCGCATAAATTGATGTTAGGAAAATGCTATTTTTAGAATAGATTGGTTGTTGTTTTCTAAACATTAACATATGAATAACAAAAATTAGAAAAATCCAATCGAAATCGCTAGAACTTTATAGTACAATTCTACCGTCTCGATCCGCTAGGCGTACTTAATTTTCACGTAGATATTATGTTAGATTTTATTCGTAAACAAATTTTAGATATTCATTCTCTAACGATGCACTATCAAAATGGATAGAAAAATGCATATTACAATCGCAACAATTTCCAAAACGAAAGAAAAATGCAGATACCTACATGGAGATGTGAGAACACTTGACTGTTGATTGAGAAGATTTAAACGTTAACAGTCATCGAAACTAAGCCATGAATAAAATCATCTATTGTTTATTGTTACCGCTTTATAAGTCGCGATTGAAAAACCTTTTCATTAAGAAAGGCAAAATAGCTTAAACTTTTTGTTGTCTAACCACTGTATAACACGCCTTGTTTTATTAATATTTTGTCATCGTATTTTATAAAAGCAGTGATTTACGCGTAATGGCATTAACCTTTAAAAAGCAAGTTTTGGTATGCGCAGTGTTTTTATAACACCCATAGAATAAAAACTACTGTTGCCATTAAACAACCCATAAATGGTCAAGATTACTTGTCGAGCATAATAAGTTGTTTTATTTATTAATTCCAGCTTTACTTCGTTAAAGTCCATATTTAATGAGTATCTGTATATAAAATACTTAATCACTTTAACAATATCTATTTATATATATTTAGGTTAAATATATATAAATAGATATTGTTAAAGTGATTAAGTATTTTATATACAGATACTCATAATAAGTTGTATTTTGATTGTAAGGCTCTTACATAAGTTCCTTGATATAGCGACGATTTCAAATGCGAAATTAAAGCATTTTGTTGAATTTTTAGTCTAAATTCAATTTTTGTGACCGACAACTGAAAGATGTTTGTTGTTGAATTATATTGCAGCATAGTTATAATGAATTTAAAATATTATTTCCTGGTTTATTTATCCATTTAAAGTAAGTGGTGTAAATAAATATTATGAATCGCGTACAAGTTCGTTTTAAGTAACCGCAGCTCTTGCAACATGCTCAAAAGCAGACACTTTAAACACTTCAGCATCGCTTTTATTAATAATAATGACAAGTGCTTTCGTGTTTATAGATATAATTTATATGAAAGTAAATTTTTCAAGTTGTAAGAGAGGCAATAATGCCATTTCAAAAGTTATGTCATTATTTTTCCTCCTATAATTATTGTAATCCTATAGTCCATCGCGACAATTATGTTTTTAAATATATTTGTTTTGCGCTTGCCGCCTTGCTACATTAGAGCAGTCACTGTTTTTGATTAATAGTAACTAATTGCCACAGACATTTCCTTGAGGCAGAAAGGTAAAATTTCTGCAAAATAAAATTTTGCTTGTGGATATTATAATTTATGCACTGTTACCTAAATGTAAATTTATCTTACGCATTTATCTACTCTCGTATTTGCTTTTAATTATTGTGCACTATGATTCAACTTTCAGTGATATTGCTTTCTTGGGTAATCGTTTTTTATTCATGCACCTACGTTAAGCATCTGCAATATTTAAATTCGCGGTTGTGAGGTTATCAGACACTGCAGATCCACGACTAAACTTAATCATACTCGTACATCCGAAATAAGAATAATGCTGCTGCTAGAGATTGTAACAGTTTAAAAATAGTGATCAGTATTATAAGACGTACTCATAATTTTGCAAGTACCCATTACCATACGTAATTTAACTCGTTTTGTTCTCAAATTTCTTATTTTAAACTGGTTTTGCTCCTTCATCAGCCAGAACAATGTTGCCAAATAAAAAAACAAGAACAACTGTTATAAAACAAGTTACATTTGCGCAAACGAACTAGGAACAGTCGACAAATACACACTGAATTCCCATAATGTGCCAACTACAATAAAGACCTATTCATATTGCTTGCACAAACCCGACGCGTATTTATGGGAACGCCTTATGACAAACCGAAGAATACTACCTTGCTTTAAAGGTGTTAATGAAAATGTAAAAGACATGCAAGACAAAGCAATAAAATTATGTAAATGGGAGAATTCATTGTAACACTGCCATTATTCAGTTTAGTGAACTGCCTACACATTTCTTTTTTCTTGTAGCTCCTAGCGACTTTTGAATTTTGACAAGCGATTACTCATATTATTTTAAGGTTGATACTGATTATATTGTCCTTGACGATGACAGCTTAAGTAACAAAGTTGAAATATAAAATCATAAGGCTTCACTAAAAAACTGTTTTTAAAATCTGTTACAGAATTGAATTTTTTATGTTTCACGTGGAAGGTCTTCCGGAAGCTATTATGATGTAAATCAGTTTTGATGTTAGTATAAGGATTTAATAATGTAGAATGTTTTAAAAACGCCGTTTGCGATTTTAGAGTAAAAATAAAATATAATATTTCTGTTCAAGATCATCATTAAATTGATAGCCTTTCTAGGCAACAATATAATTTTCTTGTCGAAAGCAGTGTTTGCTGTTGTCTACAAGACGCGTTATACGTATAAGATATTAAATACACATTCACATAGAAATAAGCTGTAAACTATCATTTCATCCATCATAACCATTGTTTCGTCATGTACCTAGTAATTGTTAGCAACCTTGAAGCATCTATATATCTATCTTCCAACTATACCAATTCCGGCCCTTTCCACTTGTCTTAACTTTTGTGATGACGGGACCCGACTAAGAGATGCCCCTATTTTTACGCGTTGTTAGACCGCTTTGCCCAACCGATCTCCGCAAGTGCTGCCACGGCACACATGTAAATAGTTACTAACTTTTAACAAAAAAAGTACCAAGAAAACACTAATTTAAATTTTTGGAAGAAACTAGGCCACTCGATTTTTAAACGTTGAAACAAATTAATTTATGTTATTTAGCATCAATTAATTTTACCATTTTGTAACCATACACATTTTGAACATGAGAATTTTACTAATTTAGGTAAAGAGTTTATTAAATATTGTCTTATATTTTACAATTTAAATAAGTACCAAAACTACGCTATTTTGAAAAAGTTGTGCGAAAGGGCGCATTATATACATGTCGTACATCTCGGATGAAAAAGCATGGGGCGTAGCCCATGGATTTGGTAAATCTGTGTAATAAATATAGATCCCTTCGGCGTGTCTTAACTTGAGCGGAATACGGCTGCAGCTAAGATTAGCAACCCAAGCACAAGCGGCGGGTACTATTTTTCCCGACGATTTTTTTAAAACGAAGTTACTAAAAAGCGGGGTCGTAGCCAACGGGTTCAGCTAGTTTAAATAAATGTCTGTTGAAGGTGTGTAATTGCCTGTCAAACAATATTATTGAATCTTACCCAAGAATTAATGTGGACAAACTTAAAAATTCAAATAAAAGTAAAATAGAATGTAAGAAGCACAAACAGTATTGAATTTGGGTTATTGTTTTCTTTACTATGTAGAACAAATAGCATGTATTTATTTTGAAACTATTAGCCAATCACGCTATGATTTCACGATAACAAAACCAGAAGCATGTTTTCGCGAAAACCGTATGCGAGCTGTGAAAATACTGTTTCCATGGAACATCACAGAGTATAAATTTTTCCATTGTACAGGAAATAATCATTCGCACAAATACGTGTATTTAAATCTATTGACAATTTGGCACATTTGACAGAACTAGACTATGTTGCCAGGTGATTACACTCGCGCTTTGCGCAATTTTTTTTGGGGAATCCATACATATATAAAAGCACAAAGGGTTTTTTTCTCCCCTTCCTCCAGCGGCTACCGCTTCACCAATTTGGACCATTTTTTTTTAAATGAAAGGTCTCTATTCACACATGGAACATGAAACATTTTTATATTTTTATTCTACGTAGATTTTTTAATAATAATTATTTTAATTTATAATATATATGAAGGTCGGCTAGACGCGCGTCACTTGGGGCGCCACCTACAATAACGTCGCGTGTCATTATTGGAACTAATGCATCACGTGACTTGACATTTCGCAGGTTCTGTCAACGCTGTCTGTCAGTGCATTGTGTGCTGGGGTAACACTAGTAGGTATTTAAGATTAAAAAACCCAAAAAGACGAACAAGCTAAACAGTGGGATGGGGGGATTAGCCCCTCTTAAATATAGCATTTAAAAATTCATAACACTCCGGTTCTTACGTAATTGTTTTAAAAACCTTTTGCGCTTCGAAGTCGATTTGATAGTTGTAAGATATCAAGCATTATACACGTACGCGTACATACATAACAGGCCTTTTTAAACCGTATTTATAGGTTTCTAAAAATTCAAAACGCGTATTTCCGTCAAAATCTCGAAACGAATTTTTTCGCGATCACAATAACGACATAAATTCGCCAACAGAGAGACATCATTGAAAGTTTGCTCACGCTAGAATTTAAATTCTGCCGATTATATTAAATGATGCTGCTTCAAACCCAAATGAAACGTTTTGACGTATTTTCCAAAAGTTTTGGAAAAAACGCCATGTCAAAATTCCCCAAGGTAAATCCGGTGAGTCAAAGCCTCAATAAAAGGTTCACTAACTAAAAATTCTTAGGGAGATACCGTACAACAGCGAACTATTTAGAAAATTTATACTAGAAAATCCAAATATGTATCGCATACTCAAAACGGTTTATATGAAGTCGTAATATAAGCACGCCAAGAGAAAATTCTTGCAGTCCTGCGGGCTGCAGGTTAATTTTGTATACACAGTGACTGTCAAAAATAAATGCCTTGAAATTAATTATCCTCTGGCACTTTAAATTAACCGAAGGGCGTTGGCGCACAAGTGGTAAATTTTTAAAATAGAAAGGAAAATAGGGTGTGTGAAGTGTACTTGCGCAATAGTGGTAATTAATTATTATTTGAATTGGTTTTGCTCACCACTTTATACGCCGTACAAAGAATTCAAATTAACAATGAGTACAGCAACGGAGCAGAAACTCGAGAAAGTTACACATCTACTTGCAACAGGTGGAGGTTAAAAAATAAGAATAGCGTAGGTGTCCGTGTAAAGCTACTTTGCTTAGAGCTTCGTACATTGGAAGTGATTAAAACTTATAATAATTATAATGATTTGTGATTAATTAATCATTTAAATTTGTTTATTGGTCGTCTTTAAAGCATCAAGATATTATATATTGAGTATGAATAAAATACTTTTTATAAGCATTTAAAATTCAGAAACTGTACTTACTGTTAATGGACGAGCAAATTGATATCATAAATTCGCCTTTATTGGACGTTTTGGAATAAGAAATCAATTCATATGTAGACGATTACCGAGATCTAGTCACCAAGTTCTATTGTTGCTATAAAAACACTAACCGTTTACTTTTTAATATAACCTTTAATACTGGCAAGTGGATTTGTCCAAAAACGTATAATGTTAAAATAAATAAATATTGTTGAAGTAAAACGTATTTTATTCATTCTCAATAAATATGGACTTTACCGAAGTAAAGCTAGAACTTATAAATAAAAATATTATATATTTATATCAATTATATCCAATAGATTCTTTTGCGTTAGTTAGAACAACTATTCATAAAACCTTTGATGAGCAAAAATTGCATAAGAAAGTTTTAAAATCCGTTGCATTCAAAGAACTCGTGTGACATTTAGGTGGTAATCGAAGGTTATATTCGACATGAATTCTTTCGTGATAGTACTGCATTTATCTACCATTAAATATTTCAAATCGCTGCAGAGGAACTTTTACTCGTGCATTGTAATCTCCTCAAATGTCTTCGTGACTGCTCATCCTCTTGGATAGTTTAGAATTATTGGTTCGTACAAAGGACGAGCCTGTTATTTGTTGTTTAACAAATTTATGGGTTTCTCGTTCAAATCCGTTTCAAATTTTAAAGATTTTAAGATATTCCAGAAAAAGGTTTTATTATTTTATTAAACAGGTACTTATAATTTTAAATTATTGGAATTTTAGTGATTGTGTTTATTTAGAAGAACTTGGTTGTACATATATGAACTTTTGGTTTAATTAGCGGAAAATTATGTCTTGTTAAATTAGTATCATCATGTTATAGTCGGTACAATACTCCTTTTATGTTGTAAAACTGCATGCAGAGAAAATTAAATTATAATAACAACAAAATTCAAACATATATAAAGAACAAAGAACGCGGAAACGTTTCTTTTTAAACAATATTGGTAATTGACTAGAAACTAAGCGTAGAGGAATTATTTTAGTTACCTAATTTCTTTTCTTTACACTTGGTAGGTAAGCACTTTTCCTTTCCGTCGTTCCTAATTATACTTACATCATAATATAACCTCATGCTTCTGTTTACTTAATGTGCATTATAACTTTTTTTTAACCCGACCGAACATTAAAGTAATAGGCGACCCACCATTAATACATCAACTAAATGCGACCTAAACTAAATTACCGTGGAAGGAGATTTGTAGAATGTGTAGAAATGGGTGTGTGCCTTTGAGAATGTTTGTGCACGTGAACAAATAGTTTCGCATGGTTGTGATCAAAATTCATTGTTCCAAACCTATAATTTGTTATTTTCAATTGAAGTCGAACCGCTCAAAAAATTTTAATTTTTGTTTGCATTCTGCGTTAAAACGTTCTTTATTATACCTTTATTTCGAACTGTGCGCTTCCAGACGAACAGAATAGTAATTAATTTAAAATTCATCAAAATATAATATTCAATGCAGAGAAATTAAACTTGCTAAAAGAAAACTTGTAAATAGCTCCACTTCCATGTGTCCGGACAATTACTTTATTTTAAGTCTTTAACCGTGGCACCTTAAAATGATTCATCAAAGTAGCCGGTTTAAATTCGTGCATTGATAAAGTATAAAAATTTAAACGAAACCGTTTTGCAAATTCTCACGCTAATACTGTTAGTTTCTAATAAATATAAACCTGACGCCTACAAGACAAAAATAATAAATTGCTAACCGTTCCCTTAAAAATTCTGTTCACAAACGATAAATTGGAGCATTTATAGCAAAAATATCAACTTGCGGTTCAAGAATGACCTTCGTGTGTTCAAATGTCAATGTCTTGAACATTTTTCAGTTTCATATAGATAATTGAAAGTGCAAGCGTCAAAGTATAATATTGCCATTCTTAACTGGAACAGTTAAATTAAAAGTTCAAAACAGGTGTTGGAATTTTTAAATGCAAGCATGCCATATAAATTGCTATGGTCACGAATTTGATATTAATGAGCATAGGATACCCTCGCGTGCGGCAACTATAAAAATGATTTTGCATATTATAGAAAATTTTTGGCCAAATTCGTTCCTTGTTTTCGATATTTGCATGATTAAAAAAGTTAAGAGGATCACAAAATGTATTTTTAAATACAATTTTTTAAGTGATTTTTGAAGTGATGTTACTTTTTAAAAAGAAACTGTTTCTTTTGTTATCTTTTTAATAAACTTGCTCATTTAAAAATTCCCGCTAAATTTTCCATGTCAAAACTTAATTCGATTACACAAAGGAAAATGATCTTCAATTAATTGCAGTTGGTGAAGATTTATAAAAATTGCAAAGAAAATGTAAGGAAGTAAGGACAAATTTTATTAATAATGATGACAATAAAGGAGGGAACATGTGTCGTAAAATCATGAACTCTTTCCAAAGAATTGAAAACTGATAATTAAATCACGGAAGTTTAAGTTTTTTTAATATGTGCTTTTTTAATGTTCTTTTCTATATTTTAAAAATGAAGAAAATAAGAATAAATCACGTGTTTGGTGGCAGTGGATGAGTGGTGGTAGCTCAGAGGTTGAGCGCTCAGTCTCTAACGCTGAAGGTCTAGGGTTCGATTCCCCGCCAAAGCCATGCAGCAATAAAAATCTATGCCGCAACGCGCCACTCATATTCCCCAATCCGGTGTAGGCAGCCGTGGGGTCTTAATGCCTGAAACCTTCTCTGGAATTTAGTCGTTCGGATTCGACGTTAAACTGTAGGTCCCCCGTACTTCACCTTAGCGCTGAGGAGAGTATGTGACAGAGAAGAGTGCCGGTACCCAGCAGTGGGACGTAAAGGCTGATTACGATGGTGGCAGTGGTCTCTTTCCCACTAATGCGAGAGTCCTGATTTTAATTCCCATAAAATTCTTCTAGTTAATTATTTTTTTACGTTATTAAGATATATTTATAAAATACGAAATGATTGAAATATGTTTCCTTAATTTTTTTAATGAAATTAAAGAGTTCAACGTCTTTCTTACGTATTTCCGGTGTTATTTGCAATAGGTAACAAAGATTTTTTACCGGCGTTTTTGAGTATTTTAAAAAATGTAAGATTATAAATAACATGAAAAATAAAAAAGAAATAGTTGTATGGGAATTGAACCCGGGATCCTCGCGTTGGTAAGCGACTGCTCTACCTGATGACTCATGAATATTAACACAAGACCGTAATGTGATAAAATTCTTTGCGTGACCTGCTTTGCTGATCACCAAATTACAGCATGGTTAAAATCCTATTGCCCGTACTCTGTGAAATACCTGTGTTACTCATTATGTGTCTTACTTTAAAAAAAATTATATTAACTCTGTGAACTGTTGTTGGTATCATCATCATAGCAATCCCCGCGATAGTGAACAAGTGGAAAAACAAACCTTCATCTCAATTTTTAAGTACGTAAGATATAAATAGTAATTGAGATATGGCCTGGAGACAGATCTTTTGAAATAATGGAATTGAACATACAAAATTATTCTAATAAATAGCAAAAATTAGCAGAAATTTAGGAAGCTAAAAAATTATACTTCACCTAAAATACATAAAAAATTCATTTACGAGAGGTGTCCCACTAGGTAAAATTTTGGTGCACCTATTGCCGTAATTGCGACGTGATTGCCTATGATAGACGTGATTTCCTACTGATTGCCAAGATAGAGCGTGCGTGAACAAGTGCACGCGCTGTTCACGTGAGCCACAGTAGTAAGATGCAGTGAACAGGGCAGTATCGTTCAACACGCGACAACCGGGCGCGTGCACCAGGAATAAATAGCAGCGGCCAAGATTTGCATTCAAACAATAAACCAAAATTTATTCCCGCGCTCTATCTTGGAAATGAATAGACTATAGTGATGGATACACTGATGACAATCAAGTATGATTTAGTTCTATTTATTGCATTTTTTTCCACACATTCTGCTCGTTGATCACGCACGATCGTTCCGAGTACGGTTCGGGTGACCTCGGGTTCTGTTTAAAAATTGTTAAATAATCGTTCTGAAGCATGGATATCTATTATTCACATGACGAATTTTGCCTTTCGGCTAATATACCTCTATATTTTCGTTGTCACCGATTTATTGTTGTTTATTACCGTTGATTTCCGTTCTATTGCCGTGATTGCCCAGCTATTGCCGCGATTGCCTAGTATTGTCGTGGTAGCTAGTGATTTCCCAACTATTGCCGTAATTTGTACACTTATTGCCGCTAGTGACACACCTCTTGGTCATTCAGAATAATCAGAAAATGTAAATTCATTTATAGAAATTTCAAAAATACCCATGCACTTACATATTAATGTATTGCATCAAAAATTCAACGAAACATGCATGAAATAAACTGAGCATGTGATCTCTATCTACAGAAAAAACATACAAATGAATACAGTTCCTTTCCCGTATTTATTATGATTACGCTTGTTTAAAAAATAATACTATAGGCCTTCGGATTAACTCCCAGGTAATTGTAATATGTGCATAGAACATTGGAAGATATAAACTGCACATATTTGTTGCACCGCAAGTTCACGTTTTAATAAAGAAAATGCTAACTAATGCTAATTGCCTACTGTGTTGGAATACCTTGAGAATATTGTCCTTTTAGCTTAAGAACACATGATAATTCTAAGATATGGTTGGTATAAGTAGGTCGGCTTCTAGTTCCATGGTGGTTTCTCGTATTCTATTGAATACTGTCTAGTATTTCTATTTTAATAATAAAATTTCCTCTGGCAACATTAAACAGTTATTACTATATTGCATTTTTTACGTCTCGATTGTAATATTTCTTTTGTTAATCCAGGCTAACCTACACCTACAGTGAAATTGCCAATCACTTTCGATTTTTTTTTTAATGCCGCCAAGGACTTTCCGCGTACTGTATTTCACATTTCTCGCTTATTATGTAGAAGGAGCTCTTTATCTTGACCAATATAATATAATTTTACCTAGTCGTTTGAATACCTATCTGATATCTTGGTGTGTAGAAATCATTAATATGCTAAACACTTTAATTTTGATAATGATGCCTAAGGAATTTAAAAGGTTATTTAAATTTGTACAAGTGAATCGGAACGACCTTAATTAAATTTTTGAATGTAGTGAAAAAATTACGTGTAACACAATGCAAGGCGTTTCTCATTTTTGTCCTTAAATTTTTGTTAGCAGAGTTTAATTAAGTGTGAATTATATTGGAAATTATTTTTAAGATTTAATTGCTATTATGTGAGACTGGAAATACAATTTAGTGTCTGCATTACGTTTAAAGTTATTTATGTGTACGTTTATTTAATAGATAAATTATGCACTTAATATGTAGGATTATTAAGCGAACGGGATGTAATTTATTTTAAAGCGCTTAAATCGGAAGCGATATCTTTTCTTGATTGACGTCTACTGTTTTTTCCTAATTTTTTTTGTGTGGAAATTACCAAATATAAATAAATAAAAAACTTAATTAAAACCTGGTATTTTCATAGCTGTAAAATTGAAAACAATAAGTATAATTTCATAAATTTGACTAAATATCGTAATTTTTTGTTGTAAATGTGGAACAACTTTGTCAATGCTGTAATTTATATTTATTTGAGAGAATATTTCTAAAATATTCATGAAATATCCAAATATAATAGTTGCGTAGTTTCTGCTAGTTTAGCAACCAAACCTGTAAATAATAACGTGTTCATTCATTAGAAATATAGAATAATGTGCAGCTCATTTGAAGCAATGCCAATTCTAGCTGTTTAGTTGAACATGCTTATTACCCAAATAATTAAATTATTTTTGCGATCAATATCGCTATATTTAACAACATCGAAAGAACGTGAAAGTTTCATGATTGGAATTAGTTACCTAATTATTTACACGGTAATAAAAGCAAGAATTTTAACTAGATTTGCTTTTGCTGTTTACGGTTAATTTCGTTTAGGAGCTCATGTACTCGGTTTCCAATTTTCTAAATTTTAAGCATTTATGAGTATAACTTAATTGTAAACATTTTTTGTAGATTATGAAATCAGTACATAATACTTTACAAGCGGAACCAGTGGGCTATGCCCCACGCTTTTTAAAAATAATTAACTTATATTGCTAGTAAAGCGGACCGTGGAAGTCCTAGTTGTATGAATTTTATATAAATATTGCTTTAAGTTTTTATTAATCAATTTTGACAAATTTATTCGCCAAAATTAGGGAGGGGGGGAAAGGTTAACTCCCTAAATATTGCTGCACCTTAAAATGTAATTCTGAATCTTGTTCTAATATTACTCATGAGCAACTTATCTAAACAGAGGTTTTTTATCGTCCTCCGTTTACTAAAAAGGGGGGCATGAATTTACGTTTTTCAAAAGTTTATAGTAGGCGTCACAAAGAAATTAGTATATTGGGACACGAGACAAATAGTAGCTCACCCCAACTTTTGGAAATATTTTCACTTCACAGTTTTCATTTGTAAAAATCTTCTCATATATAGTAACATTTTGCTTCACTATGGCTATTCTAATACCAAAATTAAACCCGATCCATCAACTCATTTTGGAATAAATAGGCGTTAAAGCCGGAAACAGTAGCGGCAGGACATTTTAAAGCTAGAGTGCTCGGAAAAAGTTTAGATTTATCTTAACACCCTCTATCATATTCTCAAATTCCGTTTGTGACAGAAATGCTAATAAAAAAACGTGTAACTGTTCTTTTCTGTTCCGGTTCGTAATAGTATATTATAGACCAAGGTAGAGAAGACATTTTTCTTAGCCGAGCATAATTAAATAAGTTGCGAGGCTGATAAGTCTTCTCTACCGTGGTTTATATATTATTTTTCCACTACTATCACCTTTATTCCTTTTATAATTAATTGATTTTACATTAATAAAAAATAAAATTACAAATGCAAATATGCACAAAAATAAAGTAGCCTTGCTTGAAAACAAGAGAATAGTTAATTTCAATTGCCATTTATGTAAAATATATATTTTATAATAGTGGTTATAAAATGTCCAATTTTGATGATTTGAGTGAAAACTGCACTCCTCCTGAAATTAGGGAAGGTACAGAAAGTGTTGGTGAACAGTTATTACCAGTAAAATCAAAAGATTTTTACATGAAAGTTTAATGGTGAATTTAAAGATTGGTAGCAATTGTTTTCATTATTAACCAGTAGTTAAAAATGAAATATTATTAACCACTAGGAAAGAAATTCATCTTCTTGACTCTAAAACATGGTAAATAATGATATCGTTTAATGCTAGTAGTGGAAAAAATATAATTTAATAGCTCTACAACTTTTCGTTGTACCTAGATATAACAAATTTTATTAAAATCGGTCCAATCGTTCCTGAGATTTTGCGTGACAAACGCGCGCGGGCTTGCAGACCGTCATTTTTTTAAAACAACTGTTTTGTATTCTTAGAGGCTCAAAACATGTGTTTCCGGCAAAATGTCACTTTCGAACATTTTCGCGATTGCATTATATTTTTATACTTCATCTATGAAAATCGATCGGCGGGACAAAAACACGTATTTTTTTTTCTCAACTATTCAACGATCCATCAGCATGTAATTTATGAACAATAACATCATTAATAATTGAGTTTTAGTTGCTAGTAATTGCAGTAAAGAGGTGTATGAAACCGTACGTCCTAACAATAAAAAATGCGTTTCTATACTATGTATTAATAGTGTAAACTAAAGCAGTATGTAAGAACGACTCCACCGAAGCTGTTCGCTGGGCCAGCTTGCGTGAGCGTCCGCCGCGGCCCTTTTGGCTTGCTTCAAGTGGTTCGCGTTATAAATGCTATCAGCAGATTATGTTACAATAATACCAATAAATATTCTTTTATGTACGTGTTTAATATAGGATTATTTTAAAACTTTTCCGCAAGCGGGCCTCTTCTTTAGCAACATTGAATATGTTACTAAAACACGACCGATAAACACAATTTATTGTGAAAATACAGCCGATAAACTATGTCGAGATGTAAAAGCCTCGCCGGTTTGATATGGTGAGACAGTTACGGATTTATTATGAATTACTTTCCGGAGAAAAATGTATACCAAAAGGAATAAAAATCCCTACTCTGTAGGAACAGCTTCGGCTACATTTGCAGATGCATTGGTCTGTCATCTATCGTCGGTGATTAGCCGAAGCTGTAGCAGAAATACGCTGACGATAAATAAATATAAAACAGTATGGAGTTAATGTAAAAATAACAGTGAAGTCTTGAGATTAATTAGAATTAATGAAACTTAATTTATTCACGTCCAAAATTGCTGTACTGAGTTGCATTTTTTTATAATTCGTAAAATAGAATGATTCTTATAAATACTTGATGTTACACGATGCCGGAAATTACAAGGAAAAACTAATTTATTTCCAAATCCAAATTTATGCCACACCTATTTCCGATACGCTGTTTAGCCTTCATAAATGCTTGACAAAATAAACCAATTTGTGAATAATAAATTTCTCTGAAAAATAATAAGTATTATCTATGATTTCTACAATTCACAAATGAGTTTTTTTTTAAATTTATTACACAGGTTTTATAAATAAATATATAATTTTAAAAAGGGAAAACTAAATGCTTTACCCGTTTAGTTTGCAATTGTGGTACGATCACGAAGTTAACGTTGCATTTGCATTTCAATATATGTAATTCTATAAATTATGCGAAATTACATCACTGTATGTAACCACCAACAATGTGGCGTTTTTATCCTTTATATGAGTGTTAAATTGCTTTAGTGCAAATTTAACCATTTTGATATTGTTGCAAAATTTTGATTTATGTGTTTACATTTCATCTTAGTTGAAATTTTTTGTTTCGAAACGGTTAGAACTAATCCGGTGCATTTTTATAACTTAAATAATTTTTACTTTTACTTGAGTCAGTTAAAAAATATCGTTTTGAAAGTAAAAGTGCAAAAGCAAAGCGGTAGTGTAGCAAGATTTTTTATGGGTGCATCAGATCATTATCAGAAGAATCCGTTATAAATACGCGACGTTGGGAAGTCAATGCCACATTCATAACCATCTAGGTGACATTTAATTCCAGTCATGTACATTTTATTTTACACTCACGGTCGAACCATTTACGGTTTTACGTTTCAACCAATCCTTGCACATCATGGAAATAATTGTAATTGAAAAATAATTATCATTTAAATGTAGTAAAGACAAAATTCTTTTAATAAAAAAGTCACACAACTAAACAGTACAGAAATTAAACTAAATTGGTGTCCTTTGGCATTTAGAATGATGATAACTCATGACAAATAATTGTAAGGGAAGTTGTTATTATTTTTTCCCGATATGCAATATTAATAAAAATTGTTTGTGATATACGATTGATAACATATACGGCATACGTAATTCGCTAACAATTATTTTATTTTACGAGCTACACCTTGTAAAGATGTCCCAAACACAACTATTGCTGTAGTTTTGTGTTTCCGTAGCATAATATGGAATGTGACGAAATGAAGTAAAATGCGGAACCGGTAACACCGTTAACGGAAATTGGAAGTTTGTTTTATTTCATCGAGAACCACATAAATTTATGCATGCGTGTTGTGCCATTTACTCGATGCAAGTTTCTAATTCTGCTAATAGGATGCAAAATGGTCATTTGTATAGGTAGGCAGTTTGTTTGAAATTAGTAAATTTGTTGCGCATTACCAAGCACTGTGGGTGAA
Source organism: Ctenicera cuprea (assembly GCA_958336395.1). Lineage (NCBI taxonomy): Eukaryota > Metazoa > Arthropoda > Insecta > Coleoptera > Elateridae > Ctenicera > Ctenicera cuprea. The sequence goes on along the minus strand of OY284488.1, from coordinate 19,114,225 downwards.
ACTTTCCTCTTTTGCAAAAGCAACTAAATTTAGAAAAGCTAATGAACAGTGCAACATTATGGATATGTTTTGCATATTGAAGAAACTGGCTAACGTTTTAATATTTAAATTGAAAGTACCTAAAGTAAGGAAAATAGCCATAACCGGTAGTTCCCCTATAAGGTTAAAGAATGGACGAAACAGGTCGCTGGTACTGTCTCATACTTTTTACGTTTTAAATATTCTTGCCTCAAGAAGTGTTATAAATTTACATCTAGTCATCTACACCCGAGTACAAGGCGCCTGCTCCAAACCCAAAGCGTTGGTTTACGTACGGCGCGTGTGCCGACTACGTAAAGGCAATAGGTTGCGCTCCCGATCTCGCATCAAAAATGGTAATAACAACTTTATTTATAGAGTTGTCAAAAATATGCGAAGAATGAAAAATATTTTTTTTTATTAGAGCTTATTGATAGCCGTAGTTAAAAAAATTACGTAACTTCCCTAAAATGCGGATTTCCATTACAATCTGAAATTCGAAAACTTGCATAAAATCATAACTTTCCTTACTTCAGTAGAAGCATGGGAAAGCAAAAAGGGTGCAAACCGACTACGAATGGCATGGCTCAAGAATTGTAAATAGTTACATGTATTTAAATTTGAATGAGAGGAGGCTTATTTACACTAAAGTTAATATAATCGACGTAATGATTTAGTTGATTAGTAGAGAGATGCAACAGCAAAAATTTTATGAAAAGCCGTAGAAATGTTTTAGTAAAAATATTGGAAAGCGTTATACTTAAACAAATTAAAATATGAAGTTGGTACAGTGCCCTTCATGGTCACGAATGTAAAATTACTCGGCAGTTAAATTATTTAATATTATTTTCGATTAAAATGTCAATATAAAATATTTTACGAGGTTGGTCAAGCAAAATGAGAACAACAATAAAAAAGTAAATGTTTGCAATAACAAATAATCAAAAAACGCCGATGGCTATGTTATGTTCGAATTGAAGTTTCGGTTCAGTGCAATTATTGAAAGCTGCATTTTTCTTTGATTCCGCAACATGTTTCGAGCTTGGTGTTCGTACCTGTTTTGTTAATAAATGATAGATGTACTGATTGGCTGATTTAACAAAGTTCGTTGTACTACAATAGCGATGAAAATTTAAATAACTATTTAAAACTTTCGAAAACTAAAGCTGGAGAAGATTTCACGGTAGATGAAATTGCACCTAAACAAAAAAAGTAACTTTTTTTATTCTGCTATGACACTTCTGTGTTTTTTGGACCAGAAATAATATTGGAATAATTTAGTAGTTAATCACGGCTATTGGAAGGTTTCTGTTTTAAGAGTAATTGTAACTTTCAGGGTTTGTAAACTGGAGTGTTTTGCAAATATCAAAACCAAGTATTTAATATATTTGTAAAAAAAAATACGCGATCTATAAAAGTCAATATTTAGATGAATTATCGGAGAGCAGACCTGTTCGCTGTTTAATCAAGGTTTGCCATATTAATAGTTTTTACAAGTAGTTTGCCTTGCATTACAAGCCTTTGTAATCAACTAAGAAAACTGATCTAGTTAATCGTTATCTTCAAGTGTATGTGCTAGTTATACCACCAAGGTTAATAGTAAAATAAAAGCTTGCAGACCAAAACAAATTATTCTAAAGCAATGTAAGTAGAATTGTATTTTGCAAGACAATTTTTAAAATTTAAAATACGTAATTTTCCCAACATTTTCCCAACATTTTCCACAATCTTAAAGTGGATATGGTAAATAAAAATGCAACTATAAGTAGGGCAAGGTTGTGTATACATTTGCATGTCTTTTTCCTGTTAACTGAAATCACATGCTCAGTTTGTTTTATCCATATTTTATTGAATTTTAGATGAAATGCATTAATTTGAATCGCATGTTTTTAAATTTTTTCGAATACATGGATATTTTTGATTTTCCATATAAATTTGCAAACTTTTCCGCAATTATAATCTCTAAATTTATACATTCGTAATGCATTTTCGATGAAGTATCCTAATTTTGTTTTTATTTTTCTATATTCATGGTTATTGCGGCTTTTTAGAGTACATGTGTTTGTTGCATGCCTAAAATGCAAAAATGTGTTTTTTCTCAACATTTCAATTACTATTATTGTATCTTAAGTATTACTTGTAAAGCACAACCTAAGATGCGTTACCTTGAGCTAGGAGTGATTAATACGAAAGGATGGTTTTTCCACTAGCTCCGGGATGGGATGGTATGCCACTGCCACGTGGTTTGTTTACTATGGTTGGAAGGGTTACAGGAACAACAGTTCACTGTCCCCAGCTTCTGTATTTAGTTGTACAATTGTGTAGCAAAAACATGGGCAAAGAAAAAAGGAAAAATAAATAAGTTTTGCTCGTTACATAAATGTTTCAGTAGTATTTTATCTTTGAATTGCATATATTTTTATGTGCATATTTTATACATTTACAGCGCATAAATGCTTGCTTATTTTGACAATTTTTAATGCATACAAATAAGTGTGTACCTAACAACACTTAATATTTTATGTAATGGACGACAATACTGTTGTATTATGAGCTAAATCCCAAACTCTTTTTTCATTAAACTGTTGCCAACAATTTTGTGTTGCTAAAAACTTATAAATTGAACCGGATTTATTTTAACTTGGTTTACATGTATTTCAGTGTAGCAGATACATATTTATTTACTGATCTGTCAATGCAATAAGAAAAAGAATTTTTCCATTATGAACAACGTTTATAGCTTTCTATTTTCATTTCCTTTATTAATTGCTACTCAATCGATTATCCTTTCCGGTGCTGAAGGGCCTCCTCGGGCAAATTTTATTATATATATATTGCATATCTACTGCTTGACGGCTAAAACAATCATTTTTATTTATTTCACGCACGCGTACGCTTACGGGCATGAACATAAAAACCGTATCCGTATCGTTTGTTTGGCAACTTTAGTTAATTATATATTTTATTGCCATAATGTGAAATTCAAACAAATTGATGTATCACAGTGTAGTAGAAGACTAGCCGCAACTGCATACTTTCGTTAAATGTGTGGTAGTGGTAGAGTGACCTGGTTTTGTGTGAATATATTTGCATACTTATGTTAAATTATCGTGCAAATGCCAATGACATATGTCACGTATTATAGGTAATGTTAAAATAATTAACATGCAACGATTAAAATATAATTCAAAGATTATTGGATGTACTAATTTGTGCCCTAGACCAATGTCACTATAATACTTACGGCGTGAACCTTCACCGGAATATACTCTATTGTGTTTGTAAAAAAAATATAAATGTGGGACGCAAAAATAGAAGCTAGTGTACGGTGAAGTTAAAATGTGCTTATTGTTTCTCAACTATTATTATTAAAGTATTTAACACGGTTTCTATTTTAATGCTTTGATAGAGAGCATATCGTAACACTGTCACTTTTTAAAACTATCGATAGATAATTAATTAAAACAAGATTGCACATTGGCAGGGGACCGTAACAGTCGCAATTTAAAAAAAATAATAGGTTAGAATTTCTCTTGTTCTATTTGTTTTTATTAAAATAGCAGTATGTTATTGTACAAACGCTATTCTTCTGTTCTGCAAATAATTGTATCTGCGTACAAACTTTCACAACAATTTTTCATAATATGCAGTGCACCGGAACTATTCAGTATACCGTGGAAATAGGTTTTCCATATTGTGTGTAACTTTACATTTATATCTAGAGAAATTACAAGCATACAACAATAATGGTATCTCAAAAAAATGCTTATTTTATGTTTTTAAATCAGTAAACGATATTTAAATTGTATTTCTCGACTAATTTCTAAACACCGTACCTTTTCTAAAATGGTTGATATTCGAAAGTACAATAATTTACAGGACAACAAAACAATGGGGTGTAACATTCTCTTATGTTAAGACAGAATTTATATTTGTCGTGTAAATGCAACATTTAAAGCAGGGAAAACAATTGAATGTCAAGTAAGAGAGTTGTAAGTATTTTAACAATTTCAAGGATTTTTCAAATGCAATCAATTATAATACTATTAGAATACCTACTTCCCAGAAAAATATAAATGCAACCATAAATTAAAACCTATTAGAATATAAACTGCAAGCAATGATTGGAAAATTGAATTGCAAATTGCAGTCAGTTCCTGCTGGAAAAACTAAATTTCAGATAAAAATAGGAAAGATAATTGAAATTTTCTGCAACTTGACCAGATATATTTGACAGATGTGTGTTGGGAGTATAGGTAATAGAAACGAAAGAATACCACATATAGTGTAACCGCTTAACAACGTACACTGTGTACAATATGATATAGCGTACACGCAACCTGCGAATCGCTGCTAAATTCTCTAATTAATAATTGTTTATAATGTACTTCGGTTAGAATGAAGCTAGCTTTAAAGTCCGCGGAGCTTTGTGACTCGCAATTGCTCAAGAATATATTTATATTCGACATTTCTTTTTTATTAACAATAGAAAGAAGCAAAAGAGCAGAAAATTGAATTTTTTTTAAACAAAACAAATAATAGCCGTACTAGTTTAGTTAATGATTCGTGTTTTAAAAACTTCTATTTTCAAAAATTAGTACGATTTTTTTACCGAAGAGATGTGCTGGTTTTGATTTTTTTTTCTAATCTAATGCTTTATGTGAAAAAAAAAACATGTTCTATAAATATTTACACTTGAATGTGCTTCTGTATCATATTATTTTCCAAATATTATGCTTTATAATGATAAATGGCCATTTCTCTTAAAGCTCACGTTAACATAATACAGTATGTCCCTAAAGCACGAAATAAAATTGATTAAACATTTACCACATATTTTTAAAGAAAATCTCGAACACGTCAATTTTTATTTTCAAATAAAAACCTGAAGAGATTATTTTCAACCCCCTACCCTCAACCCCCTAAGCCCTAACAACCCCATCTTTAAAATTTCAAATAGAAAGGTACCCCTTGTGATACCTTGTTTTAAAGCCTTTTTTTATGCTGAATACAACAAAGAATCCAAATTTGGTTGTTAAATAACGGAGGTACAGGGTGCCCAGAATAACTCGCACAGTATGGGGATCTCGGCATGTGTAAGAGATACGAAAACCGATGATGAATGTTGTCTAATTATGATATCAGTGTAATGGTGATTATGTTTTCTCAAAATATCCAATGGCTTACTAGATACAAGCAAAAAACTGAAAAGCGAAGTTTATTTGAGATAAAATATCTGTTCAGAGTGATAATAGAGAAAAATCATAACGGAAAAGTTGTAGCTTTATTCAAGCTGTAATAAGAAAAAATATTTTAATATTGCGTTTTGTTTCGGTTTCGAGTTATAACACAAACGTAAAAAATGCATGTTTGTTTTATATCTCGAAAACGAAACAAAACACAATGTTGAAAATATTTTTTCTTATTACAGCTTGAATAAAGCTACAACTTTTTCCGTTATGTTTTTGTCTATATTCGCTATGAACAGAGATATTTTACCTTAAAAGTTTTTCGCACATATCTAGTAAGCCATGGATATTTTGAGAAAAACAAAATCACTATTACATTGCCTACCATAATTGGACAATATTGATCTAATTTAACCGTTTTCGGTTCTCTTATACTTGCCGAGATCCCCATGCTGTGTAAGTTATTCTAGGCACCCTGTATCTCTGTTATTTATCAAACTTGGATGAAAAAAATGCTTCAAAACAAGGTATCAAAGTTGGGGTTGTTAGGGCTTAGGGGTTGAAAATAACAGGTGTTTATATGAAAATAAAAATTGACGAAATTTTCATTAAAGAATAGGTAGTAATTGTTTAATGAATTTGATTCCAAACTCTAGGGACACACTGTATAATAACTGCCCATAGATTTCCGATGTTAAAACTTGTTAAAGCAATTTCACTTGATGAAAGATACCGTATTTCCGATTAGATTAGGTATTAATTAACAATTAAATTAAATATTTGTAAAATATTTTATTTGAAATGTATTAATAATTTTTAAAAATGGAAATTATTACCTTTGTAATTTAAAAAAAAATCTAAGTAGAAATTTACTCGATTTTTTTGTGGTAGCATTTTTGAAATATAATTATGTTAATTCTACAAGGTTTCGTAGTTACTTAATATTATAATGTTTCTTACATTAAGAATGCGTTTAAACTCCATTGATATAGTTTTAATAATCACAGTTCCATAGGTGGCACACAGTAAGTACTAATTATTATTCACAGTATTAATAAAATCACATAGCAATTCACTTTGTCACATGGTTCCCGCAGCTTCTTCTGCTGGCAGGTACTTGTGCCATTAAACTCGATGGTGTATCAAGTACTTCTGAGTAGAGTACTGACTTAAGTTACCGGGTAGTATTCTACGTCGGGTGGGGATCAAAAGTAAGATCGCTAGGCGGTTATTTTTGATTAAACAAGTGTTGCGTGTGTTGCTGCAAGGACACTTGGGAATTCCTAAACAAGACACGGTTCCGTTTGCTCCCTGAGACTAGGAAAGTACCGGTTTCTACGTGCCATATGTTTTATTAACGCCGTATTATAAATAATAAGAAAGAATTGGATAAATATAATTTGATTAGAAAGCTCTTTAACAGCTGGCAACAGTCCACCTGACGCGACGATCCAGTCGAAAATTTCTATCTCGTCTTGATTAGCGGCAAAATCAGGACGCCATACAAATTTTATAAATACCTACAATTTTCATATTTATTGTTTTCGCGTTCTCACAGTGTTAACCTAGATAACATACCATTAAAATCTTTGTGTGCTAGTCCTGAGAAATGTACCTTAAGCTTTTTGTACATTGTTGTAATAGTTCGAAGCTATGCGTGCATGAATCGAGTATGTGATCCTGACCGTATGCTGCGGTGTCAATATTAATGGCCCCGGAAGAAATGAACTAGAGCTGTCAAATCGTGTCAGGGTATTCGATTCCGGGTTGGTAGTATTGAAACATTCGAATCTGCCGTACTTTTAGGAGTTTTAGTTATATCACATTTGACGTGGTCTGATTATCAAATTAAATGCTACCATTTGTATGCCATTCACAATTTCCAGTGTATTTGGCTACTAGTAGTAGATAGATAAAAGGTGCCAAGAGCAAATATTCTGTATTAATTGTGTTGCTTAATTTGTCTTACTCAATATTGTGAATTATTTCCGCTTTAAAATTTTCTAAACGTTTATTAAAGTTTTTATGGCGAATTAGACTATTTCTCCTCAACGTTTACTATATTCTAGCGTTTTGAAATGATCCAAGATACGGTATATAACTATTTTTGTCTTGTGGAGGTTGTTGTAAACTATATGAGAAAATTGGACAGGGCTTTTCAATGTAGTCGAAAACGTATAGAAGGAAAAACAAGACAACGTAGATATGTATGTAGTGAGAGGATGACTATGGTGATGAGAGAATCGAAGCAGGAAATATATCGACTTGACAAGTTAACAAACTACCTCATTCGCGAAATTACCATTGGTCGTATCCGCATCCAAAAACTGCTACTATCTAATTAATTTATGGGAAATAAGTGCAGGATCTGTCATTCGTGCAACATACACATTGCATTTTAAGGTAGTTATTAATTTAAGCTTATAATGTGGTTTCCAACGTAAATTATTAACTACATTTAAATTATTTGTCTAACAGCGTATACAACAATTACCACGTGAGAACTTTTATATCGGTCATGGTGAGATTACATGTTCCTAAGTTTGGTATACTGCTGGTGGTGGTAAGATAAATTGTAATTAGGAATGGCAATGGCAAAAGCCCTATTTTCAGGGGAAAATGATATATACAGATGGAAAAAAGTGCTTTGATGCTATAAGCGTAAATAATAACGTTACGAAAGAGTTTTAATCATTTATCACATATGCCGATTTTACTTTCTTATACTTTCAATGATTTATTGTATTGTATTGGTTTCATGAAAATGTTCGAATTTGAGATTTTGGCGGAAATACGTGTTTTGAGCCTCCAGGAACAAAAAAAAAGGCCTTTTTTAAATGTAGGTCTATGGGTTTGATGAACTTTGGAATGTGGAGGTACATCTAAAATTGACTTGCCAAAATAATAGTGGTGGCTGCCCTATTAGGCAAGGTGGGCGGAGCCTACTCATAATTTTTCAAATTAAAAAAAATTTCAAAACATAGTTTCAATTTAAAAAAGTTGCTGTTACATACAGTGTAAGTAACGCCAACGTGTAACATTAAAAATTGAGCGCCAAATAAATAGACCGCTGCCTTTCAGTGGCGGTCCGTCCTATTAGGCAGGATAGGCAGCGCATACCCATTACTTTCCAAAAAAAAGTCTCTTACTTTCCATAAAAAAAGTTATTTTTACACAGTTTTTACTTTTTAACACCACCGCGTAACATTAAAATTTAGGCGATAAATAAATAGACCGTTGCCTTTAAACAGTTTTGCATACGCGAAGGCCCAGCTTATTGGTCCAAATGATTTCAGCTACGACACATTCAACCAAACTATTATTCTTAATACGGTTGCATGCACATTGATACAAATAATGCAATGATCAGATGGACAGATGCAAAGAAATAGTAGCAATTTCAGAACGCAATAAGCACCGCAGAGGCACGGCCTCTGTAGTTTTTACTTTGCTTGCGCCGGTCAGCGGCAGTTAGATGCAGCGTGCAGCTATTGTGTGTTTATTTATTTCAATTTGCAAATTTGTTGTAACTATGGAAATTCTCGTTGACCAGCATTTAAAAGAAAAATTTAGTGGATACTCTTACGAAAATAAAATGAAAATAAAAAATTATGGGTGACGAGGGCCGTCACAGACAGACAGTAGGAAGAAATCTAGATCTTTTAATACTGAACGGTATAAAAGACTGGACTGGCTAACTGGTAGCGACATTTACATTTATATCTAACCCTGTAAAAGTATAGTTTGAAACAGGATACCCTGTTTTAAAAAATATTTTCAGTTGCAATTAAAAAACGTGCGTCGACCAAAGAACATGTATCTGCAACTGTTAGATTAATATTATTTGGCAAATCACGCATTAACTTGGCTTTAAACGAAGATTTACGCTATCAAATGAAAGTGCATAATGACAAAGTGAAATTTAATGGGGATTTTATGCGTAGATTAATTCATTTAACAACAGGTCTTGGTAAATTGCAGTTGCCGTAATTTTGTTACTTTTTAATGTTAATGTTAAATAAATTTTGCCATTGCCTACCTAATTTTTGAACCTACGGAACGCCACTGCTTCCTTTAAACACTGTTTTGCATACACAAAGGCGAGCCTTAACGCTCCCAGTTACCAAGCAATCGACCAATCTGTTATTCTTAATAACTCTGCATGCACATTGGTAAAGACTACAATAATCAGATGCAAAGAAATAGTAGGGATATCAAAGCGCAGTAACCACTGAATAGGCGCGCCCGTTCCCGACTTCTTGTAGGTTCATTTAGATCACGATGAGATCAGTGAGAGCGGCAATCATATGCAGCGTGCAGGATACGTTATACTACACCAAGCTACTATTTATTCTAGACGTAAGTAGTTTGCACGTTTGCAGCGACGATGGAACATCTCGTAAACCAACTTTTAAAAGACCAATGTAGCAGATGGTCTTTCGAAACAAAATAGAAATGCTTTTACAGTAGAATCGACCATGTATAAAGAAATTAAATTTTTCCTGTATAGTGTATAGAAGGCCAATTCGTCGAACGTTATATTATGTTCGAAATATTTATCTACATGTTTTGTTTGCTGATACTTGATAAGAATAACGAGCTTAATTTTTGAAACAAAAATTGTTTAGTTTATTATCTAAGTGTTAAATTATTTTTGCATTTGCCATTGCCTACCCAAATTTTGAACTCACGGGACGCCACTGCATAATCTTTTAAAAAATCCGAAACTGGAAGCGGAAGTTGGACATGTTTTTTTTTGTAGCGTTTTCCTCAAACCAGAACGTTTAAATCTGATAGATCTTAGGGCAAATACAACGTTTTTTTGCGAACTTTCTTGCTTAAAAATAACGGCCGCTACGAATTTTTGAAAATATTGTCTTTAACGCTTTATTGTTCAAAAGCGAGGTGGCATATTGCAGGGCTGCCAGATGGTCCCCTTTTGCAAAGGTGGCTTCTTAAAGTCCCCCAAAACTAATAGTAGTCTCCTAGGTGCATCTAAGAACATTTTAAAATTTAAAAATCTACGCTTTTTAATAATTTAACCTATGCTTTCATATGTGTCTGTAAATTAGCACATTTAATGAAAGTAAATGACAGTGCGTGATAACTGATTCATATTCTGCATGTTAGATTCCAACTGTGCCATCTTATTAAATAATATAAACATATTAATTGTATGAAGTATTTAGTTCATATTTATCTAGTAAAATGCATTAATAGTTATTTAAGTAACAAGGAATGTAAAGACTTGATAACATTCCAGGTAGGTAAATACGAGCAGAGGCGAAGCCGAGGCTTCTGACCTGCCGAGAATGTTAATAGTCGATACATTCCGTGTTACTTATTAAATTTTTCACGAAGTTCGTTTTGACTGCTGTCATCGGAAGTATTTTTTAAAAGCCCCATTATTCTAAGTTGCCTGTGCTTGTTACCATATCAACGAACAGTTAAAATCAACATTTTAGTATTCTGTTTGAAATAAAATATTGGAATCTGTACCTTGTTGCTTTAATTATTATCCTAGGAATGTAAATGACACTATTAAGTTCCGTAGTCAAGGGCAAAAAGTAAACGAATGTTATTGGCCATTTTCATCTTTTGTAGCTATGGATGTATCGTCTATTTACCTTGCCTGTGGCGTGAAAAATAAATTATTTATTGTTTGCAATAATGCTGTGTACAATAAATTCAGGTAAATTAGTGAATGCATGCACTTGTGCTGCAAAGGCAAACTGTGATCAGAAACAAAAGGCATTGTAAATTTGTGTAAAATTACTTTATTTTGTACTTAATGTTAAAAGTAGGCTTTATGCGTTCATTTTTAGTAGATAAAGAAACATTTTAACACCAACTGTAGATAAAGTAGAATTTTATCTACACTTTATTTATAATACATTCGTGCATAATATAACACAAATTTAAATTATTTCATTGAAGGTAACTTATCTGATGATACTCTCATATGCTGCTCTGGATTTCTCGGGCAACAAACAATTTACCCATTTCTTCTTTCACTGTAGCTTCAATATCCATATGTTTTTTCACAAGCAAAAATAATTTCGTAAAAATTTTTGAATGTTGACACAAGTAGACAAACTAACAAAAAAACGATCATTGCTAACGCGATCGCAACAATTACTATAAAACATCTGTGCGAGTTGATATTTTAATATAGAAATAAATTATTGATTATTATTATTTAACATTAAGTACAAAATAAAATAGTATATTGTACACGACGATAAAATATCTCTTTATCGTCTTGTATAATAAATAACTATTTGTACATTTTTATTTTATTCTTGTTATTCACGGAAGACTAGATTATTGTTAATAATCATTTTATACAAATTTACAATTATTGTTCTTTTTCTGGCAAAATAAGTTTGAATTATTTTATTACAAAAACAGACAGAATAATATAAATTAAGTCGAAAAGCAATTGAAAAATAACAAAAATTTGGTTAACCTACGTCGGGTATAAACTCCCGATTTCCGCGGGATAGCGCAATTGCATGATTTAATTGCCTACAAGTATACAGGCGCTTGTTTTGTACATCATCTAATAGGGTAGCACAGTTTTACATCAATATTCACGAATAAAATGGACACCTTGTATACATGTATTCCGTTTTTGATTTTCTTTAATCCCAAGGAATCCCTTTCCCAAAAATGAAAAAGCAGTTTTTCCCTAAAAAATAACAATAAGACGGCAACCGACAGACCGGACAGTCATCAGTCGGGTGGTAGTTATAGGACGCGTCGTGTTGTATTTGCGCTTTGCGGAGTAATAATAATGTGAGTTTATTTTATACTGCCACTGTAAACGAGAGAGCATGCGCGTTGTCTAATATACAGGACTGAAAATGCGGCCTGGGCCTCACCACGCGTATAATGCACATGCATGTTTAGACAAGCACAAGCATTTTAAATTTATAGTAGCGTCCCTAAACGAGTCAAAGTTGGAGGGCCACACAATACCATTGCGCCTGGGGCCTTGAAGTACCTTAATTTGAGTATTTGACAAGGCTGCAAAGAGAAACAAAACTACTTCCTAATCGGGTCGCCAAAAATATGGGTTGTTACATACTCATATGTAGAAAAAAAATTGATGACGCTACATCCAAAAACTACTGACCCCTAAAAATATTCGCAAAACGTGACAAACAATAAATACACACCGTGGAAGTTAATTCTGCGTATTGATTTTTCAAGGCGAGCCCTTTCAGCTTGAACTGGTAACTGGAATTCAATCTAAATTCAATTTCATATGTGAGATATTGTATGAATGCGATGTGTTAGCAATCTAAAAATAAGTTAATTCTTTGTCATATAAGATATTGTTTGTATACACACTAAATTAAGTTTAACTACAGTAAAGTGGCGCATGGGAAATTATTAGACGGTACCGTATAAGAAACTTCATTTGCGAGTGAAAAGGCAACCTTTCATCTTAAGAACAATGAATGTAAATTATTTATGCAAGGTCGCACGGCTTTAATAACACATTTCAACCGTTATACAAAGACCATAATGTATGCATTTTTATTGTGACGAGTTAGAGAAAATCTAACTTTTTATTTGTTTATTCCAGTTTCTAAATAAGGTAATAACATAATGACTAATTGATGAAAAAAAATCTCACTTTTCAGATTTAAGCAGTCATATGTAGCAAAGTTGAACTGCCTTGCCTGTTTAATATTAAATTTAATACGACATATGGTAGATATCTCGTCGATTAATTTTGTTATACACTTTCGTGAGTTTTAGATTTTTCAAAGCGGTCTGTTAAATAGTAATGCTCACAAGGTGCCCGACAATTCTTGAGTATTTATTCAAGATGTGAAAACAAAGCGCATATTACCTTTGCCCTTTGCTATAGTAATAGCGCAAAAATTATTATACGAAAACAAATGAACTATTTTCATGCAATTTAATCTCGTTCTGTAAATGTAGACAATCGTATTTGGACACAATTGCGAATACTAGTTTCATTATTTTTTTTAAGAAGAAGCGGGGAAGTAATTGTTGAGTTTTCATTGGATTCTTTTTGAAAATAATTATTAGCAATTACATAATACTATAGCACGACCGACGTGCGACTGCACCTTGAACTTTTTTGTGGGTCTGAGAACAAATATTCTAAAATTATACAAATTTAAACAATTAATTTGTAATTGGAAAGAATAGCTTTTTGTTCTAACATAAACAAAATAATTATGTGTGACGTGTGATGAGAAATCGTTGTGTATTTTTGCTTATTATTTATTTTTGTTAGTAGAATTTCTGGTTGTTATACTTTGCTAATTGGGCGACCTCCGTAGGGTAGTGGCCCGGTCTGATGAATCAAGACAAGTAACAGGTTAGCGGCTCAAATCCTCGCCGGGGCCATGGGTAATGTATTGTACATGTCTACAGTACAGAGAGGGAGCCATATGACCTCAGTGTAGGATTAAAAACTCAGTTAACTGGTGTTTGTGCAGGTAACTAACTATTGGTTACTTAAAGAATTGAGGAGTTGCTGGCGCTATTATTCGTATTTTGTTTTTTGGTTTCGTTTTTTAAAATTCTATAACCTCATTTTTCTCAAAACTTCCGTTAACTTACAGTTTGGGATACTAATGGAAACCTTCGTGTCGATGTACCTTTTATCTCTTACGAACTCTCTTCAAACATGGCAACATGCTTCTTTGATCAGCACAGCATAGTTATCAGACGGTGACGTTAGCATTCGGTAATATAGCTAGTAACTAAGTGGCAGGGCAGGTAATATAAAGAAAGAACATAATTGGCCTCGGACATAAACTGCGTCTACGAATTGGTAAAATCTTGGTGATTTTTACCTCAACCAACGTTAATTAGTAAAGTTGTTTATATTTTTTTAATTAGTACAAGTTACATTCCTGATAATTATATGTGTGGGTGTTTGAGGCGTTTTTACTTTCCGATAGTTTCAGTAGGTATAGGTAAATATTGATTTTATGACAACTTTTGCATTCCATTTTAACGAAGAAACATATGTTTTAAAAATGTGTGTCTGTGGTTGGGTGTGTTTGTTCATTTGTATTCTCATATCTCCCGAACGGATGGTCCAATTTTGTAAAAGTAAATAAAAAACAATCTGGAAAATAAGCTTTAAAACAGCCCAAACCCAGAAGCGGTAGTTAAACATGCTCTTTGATGTCGTTTTTTTTTACAATCTGAATTTTGTAAAACCGAAAACGGGATCTGATAGGATACCTTCTTAAGACAATTACTTTTTTTTTATCAATGAACTGACTATTGCGTTTTTACTCAAAAACGAGTTGTTTGATTGAAATGAAATATTTTATCGTAGTAACCCAAGGATGCCGTAGTGAAAACATTTTCATTATTATTTCAAAAACTCAACATATAATGTGTAAAAACGTGCAGTCTCATTGAGCTAGGGATGCATTATAATGTGGTTTTTGTCTCGGTGCGGTTTGTGACGCTTTCTATGAATTTTTGAACTACATCGTGCATCCGTGACGTCAGACCTTGATCAGCTGTTGCTGGTGCTTGTATACGTCTGGTCATTTTTGTCGTGAAATGTTTGGTAAAACCAATTATATAAAGAGTTTAAACTCTGCGGTGGAAATTCAGTTTAGAGAAGTGGCATTTTGAAGTTCGTATAAGAAAATGCAAAATTAAAGTGAACCTGTTTTGCGAATACAACTAAACAGCTAATTAGAGCTTATATTGTATTTTTGGAGGCAGGTCATGTTACAATGATTATCACTGTTTAATTATTGTCAATTAGCGATTTCACGTAAATTTTTCTTACCAGGAAGATGTGACAACCTAAAAATACGGTACAAACTGCTATCCATACATATATAAAAGCACAAAGGGTTTTTTCTCCCCTTCCTCCAGCGGCTACCGCTTCACCAATTTGGACCATTTTTTTTTAATGAAAGGTGGTCTCCATCCACAGATGGAACATGAAACATTTTTATATTTTTATTCTACGTCGATTTTTTAACAATAATTATTTTAATTTATAATATATATGACGGTCGGCTAGACGCGCGTCACTTGGGGCGCCCTCTACAGTAACGTCGCGTGTCAGTTTTGGAACTAATGCATCACTTGACTTGACATTTCGCCGGTTCTATCAACGCTGTCTGTCAGTGCATTGTGTGCTGGGGTAACACTAGTATACTGTAAAAAAGTCAACTGCCTACACATTTCGACAGCTGTCTGCAGCTTGCTGTTTTGTCCCGTGATGCACTCGATGTATAAAAATCAATGCCCTTTTTACTTTCCCATAGTTCCAGTATAGGAATGTATTGCGATCGCGAAAATGTTCGATTCCGATATTTTGGCGGAAATACATGGAACCAGGAACCCGTTTTAAAAATGTCCGTCTGCTTGTGTGTGTGTGTGTGTCGATGTGACGCGAAGTCTCAGATACTACAGGACCGAATTTAATGAAATTTGGTATACCTAGGTATAACTAGAATTTGTCGATCCAAACAGTTTTTTTTTGATCCGGAAACTGAAGTTAAACATCATTTTTTTTTTTCCGGAAAACCACCTTTTAAATACAAAAATGCGGGATCTGATGGAAGATCTTAGGTCAAAGCGAATGCTTCTGTTTTTCGAACTTTCTAGCTTCAGAGTAGCGGTTGCTACGATTTTTTGATAATTTTGAATTTAGCGCTTTATTACTCAAAAATTTGATCCTTGTAGCCCATTTTTTTAATGTAATAAACTGGAGCGGCAAAACATTTTTGTTTAAATTAAAATGCTCTCTTGTAATAAAATAAATACCTACTCTTGATTTCATGTGTTTCCTGAAAATTTTTGATTTCTACTCCTTCTACATTTAGCGACGATAACAATCGCCTTGTTGCGACATTACGCGAGTACAGCTGTCGAGCGAAGCGACTAGCCGCGAGAGTATTCTGATCTCGTGTAGTAAAACTTATTAGAGTAGAACTTATTTCTATAGTTAATAATTTCGAGAACATGAAAGTAATTATCTTTGAAGTTGGGAAAGTTGAAACCCCGTAGTGTATTTCTGAGTTAAAGAAAAACAGCAAAAACCTATTAGCTAATTGTATAAATATTTCATTGTTTGGTACATTGTTTCTGTTTTGACTTTCCCATACTTCTACTGAAAAATCATTATAATAATATATGTTTTGAGGCCCTAGGAACCCAAGAAAAGTGTTTTTTTTTACAAAAATATTTGTCTGTGGGTGGGTGGGCTCGTTCTCATATATCTCCGGAACCGCATAACAGATTTTTTACAAATTTGATACGTAGAAGTTTTTTAGTTGCAGGCAGTTCTGTAGAAGGTTTTTAATTGGAACCGGAAACGGAAATTAGATATGTTTTTTGGTATAGATTTTTTTAAACACTTTGAAATTTAGGTACACAGCGTTGTAGTGCATTTAAAGATAAGTCAAATGATTTTTTGCTGAATCCTGTTTCTTCAAAATGAAGGCCGCTACGAATTTTTGAAACTTTTGACTTTAATGCCCATTTACTCAAAAAATATCCAATTAATACAAATTGTCATATTATTTAATAGCCCTTAAGTATAATCAAGTGATGTGAAAATATTGTTGGAAATATGAAAATTGTAAAAATTCAAGCTGCTCAAAACTTTGGACGTTTTCAAAAAAATATTCCCCAAAAACTGTCCACGCCACTTTTTTTTAAACTTTATAATGCCGATAGAGCTTGCAATGAACTACAAATTTGTTTGGAAATTGGAAATTGATTAATTTTTTATTCCAAAACCCAAACGTCAATCGTTATAAACTTGAAACAGTTCGATAGCTTATTTGAAGTAGTTTATTAGGATTAACAGAAAGTTTTTACCTTATTAAAAGTTAAGAAAAAAATGGTGGTTGTTAATATCAACAACGCGTTTTTTTTTGAAATGTTACGTGATTTTAACTAGCCCTTATCAATTAGTTCTAGTTAAAAAATATATTTTTCATTCTTTGTATATTTTCTTCAAATAAAGCTTTTATAGCAGATTTTTGGTCCAAAGTTCGAAGCGCATCTAATCAGTTGTAGGGCGGCGGTTTGCCGTGCTCCTATCCTATGCGGCTAGCCGAAGTTGTAGCTTACTATTCTTACACGGACCACGGTACGCGACATCGTATTGCACAGGCTGTTGCAAGTTCAAATCACCGCTGGGTCGTTGCCTTTTTTAAATTATTTTTTCTTGTTTGATTCACGCAAGAATATTTAGAACGCGAAAAAGTATGAGAAAGTACCAGCGACCTGTTTCGCCTTTTTTTTTATTATAATTCATCAGATATCCTTCTAGGGAAGTTGCCTGTTTGATATTTTACATTTATTTCTCTTAAAAGGACTGGCAATAGTCGCCGTATGTTGTAATTGTTATTTCAATGTAAGGCAATAAATTTACGTCAAAGTTCGATATTGAACAAAACGGTGCTAGACCAGCAATGTTTATAAATTATTGTAATTTTTTTAGTGCTGCTTTTTACGTAAACATTTAAATTTTAAATGTACCTACATAATTTGAAATCGTAAGATATAATACCACTTCGTGAATGGAATAATATAAACGTATTATGAAATTGGTTGGGTTTGAGTTGGTTTTTGTTGCTGAAAGCAAGAGTAGGTATCGCGTACTTTCACCGGCACGACCAACGCCCACTCCCGCGGTGGTCATTGCATGAAACCGCAAGACCTTTATTATAGACAACTCGGCACGCGTTTAAAATGAGAGGTGAAATGTGCGAAGGTCGCCACAGTCGTTAATAAAAAGTCAAGAACCAATTGAATTAGCCAAATATCTTAACTAATGGAGATCATTTATCCTTCTGTTATGGTGTAATATATTACAATGAATACGCAACCACATACATCCATTTTTGGAAAAGAACATTGAAAGTAATCATACATTTATTTTTAAAACAAAAATGTTGTTTTATATTCGACAAAATTTGTAATATTCAAGTAGAAAAGTTATATCATTGTTAAGTTAATGAAAATCAATTCTTCTATTATAATAATAACCAACGACAATGACTAATTTGGCTGGTTAAATGATTAAACAGATAAATCAAAGCAAAGTGTTGCAACGATCACTTGTTCCAATTATTATAAAGCATAGTTATAGAATAAATATACGAAAGAGCCTTCACTTTCCATAAACGAACTTTCGGGATCAACATTATCTCTCTCATTGAAACTTATATGTTGTACAGTGTGTTAGCCGGTGGTTAAATGAAACTTTCAATTATTTTCCATAGTTTGTTCATCGATCGAAACTTTCATGCCTGCTCGAATTTTAATAATAATTTACAATTTAATCAAGAAACAGTATTGTCAGAAAGAAATTCACTTAGTAGGTGGTATTTCCATGTTGAAAACGCCATTAAGTACGAAACTCGTCTTGTCTAGAACTGTAACGTCTACGTTTGCTGTCGTTGACTGATTAACGCTGTATTTCATCGATTAGGGCAGCTTAGGTATTTGCTAATCATTTCGTGTACCTAAAATATTAAAATCAAAATTTCAAGTTTGTGGTGCATAAATAATTATTTATGACAAGTAATATAACTAGTGATCCCGATTTTTCGATATACTTGAGTTGATTGCTAACGAGTGCTTATTAAGACGATAGTTAAATTAACTAGCTCGAGTTAACAATCAATCCAAGTTTATCGTAAAATCACTAGTGATTTGTTCTCTCATGAAATTGATTTGATTGGCTGGTGAAACAAAACACGAGCACTCTGATTATATTGTATTAATTGAACTTTTCACAAGAAAGTTCAGCCGCGAAGTATACCTACCAAATCTGGCGGACGTTTGACGGGTTGCGTTCAGCCACTCAAGATACCGTGACACTGAAATCAAATATCCTTCTCAGCATCAGTTTGACTCGCTGAGCTTACAGGTCGCAACTTTTACCTGTATTGCATTGTTGTAGTAAATTAATTGACTTTTAAATAAGTTTTTACAAACTAATGTAGTTTAAATGCAGAGACCAATATGGAAAGAGATCACTGGGGAAGGGAAGAAGGGGTGGGAAAGAGAAAGCAATAAAGAATAATATATTCATTGTACAATCTATAAATTAATAACAATTAAACCTCATCTAGTTAGATTAATGTTTACTTGCAAACGAAAGCAAACATTTATAAACAAACATAAATTATTTTCATGTAAACAGATATGTCACAGTTAGATGTTTTAGTACTCTCGGTCTAATCCGAACCCTTAACTTACACGGATTTTTGACTGCCGCAGAATTTTTCGTATTTGCAATGTTACATGTTATATTAGTTTAATTAAAAATGTAAAAATATAAGACAATTACTTTGAAATAAAATAAAATTCTAAGTAATTATCTACTTTAGCCTGAAACGTTGAAAAATTATATTTTCAGCCGGATTTTCACTAGGCCTACGTAATTTTGATCCAGGATAACGATTTTTTTATATGGAAAAGCGGCAATGTGTACATTTTTATTATTTGGGAAATACGACAAATGTCAGATTTTGATGTAGTCAAATTTGGCAATTTTTGAACTTTTTTGCACTCCTAATTAACGTTAATACATTTGTGAAGTATAAAACAGGTCCCGTAAAAGAAAATTTAAAAAAAAATGTACTGCCAGTTTGGAGTATGATTTATTTGAAAATTTCCGAAATTAACTTTTTGAAAATTTTTGTGCATAGTAAGTAAACATTGTGTTTCTCGATTTGTCCCTCGACCTGTTTTTGAGTAATAAGGCGATAAACTCAAACTTTTCAAAAAATCGTTGTGGCCGCCATTTTCAAGCTAAAAAGTTCGAAAAGCAGTGGTAAGTTTGCCCTAAAGTCTTCTGTTGGATTCCGTTTTCAAATTTATAAACTTGGTTTGGAAAAAAAATGCTACCAGAAAAACATGGTTTTCGGTTTCGAATTTTTTTAAAGTTTATTATGTCGTTGAATTTTTGACATATCCCCAGATTCTAAAGCTCATCGAAATTGGACCCTGGCGGTCCAAAACATGCATTTCCGTAAAAATCTCGATTTCGAACTTTTCATGAAATAAATACTTCCCTATACTGAAATTATAGGAAAGTAAAAAACAATTACGCATCGCGTTTTTGAGTTATTTATTAAAGTGACTAATTTTTTAACGACACGCCCTGTAGTTTTATTTTTTATTTTTGAATTGTAAGTCTTATTCTCCTCTAAAAGTACAAGGTCAAAATTCAATTAAATTAATAAATAACGCCATATTTTAATTTTTAATACTTCAATAACATAATCGTAACAGCCGTGGAATCAAAGCTAACTGTTTTATGGTATAGGTCAAAATATCATTAAATTAATATTTATAAGAGTAATTATTATAGTAACTGTTCAAATTGGCTACCATCATTATCTAGACAGCAGTGAATTCTTCTAACTACAGTACATTCCATGGTCAATGTCTACTAATGCGTTTCTAATGGATACGACTAAATCTTCTACAATATCAATAAATATTATTTTTTAGATATTCGCAAAGAAAAAAATCTAGCGGTTAATGTCAGGTGACCTTGATGGCCAATGTGTTCCAATTCATTCGTTTCCAAACTAATTATTTAATTAGGTACCTACTATACCACCATTAGATGGGGGTGCACCGTCCGTCCTGATGGTAGAATTACACTGAAGGAAAAATTAATATCTACACCAGCATTGCGTATTGAGTAAAATTATTCATCTTGAATGTTAAATGCTGTTGGCACAGCTGATAAATGTCAAAATATAAACGATAAAATAAGCGAATCTACCTTTTGTTTCTCCGCTGTTGCGATGATGTTATTAAAGTATTAAAAGTTAAGATATGGCTGTCTAGATAATGATGGTGCCCAATTAGAGCTGTTGCTATAATAATTACTCTTATAGATATTAACTTATGATATTTTGAACTATACCATAATAGCTTTTGTATCACGGCTGTTGCGATTATGTTATTATAAGTTAAAATATGGCGTTATTTGTTAATTTAATCATTTGTTGACCTTATATACTTTTTTAAAAGAGAATAAAATGTACAGTTTAAAAATATAAAAAAAATACAGGGCGTGTCGTTTACCAAATAGTCACTTTACAAATAACTCGAAAACACGATGCGCAATTGTTTTTAGTTTTCACAATCGTAACCAGTAGAAAACCACTTCTTTCCTAATTTAGCTGACGTTTTATCTTTAAAAATAAAAAATCTTGCAATAGTTTCCCGGTTCTCACGATCGCCCTGTATAGTGAATCCGGAACTCGGTGGCGTAGCAAACACTCCCGCAACCCCCGCACCGTGGGGGGGGGCGTCCAGGGGCCCTCACAAACTAAAAAAGGAAAAATGAAAAAAAACTACGGTCACGGCACGGTCATTGTACTTCAAAACATAAAACCATAAAAAAAATATTTTAATTTTTATTCTGAGTATGATATTTTGCGTCGATGCGTTACCGAAATGTATGATCTCACCTATCAGTCAACTCGATAATTAATAATGTCAGTAAAATAACTAGATAGTTCAATTTAGAAATAATTATTTGTTTCAATAAATTGTGAACGTGCATGTATCGATGTATCTACATATTAAAGGCGGAAAAGGCGTTGTATCAGCTTTCCGTGGTGGGGAACACACGGACCTCGAGTTGATAATACCACGTTCCAGTACTAGCTTCAGTCGCGGACCCGCTGTCGAGTGGCATATACGCAGCACGGAGCCGTGTTCACCTTTATTAATTACTTGGCCCACTGGCTCCACTAGTCTATATATTAAAGGCCGATCTTCGGTTTAACTTAACTTTCTGCTTGGCTGCCTGCGTACGCGGCCGACCTTTCTCTCATTAATCTCCTTCCACATGCGTTCAGTCTCGCCCTCAGCTGTCATGAGAAAATGCAGTGTTTGGTACGGCTTACTTTTAATATATTTGCTAACAATATTATTAGGAGAAATGCGTGGGGCGTACTCCACGGGCTCAGCTAATTAAATATTTCAAATATAATTGTGGTTTAATTTTAAAGTGTAAATTAAATATAAATCTAGCTAAACCACCAAGTGGCGCCCAAAAATGAAAATTGAGCATGGGACGAAAAACTAAAACAATAAACATTCACAAATTAGCAGCTTCTGAATCTAGTGGTAGAAGTAAATTTTCTGAATATGTTAGCGTCAGTGATGCGGAGAAACCAAATGAAATTGTTGAAGTAGGAGATCAAGCTGCAACAGAAAACATATATGGCTGTTTTCGAAATGCAATAATTGACGGTGCTAAAATTGGAAAAAAACGCAGGTTCTTGAAAAGATTGTTAATAGACAAAATTGTGTTTTTACCGCACAAGATTATCATAACAAAAATAAGGCAAGCTTACCTGTGTGTTACAGTTTTGGTAATATTTTAAATATTTAATAAAAATTCTGGTATGCGAATGTTAAACGTAGATATGTACTTTTTTTTACCTATAAGAAAACTGGAGATAGGTATGGGGGCCTATTATAAAAGTTTGCGGGGGGCCCTTACGGTTTGCATTACGCCACTACTGCCGAAACTGTCCCAGCTTTACGCGACAACGGGTTCTTACATCTCGACACGAATGTTAATGTAACTCTCACGTAGTGAGACGCGGCAGTTACAAGTTTTCAAAAAAAAACGTGCGGCGAAGGCCATGGGTTCCTCTAGTTTATATTATAAGACATGAAAGCAATCCAGATTTGTGGATATTTTATTTTAATTATTTATATTCGCGAGATTGTACTGTATAACACAGCTGATAAATAGGTTGCCTACTCTACACCACAGTATCTATTTCATAGTATAAAACTTTATAGTAGGAAATTTAGAACTACTTGATTATTTCTAATCTAGGTATATAGGTAATGTTGAGTCTTAACAGAGGGCTCCTCCTCTTACTTTGTCTTTCTTAGGACATAATTTTATAAACTTGTTGAACAGCTAAAGGTGATAATTAAAAAAAATATATTTTCCAGTTTCTTATACACGTTTTTATTTACAGAAAACCTAGCGCCGTCGGAATTAAAAAAATTACGTAATAAACAACGAAAAGCACGAAGAAAAGCTGAGCAAGAAAATGCACAAGCAGCTCAGGCGCAAGTAAAGCGTGAACAGTATCACAAATCAAAACAACAAGGAGATATTGAAGCTGATGCACCACAACTGGATGAACTTGTACCTGAAAAATTGGCGAAGGTTCGTAGAACTAACTATTATTCATTATCCTATACTTTTTCGTTCAAGTACGAATTTTGTTCGAAAAAGTTTGCGAATGAAATTCCCACTTGCGCTAAAACGGTCCAAATTTAATACCTACCGTTCGTGAATATTGCCAGTGTCCGTTCAAGTTAGATATTCGCGAATATTTTAAACGTTTCCGTCGTTACGAACGTTTTATTCGTTAATCTGGACGCGCCTTAAGCATTTGATATAATTTTTAATGTGTTTCCCGTACGTTTTATTGCTTAAAAATGCAAGCAATTCCTCTAGAACTATAGCAGTACTATTAGAAACTGGCACAAAATGCTTTGTGTAGGTACAATATTGTCATGACTTGTAACTTGCATGCAGAAATGTCTGTTGCTCGGATCAAATTATAGATAACATGATTACTATGTGACCTTTTTTGGAAACTGTGGTTATTACAAAAGATTAAATCCTTTTTGAGTTCTAGCAATTTATCAATCTATTTATCTTTTGTCTTCCATTTGTGATTTTTACTTTCCCATACTTCTACTGAAATAAGGAAAGTTATGATTTCATGCAAATTTTCGAATTTCAGATTTTAACAGAAATTCGCGTTTCGGGGTCTAAGTAACCCGAAAACTTGTTTTTTTTTTAAATGTCTGTCTGCGGGTGTGTGCGTTCGTTTCCCTATATCTCCGGAACCCCTTGACAGATTTTTATAAGATTTAGTGTGTAGAAGTTTTTTAGTTACATGTAGTTCTTTGTCAGGTCTTTACCTAGAACCGTAAGCGGAAATTAGACATGTTTTTTGATATAATTTTTTTATAAACCCTCCTTTGAAATTTTGAAAACACAGCTTTGTTGTAGTGAATCTAAAGGCAAATCAAATGGTTTTCCGGAATGCTGTATCTTCAAAACTAGGCCGCTACGAATTTTTGAAAATTTTGGCCTTAATGCCGGAATACTCAAAAACAAAATATTCAATCAATGGAAATTGTCATATTATTTAATAGTAAAGAACAAATTTGTAGTTCATTGCAAGCTCCATCGGCTCAGAAAGTTTTAAACAAATGGTGTAGGCAGTTTCTGAGGAATTATTTTTTGAAAATGTCCAAAATTTTAAGCTGCTAGTGTATTTCATCATCATCATCATGTAGCAGCTATTCGATCCATTGTTGGATATAAGCCTCCTCAAGTTGCTTCCATACTATGCGGTCCTCAGCTTGTCGGGACCATAGTTTTCCTGCAATTTTGTCTATGTCATCTTTCCATCTGGCTCTTGGTCTGCCTCTATTCCTTTTACCCTGCTAGTATATTTACGATTTTCAAATTTCCAAAAATGTTTTCACATTACTTGATTATGATTAAATCGGGCATTAAAGTTAAAATTTTCAAAAATTTGTAACGGCCTTTGTTTTGAAGTTACAGCATTTTGAAAAAAAGCATTTGATTTGTCTTTAGATGCACAACAACGCTATGTATTCAAAATTGTAAAAAAATGTTTAGAAAAAAATCTATACCAAAAACACAGGTCTCATTTCCATTTCCCGTTCCGATTAACGACCTTACAAAGAACCACCCGTAATTAAAAAACTTCTACACACCAAATCTTACAAAAATTGGTCAAGGGGTTTCGGAGCACCCACCCACTCACCCACAGACAGACATTATTAAAAAACCACTTTTTTTTTGATTCCTTGGACCTCAAAACGCGTATTTTTGTTAAAATCTGAAATTCGAAAATTTGCATGAAATCATAACTTTCCGTACTTCAGTAGAAAAAAGTATGGAAAAGTAAAAACCGATACTTTTTAATATCAACAACGCGTTTTCCGGAAATCACATCATTTTATCTACGCCTATCAATTTGCTCTAGTTAAAAAATGTATTTTTCATTCTTTGCATATTTTTGATAACTCTTTAAGTAAACTATTTTTATCGATTTTTAGTCCAAAATCCGAAGCATCTAACCAGCTGTAGGGCGAACGGTTCCGTGCGCGCATGCGGTTTCGCCGAAGTGATATTAGCATTCTTATTCGGTATGCGACATCGTATTGCACAGGTTGTCGCTGTTTATCTTTACTAAGGCGTCACCTTTTTAAAACTTTATTCGTGTTGTAATTTTTTTTAAACAATGTTATTCAGTTATTTATTGGCGCGAGAATACTTTAAACGTAAAAAGTATGGTAAAGTACTACCGACCTGTTTCCCCCCTTTTTAAAATGCAGTATGTTTTATGGCATTCTAGGATTTTTTTAAATAGTATTTTAGGAAACATTGCTCCCTAAATCTTTCAAAACTGTTTATTAAAACTTGGTCATAATACTATTTTTACTTCCCCATACTTTCAGTATAAAAAATGTTATATTTCGAGATTTTAATGAAAAACTTGTTTTTATAAAATCTGTCTTTGTATGTGTGTGGGTGCGTATGCTTGTTCGTTTTCTAGTAACTCCTAAATGGATGCTCCGATTTAATCAAATTTAAACTGTGGGGAGGGGGTATATCAAAGATTCATTTGGAAAATAAACTTTCAAAAATCCCAAACTGAAAACTGAATCAAGACTTGTTTTTTAATAATCTTTTTTATTAGTAACTGTTTTTTATAAATCTGAAAACGGATCTGATACGAGAATCCAACGCTTTTTATTACGTTCCTATACTTTCAGAATAGGGAAGTATTGATTACATGTAAATTTTCAAAATCGAGATTTTGACGGAAATACATGTTTTGAACCTCTAGGAACCCAAAAAAGTGGTTTTAAAAAAATGTCTGTTCTGTGGGTGGGTATGTGCGCTCCATAACTCCCAAGCGGATGGTCCGATCTCCATGAGCTTCCACATGTGGGGGCACATCCAAAAATTTATCAGGAAGTAAGCTTTTAAAAAAATCCAAAACCAGAAACGAAAGTTGGACATGTTTTTTTGGTATCTTTTGTTTTCAGAAATTGGATTTTCTTAATTTGTAAAGGGAATCTGATAGAAAAACAACGTCTTTTCCCCGAACTTTTGGTTGGTTCGTGTCCCAGTCCACTAATTTGTGACGCCTTCTATAAATTTTTGAGAATCGAAAATTTACGCCCCTTTATTTAATAAACGGGAAACGATAAAAAATTTCTGTTTAAGCTAAATTGCTCATGAATGGTAGTAAAATAAAGTTCGCAGCTTATTTGTTAGATGATTATATGAGTTTATTTTCGCCTTCTCACCCAAATTTTGGCAGACGAATTTGTGCTTTCGTTTTTTAGTTTTCTTTAACCCAAGGAATCTTTTTCCAAAAAAATAAATCGATTTTTTAACCGACTTCAAAAAAAGGAGTTCTCAATTCGTCTGTATATATTATATATTTTTTTTAATGTATGTTCGGGCATAATTTTTTTGTTTATGAACCGATTTTAATGATTCTTTTTCGGTTGGGTTCAGTATAGTTCCAAGGTGGTCCCATTTTAATTTCATTGGTATTGGACCTTGAACTTCGAAGATACACCGGGGAACTCCTCAAAATCTATTATGTTTTTTTATACAACAATTTAATACTTATTTGTTGTTCCGTTTAATGTAATTAAGAAATTATTGTTTATTATATAATTATTAATTGTTTTATAATTTTGAAGTCGGTGCCAAGTAAAACATAAAAATTCGAATCTAATTTGTTATTGTAGCAAGGTATATAATTTTTGTTTTACTTGGCATCGACTTCAAAATTATAAAACAATTAATAATTATATAATAAACAACAATTTCTTAATTACATTAAAGGGAACAACAAATAAGTATTAAATTGTTGTATAAAAAACATTTATTTATTCCTTTTTAGTTAACTTATGTTACTTTTGTGTTTTTATTTGAAGTCGGTTTTCTTTTTTTTTTAAAGTTAATTATTCTCATATAAGCAGCTCGCGCTGACCGAGTGGGCGGCTTTAAATAATGCGAACCGGACCAACTACATTACGCTGAAACAGCCGCAAGCAGTGAGGTGGTGGCTATGGTATAGGTCGTTGTGACTGCACACCATGTGCCATTTTCGTTGCACGATCGGTATCTATACAACGTGTTGCATTTGCCTTTTGCGGAGTTATAATAATAATAAAATGTTAACCAACAAACACACGGCTTAAACGCCAATTACATGAAGCAGGTAAAACAAAAAATAAATAACAATAGTAATATCAGTGTGGGTTTGTTTTGTACCACCACTAGGGCTAGAACGTTGTCCGTAAATACTTTTGAACATAGGAAAAGTAAAATTTTGCAAGTATAGGAAAGTCCAGGCGAAGTGCTTCGCTCATTTTTTATAAACCACTTTTTTTGGGATCCTGGAAGTCCAGAATGTATATTTCAAAATCAAAATATGCATGAAAGCAATACTTCCCTATACTAAAAGCGTAGGGAAGTTAAAAAAATCAGATTTCTTGTTAGTAATAAAGTTAACTTTCATTTAAAAAATGTTGTTTTTATATTTAGGTAGATGATCCACTTGAACAAGCCATAAAGTTCCTTCAACCTCTTCAAAATCTAGCACAAAATAGGATAGAAACGCATCTTATGGCATTCGAAATTTATTACAGAAAAGGTGAGTTTTCCTGCATGTCTATTAATTTAAAGATTCCGTTTGTGAATATTTTATACTTCCTCACTCATTAAACGAGATTTCTTGCAAGTGTGATTGTTATTTAATCGATAATGATGTTCAAGTTAAAATTATTTACTTTCAGAAAAAATTCTTCTAATGCTACAATCTCTCAAACGAGCCCATAGACTGGATTCTGCGAATCCAAAACTTCATTCTTGTTTAGTACGCTTCTATAGAGTATTAAACCAAAACAAAGATGGCTTAGATCCTATTGTGATGGAAGTAATTGAACAGGAAAAGATTTCATTGTTTGTGACTAAGGATGCCATACAATTAAATAGGGATTACCTGGATACGTATTGCGACAGTTTAGAAGCTGTACTTGAAGGTGCAAAGATGTTGTATTTTTTAAATCCCAAAACACAAAGTACCGCACTTGGTCTTGTTACTGGTCTTGACAATAAATATCAGGATGTAAATATAACGGTACGTATTAGCGAACGCATAAATAAAGTTTGCTAATATTAATTCATATTTCAGACTTGCAATGGCGTACTGAAATCACTAAAAAAGGGAGACTTTGGACAGTGCGACTCTCAAGTAGAAGAATTCATGAGCAAATGTCAGGCACTATTTCCACATGCTGTGGAATTTCGTTCAGCAAGTAGTACATCAGTCTGTGAAAGCAATCACGTACCACCAGATCAAGACAATTACAGTAGTAACTGATGTCGTTTGCCTAAACCCAGACTCAAGGGAATAAATTTAGTGCTTGAGAAATCATCCGTTCAGTTATGGATGGTTACAGCTGTGAAAACAGAGACTTCAAATAATGTTAATTCATAATAGGTTACCTGTTACAAACAATTGAAAATGTTTTTTAAATTTACACTGCTTTAAAATTCTGGTTTTGTTGAACTTTTACCACTAAACATTTCTTGTAATTAAAAAAAGTGGGATAACATGTGACATCAATTATAATCGAAGACCAGGGGGAAAAAAGAGAGAATGTTGATTCATCATACTCTTCCTTTTTTTCGCATGATCTTCATTCAATTTGTGTTTATTAATCTGATTTATTGTGGGATACATACTTGAAATATTTATTTGTATATTATTTTACCTTTTCCAATCCAAAATGATTTTACCTCCAATTAAAGTGCAAATGTAATATAAAATTATTTGTTTTAATCAGCATAACTGTAATAATCCTTAAGGACTCCATCAATAAAATTTAAAGAACCGATTAATAATATAAATTTTGAACAGTTTGTAGATGACTTCCTGAATCACGGTGCTACCACTAGTGTTGTCTATAAAATTGCAAAATAAATAACAGTGTTAGAAGAATATTTAAACAAAAATGCACTATGTAAACCTGTATGTGGTTTTGTATTATGTAAATAGTTTAATTAAATTTTAATAACATATTCTTAACTACATTTCCCTTCTCACACAATATCTCAAACTTACACAAGATCGATATTTTCAAGATAAGGTAAGCTATAAAGTATGTACAGGGTGGCCTAAATTTGTTGGTATTGCAGGATATCTCGGTTATCATTGCAAAACTTTTTGTTTTTATAAAAAATTACATAACCTTCTGCCTTTTCGTTTACCTAATGTATCTAAAGACCAAAGTAAATAAAATAGTGTTTTGTTTTGCTTCCATCAGTTCATGGCCTACTAGAATGTTTTCAAAATAAATGACATGGTCTGTTCATGACACTCTTATGAAATTTCTATTTTCTGTAATAAAATGCTCAAAACTTAAACAAAATGCAAAGTGTGACACATCGTTGAAATCAGAATTAAAAACTCTATTCAAAAATGAAAAAATTTAAAAAAGAAAAAGTTGACAGTCGAAAATGAGCAATGGTAACAGTTATACCAAATCTGATTAAAAATTTAGATTCAGCATGAAAAAGTGTCCTAATAATGCGTTAACTAGAAATATGTAATATAAATGATAAATGAGTTACAGCCGAAAACAAAAAATCCAAAATTTCAGAAACTAAGTAAGATAGCTTTAATTTTTTTCAGATTTATTAATGGGCATCCACAACTTTTCTCTAATTTAACCATCGCCGTATCTCTTCAAATAAGATCCCCATAGTTAACACGCAATTTGATACATCCTGTATTTTTTGAAAAAAAAAATTTTTTTTTAAATTTGAAAATTTTCAAAACTTCAATATTTTTTGACAAATTTATATGTTTGGCATATTTAAATATTTGAAAATTTTGATCTTAAAATTTTTTTATATGCATTTTTTTGAAAATAGTGAAAGATGAAAATAATCAAAATTTTGCTAATATTCATATACAGGGTGTGTATAAATTGGCGAAAGAACTACACGTGGCGATGCTGGTCATAAAATTCTGAGTCGAAAATCTTAATACCAAAATATTGTACCATGCTTCCTGGGTTTGCACGGGATCATTATCATTATCTGTTGACAGAAAGAGCTGCAAATTGGAAGAAATAAGAATTGTAACAAATATTTTTTCATAGATGTTGTTTTCCAGCCCCAAAAGCGTGTTTTAAACATTTCTTCGTTAACTTATTATTGTAAAAAATACATATGGCAGCATTGTAAAATAATAATTATTCAAGAGTGATGCGACTCTAAATTACTTCTGTCTTGATAACGTCAAAGTTTGACAAGTGTCAAAATTTGTAATTGGACTTGCTTTTTCTATCATCGTTGCTTTTATCGTAGTTATTAGTATTAATTATTATTATTTTCGTTTTCTCCTTTCGTTCGCTAATAATGGATTTTAGGTTCAATGATCCTTAGTTACCTTGCATTATAACCAAACATCTGTGGTGTGTGGATCCAATGTTGTCAAATGTACGTTCCTTTAAAAGGACATAGGAAGCACACCCTGTATTTAAAAAAAATTTTTGAAATGACAATTTTTAACATTTTGGAAATAAGAATTATTAACAGTTTTGGACAGTAGTTTGAAGATTTTGACAGTTACAAAATAATTTAAAATATTGACCATTTTTGGAAATTTTTAGAAGTTTTGAAGATTTTTTAATTTAAAAACTTACGAAGTTATTAAAAAATTTTGAAAATTGTTAATTTTTAGAAAATAGAAAGATTTTGGTAATTTTAAAGTTTTTAAAATTTAAAAGTTTTATTTTTAAAACTCAAGTATTTTCAAACATTAATATTTTCCAAAAAGTTGGTAATTATCAAATTTTAGGGTTATCCACAAAATTTTTGAAACAATAAATTTTTTTGTTTTTATTAATTTCTAATTACAACCTATTCGATGAAATCTAAAATCGATTTCATAACTTTTCCAAGAAACTGTACAGGTAAAGGTCCAAAAGGACACTTCCCACAGGTGTGTTCTCAATGTAAGGTTGTTTCTATTGTCATTTATCATGTTTATGTCGAATTTGAAGCGGAAATTCATAAATTTATGAAACAGCAAAAAATCGTTGCTGGGGAGCAATGACAGAGGGGAGATAGCGATTGTGCAAATCCAAAATTCATACATTTTTGAAATACCAAAAAATCGTTGCTGGAGGGGACACTGGGGGGTAGAGCAAAACCTCCTCCCCCATTGTTTCAAGCAGTCGCCTGTTTTATGTTATTTTGTGTTCTCTAGTTGCAACCAATGTTTATTCGTTGAAATCTCAAAATTGATTTTTTGACATTCTTACACCTTTGGGTGATTACCCAATTAAACTGTTCAGGTAAATGACCAAAAGGGAACCTCCCAGTGATGTTTTCTCAATGGAAAGTTGTTTCTAATGTCATTTAACATGCTCGTACCGATTTTGAAGCCCAAATTTAAAAAAGAAAATTGGGGGGCAGTGTGGGGTGATACAGAGATCGCATTTGCGTAGATTGGGTATTCGACATGTGTAGAACACGAATTTAAGTTTTTTTTCAAGCACATTATATTGTAGAGCACTCCTTCCCTCACCTGACTTTTTTGTTTCATCCGACTGCAATCACCAGTCTGTTGAGCCTAAGTTGGGTTTTCTTCATTAAGGCATATGGGCTGTAAAGTGTATACATACATGCACACACACACACACAGTACCACTGCAGCACCAGCTTTATTGCCCTAAAACCGTTTATTAGTCAAAATGTTTGCCATTAAAGTACCTTTCTTTAAGGCATAACTCGTATATCGGCCAGTAAGCCCCTAAGCAAAAAAAAACGTCATTAAAAGCCATATTTTTGCATTTCAGAAAGTATATAATTTGTTATACTCATTTCCGATGCAATAGGTTTGACTTTTATTTATTTTTGTTTTACTAATCAGTAGGCTATGAATTTAAAAGATTTATCAAAATCAGTAGAAACAATGAAGTCTATAATACATTATAAAAGTAACTGAGAAATATCTAGTTTTAAGTAAAAATACAAAACAAAACGTAAACCACGTATAAAATACATTTAACAGAGATTTCAGCATTTTTATAACAAATACATTGATATTAACTTTAACAATGCTCAAATTGTTCTCAACTTTTGATACATCTTACACACTTTCTTCTTATTGACGTTATTGTATTTGTAAGATGCACCAGCCTAACAGGCCAGGACATATAAACTCTTTTCTGATGTTCTTCTATAGAATTTGATGGAACTTTGTAAATTTCTATTTAAAAAGCTCCATCCAAAAAAGACTAAATACGTAAGATCTCTACCATCACTAGAAATAAATGCTTTGTCTCTCCCATTTTATTTACATGGGAAAGTTCTTATTTGTGGCGCCAGAGTGGTCGGGTGGTTGGTTAGGGCACTAGGCTGCTAAGTGGAAGGTATCGAGTTCGAGACGGGATGCCTGGAGGATGGCCTACCCAGTCGCTTTTTAAAAATTGGGATCAAAGCCCGTGATGGGTGAGGGAAGTAAAAAGTGGTGCTTACCACACCACCCCGCACTTGATGAAAAGTGCGAGATGGCTGGGTATCAGAAGCGATGATCGGTGGCCCTGACCCACTGATAGGAGTGGAGTAATAAGAACTTTCTAATTTAACATTCCCAAAATGTTCAGGCTAATTTCCTGATCATTGCATTCGCTGATAACTGCAGCCATGAATAGTAGATGGTGCTCTAAACACTTACCTTTTTCAATCCCTTATTATGTTAAAAAGAAATAAATTAAACGATTACAATAAGAACTAAAAATGTTTGACTTTCAAATAAAGGCATTATCTATCTCTAATAAACACTTTTCGTAAAAGAAAGACATTTATTTTTTATTATCTCCGAAGCTTAATATTGAAAATTAACGTGTCGTACTCAAAATCTGCATAATATGACATATTGATATTTAACAAACTTTAGAGTTATCAATTTAAATAAAATATGGTAATGGTGTTACGTTACTACATGTACATCCTTCCATAACAGTTTAATAGACCATTTTCAGCATCTCCATCGATCAATTAAAATAGAAAACATATAGACCTTTAAATTAGGACCCAACGTCCACCAATATAGCTGACCACGTCAACTGGGCGTTATGGACTCGGTGGGCGTTGTGGACATATTGAATATTGTAGCCCCTGAGGGTAGTGGGCGTTATACCCATCGATCATTGTGCAAGACGATAGACATGAGCAGGCATTGTGTCCATGGTGGACGTCATGGGCATAGTGGACGTTGCGGCCAATATTCAGAGTGGGCATTGTGTCCCCGGCGATATGGATCTACAAAACACATGATGGACGTTGTGGTCATTGTCAATTAGGTTATATTAGAAAGTAAACAGTTAGTAATGATTATCTGTATATAAAATACTTAATTTAAGCTTTTCAAATTCACAAACATTTAAAAACTGTAGATACCGTTAATGAATGAGCAAATTGATCTCTTAAATTCTCCTCTATTGGACATTTTGAAATAAGAAATCAAGTCATCTGCAGACGATTACCGAGATCAAGTCACCATAAGTTCTATTGCCATAACAACACTAACTGTTTACTTTCTAATATAACCTCTGACAATGGCATGTAAACATGCCGAAATATGTATAAGGGTAAAATAAATAAAAATTGTTATAGTAATTAAGTATTTTATATACAGATAATCATTAAATATGGACTTTAACGAAGTAAAGCTAGAATTTATAAATAAACAGATAGTGTTGTTGTAGCAATAGAACTTGGTGACTTGATCACAGTAATCGTCTGCAGATGACTTGATTTCTTATTCCAAAATGTTCAATAGAGGAGAATTTAAGAGATCAATTTGCTCATTCATTAACGGTAAGTAGTTTTTAAATTTAATATAAAACCAAAATTTTTCATTTAATTTAAACTATATATCGATAGACATTTCATTTTTTCCAAAATACGTGATATTTGTCAATCATAGATATCCCATTGCCACGCCACTGGTTTCGGCAGACCCTGTATATGCTTTATTTTGCAACATGAGCATTTAGCGGTTTTTTGCTCAATTAAATACAATTTTATATAAAAATATATATCTAGAAAAGCAACCAATTTACTTCAAAATAAAATGAATATAAAAATAAAAACTATCTGCAATTCACAAAACAAGTCCAGGAACTCTATTTGCGTGTTTCATGACGTGTGAATAAGCTGGCAAAGATTGGTTGTTTATATACGGAAAGGATTGTTTTGGAATTGCGGTGAATCATACAACGTGTTTCAAAAGTTTGCTGTGTTATTGTGAAAGTTTTACACGTCATATTTTCCTAATTGAACCACGTAAGAGGACTATGATATATGATCACGTGTTTTACTACAGAAGGATTTTAGTAACATTAAAGAGCTCCGTTATGTAGACATAAAATTTCCAAATAGCCCTATATAATCACAGTTCGGTGCACTAAATCCGTTCCGTATATTTTATATTCCGTTATCTGCTAATCAGCAGCCGCACTGTATTAGACATCGTTAGGCATTAGGTGTGGTTTTACGGTGTTTTAGGAGTAGTGCCTAATTTTATTCTTTTGAAGCTATTAATTGTCGCACGGTAGCAGAATGGCTTTTGCTTCGGCTATGCCCAGTAGAGAATTTTTGTGGGATGTTTTTACAAGGTGATTTATTTTCTGCATAACCTATAAATTCAAGTTTGACAATGTTATTAATTTTTAGGGTTGATCGAGACAGAAGTGGATATATTTCTGCAGAGGAGTTGCAAGTTGCGTTGTCCAATGGCACTTGGAGTCCGTTTAATCCAGAAACTGTACGTTTAATGATCGGTATGTGTAAATTTAAAAGTGTAGTTTTGATGTCCGTCGATGTTGAACCACTTTGATTGATATTTTTCCAACCAAACGCATAATTTTAATTATCCATACATATATAAAAGCTCAAAGGGTTTTTTCTCCGGTTCCTCCAGCGGCTACCGCTTCACCAATTTGGACCATTTTTTTTCAATGAAAGGTCAAACATTTTTATATTTTTATTCTACGTTGATTTTTCAATAATAATTATTTTAATTTATAATATATATGAAAGTCTGCTAAACGCGCTTTACTTGAGGCGACATCTACAGCAACGTCGCGTCTCCCTTATGGAACTAATGCATCACGTGACATCATTTAGCCGGTTCTGTCAACGCACAGTCTGTCAGTGCATTGTGCGCTGGGGTAACACTAGTTACTTTTAATTACTGTGTGGTTTAATTAATTGTTTTATAGATATTTATTATTACAAACATCATAGGCTTTAAATATTCAATTAAAATTTTTTTTTCCACGTAAGGGTGTGGAATAGATCTAGCTAAGCAATTGCTTCTTTTCATTATAGGCATGTTTGACAAGCACAACAGAGGAACCGTTAATTTTGAAGATTTTGGTGCACTTTGGAAATATGTAACTGACTGGCAAAACTGTTTCCGATCCTTTGACAGAGATAGTTCAGGAAATATTGACAGAAATGAATTAAAGACTGCTCTTACTACGTTCGGATATCGTTTGAATGATGGAGTTATTGACATATTGGTTAGGAAATTTGATCGACATGGTCGTGGCACCATTCTCTTTGATGATTTTATACAGTGTTGTATCATACTATATGTAAGTAATAAAAAATCAACTTTAATAGAAATTTTATTATTGCTTTTTTATTATTGTTTTAGACCTTAACTGCTGCATTCCGACAGTATGATACTGATCAAGATGGAGTAATTACAATTCATTATGAACAATTTTTAACTATGGTCTTTGGGTTGAAAGTCTAAATGCTACTACTACTGACGATTTTGTATGAAAATTGCGTATTACAATTTAAGTTCAAATGTGTGTATTAGCTATTTGTAAGTTTGGTTAACAGTCTTGGTGAAACTACTACTGTCTCTATTTTTGTATAATGTAGTTAATTATGTATTTTAAAATATATTTCTAAACTGTTCTGTTGCTAATTGATATTCGTTATCTTTTAATAAACATGCTGGTTATATCCAAGGTCCAAACTTTTAGTCCCAAAATGGCAAATTTTTTGTTAATATTCAATAAGTAAACAAAAACCATGGACTTGCTCATCTATTAAGTTATACGTGAAACATGTTGCACGATTTTGCAAGGTTTTTGTACAACTGCAATAGTTGAGATACATCGTTTTGTTCAGTGTTACTTTATTATTGAGGCAGGTCAGAAGTTCTGCACTTCGTATCTTGAGATGGACGAAGAAATAAAGCATTGTAAAATGCAGGAAGAATTGGTATTAGATAAAGAAAATAAATAGATTAAAATGACATATTAATACGATTGTTGCGTGTAGTACTTTTAAAACCTGTGACCATTCATATTCTATTGTTCTATTGTTTTTATCGCATAGATAATTTGTTTTAAATTCTTTAGAAGCAACATGTATATTTACAGGAATTATGCGGGAGTTTATTATTAATTTATTGCCTTATATTTTTTGATGAAGTTAGCTATAATAATCTTAGTTGGAAAGTTTAGTTTTTTTATAAGGCGCAATTTACGCCAAATTCAAAAATTTTAAAGAAAAAACTAAACAGGAAAATTTCCTAAAGAAAAATTGTTTTAAAAAACTAGCTTTTTTTCTTTGAAAATTTATCTTTAACAAAAAACATTTTTCTTTATCCTTTGTGATTTTCTGCCAATAATGGTCAGCAAACCGACAAAAATTAACGAATACATTGTTTAATGTAGATATTTATTTCAATATATCTACTAAACATTCAATAGGTAGGTACATATTTTGTTAGAAAAAATTTAACAATGGCAAACAAATAACAAAAGATATAAAAAAGTAACATAAACTTTCTCTATCACTAAGTCCTACTCATCATCTTCATCTGAGCTCTCACATTTATTTGAATTTCTTATTTCTGGTAATAAGCCAGTTTTATCACTTTTAATTTTGTCCAAAAAATCAGTACAGAGAACTTCTTTGTAATTCTATACTACAGACAATACTTATGCAACAAATTTTCCAACATTAGCATTATGGGTCGGGATTGCAAAAAAAAATTGACAGAGTTTTGGAATTGGCTCTGATTGGTATTCAGAGTTATCCGGTATCTTAAAATATTGACTATGTAGCATTTGTCAAACGTTTTTACTTTCCCATACGGCCATACTTCTACTGAAGTAAGGAAAGTTATGATTTCATGTAAAATTTAGAATTTCAGGTTTTAACGGAAATACGTGTCCAAGGAACCCAAAAAAGTGGTTTTTAAAAAATTTCTGTCCTTGGGTGGGTGTGTTCGTTCCCCTATATCTCCGGAACCTCTTGAACGATTTTAATAAGATTTGGTGTGTGGAAGTTTTTTAGTTGCAGGTAGTTCTTTGTAGTGTTGTTAATCGGAGCCGGAAACGGAAATTAGGCCAGTTTTTTTGGGAATTTTTTTACTAAACACTTTTTAGTAATTTTGAATACATAGCGTTGTAGTGCATCTAAAGACACATCAAATGCTTTTTTCCAAATGTATCTTCAAAATGAAGGCCGTTAAGAATTTTTGAAAATTTTAACTTGAATGCTCGATTACTCAAAAACAAAGTATCCAATCAATACAAATTATCATATTATTTGATAGGTCTTAATAAGTATAATCAAGTGATGTAAAAATATTTTTGGAAAAATGAAAATTGTAAATATACTAGCGGTTCAAAATTTGGACATTTTCAAAAAAAAGTTCCTCAAAAACTGCCCACACCATTATTTCTAAACTTTCTGAGCCGATAGAGCTTGCAGTGAACTACAACATTTGTTCTTTATTAATTTCCCAAAATTTAAATATACTATAGCGGTTTAAAATTTGGACATTTTCAAAAAAAAGTTCCTCAAAAACTGCCCACACCATTATTTCTAAACTTTCTGAGCCGATAGAGCTTGCAATGAACTACAACATTTGTTCTTTACTAATTTCTCAAAATTGTAAATATACTAGCGGTTCAAAATTTGGACATTTTCAAAAAAAAGTTTCTCAAAAACTGCCCACACCATTATTTCTAAACTTTCTGAGCCGATAGAGCTTGCAATGAACTACAACATTTGTTCTTTACTAATTTCCCAAATTTCACTCTGACGACCTCTAGGAATTTTTGAAAATTTGAAGTTTATTAATTTTTTATTCCTAAACGCAAACGCCGATTGTTATAAACTTTTATCAGTTCGATAGTTTATTTAAAGTACTTATTAGGATCAGCGAGAATTAAAACGATTTTGAAAATTAAGGAAAAAAACGATACTTTTTAATATCAACAACGTGTTTTCCGGCAGTTACGTAATTTTAACTACGCCTATCAATTACCTCTAATAAAAATTAATATTTTTCATTCTTTGCATATTTTTGACAACTGTATAAATAAAGCCGTTTAACTATTTTCGTGAGTGCATTAAATACCTTAGCGCCTTTCACGTCGCGTCGTAGGAGCGCGCGCAGCTTGTAAGTAACCAACTCTTGAGTCTGCAGCGGGCTTGTACCGGCTAGATTAGATGTAAATTTCCATCACTTCTTGACGCGAGAATATTTAAAACGTAAAAAGTATGGGAAAGTACCAGCGACCTGTTTCTCCCATTTTTTGAAGTAACAGTCGTTCATTTCTGCTCAAAATTTTTTAAATTGCAAAACTGATCAACACACTTTGTATCTCGCTAAACAAGTGCATGGTGCAGGCGCTGTTAGCGTTAAACCATAACCATACAAGAAGGCGTTGGTATAGATGGGTGATTCTCAAAAAAGTACTGCAATGTTATGCCACCATTTTGAAAGAATAATGAATTGTTTTTTCTCCGTTTTATATAGGATCTTTTAAAATATACCCTTTTCTTACTTCTACACTACTAACATGAAAGAAAGCTGATGGAACCAAAACTTGAACATTTATTACACATAATATTATAATTTTAACCAATTACTGAGAGTCCCCGTTGTTATATGCTATACTTTAAGAGCAGCTACTTTTGTTCTAAGCAAGACCAACTTCTTTTTGCTGTCTCTCTCTCTCTTTATCTTTCACCTCTTATACCCGATAAAAATTTATCTAACAGCACGCTGTATTTATAACTTACAGCTCGATTGCGCTTTCGTAAAAAATACCTATAGCCCCTCATTAAATAGGTGTCCCTAAAAAGTAGCGTCGTTAGCCTGGCACATCTTTTAATAATCATATAATAGCAGGTGCGTAAATTGTTGATAGTATTGTCGCGTCATCTTTTTTTTTTTTTTTTTTAATTTTATCATTTCGCGCTTCGACTGCCAGGGTCATTAGCGCAGGTGTTGATTAGACAGATACATTTATAGTTTTAACGAAAGTTAACAAATTGGTAACACTGGTTTCTGTGTTCTTGAACACGGCTTCCATGTTGTCTGGTAG
Source organism: Ctenicera cuprea (assembly GCA_958336395.1). Taxonomy (NCBI): domain Eukaryota; kingdom Metazoa; phylum Arthropoda; class Insecta; order Coleoptera; family Elateridae; genus Ctenicera; species Ctenicera cuprea. Next base: position 19,074,443 of record OY284488.1, on the reverse strand, counting down.
GAGATTGTTTATCCTTTGTTGAGAGAAATTTGGGCACTCAATAATTATGTGTTTAACTGTTAACTGAACACTACACAGTTCACAGGTTGGAGGATCCTGACGTTGTAGAATATGGTCGTGTGTGGCACAGATATGTCCAGTTTTTAATCGGTTTAGTTGGGTTTCTTCCTTGCGGGTTAGTTGGGTCTTGAGTAACAATTTTTGTGGGTGTGTTTTTACACTACGGAGTTTGTTCCCTTCTATTACGTGCCATGACTGGTTCCATTTATCAGTTATTCTGTTTCTTACAGCTGCCTTCATGTCTCGCCCTTATGCTATTCGTCGTTTGGTTTGTGGTAATTGTGCGTTTGGCCGCTTCATCGACTTGGTCGTTTCCTTTTATCCCTATATGAGATGGAATCCATATAATGATTAAACTGTTTTGATTTTCTACAAGTTGATTAAAGAGAAAGTGGATTTCGGAGACATATGGGTGATCGTTGGTTACCTACGTCTTTGATGCTTTCGATTGCACTGAGCGAGTCTACCATGAGGATGTATTTATCTGGTGGTGAATTGTTTATATATTCAAGGGCTTTTTTAATAGCGTGAAGTTCTGCAGTATATGTTGAACTGTTCACATTTAGTTTATAGGATTCAATGTGATTACCCCCCAGCTAACATGGTCACGTAATTATGACGTGAATTTTTGGTCACCCATTACGTCAGTTATACCTTAGATATGACGTAAGTATGACGTAATTATGACGGTAAAATGTCACAGACCAATGACGTCATACTTTTATGTAAATATGACGTCATTCACTCACCAATTAATAACTCTCAATAACGTAAGAAAGACGTCTTTTTCACCTATAAATCACTTATTAAAGACCAGTAATAGACGTTCTACTAACAAAAGGAAAGTAAAAAAAATACTGTAAATGCTATAATTTTATTGGAGGAAATTAATATATTATACAAGGAAATAATAATATTACCAAGAAGTTATACAGTAGCACAACACTGAACTTAAAACTTACACTACAGTTTGATTCTAATGAGTTAAAATTGTGTTATAAATTTAAGCACCAAACAAAGAAATAATTAGGTATGCAATAGGCATGTCTAAACAAACTTACATTTTTGACCGAAAATGTAATGTAAAACCCCATGTAAAAGTTATGGCTTTGATATTCTTAATGTAGAAATTTATCAGGTATACTTAAATTTTATGATTTTCGAACTCAATATAAAAGATGATACAGCTTCATTTTTTCTTTGAAAATCTGCTCCTGCTGTTTTTCTTAACTTGTTTTCAAAACACTCATTATCTTCGTTGCTCGACTCACAAATAATCCTACGGGGTAGTCGAACTTGCCTTTTTAAAGGTTCTTCATCTATGTCAGTTTGCACATCTGAAGTTAGTTCGGACTGCTTTAGCTTTTTTACAGCCTTTACGTAGTCATCTAATAAAATTGCAAATGACTTTAATAAGTTGGATTACTTGGAAAGTAGTTAAACTATAACAACTACACTCACCACATTCAAAAAAGCTACGTTTTATTGAATACAACTGCCATGATGATAAATCTACTGGTACTTCTAATTTTTTAGTGCCGCTGTTTAAAAGGTGGCCAAAACACTTCACGTTTTCGTGGCGTTAGCCATAAGCTGTTAACCAATGCAACACCACCACCAACGCTCTCCTCAAATTCAACGCCCACAAATACCATGCTTGTACAACAGACTACGGCAGATACGTACGAAACCTGGAATATTAAACTTATTATCCTTTGTTCATACAGTATGATCTACAACATTTTCGATAGGGGTTGGCCATGGAAAACAAAACTAATGTCAAAACTTCTAATTCTAATAAAAAATAAAATTTTTTTTTCCATGGCCAAGCCTTATCGAAAAATTTGTTAATCATACTGTACATCTCCCCTAACAAATAAGAATAAGCCATACATTTACCGATTAATACTAAGAACACGGTTAGCAAGTTTTGCTTTACCGCGTAAACAACGTGCAAACAAAAATTGAGGTTATGTATATTATGTATATTATATTATATATATCCCATAATCTACTGTGGGCATTAAAGTCTCCTACCAGAATGTAGGGGATGGGGAGTTGATTGATTAGGTTCTCTATATCTTTATCTTCCAAAATAAAATCAGGTGGAATGTAAATGTTACAGATGGTTGTTTTATGAGGGTACCACACATTAATGGCTATAGCTTCTAATTTGCTGTTTAAGTGTAGTGGTTCAGAATGGATATTTTGTTGAACGGCAATGCTGACTCCTCCACTGGCGTGTTGGGCTAGTCTACATCTGTTGTATGTATTGTAACTTTTTAAGATTGTATTTTTATCTACTTTTAAATGTGTTTCCTGTAAACAAAGTACATCTGGTTGATGGTCCGAGAGTAGAATTTGTAGGTGATTTATGCGGGTGTAAAACCCATTGCAATTGAACTGTATTAACTTTATAGTTTATATTTAGAAATAAATGTCAGAGTCCATTATTTGGGACTCAGAAGCCGACGTGGTTTGGCTTGTGATACTCTTCAGTGTTTGTTGTTTGTTAATAATGCTTATTATTCTGGTGAAGCGATATTTAATTTTCCTATGTAAAGGCAAGCTGTGGAAATCTTTAAGTATTATGAGGAGTGCGTCTGTGTCTTGCATAAATGTTTTAGCTGTTTCTAGGGGATTTGGAGAGGAGTAGATATCCCTTATAAAATCGGAGAACTCTGTGTATGTGAAGTCGTATCTATTTGGATCTACTAAAAGTAGATTTTTTATAGGTTCAAGTAATTCATCAAGTAGTGGTTGTTCTTCATTAGGATCGAATTTTGCTCGTTTCGTCTTTTGTGAGGGTGTTTTCTTCTTCTTCTTTTTCTTTGTTTCAGTTTCTATCTCTTCATCTGTGGATTCTACTTTTTGAGACTTTTCAGTTCTACTGGTAATTTCGTTTGTGCTTGGAATTAGAGTAATAGTTGCCTCGGTATTTTCAACCGTTGGTGTCTCGGGGGTTTCAGTAGTAGTAGATTCTAGCGGCCTCTTTTTGTTTTCAAGTCTTAGATGTTCGGTTAATTCTTGTGGTGTTTTAGTACATTTGGAATAAACATGTCCTAGTTCATTACATTTGAAACATTTTAACTCGTCGGGTTGCACATATATGCGATAATTTTCATTTTCGAAGTTAAGTATAATTGAGTCTGGTAGGCTGTGTGGGTCGTCCTGAGGAAGTATATAAAGAAATCTACGGAAGCTGATGATGTGGGCATATTCTGTCTCGGATAGTCCTGCTCTTATAAAATAAATGGGAGATATAATTTTTATTTTAATTTTATGCAGCTCCTGCTCTATTATTTCATTTGGAATAAATGGTGGAACGTTTGACAAAATAATTTTTTTTGAGGGCGTAATCAGTCTTCGTATATTTATTTGGTTTTCTCTAATATTAATTTTTTGATGGTCACGGAGGAGTTCATCTACTACAGATTTATTTGATAGATAGATACAGATCCTTTCGTTTGATATTCTCGATGCAGCAATTATATTTTTTGGTGTTACTATTTGACCGATAGCGAAAATGTACTCTTTTATTTTTATGCCCTCTACGGAATGGAGAATAATACCTTGTTCTTTGTTGGGATATCTAAAGCCGGTTTTAGTAATGTTAGCGTATAGAGTTGTATCTACAGTATTGTCTGGTTTGTTATTTATATTTGAGATAGTGTTGTCAGCTGTACCTCTTTGGCTGGAGGTTCTGCTGTTTTCCTGTTGATTATTTGCCATTGTTATGGTTTTTTAAGTGGCAGAGAATAAAAGCCGTGGGCTCCCGCCCAGGCAATGGAATTTTACGGATATGATAGGAGTACGATTTGGAGGAAGGGAGGGAGGGAGTTTCGCCGGTTAAAGTGTTAAAAAATTGCTAATACCATCAAATAATTGATTTTCATGGATATATTACCCATACCAAGTTTCAATCGTTTATCTTTAATAAATAAAGAAAAAAGGGGGTGAACCATGTTTCGTTTACACCCGGTATGTAGAAAAAAAATAAGTTTTACAGTGATACTCGCTGACACCTCATACGACCTATACTGCCATTTTTTATCCAGATGGCGCTTTGCCTTTAAAAAGTTAAATATTAAAAAAAATTAAAAAGCATGTCACAATATTTCCATCTTCTATTTCCTGTGGATCCCTAAATTTCAAGTTTATACGTAAATTGCTTTAGCAGGAGACTGTTGGTTCCATGCATAATTGCAACCATGTACAGAGTGAGCTAAAATGCTCGAGAACCACTTAACCACATAACATAGGCAACCCATTGTACAGAAGTGGCTACTCTGCTTCAGACAAATTAAATCTGACAGTTGTAGCAATTACCATTGGCGTAGCATGTACAAATTAGGACACAGACAATTTTCATAAAAAAAATGAATTTGGCACGTCACAATTTAAAGAAACTCTGTTAAAACATTTAATAAAGCAAAAGTAAATGATAGGATTTATGTAAGAAAATTATTGTAGAAAAACATATTTAATTTATAAATTACAGTAGCTGCTTAAAATGAGTGCCTTGTAAACACGAACTGAATCGTCATTGTTCAAGTTCTCCACGATCCAATTTATTTCCAGTAAATCAAATCATGATCAATGTCTGGACACAACCCGAAATAAATAACACCAAACCATTTCCAGTATTAATGCATTTAATCAAACAAACAATTTCTATCAACAGGACAATATTATTGAAGAATATAACTTACAAGTCTACTTACATTACCTACAGAAATACCTGTACAAAAAATAAGTTTTAGCTGTAGTTAGCTTAATTTGTTGTATACATTACCAGAAAAACATATTTGATTTATAAATTACAATAGCTGCTCAAAATGAGTGCCATTTCTTTGAAAACACAAATGAACTCTCCTCCTCATGTTATTAAAAACTCTCTGTAAGTCATCTATAGTAATGTTATGTATCTCGTTTTCAATAGCCGCTTGTAGTTCTTCGAGAGTGTGTAGACGATTTTTGAACACATTATTTTTTAAATGGCCAAATAAATAAAAATCCAGAGGTGTTAGGTCCGGGCTTCTTGGAGGCCATCGTCCATGGCTAATAAGTCGATAATCATAAAACTCTCTGAGATAATTTAAAGTAGCGTTTGCTGTGTGAGCTGTCGCTCCGTCCTGTTGGAAATAACCCTGGTTTAATTCATCGTCAAGCAACTGTTCAATAAACGGTTGCAATATATTATCACGGTATCTTTCTGCATTTATAGTATCGTGAAAAAATGTGGGACCAATAATTCGTCGTCTTGACATTGCCACTCAAACACCAATTTTGATTGGGTGCGAACTTGTTTCAACGTAAATATGCGGATTTTCGGTGGCCCATGTTCTATAGTTTTGACTGTTAACATAACCAGACAAATATGAAACCACGCTTCGTCAGACATAAAGGTGAGATCCAACACATCGTCATTATTCAAGTTCTCCATAAACCATTGGCAATACTGTACCCGTTGTGGAAAATCATGCGGATACAGTTGTTGCACTACCGATACTCTGTACGGGTGCATATGCAGATTTTTTTTAGTGCTTATTGTTGACCCTGTACAAAATGTTCACAGTTACTTTTGAGTTGTTGTCGCTGGTGTTGGTACACCTGTATCTGTTTTTTCAATAAATGGCCGTTTAGTTCGTAGTGGGTCCTTCTTGTCCTTCTTGTGTTTGCTTTAGTGCTTTTTATATTTAATTTACAATAGGTTATGGGCCCAGTTTCGCTTACAACTGTGTAGTTGAGAACACGTGTATTTAAAAAAAAAAAAAAGGAGGAGAGAGGTACGGTTATCCACGCGGTCGTGTATACAGACTTTCCGTTGCGTTTTTTTTGTGTCGAGTGGTTTGATTACATAAAGTTGAAAATGGATTTCAAGACTCAAATAGAAAAGCTCGATGGCACAAGCAACTGGAGTCGATGGCGAAGACAGGTAGAGCTACTACTACGACATCAAGAAGTTTTAGAGCTCGTGGTGGGTGATAAAGCACCACCAGTAGTACCAGCAGAACAAGCCACACAAGCAGAAAAGAAATTATATGAGGTCGAGTTAAAATCGTTTAAGAAAGGCGACGCTTTGGCGCAATTAATACTAGTAAGCAGTATGAATGATGCCAATGTCGACCTGACTGCAACTTGCTTCAGCGCAAATGAAGTTTGGAGCAAGTTGTTGTCGGTGTACGAACAAAGCTCGGGCCAGCGTGTCGACAGGCTTATGGAAAAATTTTTTAGCTGTGAGAAAGATATGTCTGACGATATTGCGTCATATGTTGCACGTTTGCAACGAAATTTCAGCGAGTTAAATGACGAATTAAAAAAAACTAGTAAAAACTGAATTACCCGATTTGCTTTTGATGAGTAGAATAATGTCGACGTTGCCACCAGAGTATTTTGAATTCAAAAGTGTGTGGGAATCTGTACCATTGTCTGAAAGAACTATAAATAAGCTCACAGAAAGGCTGCGTTTGATAGAAATGCGACTCCCTGAAAGAGGAAGGGATTCCTCGGCCTTGATGGCGAAAGATAAAAAATTTGAAAATAAAAAATCGACAGCACAGCAGCGGAGAAGTTTCAAGTGTTTCAAGTGTCGTAAAGAGGGCCATCTAGCGAGAAACTGTACGAAGAAAACCGAACACGCGGGAAATTCAAAACAAGCGTTAAAACCGTCGGGGCATGTGTCGGCGTCAGGTGAAGCTTTTGTATGTACAGATCTTGGTGACACGGATGACAGATGGTTAGCCGACACTGGTGCGTCTGCGCACATGACAAACAAGAAAGAATACTTCCTTACCTACGAAGCTTTCGATTTTCCGCGCGAAGTTCTAGTTGGGAACAATGATGTGATAAACTCATATGGACAGGGCACGATAAATGTAGAGATGAAGGTAAACGGTGCTTGGAAACAGAACCACTTGCGAAATATGTGGTACGTCCCGAAAATTGGAAAAAATTTGTTTTCAATTGGTCAGACTGTCGATAAAGGATTTGAATTCAGTGCTGATCGAAATGGGTGCACATTTAAGAAAGATGGTGTAGTACGTTTGGTTGGAAAAAAAACGCTTAAAGGTCTTTATGGTCTAGCCATGCGAGTGTGTATACCAAACAATTCTGCTGAAGGGTTCGTTGCATCAGAAACCGAGAAGTTACAGCTGTGGCACGAACGATTTTGTCATCAAAACAAGAAGCAAGTTCAACGAATCTTAAAGCGAAGCGGAATTAATGTACAAGTAGAAGAGGAATTTTGTGACGGATGTGTGTTTGGGAAACATCAACGAAAAAGTTTTGGTGTAAGAACAAACAGGCCATTGACTCCTGGTGCATTAATTCATGCTGATGTATGTGGCCCGATGCAAGAACAATCTCTCGGAGGGGCCAGGTACTTCGTGTGCTTTAAAGACGATTTTTCAAAATATCGGCGTGTGTTTTTTATTAAAACAAAATCCGAGGTAGCAGAATGTTTAAAGGTAGTTGTAAATGAAACAAAAACCGTTGGACATATAATCAAGGAATTTTTAAGTGATGGCGGGAAAGAATTTGATAATTCGAGTGTGAGAAACATTCTGGAATCGAACGGTATAAACTTTCGAGTGATTATGCCGTACACCCATGAACAGAATGGGGTTGCGGAACGTGAAAACAGAACCCTTGTCGAATGCGCGCGTTCAATGATTTACGCGAAAGACTTGCCGATAAAGTTGTGGGCAGAGGCTGTCAACACAGTGGCGTACATTTTAAATCAAACGGGTGCCACTTCTGTTGAAAATAAAACCCCTGCTGAGTTGTGGTTTGGAAGGGATATTATAAATCTAGAACACTTTAAAATTTTTGGTACAGATTGTTTTGTTCATATTCCAAAAGAAAAAAGACGAAAGTGGGACAAAAAGAGCGTTTCAGGTAAATTTGTAGGTTACTGCGGTGAAAAAGACGGGTACCGAATTTGGATTGAGGCAGAAAACAAGGTTATTCGAAGTAGAGATGTAATTTTTAAAGAAGAACAACCTCTAAAAGAAACACTGAAGCTGTCGTTATCAGAAAATGAAGATCTAAAGACAACTGTGCGCGAATTTCCTGTTGAAAAACTATCGGAAAGGGAAAGTAAGTTGGAACCCACTGCTTCAGAGGAAGCTGTCTCGAATGAAGTTGCTTCATCGACATCCCACGAAAATACAAGAGGTGTTGGACGACGCGAAATTAAGAAGCCTGTACATTTCCGTGATTATGTGTACTTGGCAGAACATGACATTCCCGATTCATATGCAGCAGCGATGAAGACCAACGAAGCTGAAAGGTGGTTGCAGGCCATGAATGAAAAATTGGATTCGCTGGCGAAAAATGAAACATGGGACCTTGTCAAGCTACCCCCAGGTCAAAAATTGATTCAAAATCGATGGGTGTTGAAAATTAAATATCAACCTGATGGTTCGATTGAGCGATACAAAGCTCGACTGGTAGCGAGAGGTTTTGCACAGAAAGCTGGAGTCGACTACAGTGAAACGTTTAGTCCAGTAGTACGATTTGATACTATACGAGTCATGCTCAGTGTTGCGGCAGCTGAAAAATTGCAGTTGAAACAGTTTGATATAAAAACAGCATTTTTATATGGAATTCTGCAGGAGCAAGTATATATGAAGCAACCTGATGGATTTGACGATGGCAGCGGTCGTATATGTAAATTGAAACGAAGTTTGTATGGTTTAAAACAGGCTCCGAGATGTTGGAACCAACGTTTTGTTGACTTCATGTTTAATTTAAAATTTGTGCAAAGTGTGGCTGATCCTTGTTTGTTTGTTAAAAGGACAAGCTCATCTAACCTGCTTGTAGCACTCTATGTGGACGATGGACTTGTTGTTGGGACAAATACTGGTGAAATAAACTGTTTTATTAGTGAAATTGAAAAACATTTTGAGATCACAATTAGTTTAACAAATTATTTTGTAGGGATGCAAATTATACAATTAAAATATGGTATTTTTATAGATCAGAGGGTCTACACCCAGAAAATTTTAGCAAGGTTCCAGATGAACGAGTCGAACCCTGTTACAACGCCTTCAGAAGCAGGTGCTGTGTGTGAAGAGGATGACTCGCCAGCCGATGATGTCCCATATCGTGAGGCAGTTGGGAGCCTCATGTACCTGGCTGTAGCTACGAGGCCTGACATCTCCTACGCCGTTAGCCTCGTATCAGAATTTTTGGAGAACCCCAAAATCAAAAATTGGAAGGCAGTAAAAAGGATTTTTCGCTATCTACAAGGAACGGCGAGCTTTGGTATCCTGTATCGAGGTGGTGGTGAAAATTCCATTTTTGAAGCATTTACCGATGCTGATTATGCTGGAGATCCTGCAACGCGCCGTTCAAGAAGTGGAGTTGTATGCATAAACCAAGAAGGTGCAATTTCCTGGTGTAGCAGAAAACAAGCCTGCGTAGTGCTGTCTACAATGGAGGCAGAATACATAGCAGCTAGTGAAGGGGTTAAAGAAATAATTTGGCTGAAGCGATTATTTCTGGAAGTAGCGGATAAACATGATACTCCAACCCTTTTTATAGATAACCAGAGTGCCTTAAAATTAATTAAGAACCCAGAATTTCACAAACGGTCAAAGCACATTGATGTAAAATTTCATTTTATACGTGAGAAATTTAGTGCGGGAGAAATCAACTTTGTTCATGTTAGTGGAGACGAGCAAGTGGCCGACATATTTACAAAGTCATTACCAAGGGTAAAATTTGAAAAACTTCGGTGCAAGCTTGGTGTAGTTCAAGCTGAATATGTGTAAAATTTTAAATGTGAAATATTTTGAGAGGAAGTATTGTTGACCCTGTACAAAATGTTCACAGTTACTTTTGAGTTGTTGTCGCTGGTGTTGGTACACCTGTATCTGTTTTTTCAATAAATGGCCGTTTAGTTCGTAGTGGGTCCTTCTTGTCCTTCTTGTGTTTGCTTTAGTGCTTTTTATATTTAATTTACAATAGTGCTTTTCGGCAAGTTCCATAAGAAATACCTGTACAAAAAATAAGTTTTAGCTGTCGTTAGCTCAATTTACTGTATACATTGCCAGTTTGTGCAGATAACGTCCTAATTGATTTATGTGGACTTCTTTTAATTCGAGCTTGAATATCCTCTACTTCTTCTGTAAGTATAGTGCGTCTGCCTGTAGACTTGCCCTTACAAATGCAGTTCTTGTTTTCAAAGTGATGGACAAGAACTAGCTCATGGTTTACAAAGTTTTCATAGCCAACGTTCTCATTCGGGAAAGCTTCACTAAATTGTTCAATACAAGATTGCAACGAATATGACTGTCAGGAAAATAACATATTTTGTATACACATAATTTGTATATCATATTAATGAATGAAATATGCCCCTAGTCATAGATTAATAACTCCTTAGATATCTGACTAATGGTTATGCATATTTGGTTAGTACCGGAACAGCCCGCATCGCGTCGCTGTCATCGTTTGGAACAGACATGTACTATCGCTACTATCTGCGCGGTATGTTGCCGTTCGACGCTAAGTTGAGTGAAATGGCTATAGCCAAGTCACGTGTTTTCAACTTCGTACAATTAACTAATTCCTAATCTCAGAAAAGGTAAATTTCGTTTACCTGAGCATACTTATACGTAATTATTTACTGTGGCACCTATTTGGCTTATGACTTGCAGTATTTAAGAACTATTCTATTAACAATAGATTTTGTTATTTTAGTAAGCGCAATTACGAATACTGCAAGTAATAACGATATGTGGTATTACTAACTCTGCAACTCTGTTATTTCTATGCAAAATTATTTTATCTAAATTTAAAGTAGGTACTTATGTAGCATATTTTTACTTTCCTGTACTTTCAGTATAGGGAAGTATTGATTTCATGCAGATTTTCGTTTTTGAGATTTTAACGGAAATACATGTTTTGAACCTCCAGGAACCCAAAAAAGTGGTTTAGAAAAAATGTCTGTCTGTTGGTGGGTATGTATGTGTGTCTGTGTGTGGCGCTTCATATCTCCGGAACGGCTAAACCTATTTTAATTAGCTTTGGAATGAGGTAGTATATCAAACTATTACTGCGGAAAATCCAGTTTTGAATATAGAAGAAGAAAACATTTACCTTTTTTACGACATGCCCCATTTAATTGAAAGTGTCCGTAATCAGTTTATAGCAAATGACTTCGTCTTTCGCGATAAAGTAATATCATGGAAAGCCATTGAGAAAACATATAATGTAGATAAGAATAGCAAAAAGGCCAGATCTTTACCAAAATTATCAGACATACACATTTTTCCTAACAATTTTCAAAAAATGAAATGCAAATTGGCGTTTCATGTATTTAGCGATTCAATGACAGCTGCCATTCAAACGGCAGTATCTATAGGTCAACTGCACCCGTTACATGAAACTACGGCTAGTCTTACAAAATTGTTTAACGATTTGTCGGATGCTATGAACAGTTCAAGTTTGTGTTCCAAAAATTTAAATCGAGTACCGCTTTCCGACAAAAATGTGCATATTAAACGTATACTAAAAAACAGTTTAAATGAAATTTCTAATATTAAAACTAGCAAAGGTAATGTTCCTCCTTGTTTTAAGGGATTGCTTCAATCTGTTACCGCTTGTTTGTTGCTACATGAAAATTTGAAAAAAGCATACAATAGTGAGTATTTATTAACACGACGACTTACACAAGATTCGTTAGAAAACACATTTTCTGTATTTTGCCAGAAAGGGACATTTAATGATAATCCAACTGCAAGAAGCTTTAGATTATCGTTCCAACATTTTTTTTGTGCAAATTTAAAAAAAAACGGTTGTAAATTCAAACTGTGAAGAGGATCAACTAGAATTTGTATTTAACACCAAGGATTTATCAATGCCTCTCCCAACATCTTCTTCAAATGCCCTGATATCTGTGAATGCAAATAATAAGGATAAAGAGGACACCGAGATCAGCAAGATAAGTATACAGAGTGTTGCAACACGCGAAATCACGTTAAAAGACTGCTCTATACGGTACACTACAGGATTCGTATTGCGAAAATGTATACAGAAATTTAAATGCAGCACATGCGAAAAAGAACTCAAAGGTCTGTCAGAAACTCGCTGTCTGCGATCAAAACCTAAAATTAGAAAGAGTAAAACTGACACTGAACTTATAAAACAAAAGTGCAATGTATCTGTTTTCGGAAGACTGTGCGCGCCCAACGATCTAACTAATGCGGTTGTAAAAATTACTCTACAGGTGTTTGCTGCATTGTATCCAGCTATAAATGGCAAGACAAAAATAATGAATATTTTGTACCAGAGATCGCTAATGCAAGTAACAAACATACTTCCTGGTTTTCTTACTGCTACTGAATCTTGCATAAAACATAGAGAGTTCATAATTCGCTATTGCTTACTAGTACGTTTGCAAAAACAAACTACCTGGGAATCAAATTATATACGAAAACCTAAAAGTGGATTAAAAATGAATTCTAAAATTCGCAAATTGTCACATATTTAAGATTACGAAAGCTTACTTCTACCTATGTTGGTTCAAGATTCCGTCCACATTTCAATGAAAATTTTATAATATAATTATAATAGTATATTTAAGCAACATCATACTAGCAATAAGATTAGTTAATTAATCAATTATTTCTAATATTTCTATCCTAAAATTTAGATTACTGGACTTTTGTGCAATGTTAAACAACAATCGGCTGCTAGTTCAGAAATGTATTCTCTATTTTTAATTAAAAGTATAAATAGTACATTCCTAAATCAAGCTACTATTGTCATAAATTGAGATGTTTTTTTTTAATAAACAAGATTTCTTGAGAAATGCCTCATCAAAATTTATATCACGTTAAACATAATAAATGTATATATAAATAACGTATACTATTTTTGCTGTACTTTTGATATTCGTATTCATAAAAATATTACTTAAGCTTAATAGTTCAAAAATGTATTAATATAATACTTGAACAGGTAGAAAGGAAACCCTGCTCAGTGCTTTTACCTGCTTCAAGATTTAATCCTCAACAAAGTTGACCAGTTAAGTGGTTCATTGCTTTTATTCCACCACGATTCACTTGAGTAAGTTTTCAGTACCTGCGGGTACTGCCACCTAGGATAGTTTAATGTCACTATTTCGAGCAGAACTACCACAGCATTTAAATCAGTGATCTAAGGAGTTATTAATCTATGCCCTAGTATAGTAATTAAGCATTGTAAGTCAGTTAATAAATAACATATTTGACGTTACATGGTCCCGAAACCCAAATAACTAAAAGATTGAAAAAAAAAGAAAGAATTCCAAACGGGACGAACGAGGCAGTGATATTAAAACCGCCGAAATGCTTGATAATAAGCAGCGAGTTGGATATGGTCTCGCAGTGGAAAGTGTGGAAACAACAATTCGAATGGTATGCAGTAGCCACGAGCTTAGCTAAAAAGCCTAAAGAGGTACAGGAAGCAACGTTATGACGATAATTGAGCCCGAAGCGGCGTCATTTACAACACCTTTACCTGGGCACTAGAGGAGGCAAAAGACTTGGCCAACGTTCAAACCAAATTTGAAAAACACTTCGTTCCTGACATCACTACGCAGAAAAATAAAAAATTGCAATTACGGTGCACTCGAAGACAGCCTGCTCTGTGACAGGATTGTGTGTGGTATCTATAGCAACAGCCTAAGAACAATAAGACTGCTAGAAGAAGCTAAACTAGGACTAAACAAAGCCATAAGCATCTGCAGGATAAATGAACAGGCAAAAAAGCAACTAAACACCATCAACGAGAGCGTTGAACTGCAAGTGGACGCAGTGAAACAAAGAAATAAAACGAAGGAAAAAGTCACAAAACAGAACGATGAATTTGATTGATGCGGCACGAGACATGGGAAAAGGTCCTGCCCAGCATACCAGAAACAATGCAAACGGTGCAACAGACAAGGACACTTCAAGAAGATGTGTAGAGCAAAAGAAGTAAACACAGTTCAATCAAACCACAGCGAGGATGAAGACGAACAGGTCCTGTACGTTTCAGCAATCGAAACAAATGAAGAAGGAAGCGGTGATTGGTTTGAAACTTTAACGCTCCCAAAAAGGTGCAAAGTTAAATTCAAACTCGATTCCGGAGCCCAATGCAACGTGATCACCAAATCCATAGCTGAAGCAGCCGACCTGAAAATACAATCATCAAAGGTAAAACAACTGTTATCATACTCAAATCATGCACTAAATGTCCTAGGTGAAAGCTCAGCAAAAACCCAAACCAAACGTCACTACAGAACAATCAAATTTATAGTAGTAGACCAAAAGGTTCAATCAGTACTAGGAAAAGACACCTGCGTAAATTTAGGTCTAATAAAAAGACTGGATTCAATGTATAAACCCCCTGCTGAAATATTCAAAGGCATCGGATGCCTGAAAGGATACGAGTATGAAATAGATTTAGTCGACGATCCAAAACTAACGATAAATCCGGCACGCAGAATACCATATGCAATCCGAAACGAAGTAAAAAACGAATTGGATCGAATGACTGAAATGGGAATAATTGATACCATAAATGACCCCACACCGGCAATATCGCCAATGGTAATAGTCAGGCAAAACAAAAAAATACGCATTTGTATCGATCCATCACAACTTAACAAAAATCTTAAAAGAAGACAATATCCCTTGCAAACTTTGGAAGAAATATCAACCCGCATTCATGGGTAGAACTGGTTCACATTGTTAGACTGTAGGAAAAGATTCTGGCAAGTGAAGGTAACCCAGAGGACAGCCAAGTACCTAACGTTTGCAACGCCTTGGGGGACGTACAAGTGTTGTGGACTCCCATTCGGTTTCGCATCAGCACCAGAGGTTTTCCAACAAACAATGTGCAGCCTACTAAACAACCTAAAAGGAGTTGAAAGTTGGACGGATGCCATACTAATACACGCAGCGTCCAAACCGGAACTAGAAGAAAATACTAAGCTAGTAATACAGCGACTCAAACAAGCAGGTTTGAAACTGAATGAGGAAAAATGTAAATTCGCGCGAGAAAAGATAAAATTTCTAGGTCATTACTTAACAAAAGAAGGTTTACTCCCAGACCCGGAAAAAGTAGAGGCAATTTCCAGATTGAAAACGCCAACAACCGTAAAGGAATTGCAACGATTTCTAGGAATGCCAACGTACCTCGTGAAATTCATTCCGAACTTAGCAGATCTAACAGTCCCCCTAAGAACATTGTTAGAAAAGAAAGTGAATGGACATGGGATAACCAACAAAACAAAGCTATACAATAAATAAAATAACTATTAAAAAACCGCCAGTTCTAAGTTACTTCAACCCTAAGGTACCAGTAGTGCTATCTGTCGATGCAAGCAGCACCGCTGTAGGAGCAGTGTTACTGCAAGAAAACCGACCAGTGGCATATAGTGCAAAGTCTCTTACAAAGGCTCAAAGAAACTACAGCCAGTTAGAAAAAGAAGCATATGCAATACTCGTAGGATGCAAGAAATTTCACGAATACATCTGGGGAAACCAACCAGTGATAGAAACAGATTACAAACCCCTAGAAGCAATTTTCAAGAAATCCATCTATGAAGCGCCGGCAAGACTACAAAGAATCCTATTCGAGGTATAAAATACAAAAGGGCGTAGAGGTATTCATAGCGGATACGCTAAGTAGAGGTTGTCAACACACAAAAGAAAAAGATATGAAGGATAGTCCAAATAGCCTTTTAATACATGTAGCAATCCCAATGTCACAGGATAGAACACAGCAAGTTAAGCAAGCGACTACCAGCAGCAGAGAACTGCAAACACTGATAAAAACAATCTTAACAGGCTGGCCAAACCGAAAATCAGAACTACTAGTTGAAATACAAAAGTACTGGACTTATAAGGAACAACTAGCATACTACAAAGGTTTATTGTTCAAGAATGATCGAATGTTAATCCCGACAGAAATAGTAAGTACTGTATTAAAATACAGCCACCTCGGACATAAAGCTGTACAAGGAACCCTAAGAATGGCACGACAGAGTGTTTTCTGGCATGATATAACCAAAGATATAAAAAATTACGTAACCAACTGTAAAGTGTGTCAAAAAAACAGAGAGATAATATGAAAGAGCCATTAAAACTGCAAACAGCAGCTGAACGTCCATGCTCAGTGGTAGCATCAGACATCTTTCACTTGAAAGGAAAAAACTACATAGTAATGGCAGACAGTTATTCAGGATTTTTCGACTTCGAGCAGATATTAAAATACTGAAGCAATGGTTCGCTTTACACGGAACTCGAGACGTATTGGCAACAGATAATGGAAGACAGTACACATCGGAAGAATTTCAGAAGTTTGAAAACGAATGGCAGTTTGACCACCGACTCTCGAGTCCAAGATTCCCCAGATCAAATGGATTAGCGGAACGTTATGTACAAGAAGCGAAGAATTTGATAGACAAGTGCAGCGAAGTAAGGTCCGACCTTTATCTAGCCGACCTACATCATCGCAACACACCACATGATGATCTCAGATCACTGGTACAAAGACTCATGAGCCGAAGGACACAAACGTAAATGCCAAAGAACAAGAAGCTGTTAAGCCCTAAAGTAATTAAAGGAGTCGCACAACAATTAAACAAAATCAAACAAGAAGAAAAAATTAATGCTGACAGAAGCTCTAGACAGAGGAGAGGGTTTGAAGAAGGAGAAGAAATACTATGCAGAAATAACAAGAGAGAATGGTTGCCAGCAAAGATCACTGAAAAAATACCAGAATCCTCATCATCACCAACACCTACCATAGTGGAGCCCCCAGGAACACCACCTGCAGAGGACGACTCACCACCATTACCAGGCTGCAGCAGAACACCACCTGCTGAATTGGAGCCACCACAATCGCCAGCTCACAGAGTTTCCACAACAGATGGCAACGCAACGGGCAAGAACAACAGCGTAACTCCAAAAGCGAAGGAAGAAGACAACATCCAAACCACTCGATGTGGAAGGCAAGTAATTCCACCGAGGAAACTAAATTTATAAAGGAAGTAAAATAACATATTTGTGTAGTATAGTAAGTAGGCATTGTATGAACAACAGGAGTTAATAAACAACGTATTTGACGTTACACGTTCCAATCATTTTCGCTTTTCCCTGCCTGATAGGTAAGTATACATCTTGTGGTAGCCGTCGCGTCGTTTCAACCCTTCATATATATTTTTACGTCCTAGCTGGTAGTGGTCCGCGGCGGGGCAGTTGTGGAATGTAGATTTTAGCATGGAACTTCGTGGTTACTTTCTTGATGTACTGTTGGATTGAGTCTATCGCATATCGCGATGTGATTGGTCGTTGGAAATGAAACAAGAGGCATCAACGGCTATCCTAAGTACCTTGCTCTGAAGAACCTGGATTTTATTGATATTTGCTTTGGTGAATTTCCCCAAATCATGCTTGCATACATCATAAAGCGCCGAATTAATTAATAACAGGAAACAAACAAAGAATACAGTTCTGCGTAAAGCATGGATATGCAAATAATTAAAAATTAAAAATATAGTAAATATGAAAATGACAATGAACATGGAAAACAAAAGAAGAAGAACGCACTTATGAGATTAAATATGAAAATAATATGAAACAAAAAACAAATTAAATTTATTAAATTATTACTCGAAGCTTCAGCACCGCTTCAACTGCCGTAATGATGTACGGAATATGTCAACGATTCTGCATACGTTTATAATATCCATCATTCTATACAGTGGGGAATTAATTAAGTAATTTGTACGAACAGTAGGAATACAAAAGTTAGAACATGTCTGTGTGGATAAGAGGGAACATTGAACGTAATTAATTGTAGCAATTGCGGCGATTCTACTAAAGAATTCACTATTTTATAGAGGCATAAAGCAGCGGTTACACCTCCTCTTTTTTCTAAACTTTGAAAGTGAAAGTCATTTAGTAGCATCGCGTACGGTCTGGTAGAAGGGTAGTACTCATGTCTATTATAATATAAATATCTAAGTAGTCTTTTTTGGACTTTTTCAAGTTCGTTTTTATAGTAATCAAAATACTTAGACCAAATAATTGAACCATATTCTAAATGGCATCTAACGTACACGTTGCATAAATAAACAAAGTACGAGATGTTATTGAAGGCTGCTGAATTCCGCAAGATAAAACCAAGCATCTGATAGGATTTTTTAACATACTGAAGTATATGTTGATTAAATGTTAGTTTGTCGTCGAACAGAATACCCATATCCTTCATAAGATTTACTCTATTTAAGGTTTCTCCGTCAATTGTGTAACTATATGTAAGTAATTTTTGCTTACGAGAATATGTCATACAACTACATTTTTTAATATTTAAAGCTAGATGATTTCCTTTTGACCATTCAACAACGCGGTTCAAATCCTCTTGTAGTTTTAAGCAATCATTGGCAGAGGAGATTGGTTTGTACAGTTTAAAATCAGAAAAATTTGGCAATGCGAGTTTTTAACACAGTCAGGCAAATCATTTATATATATATATATATATATATATATATATATATATATATATATATATATATATATATATATATATATATATATATATATATATATATATATATATATATATATATATATATATATATATATATATATATATATATATATATATATATATATATATATATATATATATATATATATATATATATATATATATATATATTGCTATGTAATATGAATTTTGGAAATTCATACTACTTTTAAATTTTTGAATAAAATTAATTGCTAAAAAGCCCCACGTTGGTACGATCATAAATTATGCTGTGAAATAAGAATTTTGAAAAATTCTTTTTTTAATTTTTTTTAAAAATTCCAAACATTTGAAAAATCATAAATTTTGTAAACTTTGAATTATTATTTATTTTTGACCCACATTTGCTAGCTCAGTAATAAAATTAATATAATTAAATGCTGTGTGTTTTAATTTAGTTTTAAGCATTTTCATAAAAAAAATAAATTTCAAATAAATTTATAAGCATGGGAATTTTATTTTAAAACAAGAGACTCTTATTAAAATTTTGACATGTAAATAATTGATTGACATAAATTCATCTTGTACTTAATCTCAGGGATAATTTTAAATTCTTGAACATCATGTAGCTTCACTATTGTCGATGGGTTATTTAAAAAAAATGAATTGCAGATTTCCAGAATACCACCTACTACATTTACACGCAAATACATCACCATAAAATAATATTTAAAACATCTCTGTACATTTATAATAAATAAAACAAAATTTTTTTATTGAAACACCACGAAAATTATTACTTATCTTTTTACAATGTTCATCTTTGAAGTTCGGAATCTTTGATGCGTGCGCTTCCACGTATTTGAATGGTAGCTAACTCATACAACCAATTTTTCTTTCCTGTCTGTGATGTGCTTGTGCACGGTATGATGTGTGCTGTCCTAACGCTGCCTGTCCGATAATACTAAACCATGAGTTCTCCAGCAAAATCTTCAATAACAGTTTTTCTCAGGTATGTAATTCCCTTTTTTTATTAGAAATTATATTTTTCAATTTATAATTACTTTAATTTTTCATTTATTTTTAGCATTTTTATTTTTAATTATAACTGTTCAACTTTTATTATTACAGATTTATTATTATATCACACGAAGAAGATTAATTCCATATTATCTGTCAAATACAAATCTGCACGATTGACAACAAGATGTATTTCTCCACCTCAAAAACCGGAAATTCGCAGAACTATTTTTTATCATAAGATGGTGCTCAGGTACGCCATTTTTTTATCAATTTATAATTTATTGAATTTATTTGTCGAAGAAACTTTCAAATTGTTCTTTAATTACTTGGATCACTGGTTATTATAGTTAGATTTTAATTTAGTTTTCCATTGGAATATTTAATACTTGCACAAATTAATATTTTTACAATAAAGAAAGGACGCTTCACAATTTTACTTTTTAATCTTCCAATAACTTTTATATTCTTCAACGGATTTTTCTCAACTTTCTTTAAATAATAAAACACCTTATTACTGTCACTTATAACAACAATTTATTTTGTTCACATTAAAATTTCTAGTTACATTATCAAAAATTTGGGAGCTAAACATTAACGCACCCACGCTATGCAAATTCTTACCGGAAGCTCTCTTGAAAAATTTAATCTCGAACCCCCAGACTAAATTTCCAAATATATCAAATTATACAAATATCACCCTTAAGTATCCTTTACATAACGATAACACCGGAAACAATTAAAATTCTATTGTTTTTACAAGATAGCTACGAAACCTTACAATCTAATCTAAATTTCACCCTTATTCAACTTATTACATAAATGTCATTATCCCAGATTAACTGGAATACAACTATTTTAAATACGCGATTCAAACATAAATCAACGTATGACAGGTACATTCAATGAAGAAAATTTTTCTTAAAATTTTAAAATTAACATATTTTTTTCATATTTATAAAAGCACATAAATTAAACAATACCAGCTTATTAGCATTAATAATTATCAATTAATTATTCATTAATTTAAAACCATAGTTACATTCCTTAATTAACATAAACCCTAGGTTTACAAGTAATTTATATGAGGTCATTGACTTCTTATCACTTTTATCTGTGACTATAGTTTATACAAAAACCGTCTGGCAAATTCTTACAACCTTGACCTAAAATACAGAAAACTATTTACATTACAATATTTTATATACCGACATACTCAAAAGTAATGTATACGGTTTGTTTTAAATATAAATAAACAATTAGGTTATCTAATAAAACTAAATTAAATTAACTCAATAAACACCTTAATTAAATTAATTCTAAATTAAAATTATACACGGTGCGTCAAAATAATTTTCTAAAAATAAAATTTTTTTATTTTAATTCACTTATTCATTTTAAAAACACACTTTTCAACCAATAACATCTCAAATAAGGATTACCCTTTAATATTATACACAGTTCGACTCATATTTTTACACAAACGATTTTATTATTGATAAATAAATTAATTCAAGTTAAATTATTTATAGTTTGCGTCAATATTAAATTGCCTTAGCATGTTTTATATATGCTATAATTTTTTTTAGTCAAGTTTTACTAATATAAATAATTCTATTCTAGGAATAGTATCCTGGAAAATCTCAATGCTACCTCAAATGCATTTAACCAATAAGAAATACAAGAAATCAAGATTACCACTGCATTACCGTCGATATAAATAAACTTCAATGAATTACAAGACCACGAAGAATATCTCATACTTTAACAAAATCTCATACTTTTTTAAGTAATAAAAAAAATTAGTAATAATTTTTAATTTTAAGTTTATAAATAAATTTTTGAATTAGAACACACAGCATAAAATATATATATATATATATATATATATATATATATATATATATATATATATATATATATATATATATATATATATATATATATATATATATATATATATATATATATATATATATATATATATATATATATATATATATATATATATATATATATATATATATATATATATATATATATATATATATATATATATATATATATATATATATATATATATATATATATATATATATATATATATATATATATATATATATATATATATATATATATATATATATATATATATATATATATATATATATATATATATATATATATATATATATATATATATATATATATATATATATATATATATATATATATATATATATATATATATATATATCAAAGCGGTTTTTTACAGCCTCATTGGCCGTCTCCCGCAACCTAATATCCAGGTTTGTCTATCCATATAATCATTTTCTTCTAACTCTCGCTTCTGCATTGCTTCCTTTATTCCTAGATTCCAGCTTCTCCTTGGTCTTCCTTTCTTCCTTCTTTGTGTAGGCTTCCATTCCCAAATTTTTCGTGGTAACCTATCTTCTTCCATCCGTCTCATGTGGCCGTACCATTTTAACTGTTTAGTTTCTATTTGATCTATCAATGATGTTTCCACTTGCATAATTTCTCTTATTCTGTAATTTCTTATGTGGTCTTGCAATGTAAATCCACAGCATCTTCTCCAGTACATCATCTCCGTTGAACTAAGTTTATTTTTTGCATTTTGGTTTAAGGTCCATATTTCTGCTCCATAGGTAGTACAGCTTTCTACCATAGATTTGAACATGTGGTTCTTTGTTTTATTGGAAATACTTTTACTCCATAGTACTGAATGAAGTTGTTTTATAATCACTTTTCCTTTTGAGATTTTATTTTTAATATCTGTCTCGTCCCTCCCATCCGATGTTAAAGTAACTCCAAGGTACTGATATTCATCCGTTTTTTCAATAATTATACCGTTTTCTGTATGTAAGTCTTGTCCTGGAGCTCCAATAACCATGTATTTTGTCTTCGCATAATTTATTTCCAGTCCCCACTTTTCATACTCCTCTAATAACTTCCTAAACATATAGTCTATGTCGTCCTCGTCTTTCGCTAATATTACTTGATCATCGGCAAATAATAAGCTATACAAATTTTGTTCTAATATTTTGACTCCCATTTTACTGCACTTTCTAGACCACTGCTTTAGCGCTTCATTAACATACACTTTAAACAATGTGGGAGAAATGCAGCAGCCCTGTCTCAGCCCCTTATTCACTATAAAATCACTTGAATAATTTTGTCCAATTTTTACTATACTTCTACTATTTTTGTATAGGTTTTTAACTGCATTTACATAACATTTCTCCACTCCGTTATCTTTCAGTGCTCTCCACAACTTATTCACAGGTACACTATCATACGCTTTCTTTAAGTCTATAAACATTATATGTAACTGTCTACCGTATGCTACTGTTTTTTCCATTAACTGCTTTATACAGAAGATATTGTCAATACATGACCTACCCGGTCTAAACCCGCTTTGTATTTCTGTTTCCGTTATTTGCTCTTCTATTCTTGTTTTTAAAACCCGCCCATACAGTCTACTGAGAGTTGGTGTTACACTAATTCCCCTATAGTTATTGCAATCTTTTCTATTTCCTTTCTTATAAATAGGGCTAATGTATGCTTTCTTCCATTCTTCTGGAACTTCTTCTCCTCTGATACAGAGTGTGAATAGTTCTGCTAGTGCTTCCAATACTATTAATGGAGCATGTTTTATTAACTCTATAGGTATTCCTCCAGGGCCAGGTGATCGATTATTCTTCATATTTTTCATTGCGGTCTTAACTTCAGTTACTGTTACTTCTTTTATTTCATTTTCTACGGTATCCGTTGTATACGATATCTCCTTGTACCTCCCTCTTTCTTCCGTTAACAGTTCTTTATAGTGTTCCTTCCATGAATCTATGCCAATTGCGTCTATTTTTGTCCTTTCTTGTCTGTTATTTTTTAATGATCTTATTGTCTTCCATGCTTCTCTTGATTTTGAGCTTCCCATCAAGTTGTCTATATCGGTGCATCTTCTTTCCCAGTATTCATTTTTTACGTTTTTTACTGCTTTCTTCACTGAATAATTGTACCTCATGTAAACTTTTCTATCTTCTGCATCTCCTGTTGATAACCATTTCTGATATGCTTTCTTCTTATCTTCTACGAGATTTTCTAAATTTTCTGACCACCAAACATCATTTTTTCTTTTATATTCTTTGTTTTCCGTTTGGCCTATAGCTTCTTTAGCTGCCTGGTGGATACCCTTTTTTAGCATGTTATATCTTTGCTCGGTATTTCCGTTAGGTACTTCTCTCAATGTTTTAGCGAGTCTTAGTTTGTATAAGAATACAGTTGATTCATTCTGAAGGCTTTCTAAGTTATATTTAGGCCATTCGACATATTTTGTATTTGGTTCTGTTTTGATTATACTTTTCCTATATTTATACCCTAGACATAGTTTAGCTCTCACTAGGAAATGGTCTGATGAACAGGAAGCTCCTCTTTGTACTCTAACATCCAATGTTTCAATCGGAGAGCTTTGCCTAACAATCAGATAGTCAATGATAGATTTTTGTTTTTTAGTGGGTTGGGTCCATGTATATTTGTGTTGTTCCCTATGCTCAAAAAATCCATTTGTTATTTTTAAATCATATTGTTCACATACTTCTATCAGCCTGGTTCCGTTATCATTTTCCACTTCTTCCCCATGTTCTCCGACTATATTGTTTTTCTTTCTTCTTCCTACACGTCCGTTGAAATCGCCCATCAATACTACCTCTTTGTGTTTCATTTCCGTCTCTAACAATTGCGTCAAATTTTCAAAGAATTCTTCTTTCTCCTGAATCAGGGCGTCGTCATTAGGTGCATATACCCCTATTATCATAATATTGTGTCCTAGTATTGTTAGATCTAATGTGATGAGGCGTTCATTTACAGCTGTCCAATTTTTTATGTACTTTTTTAGTTTTTTATGGATCACTAATGATACACCACGTTTGGCCCGTTTATCTTTATCCACTCCACTGTAAAAGTGGATATAATTCTCTCTTGTCTCACTGCCACATCCTTTCTTTTTTGTTTCACTCAACGCTGCTACATCTATACTGAAATCTGTTAAAGCTTTAAATACTTCTGTGTATTTGGTACTGATTCCCTGAATGTTCCAACATCCAAAATTCATTTTCCGTTTTCCTTGCGCTTGTCGTCGTCCGAAGGTTTCTGTCCTTTTCCGAGGCATGGTATTAGGCTTTTTTGCAAAATTTATTTTTTTACGGGGATACGGGGAGCAGGCCCATACCCCAACCCTCCTCCTTTATCATCATTTATTAAGACTTAAAAAAATAGTGGTCCCAGGTTAGACCCCTGCGGTATATCAGAAGGGGCGTGGTATTCCGAGGAAACACAGCCGCGAAAAACAACATATTGCTTACGTTCATTTAAATAGGAAGCAAATAGTTTTAATAAATTATTGGAAACTGCAAAGGAGTGAAGTTTATGTAAAAGCGTGTCGTGATGGACTCTGTCAAATTCTTCTGCAAAATCGGTATAGATGGTCTCTACTTGTTCACCTTTATTCATGAATTCAGTAACAGTTTGCGTAAAATTCAGTAGATTGGTAAATGTACAGCGTTTAGGCAGAAATCCATGTTGATAAAGAGCAATGTATGGCCTCATATGAGATAACAAATGTTTGTATAAAATACTTTCGAATATTTTACATGGGACTGAAAGTAGTGCTACAGGTCTATAGTTTTCTGTAATCGCTTTTACTACCATCTTAAGGTACTCGACAAACTTTAGTTATTTTCCAACGGTTAAGAAAGTGGAATGAATGTAATATAGAATTAAAAATTATCTTGAGAGGATAAATAAAATATTCCGAACAAGCTTTGTATATATGGAGTCGAGTTCGAGCAGTGGTCGAGTCCACACGTGTTAACGACGCCACTCCAGCTTTTAAATGTAAAACGGCGTTTTGACCGTTTGAAAAGACAATTTTAGTGTAGAGTGATCATTAAAGTTAGTAAATTAGTAGTGTTGGGTTAGCATATCAGGTAAAACAGGTAACAACGCACCGCGCGCACCCGGAGAATGTTTGTTTCATCAGCGCAAAGCAGGTGCATTGACATGCGCCAGCTCTCAAAAACAAAGAAGCGAGAATTACCTGCGGGATTAAATGTACCACCTGGATTACCTGCCCATGTCACAACAGATGAAAGGAAACCGGAAAATGGATAATCAGCAAACAGTTAAAGCTAAGTTATAAATATAAGTAGTAATTTCTAATAGAGAACAATTAATAGATAAAATCCCCAAGATAAATTAAGAACAGGCGGCTGTAAGTAGATATTAAACAATACAAATAATTTAAAAAAGTAGATATTGTTATTCTATTAGGGCAGTCTGTTAGGCAATAGAGCTTATTTTCGTCCAAACCCGACAATAGAGAACGCCAACAGACGAATTCCTGGAACTCGACGCTAAGGTTTTGAAGCAGGTAGATTTCTAAGGGTCGCTTCCGCTGAAAAAGGCAAACGAGATAGGTTACAATTTAGGAAAGTTAGAATCAAAATAAATTCACACTCAACAGGCGGGAAAATTCAAGCAAACGAATTCTTTTACGTGCGCCGCGATACCTACAATAAAGTACAATAATTTTCCATTAGATTAATTAATTTAATTACCGATATTTGTATTGAAAATACACTTTTTTTAGTATTATGTTTGTATAGATGGTTATTTATTATATACTCTAAGGTAGTGATATACACCTAACATTAAGAAACTTTATATATTAAGTTGTAACAGAGCAACTGGGGAGTACGTTTATGTTCATGTAATTTAAGTAAGGTTTGGAGCGTAATGTTGAATTTAAGGCTCAGAACCGGGTATGTCAAATTAGATTGGTTCTAGTATCTAACATTAACGTATGTTGTCAATCAGAACAACTAATAGTATTAACAGGTGCGTAAACATATACACGGAAGTGTACACACCAGCAAACCAACGGAAATCATCAGAAGCAGGAAACACAATACCTACCATGGAACAGGAACAGCATATACGGACAGACACAAATTGACAGTGCGGAAAATCCCAGGAGATGGAAACTATTTATTCGCCTCAATAGCAGACCAATACACAAATGTCACAGCAACGCGAGAACAGCTCAAAAAAGAAGCTTTCATCTTAAGCAAAAAATCGTGTCATACATCAGAGAAAACCCACAAAAATTCCAATTGCAACTGGAGGAAAATGTAAGAAACATGGCTCCGCGCTACGACCATCTAGCACATACCTACAGCCCAGCACTACAAGCAGAAGCCTACTTAGAAGACCTAGGGAAAGAAGAATTTTGGGGAGGAGCCGAATCAATAGCAGCAGCAGCAGAAATACTAAAGGCGTCAATAGAAATACACTACAAGCAGGTCCAACCTCCACACACACACACTCCGGTAGACAACAATCAACCACCCAGGGCAATAAGAAGCCAAAGAAGAAAAGGAATCCATAGGAGGCAGGAATGGAACGCCAAATATGATCATGCTAGATCAAAGAATAGTATTAAGTAGTTTATTAGCTATTAGGAAATTAAGATATTTTCAATCTGTAATCTTAGAACAATAGATATGTGTAAAATAAGAACAATGTGAAACTTTGATACCAAAGTTTATTAAGTTAAAATGCATAATCGCATAACATTCTTGGTTACGTACTCAAAACACCCATTGATGCGTAGCTTACTAACTACCCGGTGTTGCAGCAGCGGTGTCTTGCGGTATGCATTGCAGACATGCTAACGCGGTTCAACACCCCACCCAATATCCCACCTATCACATAAATTCCTACCCACCTACTGGCATGGGGTGGGCCTGGAGTAATCCAGGATCGACCCTCGAGTAAGCTCCATGTCAGATGATGATGATGATGATGATTCCGAACAAGCTTTGTATATATAAGTAGGTATTCTGTCAGGACCCACCGAGCGCTTCGGCGCTAAGGCCTTTATGCCCTCCTTAACATCATTCTGTCTGTAATGCAAGTTATATTTAAAATTGATTTCGTGTTGCAAGGACAAAATATGCTCAAAAAGTATTATAGTTGGATGGGTTCTGTAAGAAGACCGACTTAAAATGATTTGCAAAAGCACTGACAATGTCACCAGCAGTATCAAGACATGCATTGTCGTAAGTCATGACGTTATCAAGAGCAATTAATGATTTGTATATTAGCAAGGCACAAATTTTCTTACCAGAATTTTAAGCCTTTACAGATAAATTGTGACAATTCTCCTTGCATAGGTAGACTATACTTGCTATTTCCAATCGGGATAAAACGTTCATACAGCTTAATTGTCATTGCTATCGGTTTAGGATTCATAAGGAGTTATTACGGATACAAAAGTCCACTGCCGTAGAATTTTATTTTAGTCATTGGTGGCGCGCAAAACTATTATATATAATGAAAATATAAACAACACTAAAGTATAGCACAATTCAGTTGAAGTTTTTTTAAAGATATTTTCAAAGTTGAAAACGTCATTGCCCATCAATTTAAACTTCTTCCACCAAGTTTCAAGGACATCGATTTTAATCCGCAGTTTTGGCCCACGCCTTGTATATTTGCACATAAACACATCGCGCACTCCTGGAGTGTGGCGCTGCAAGAGCCCGCGAAAGCGCGTGTGTATTGCTAGCTATTGATTATATACACCCAATCGCTATCATGGCTTTTGATTCTGCTATGCCTAGTAGAGAATTTTTATGGGATATATTTTCAAGGTGATTTACTTTTTGTAGAACCCAAAAATTCAAATTTAACAGGTTCTTAATTTTTAGGGTTGATGCAGACAACAGTGGTTATATTTCTGCAGATGAGTTGCAAGTTGCGTTGTCCAATGGTACTGGGAATCCGTTTAATCCTGAAACTGTACGATTGATGATTGGTATGTGTAAATTTAAAAGTGTAGTTTAGCCTTTTTCATGTTCGTCTATCTTTAACCACTTTGTTTAATATCTTTGCAATTAAAGTTATAATTTCAGCTATATTCTTAAATACTGCGTGGTTTTATTAAGTGGTCTTAAATATTGTATTAACATTTCTCTTTCTAAACAACGGTGTAGAGTAAAAATATTAGATACTAACTAATTTTCGTTACAGGTATGTTTGATAAGCATAACAGAGGAACCGTTAGTTTTGAAGATTTTGGTGCACTTTGGAAGTATGTAATTGACTGGCGAAACTGTTTTCGTTCTTTTGACAGAGATCATTCAGGAAATATTGACAAACACGAATTAAGGACTGCTCTTACTACTTTTGGATATCGTTTGAATGATGCAGTTATTGACATTTTGGTCAGGAAATTCGATCGTCGTGGTCGTGGCACCGTACTCTTTGATGATTTTATCCAGTGCTGTGTTGTATTATATGTAAGTACTGAAAAAATAAATACGATGAACACTTTTGTTATCTATCTTTGCACTTTTATTACATTTTTAGACTTTAACTTCAGCATTCCGACAGTATGATACTGATCAAGATGGAGTAATTACAATCCATTATGAACAATTTTTGATCATGGTCTTCGGCTTGAAAATCTAAATGCATCTCAATGTTTTTAATACGACAATCTGTCTTCTAATCGACAATAAGTTACCCACTGGTAACACCAACAGCGCTTTTGTAACTTAATATTATCAAACTAATGTTAAATCGTGTGGGAGGTCCAAAGGCTTATATCGCTTTAGTCGTCTAGTACTTTCGTTACTGTCTAGTAAATTCGAAGCTAGATCATTTGGATGAAACGTTTTTGGCATTTCTCACTGGAATGGTGAATTTCTTTTTTATGGTTGCCATTCAGCGGTCGTTGTATATGGTAACATTTGCTTGTAGAGTAGAGTACTTTCTTTATACGGTAGTAGTAGAAGTTAGTGTTAGAACAAATTTATATTACAAATTATACTTCCCCGTAGATGACTACCGTATTATATAGTATTATGTAATAGTAGCAGTTTGTTTCTAGGGAAAATTACAATTGTCTTCCAACGAGCCAATACATTTTACTGGCACGTATATTTAAATATTTCTTTTAGTCTGAATGTATTTCTTCTACGACAATTATCTGCCTAGGTAAATATCGAGATACTAATGTACTTCTCCTGCTTGTAGCTGCCCCAAATTAATTGAAACTGTGTGTGTTCAAGTCAAATTGGATATTAAAAGAGTTCATCGTCTACAATTCATAATCACAAATCTAACAAAGACATACTTTTAATTGCTCAATTCCTCAATTGAACTGTCTTCCGTAAAAGGAAGGCACTTAGTATGGAATCTTCGAGAGTTTTTCCATTAGGTGGGGCAAGACAAGAGCCAATTTAAATATGGCCAAATTCCATGGTTTCCATGCGTCCTTGAGAAGGAATTGATCGGCTGTGAATGGAAATTCAAGTGATTTAGATGACACCGATGAAATTAAATTATTTTTCATGATGAATCAGCCAACAGCTTAGGCATTTGTAAATGGCAACAAGTAAATCCCAAAAATTGGATTCCAGGAGTAGGAAGATAAGTCAACATTATTATATTTCTATTTTAAATCATAATATACATATAGTCTATACACAATAAAAAATTATAATTGTTACTTTAAAAATATAAGGTAGATTTAGTTTGCATTCAGGAAACTTTTTTAAAACAAAACGCATATCTGGCATTGGACATTGATGGAAATTGCGTGTAGCACAATTTTATAAAATTAAATATGATAAGGGTGGAATCTTGCTATTAGCGTTAAACGGTATTTATATGATAATTGTCAACAATTACTTTTGTCTTTTAGATCTTCCACGTATTGAAAGAGATTTTGCATAAGATCCAATTAAGGAAAATTTCACTTTCCTTTTTGTTGCTTGTAACTTAGTTATTTTAAAATTATCAAAAAAACCTGTGTCAACATTATGAAGAAATTTGGTTAGTAGATTTCGAAATTGTTTTGAAATTTTACTAGCTTCTATGTTTTGTAAGATATGACCATAAATGTATGAATAAAATACTTTATTACTTCAACAGTATTTATTTATTTTAACCTTATCTGTATTTCTACATGTTTACATGTTCAGCTGGTTGATATGATATATTTTTGTTTAAATGAATATTGTACGATTGAAGATCAATAAAAAAGGTTTTAAAAGGTAAAACAATTAAAATCTTTAGTTAATAATACTAGTAAAATAATAAAATCTAGTTACTAAATATATTGCTAACATATTAAAATTAATCATTCTAATAAAAAATGTACCAAAAAAAGTTTAGGCGCTGTTTTAGCAATCGTCGCCTTGAAATGATGTATTTTTCAAATAATTTTCTCAAAAACGCAAACTACCACAGACAACAGCTCTTTCAGATAGTTGGATGGGATGGGCATATTAAATGTTAACAAGTGTGATTTCATTGTTTACAGTTCTTTTGGCAAATCATATGTTTTAATTAAAGCAATGTTTAATGCCAATTACTTTCAAGAGTTAATACTATGTCTACACTTTGTTTACGTTGTTTATTATATTACTATACTAAAGGAAATATGGTTAGGTGGTAGTAATTAACATCTAGCTTTCAATTTAAAATTTTTGTATAATTTAATAATTTGTTTTATACTTTTTTTCAAATAAAAATTAAGCAGTAAAAAATTCTTTTACAGGATATCTCCCTCAGCGGGATACTAGCCTTTGGCTTAAGTACCGGTCTGTATGAAGAGAATCCCTGAACTAGCGGTGGATGTACAATGGGCCAATTAGGCCTACGTGCTGCGGAGTTCCGCACCGCCGTAAGAAGAATAACCTTTGTTCAAAAAGAACTGATGTTGTCTTTGACAGTTATAACTTCCATGTAAAAAACAGCACTCATCAAAATCGATCGGGGAAGATAATGGATATAAAAAGAAAATGAGAAGGTCGAAATACATCATTACCGAAGCAATGGGGCAGGTACTTACACTGCAGGGAAAACAAAGCTCTTTTGACTAGTTTCTTATCTGAAGAGTTAATAAAGCAGCCACAAACAAACAATTTCTTTTCATAACAGCATGAGGGTTCCTGAAAGTTGGGCACTGCATGTCTAATTGCAAATTTGATGTCAGTGCTTTAGAAACAACACAAGAAAAAGCAGATACTACATTGTTATTACATGCCAACCATGCAAGCAAAAGTGGTTCTAAAAAATGCTTGATTATTTCAGAAGATACGGATGTATTGGTTCTTCCCGTTCATTTTAAAAATAACATGCCCCCAAAAACGTTCATAAGAACGGGTAATCGTACATAAGGTTACAAGTATTTACCCACAGCCGTCTCTATCTTGACGGCTGTGATTTAGCACTACATAAGTTAACACTTGTAGATTATTTAGTTAAAAATTTACCAGCTTTCCATGACTTTGTTCTAGCGTGCGTGGTAGCTTACTTAAAGGCTGTTTTTTCGTCGACTTAACCCGCTTACTTAACTAAATTTCTATTTCTTTTTGTTTTTTTTTAATATCCTGTATCTCAACCCTCATCTCCCCATCCGTATGTCAAAAGGAAGTCTTAAACTGGCCCATCTAAACATCAGATATAAAAATAATCGAATTTAAAGATATTATTTGTCGTCTGATTACGACGTTATTGCTGTCTCTGAAACGTGGCTAAAACCGTACATATCAAGTAATACCGTACAGATTGCAGGTTATAATTTTGTACGGTCGGATAGGCTAACAAGCGCCGGTGGAGTTGGAATTTACATAAAGGCTTGCTACAATTT
Organism: Ctenicera cuprea; assembly: GCA_958336395.1. Classification (NCBI taxonomy): domain Eukaryota; kingdom Metazoa; phylum Arthropoda; class Insecta; order Coleoptera; family Elateridae; genus Ctenicera; species Ctenicera cuprea. Next base: position 19,042,111 of record OY284488.1, on the reverse strand, counting down.
TGAGATGATCAGGATGAATGTTTCAATCGAACAATTGTGGATAAATATTAAATTTAAAGAGAAATCATTAATAGTAGGGGTGGTTTATAACCCTCATAAAACTCTTTATCTTGAATTTCTTAGCGAATTATATGACGTTCTTACTGAAATTAATATGCTTTCTGATAATATAGTTCTGTTAGGAGATTTTAATATTGATTATTTAAATACCGACAAAGCAACTTGCGATTTGATTTCTATGAGCGATGGCTGTGGCCTAAAGCAATTGATCGAGGAACCTACTCATAATCTAACTTTAATTGATTTAATATTTCTCCATGATAATCTAAATAGTACCGAGCGACGCAGGAGTGATAAGCATTGATAGGGCGTTGACTGATCACGATCTGGTGTTTTGTAATATCATATGGAATGTCCCTCGCACCAAGCAGTTCTATAAAACGTATAGACCCATTCGTAATATCAACTATCATCAATTTTCTTCGGATTTAAGATCCATTCCTTGGGGCAACATATATGATCAGGCCGACGCAGATTCAAAAGCACTGCTGCTAACTTCTAATATTCTACAACTTTTTGAAATTCACGCGCCGTTAATCACCAAACGCATATCAAAACCGCCGGCACCATGGCTTACGCATAATTTGAAACTTTTGATGCAACAGCGAGATAATGCTTTATCGCGATTTAGAATTTCTTGAACAAAAGAAGCTTGGAATTGCTACAAAAACTTGCGCAATCAAACAACTCACGTATGTCGACAAGAAAAGAAGAATTATTTTGAAACGCAATTTAATAATAAAAATATGAACGGCATCTGGAAAGACCTCCAGCTCCTAAACCTTGGCAAAAACCGTAATCCTACTGAACTTCCGCATCACTTATCAGATTGCACCCAAATTAATAAAACCAACCTTGATAACATCTTTCTTTTTTACGAAAATTTAAATTTGAACTTACAAAATAATTTCAGTTTTGTACCGGTTGATGAAATTGCAATTCTAAAAATAATTAGTTCTATTACAACTAAAGCTGTAGGCTGTGACGGTGTTAGTGCAGACATGATCAAACTGCGTACCATTCATATTGCCCTTTTTAACACATCTGATAAATTTTTGTATAACCAATGCCGTGTTTCCTGCAACCTGGAAAAAAGCTCGGGTCATACCGCTTGCTAAAGTTAAATGCCCAAATGAATTTAAAGATCTACGGCCCATTAGTATACTACCAATCTTTTCAAAAATTATCGAAAACGTAATGAACTCACAAATAAGATGTTATATAGAGTCTAACAACTTACTTCCAGAAGCTCAATCCGGCTTCCGGCCCTGGTTACAGCTGCCACACAGCGTTACTTACTATAACGGATGATATTTTCGAGCGCTGGATCGTGGAATGGCAACTGTCCTAGTTTTACTAGACTTCTCAAAGGCCTTTGATATAATTAGTCATGCTATACTACTGCGCATTCTTTCCTATCTTGGTTTAGGACCCAACGCAATTGCTCTTATTTCTAGCTATCTGACCGGCAGACAACAGGCAGTTACTTATAGTAATGATATGTCTGAGTTTGTAGAAGTTGACATAGGCGTTCCTCAAGGATCAATCTTAGGTCCTCTTTTTTTCTCCCTATATACAACAAATTTCGAATCTGTTATTAAACACAGTAAAGCCCATTTCTACGCTGATGATACACAGCTATACAGGTCTTTTAATGCTAATGAGGCGATTAGTAATTGTGATAAAATCAACGAAGACCTACAATCCCTTCTCAATATTGCCAAGCTACATTCTTTAATATTAAACCCAAATAAATCAAAATTAATGTTATTCTCTAAAAAAAACGACAGAAATATCTTAGAACCCCAAATTAAAATTCATATTGATGGCTGAGCTAAAGTTAGTTAAAGAAACAAAAAATTTAGGTCTAATTATTGATGAGGACTTAAGATTTACGTCATACATCAATAAATGTATCAGTAGTGGTTATAACACGTCTTAAAGTGCTCTATCAAAATCGTCATTTTTTAAAACGAGAACTTAGAAAAATTTTGTGTGATTCATTAGTTCTGTCCAAACTAAATTACTGTGACTCTGTGTATGGTCCCTGTTTTTCTTCTGCAGATTCTGAAAAGATTCAGAAACTGCAGAACTCATGTTTAAGATTTATCTTTGGATTACGCAAATTCGATCACATCTCTCACAAACTGCTTGATGTCCGCTGGTTAAATATGTCAAATCGCAGGCATCTACATGCAGTTTGTTTGTATCACAAAATCGTACTCAACGGTAAACCTAACTATCTATTTCAAAAAATTACTTTCCGCACCGATGTGCACACTTTAAATTTGAGATTTAAGGGATTACTCACACCACCACTCCATCGTACTGAAATGTTCAAACGCTCTTTCAGTTACCAAATCACGTACCATTATAATTTATTACCCTTAAATCTCAAGCTATCACCTATAAAAATCTTTAAAAGTAAATTATTCCAACAAAAACTCGACTCTAGCAGAATTATCCCTGTCTGACAGGATCACTGCAAGGTGTGGCCACTCTAGGACTTGTGTTTCTTTTTTTCTCTATCATCGGAATTTGTATCCTTCCTACTTTTCCTTCCCTCCTTATTTCCTTATTGTCCCTCTCCCCTGTTTCTTCATTCCTCGTATTAATTTAATTTATTTAAATGCTTATTATTTTTTATTATTATATAATTATGTAAATAATTAACATTCCGCGAAGTAGGGGTTAAGTGGAAGAGCAGCGGGCGTTTCTCACAGCGCCCATAGCTGAACTTCGCCCCCATATTGTACTTTCTTTTTATATTGTAATTTTGAGTTTCTGTAAATAAAGGCATTTATTATTATTATTATTATTATTTGTAGCTAATATACTCCTCAACCGATTTAAAGAGGAAATCATTTCATTTTTTGTATACATTTTAATAATAAACTGCTCTATTTCATTTAAAATTGCGTCACTGAAGTCTCCACGTCCAGTACGATTCAAGCCAAAACCCACAACTGACTGGTGGTGTCGCATACGTTTAGGACATGAAAAGACTAGCGTCTAGTCTAGTGAGCTCGGGCAACAGCCGATCCTACTTCTTATTCGAACATTCATGACTTGCGCACCGCCCGAACTCGCCGTCGGCAGAGATCGTAACCTTCCTTAATCACACGCACGTGTTTTAAAATTTAAAACGTCAGTTGTACAACTACTTTTTTGATGTTTTGCTTATATGTTGCTTTAAAAGTTAAATAATAAAAAAGACGTACAATATAAAATAATAGATAAATTATTATTTAATAATTATTTTTTTAAAGAGCTCTACAAAATAAATTAAATAGGAAACGGTGTTTTCAATTTTGGATATCTAACTTTTGGAATTACCTAATATTTAATCTATTATCAACAAACAAATTACAAAAAATTGCAGAAAAAATGAGTATTAATATGTTTGGTATTCTGGATATAAACTTTTTGACGGTAAGTTGTAGTACCGCTGTGGTAGTCAAAGTGTAAAAAAATATTTTTAACATTCCTTCTTGTACAAAATGAAAATCAGAAGTTACTTTCGCTTTGTATTTTCTAGGCTGTATAGTGCATGTTATAAATTACAAAAAAAGAGTTTGTTGTTTTGTATTGAATGCAATTTATTAGCAATGAAAAAATCGGCTTTAACAATGCAATTTCACTTTACACTTACACTTTTATTAACTTGCTTTACTTTCGATGTAAATATCACACTCTCACAAACAACCACATTGACAAGTTAACACTGCAGAAAGCGCGCCAATATTAGACGAGGTTGCGCAAGTCATGAAAGTTCAAATAGGCTGTGGCCCGAACTCACCAGAGGCTAGTGTTGTCACTGGTCCTGTAAACTCTGAAAGAATAGCTATTATTGTGTACTCTAAACTATGGTTTTATTGTTACATTATTTCAGTGAATTAGTATGTAACATGTAGCTGGACATAAGAATCTTTAGTTATACCGAGTGTTTAAACGTTTTATTGTATCTATGTACTGTAAAGTAATTACAAAAAAATCCGTTTTCGTCTTAGCATTTTGTTGTCTATCAAGTCAGATCAAGTTAGACCTTTTTATTGAGTTGAGCGGTAGATATTGCCCTACCCGCTACAACAAAAAAGTCTTGCTAAAATCTGCGATTTAAAAAGAAAAGTGGATTTTTATAAGTTGTTGGTATATTTCTTCAATTTATTTTGCGATTATTAATATAAAATTCACTTCAATGAACTAATGACGAATTCAAAACTTTCATAAATTTCAAAATTTCATAAAATTTACAATATTTCTATTTTTCAAGGTCCAATAATTTTAAAGTTACAAATTGAGTTCTATAAACGTCTCCCACATATGTGGGTAATTTTGCGGTGCCTGCAACATAAATTGCCAATATAAACGTAATATTTTTTAAAATAGTAAAAGTCCTAAATAATTTATAAGGAAACTGAAACTACTCATCAGAGGATCATTATAAAAACATTATTTCTATAACTGCTTATAAGAAAAAAACGACAAGAAATGTTTTTTTATTTTTCAGTTTGATTGTAACGTGCAGATTATTATTTACACATTATTGTATTTGACAACCTATTTTTGCTCAATTATTGTTATTGTCCTTACTCGGTAAGTACACCTATGCTTTATTTTATATACATATTATGTCTATTTTTAAGCCCAATTGTAATACCAATCAAAAACGAATCAACAGCGGTAAATACTTGTAGTAAGCTCGGAAAAAATAATAGTAAATTTGGTAGACGAATGATATAAGCAAACTTTGAAACTGTCAGTAGTGGCTGCAACTTTTTGACCCTTTCTTAACATAATTTAATGAAGATGTTGATACCTTCAAAAAGCATTCCCCATGAATTTTCTACTCTGTGAAGAAAAGTATGGACTGTAAAAGATACGAAAGGAAATTTGCAAATTCTGTAAAAGAATGTGCAAATGTACAGAAGTAGATAGATATTTAGACAAAGTTAGAAGAAGCGCAGATTTGTCTGCATACCAACCATATTTCTAAGGAAAATTGGGCGTATGCAGAGAATAGGAAACATTGCGTTTTATACAAGGATATCGCAACTCGTCAAAAGCCAATGCGCCAATCAGAACGCTAAGATTTGAATATTGCCTGCTAAACTGTTACAATATAAATCTTCGATATAAATTTTTCACATCTATTGGATCAAAGGTATCTTCAAGTTTTTCAGATAAGTAATTTAAAGATACATGTACCGAACAGAAATACAAATAAATTAAAGACAAAGCATAGGCCACTCCTGATGGGTTTGATGACGGCATATACTACATTTGAAATTTGCAAAAACATTAAAGCAAAATAGGCAAACAATTTGTGCATCATTGTAAAGTTTTGTTGCACCGACAAACTGAATACTGCAAATCGTTAGAAAATGTAAATATAACTGACAATTATGTAAACACGAGCGAATTGAAAAGTTGCCAAACAGGAAATTTCTGTAATTTACTTCGATTATTTTTCAATTTACGAGTGATTGCGCTTTTGCTACAATCTTTAAAAGCATGTTGATAGATATAACTACACTGAAACTTGCTTAAAAGTAAAATTTTAATTATTTCACTTTTCTATACATGAATAAAACTCGCTATTACACATACGTGAATTTTTAACAAAAAGCATATTATAGTAACTTAAAGTTTGTAGTCTTGATTATTATTTTTTTAAATTAAATTTTTTATTCATCTTAACATTAACAAGTTTTTGTAAGCATTTGATTTGAATCGAAAATTTTGTCTTAAAGTATTAAGACTTTAAGGTTACTTAACCGATCATTCATCTGAAAAATTCTATTTTAATTTAGAACAATTTAAAGTTAAATGTAATTTGTTTTCATTTCCACAAAAATTACGTATCTTCCAATTTATTTTTACTGTTCTACCTGCCTTTGTATTTATTACTTCAGAAAATTCAGTATAATCCATACACAACTTAACCGTAATTTTCTTTGCACAGGTAAGTGCACAGTAATTACACCGTTATTTTCCTTATTCGAGCATTCATTTCAGCTTTTACGTTCAACCGATTTTAACTCTGCAAAAAATACGACCGATTTCATCATGTAACAGAAATTTTCCAGTAATTATGTCGATGTTACGTACATTTCTTGTTTTATAAGGTTCACCTATAAAATGGCACGGAACATGCCAGTGTTTTTGATATTAATAATTTTTATAAACCTGCATTGCGTCTCCTTACAGTTGCACATATTAAATGATGCAGAGGAACTACACAGTTGTGAAACTAATCTAATTCAAAACTTATTTTCAATTGACGAAACGTTAAATATTGTTTTCGAGAATGAAGAGCATGCGTTTATTCCAACAGAAACTAAAAATCCAAAAATTATTATATCAATTAAAAGACCTATAAAATTATCACTATATTACCACAATAATTATTTAATTTACACAAGTGACTTTAACGCTCTCAACAACACGTTGATTCAACTTAAGCAAAGCAGTATTTGGCATGAAAATGAAAGTCCAAGGGGAAAATACTTGATTTTTACATCGAAAACTAGCAGTTTGGAAAATATATTTGCAGTCCTTTGGAGCTTTGATATAATAAACGTTATACTAGTTGTGCACGATGAAGGAAAGTTACTTTCAAAGATTTACGTTACTAATCCATTACAAATTTGTGGAAAAAGTTTTAAACCACAGTTCATTCAAAATTGTGATGTTAACAAAGCTGTCACCTATAACGAAGCAATCAAAAGTTTAAGTGGCTGTACACTCAACCTTGTAAAACAGTACCAACTTAGCAATGATGTAAAATTGACAGGGTCTACTGCGATTGCAGCCAATATAATGAGTTTGGTGAGTGAAGTTATGAAAACTAACGTAACTCTTGTTGTAAAGAAAAATGTAAAGCAAACTCTGTATAATATCAGCGAAAACATATCATTCACTCCCTCAGTAAGCAGAATACCCCGAATTTATCAAAATTTCGACTTAAGTGTTTTGATATTTCGAGAAGAAAGCATTTGGGTAGTTCCCAAATCACACAAGATTGCATTCAAAGTTTTTAGTAAGAATTTTTGGAAAATGTTTTTCGTAACTTTTACTACATCAATAGCCATATTATGGATGACTGCAAAGCGCACGAATGAAATCAGTTTTAATAATCTTTCGAAATGCTTTTTTATTACATTGCAAATTTTCATTTGGGGTTCAATTCATGCTTTGCCGAAAAATCCGATACTTCGCATGCTCATGTTATCATACACGTTTTATTGCTTGCAAATTACTACTCTATTTCAAGCTACATTCGTAAGTATTTTGACGCAACCCAAGCAAGTGCCTCTAATTACCACCACCGAAGAATTGGTCAAATCTGAGTATCAAATAGTGATGATAGTTGATCCTTTTGATAGCAATTACGAAAACCAGTTAACGAGTATTGAGAAAGAATTACAGAAAAAATTCATCTATTTTCCAAGACTCAATACCACTCGTATGTTAATGGAGGTTGCTTACCATCGTAATTGCACCTGTTGTTTTGGGCAGCGCGAGCTTAGAATTTATCCGACTGAAGTTAATATGATCGATAGAATAGAACACAGAACAAGTTTACCACCGGTAGAACTGACGATTGGTATGCGAAAAGGGCACTATTTTATGAAAACCTTTAATAGCATAGTAACGAGAATAATAGAAAGTGGATTTCCTGAAAAGATCTTTTCCGACGCGATCACACAACATTTCATCAAGGAAGAAGATACTTCACTCTTTGTTTTGAGACAGGATCATTTAAAAATTTTTTTTATTGTATGGGCAGGTGGTTTATCATTTGCAGCAGTTATATTTTTGGTAGAACTGAATATGTTAAAAATTAAAATAAAATTTTTAAGTAGTAAGTGTTTTAACTGAAAGCAAGTGTGACATGTGTTGCACGATTTGTATATCTTTCACACAGCTCACATGTGTTTAGTATTACAAATGATGGTGGTTTCCATTCCAACATTCTATGTTATAAGTTATGGATATACAAATAGATTAGTTTTTGAATCACATTCTATGCATGTATGTACAGTTGTAATATAAACTTGATTCATTGATTTTCCTCTTCTTAGTATATTTGTTGAATTATCTGTTGTTTAATTGTTTTAAAAAAGACATGTCTTTTTATAAATTTATGTTGCCACGTAACTTTGTACACACAACTGGTCAGGTAATAGGTATCACTGAATTATTTTTTCCTAAAAAATGCAGAAAAATATTTAACGTAAATGGACGTAATTTTTTCTAGCAATTTTGAAGTGCAACCATGTCGCCAACAGGTAAACAGCTGACTTCAAGTTCATACTAGAATTTGAATGTAAAAATTCATTATAAGTCGACAGGTCATAATAGTACGTACATACAATGTTGTTAACGGAACAGAATATATTTTTTAACTTTTTACAAATGACAATAATGGCACTTAACACAAAATAAATGTGAAAATTTAAAATACAGTAAATAAACATTGTGGGAAGTCGCTTCTGGCGTGCCGGGGTTTTCTGCGGTATCGGCAGTTTCGGGTGCGGATAAATTTTAGATTCCTACGTTTTTAAGCCTGATTAAAATAACGGAACTAAAAACAAAGTATGATTAATATATTCGTTTCAAGTTTGTGGGCTTCAAGGAATTAAAGTGATAATAACGGCAATCAGGGTAAGTAAAAATTATCATTTAACAAAGTGCAACAACCCAACATGTGGGATAAGAAAACGATAACGTCTTCTTTTGACTTTATACAATTTTGTCTGAATTAATGTACATATGACGTTGTGGGCTATTCACCTCAACTATAATATTTTTGCATTATTAAAAATAGCACGACGCGACGCTCCAAAGAGCTCAACTCTCGTCGAGATTTTATAAAACCGATAAATATCTATCAAATAAACTTCGCTTTATTCATCACAAACCCGGAAACAAATTTAACAAAACTGGTAGGTGGACGGGCATTTTCATTTTTCTCGCAGGATTAAATAAACATTTAAATTCTAAAGAAATATATCCAGAACTCTAAAGATGCGGCCAAATTGATTGCTACGGGGTTTAAACTTCTAGTCGAAGCTTAGGTTTTTGAATAATAATACGGACGAATAGTGATTTCTCAATAAATCGACTCCGCAGTAAATGTAGCACGATCAGTGAAGTTTAAATTTTCAGTTTGAATAAGAATTCAAAGTTACGAACAGGTTCAAGTTTGTCATAAATTCAGCAAGAGCGGCGAGTTTGCTTTCTGGTTGAATACAATTTAAAGTGTTTGGTGAGTTTTCGGGGATATATTGATTGACTGATTTGAAACGGGGAGGGTTTGTTACGCCCTTTAACACTGCGGCCTCTTGGGCCTATTGTGTATCCCCTTCGGTCGCTAGTCGCTGTCAAGTAGATCCGTCCCCTTTAGCAGGTCTGGGAGTTTGTTGATCAGACTAGCTGGCGATTGTATCTCATTGGGGTTGATGCCCTCAAAGATTTAGAATCTTCTGCGAGCTAGGGCTTCGCATTCGAATATTACATGGGAGGCTGTTTCTTCTTCCTCGCCACATAGTCTGCTTATGGGATCTTCATTATACATATAGCCCTATGTTATGCAGATGTTTTCTGAAGTGCCAGTGTCCCGTTAGGAGTCCCGTCACAATTCTGATGTGAGTCCTGCTAAGTTGCAGGACTGGTTTTGTCAGCTTATGGGGATGGCTGCCCATCATAGCTTTGCTTTGTCTCAGTGAGGTGAGAGTTTCCAGTGTTCCGAGTGTTTTGTTGAAATCCATTCTTTAACTGCTCCTCTCGCTGTCTTTTTAGTTGTGCCAACCACAGGTTCAGGCCCTGTGAATGGTGTTTCAGATTCCTGCTTGGCTAGTTTATCTGCATTTTCATTTCCTTCTATGCCTCTGTCCCGGCACCCACACAAGTTTTACCTTGTTAGAGTTTGCCAGTTTTAAGAGGCTACAAAGGCAGTTCCAGTCAAGCTTTGACTTGATCTGGTTTGAATTCAGTGCTTTTAAAGTTGCCTGACTGTCAGACATGATAAGGATGGTTTTGTTCATATACCCCCTTCTATTGCTGCTAAGATTGCATATGTTTCTGCTTGGAATATTGTGGTAGATTGCCCCAGTGATATAGAGGTGCTATATCTTGGTTTACTACCGTATATTCCAGCTCCGGTTCCGTTGTCTGTGCGTGAACCGTCTGTATACCATACTAGGCTTTTTTGCAAGTCTGGTGGTTCTCCTTGTTGCCACTCTTCACGGTTTATCCGTACTTCAAATGGTTTGTGAAAGGAGTATTTTGTTAACATGTAGTCCGTACCCATGTCTAGCATTGGGTCGGATACTACAGTTGTTATTTTGGAGTGTCCCCATATCTGTTGGCTGCTTCTCCAATTGCCCGTGCAGTTTAAGCGATATGCTCCCATGCGTGCCTCGCCCTTGATTATTAGCTCTATGGGAGGAAGTTGCAGAAGAGCTTCCAATGCTGCTGTCGGAGTACTCCTGAATGCTCCAGTTATACAGAGACAAGCCAGTCTTTGAACACTAAGAAGCTGGTTAATTGTCTGTCTGTGATTTACTTTTGGCCACCATACTAGTGAACCATAGGTTATTGTTGGTCTTATCACTGTTGTGTATAACCAGTAGACCATTTTGGGTTTTAATCCCCATTTATTTCCAAAGGCTCTCCTTGCCAGCATCAAGGATGTTTTTGCCTTATTAGTAGTTCTCTGTAAATGTTGATTCCAAGTCAAGTTGGTATCTAAAATTACACCCAAGTATTTGACTTCCCCCTTAATTTGCAGAGTTTCTCCAAACAGTTTCGGTGGGTTTATGCCTCCGTGGTTTCTTTTTCTAGTAAATGGTAGGAGACTGGTTTTTGCAGGGTTTACCGTAAGGTTTTCCTTGTTGCACCACGTCTCCATCTTGAACAGAACATTTTGCATTATTTCTGAGATTATAGTGCCGTGCTTACCTTCTATAAGAACGACTATGTCATCTGCATAACTACGGGTGAAGTAGCTTTCGGTATTCAGATTTGCGAGGAGTTCGTTTATAACCAGAAAGTAAGGGGGATAGTACCCCTCCTTTTGGACATCCCCTAGTTACTGACACCTCCATCTTTTCACCACATATTGTGGCTTGTACTTGTCGACTTTGTAACATGTTTTTTATCCACCTACACGAGGTGTCGTCAATACCATGTCTTTTAGCCGCTTGAATCATTGATTCAAAGGAGGTGTTATCAAAGGCCCCCAGTATGTCAAGAAAAACACCTAGGGCGGTTTCCTTGTTTTGTAAGCAGCGCTCTATCCTGTTAACAAGGTTATGAACAACACTTTCACACGATTTACCTGGTTGGTAGGCGTGTTGGTTTTGGTGTAGAGGTTTCTCTATGAGTGCCCCTTCCCTTATATGCCTTTCTACCAGTTTTTCCATCGTTTTCAGAATGAACGACGATAGACTTATTGGTCCAAATGCCTTGGCTTGGGTGTAGGAGTTACGACCCGGTTTTGGTATAAAGACCACTTTAACAGGTTTCTAGGCTTGAGGTACATGGCCTAAGGCCAAACTAGCTCGATATAGCCTGCATAGCACTGGTATCAGAACTTGCTTCCCCTCTTGTACCATTACAGGGAGGATGTCATCAGGTCCCGGAGATTTGTAGGGTTTAAAAGAGTTAATAGCCCAATTTATTCTTTCGTGGTTTATCACGCAGTTAGCTACCTTCCAATTTTCCCCTACAGCTCTAGAAAAAGAGTTATTAGGGTTTTGAATTGGGTTTGGCTGAGTTAGTATTACCGATCCCGGAAAGTGACTTTGGAGCAAAAGCTCTACGGTCTCCTTACCAGTAGTAGTAAAGTTTCCTGTGGGGTTTTTTAAAGTGCCTACAGGATTTAAAGGTTCTTTAGCCAAGATGCGGTGGAGTCTTGCTCCTTCAGATGTGTTTTCAACATCTTGACAGTGCCTCCTCCACGAATCTCTCTTAGCTTTCCTTACCATTTTATTTTATTCGGTGAGGGCTTCTGAATATTTGTCCCAATCACCTGTTGCTTTAGCTCTATTAAAGAGTTTTCTAGCATTGTTCCTCACTTTGGCGAGGTCATTGTTCCACCACCCCACCTTATTGGGGGATATATTACAAACGAACTATAAATTATTGCTCAATTATTCAAGATTGCAATAAATATGAGACGGCCGGTTTGTGAATTATTTCGGTTTAAATGAAATTTCAAGTGTTTGTCGGGTTCTCCGGAATTATTAGAAACGAACTTTAATTTCTACAATGTTCAAACTTGCAATGAGGCTGGATCAAGAGTGCTAGTTAGCTCTTTAAATTCCAGGTGAGGAATTCTGTTTTCGGATTAAGAGCGTTTTAAAGAGAAAATAACCTGGAGGGGGAACGACTCTCACTTTTGAAATGCGCATTCAAACTCAAAATACTTTGGAGGAAGAGGGGTTAACTAACTGGTTTAATTTTACAGGTTACTGATCTGACCAATAATAATTTTAACGGTCCAAAAGAAGTTTGTTACGAGAATTAAATTTCATCAAAATGCGCTAAACTAATTTAGGTTGGTTTTGCGACAACTGCGTAGAAAAAAATCTCAGCATATGAAATACTCATTAACAAGTGAGGCTGCAACAACCAGAAAAAAGAATTTAAAAAAGAACTGAATCAGATTTTAGAGACCCATCAAGAACTTCAAGTTTCATATTATGATGACAAGCTGAAACAAAAGAAGTATGATCCAGTTATTGTAATTAGGCCTAAAGATGCTAACCAAGGAAGTCGGGAAACGTCTAGCACTATTAAAAAAAGTTTAAATACCATCTCTACAGCAGTAACAAGAATTAAAAAGATTAGTAAGGGTTATTTGGTTGTGGAATGCTAAAATAAAGAAGCAGTAAATAAATTTATTGAGAGAAGAACCAACACCAAAATTGAACAAAGATTACGTTGTTTCAGTCTCCAAGCAAAAATTACCTATATTTAAAATTGTAGGCGTTAATGACAAGCTTGAAACTACAGAAATGAAAAACATGGTTGTAGCCCAAAATAGTTTTTTGAATCACAATGCATATATTTTTATTGTACACCTTGTGGAAAACAAAAAGAACCGTATAACTGTTATTTTGCCTATGCAGAAGTAGACGGAGATAGTTACAGGAAAATATTAAATGAACAGAAACTGAACATAGGATGGGATCAATGTAAAATTGATGATGCTGTCGGTATTACTAGATGTTTTAAAAGTAACCAATTTGGGCATAAAGCAACTGACTGCAAAAAGGAAACTGTTTGTCCTAAATGTGCTGAGGAACATGAGTTTTCAGACTGAAAATTCAAAGGTACTGAAACTAAATGCTCCAACTGCGTCTATGCAGTTAAAATGTAACTTGATATTTACCATCCAGCTTGAAGTGTAGAATACCCGGTATATAAGAGAACAATGAAGAAGAAAAAAAATTATGAAAATTATGGGGCAATGTCCTGTTTAAAAGGAGGAGCATTAACTGCTGATCTAAATGTGGTGGAAGTCGAATTAAAAAAAAAATGATTTATGGAGAAAATTTAAAATTAAAAATGTCCCATAATTATTTAGAGTAATATATTTCCAACCCCAATCTGCTTCAGAAAAATACGAAGCATTTATGAGAAATCTGGAAACAATAGAAAATCTGTTGCTTTCATCCAATCCCAGAAATCACTGGCTCTAATTACTCGCTCAGCAATTGCAACTCTAAATGCAAAATTATAAAAATCATAATTTCGATGTATAATCTCAACTCAATTAATTCAGTGACAAACTACAACAGGACACTAGATTTAATTCTAACAAATCTAAACGCTAAAGTCGTACGGGCGACACTTTCGATATACGCACGAGCCCAGTCCCTTTTCAGTTGGCCTATTTTCAATTTCTTTAAAATAGCATTCAAAAAAGTTGAAGTGTGACTTCGAGTAGACTTTCCCATACTAAAACTTATCCTATTTGCAAAAGTGTAAATTTTATAATATTATAACCTTTCATTCCATCCATCCAAATTCATAGAAAGCGCCACAGTTAAATTACTGCTTTAAAAAAAACAATTTTGTATTGTAGCCAATACTAGATACTTTATTTGGGAAGTTATCAAAAATATGCAGACAATGAAAAATACATTTTTTAACTAGAGTTAACTGATAGGCGTCGTTAAAATCACGTCAGTGCCGGAAAACGCGTTGTTGATATTAAAAAGCATTTCTTTTTTCTTAATTTTTAAAATAGTTGAAAATTCTAGCAAATTTTAATAAAGCACTTCAAATAGTCTATCAAACTGATAAAAGTTCATAACGATCGGCGTTTGCGTTTTTAAATAAATAATTAATCAATTTCAAATTTTTCAAAAATTCCTGGAAGGCGCCACAGTAAAATTTGGAAGATAAATAAAAAATTAATTTGTAGTTTAATCCAAACTCTATCGGCTCAGAAAGTTTAAAAAAATAGTGTAGACAGGTTTTGAGAAATTTTTTTTCGAAAATTTTCAACATTTTGAAAGAGCGCCATTGCGATCGTTTTCAGATTTTCAAAATTAAATTTATTTCATCGTATACTAACCACGAAGGGCTCTCAAACAAGTGGTAGCTGACCCCGATCAGACAACTACTTTTTGAGTAAATGGGCATTAAAGTCGAGATTTACAAAAAGCTGTAGCGGCCGCTATTTTAAAGAGTTTTGCTAAAAAAGTTTTCGATTTGCCTTAAGTTCTTCTCTCAGATTCCGTGCATAAATTGACAAAATTTAGTTTTGAGAAAAAACGCTACCAAAGAAACCTGTCTAACTTCCGTTTCCGGTTTTGGATTTTTTTGAAAAGCCTAACTTGAACTACAATTTTCAATATACCTCTTAATTTAAAATTTCATCAAAATCGATCCAGTACTTTCGCCTGTATAGAGGCGTCACCCCCCCCCCCCCCCATAGAGAGACTTTTTTAAATATCTTTTTTTTGTGTTCCTTGAACCCCAAAACGTGTATTTGCGTTAAAATCTAGATATCGAAAATTTGCATGAAATCAATACTTCCCTATACCGAAGGTATGGGAAAGTAAAAATGGCTCGTCTCAAATGGAAATGGGCCGGTCCTAACGAGAGAATAATGGATGGCAGATGGAATAGCACCATCACTCAATGGAAATTTTTGAGTAGATGATGTTAAGAGAGTCGGTAAATTGGGATTGATGCAAAAAACCGGGATCAATGGAAGACCGTGGAGCAGGCCTATGTCTAGAGATGGATGCAGCCGTTAAAGGATGCTAAGGTTCACATGGGCTGGAAGGATTCTTCAAAATAGGTGTAATTTAAAATATACAAATTTTCGAAACAAAACAAAAGAATTTATTCCGGCATTGCGCAGATTGTTCTTCCGAATAGAATAACTTTATATTGTGTAACTAATTTTAAATTTTCTTACTATAACTGGAAGGATTTGTAAAAATGTTTTTAATTTTGGAATTTATTTTATCAGTTACAAACCGTTTGTTTTAATTAAAAAGTTATGTAACAAAATTGAGTTACCAATTCATTCCTTGAAATATAACACATTAAAAAATAATGCTACGAGAAAACTATAAAAGCATTGCGTTATGCTTCAGCTCGCTTGTAACGTTATAACGGGTGTCCAGAAAGTCTTTCAGTCAGGGCGGCTATGGATTGTATAACGCATGTCTTTTATTCAGTCATATCTAACTAATTTATTTGACATAAGTCAAAGTCATTTTAAATTAAACGGTTTTTATTTTGAATTATTTACTTTCTGCATATTTCTTGTTATAAAATGTTTATGCAAGAACAAAAAACCTTTATTGTGAAATCTTATTTTCGCAATCGTCAACAATTAGAAAACGGAAATTGGAATTATTCCATCGTGTAAACAAGAATTACGACAAAGATATCCAAAGACATACGTTATACAATCCATAGCCTCCCAGGACTGAAAGACTTTCTGGACACCCGTTAAAATTATTTTTTGGACATTTTAGCTTAAAACTATATACACTGTGTCCATAAAGTAACCCCCCCCCCCCCCCAACTAACTTTTGAACGACTTGATATTTTTCTACAAAATTAGGTGTGCTGTAATGGGAAATTAAATACTATTTTTCATACCATATTACAATTTTGTATCATCCAAAATGGCGACTGGGCGCCATTTTGAAATTTTTTTTTAAAAAGAAAGGGGGGTCGAGTGACACCTTATTTGAAAGGTATTTTAATTCTGCGTCTGATTCTAGAGTTTCAAAGAAAAATATGTAGCCATAACAAAATGGCGGATTTTAAACAAATGGACTCACTCAGTTCAAAATTGTTTTGATTTTTTTATCCAGGGTCGAGTGACACCTCATTTGAAAGGTCTTTTAGTTCTGCGTTTGATCCTAGAATTTCAAAGAAAAATATTGAACCATAACAAAATGGCGGATTGTAAATCAATGGACTCACTCAGTTCAAAATTGTTTTGATTTTCATAGCCAGTAGTCCACTTTTTCATTTGCAGGACTAAATTTTCCCAGAAATATCTCAGGTGGCTTGAAATAATATTGAAAACGTTATGTTCCAACAAGACGGTGCGCCGCCTCATTATTATAGGCCTGGTTCTGACTTTCTCAACAGACATTTTTTTGGCAGATCGATTGTTAGGTGGGGGCTGTAGAATAGCCGGCTCACTCCCCAGATTTAACTTTCTTAGATTTTTTATATGGGAATATCTGAAATCGAAAGTGTACAGAACCCGTCCACAAACAATTGAAGAACTGGAGCAACGCATTACAGAAGTTTGCAGAATTATCACTCCAGAAACTTATGAAAATGTAAGGCAGGAATTTCCTAACCGACATTTTAAATGCCAAGAAGTGAATAGTAAACATTTAGAACACTTAATTTAATTAATTAAAGCTTTAATTCTTAGTTTTTTTAAATAGACTTCTTTATCTTCAAACATTGTCATTTTGTTATGGCTGAATATTTTTCTTTGAAACTGTAGGATCAGACGCAGAATTAAAAGACCTTTCCAATGAGGTATAGCTCGACCCATATTTCTATTTAAAAAAAAATTAAAAATGGCGCCCAGTTGCCATTTTGCATGATACAAAATTTTAATATGCTCTGAAAAATAGTATATAATTTACCATTACAGCACACCAAATTTTATAGAAAAATATCAAGTCGTTCAAAAGTTAGTTGGGGGGGGGGGGGGGGTTACTTTATGGACGCAGTGTATACCTACTTTAATTCTTTATTACTAAGTAACTGTTAGAAAATATAGTTGCAATTCATTAGAAGTCAATAAATGCCAGATAATTTTTAAGAAAACTCAATAAAATTTATTGTAAGTAAAACAATTCTTAACTTAAACAGGTTTTTCATTTTAGCTTTATACGTATTTCAACGTGTTTACACGCATTATCAAAAACAAGATTAAAAGTAAACAGGCTAACAATAAATGTTTATAACTTGATCTTGGATTTCTATATCTGCGTCCAGGTGACTTGGTTTCTCATTCCAAAACGGTGAATTCAAGAGATCAATTTGTTCATACATTAAAGGTACAGATTTTAAATGTTTATCAATTTCAAATGCTTGTAGTATATCCAACTTACGTTTGTCATCACGAAAGTGTAAAAAATAATATAGTGTTATTAGATGCCATTGAATGATTGTGTTCTAGTAAGTGTTTAGCGTAATTGGATTTATGGGGGTGTTTATACTTGTAACAACGTACGTATTCCTTGTACCTAATACCAAAATTACTAGTTGTTTGTTCTATATAAACCTAATTACAGAGCGAGCAATTTAATTTGTAGATGCCTGATTTTAGTAAATCGTCTGTTTTTTCTTTAGCATTAAACAAAGTGTTTAAACTGGTTTTTGTTGTTCTAAAACCTATTCTACATTTATTTGTTTTGTTTATAATTTTGGCAATGCTTTCTGATTGATTGCCAAAATATGTAATTGAGGCGCATTCCATTTTATCTGATGAAGTAGTTGGATAAATTTTCTGAATAGCTAATTTATAATTTTCTTCTTTAAAAAGTGTATCAATAAGTTGAGTATTATAACCATTATTGTATGCAATTTGTTTAATAATCGAAATTTCTCTATTATAACTAATTTCACCTAAAGAAACCGTTAAAGCGCTATGTATCATGGACCTGTATACTGCTAATTTATGTGTTTTATGATGACAAGAATCGTGTGGTATTGTATTGTCTGTTTGTGTAGTTTTTCTATAAACAGAATATTCAAGTTTATTATTTGAATAAATTTTTTTGTTTTAATCTAAAAAGTTAATAGACCTATTTCGTTCAGTTTCTAGTGTAAATGTTTTAAAACAAAAAAAAACATTTTAAACACTTTGTTTAATGCTAAAGAAAAAACAGACAATTTACTAAAATCGGGCATCCAGTGCCGGCGCGGCGTTAGCCAACGCGAGGCCCTGGGCCGAGCACTTTTTGCGAGGCCTTTACGGTTGAGATTCGAATCCAGCCCAAAGTTCCAGCTTAAGTAACATTTGAGAGAAAAATTTGTAGAAATACTGCGAACATTTCAGATCATAATCATTATTTTATGATATAGTTATGGTATTCCCTAATCGATATTGCATTAAATAGGTTTTCATATATATTATATGCAGAATAATATGCTGATAACTGCGGACGATCAGCGAACTGTTTCATTCAATATCTCGTGTTATAAAGGATATTATCAGAAAAAATATCAACATTATAATAGTCAGAATGTTCTTTAATACGCGCATGTTCTCATTTTTACATTTGTGGCATGTGGCATGCAATGATTAAGTCGATCAACAAGATTTCTATTTAGACATGAAAGTTAACTTTGCGAGCTTTTCGTTTTGCAAATGTGTCGATGACAGTGTCGAAATCAGTAGTACGCGAAATGTCCTTTTCGATTGACAAAATTGCGAGCGATGTCAAGCGATCCTGAGCCATTGTTGATCTTAAATAGTTTTTGATCAATTTTAATTTTGAAAACGATCTTTCAGCACTTGCTACAGATATGGGAATGGTCAACAAAATTCTATATCCGATGATTGTGTTCGGGAAACCACTACCGTAAGAACGGAGAAATCGAAGAACCTGGATAGCGCTTTGCATTTCATCCGTAATGAAATGCCGGAAAATTCTAAGTTCTGAAAAAAGTTCAGCGCCATCCAGGTCCTTCTCGTTCCCGTGACGCAGCGCTAAATCTAAATCTTTACAGTTCTTCAATAAATCGTCATCAGGCATTTTTTTCAATCTTTTCGGATCGTACAAAAATCCAAAGAGATTTTCGTAATTATCAAATTGCTCAAACCGTTCAGACACAGCAGACAAAGCTCCATCCACAACCACGTTAAAAAATTCTATTTGTAAAACTTTTTCCGGCGATTTTTCTGAGTTCAGAGGACCATCATGACCCTCATACTCAAATTGTTTTCTGACTTTTCGGATTCGTTTTGTTTCAAATGATGGTTCTACATCCAGATCCTTCAAGATTTCACGAGCTGCAACTACTGCTTTCTCGAACCCAGTACAGCGATATTCAGATAAAAACGTTTGATTCCTCTCAGTCCTTTTACAGCTTCATCTAGTACCATATCTTTTGACTGCAACTTTTTACTCACGACATTGACTGCGAGTAAAATATCGTACCAAACGACCAGACCTACGACAAACTCCATTTTCATCATTTTTTCTACTATTGACTGTGCTTTATGTTTATTTACAAGATCCGACTCTGAAGAAGCATACTCAGACATAGCTTCGACAACACCTTTAAGTTGAAACCTCACTGCTTTGACACTATTTATTCGACTCTCCCATCTCGTTTCAGACCAGTTTTTGACGCCTATCTCAACATGTTTGTGCAAAATGGACCATCTATGTGGTGATGATCCAAAAATGCAGTAAACATTATTCAATATGCCAAAAACATACTCTGCTTGACGATTTGCGGAAGCCATGTCACATAACACTAAATTTAAACTGTGAGATGCGCAGGGAGTGTAGAATGCTCGAGGATTCAGTTCCAGGATCCGTGCTTGAACTCCTGATTTTCTTCCCTTCATGTTAGAGCCATTGTCGTAGCCCTGGCCACGACAATCTGCAATAGGAAGACCAAATTTGTCCAACTCAGTGGTAGTCACATTCGTCAAATTTTCCCCCGTGGAAGATAAAACAGGTACGAATTCTAAAAAGCGTTCTTCAACTCGAACATCTTCTGTTTCCATATCGACGAATCGGAGTACAAAAGATAATTGTTCTTGTCGACTCGTGTCAGGCGTGCAATCAAGAATCAACGCAAAATATTTGGCGGAAGAAATCTTTAAACAGATTTTATCGCGAACAGTGGTCGCCAATAAATCTATAAATTCGTTCTGCATGTCCTTCCCCAGATAATGATCGTGTATCTCTTGGGATGAGATTTTGTCCAGGTGTTTTTGCAAAACAGGGTCAAAACGTGCAATCATCTCGACAAGCCCCAAGAAATTCCCATTGTTTGAAGCGAACAACTTATCAGTTTGACCTCGAAAAGCCAAATTATGTTCTGCCAAGTACAACGTGATATGCAACAAGCGCTTCAACACTTCTCGCCAGCGCATAGTTTCATCCATTATCATTTGTTGCAGTTTTTTATCGATGCCTGATACTTGTTTCATTCGTAATTCAGATTCTATCCACCTGCAATTGAATGATAAATTATTTAGAGAACATCGATTTATGAATTTTGCAATTAAATCCGAATCGAAATAATAGCTGTTTTGTTTGTACAGAATTGACGTGTGATATAATTACTTTGTGCGTATAAGATTATAGACTTTTCTCTACAAAGTATTTCATTCGAATCGTCTGTTATGCAATCAAGAATTGGAATAAATATATTATAATTCGAAAATTTATAATTATCAAAATACCTTTGGACGTTGAGCAAGTGAGTTTGTGATAGCTCGTGGCTCTCTATCGCTGAAGTTGCGTGTTTCCAATCTTTGAAACCATGAACTGCGAATCGGGACATTGTTTTGGCGCCGATTTGGAAAATTTTACAACAAAAGCAGAACAAACTGTCTTGTGCTTTCGAGTAAACAAGCCATCGTCGATCGACACGTTCTCCGTTTGGTAAAACGCGACAGTAGTAAAAATCGGAAAAATGCCGATCGTTAGCATTCCGAGGATATTGAATGTTTTTGACTCTGATAGGGCCTCTCTCAACAATTATGTCAATTTGCGAAGTCGTAAAATTTTCGGGCCATTTTCCGGGGTCATTAAGATTTGTTTCAATGTTCGTCGAATGATCAATGTCATTTTCTGATACAGATTTTTCCGCTCGAGGATCTGCAATATTCATGAAAAATATATTATTCTACTATTAACACGATCTTACATAAATAAATCGATAAAAACTCGACAGATATACATGAATGATAAATTTCACGAGTCGAAATATTACCATCAACATCTGATGCATCTTCACTAAGATCAGATACGCTCATTGGTCTTTGAATTGCTGGAGTAGCATTTGGACTTTCATTTTTTTTTCATCTTCGGATGCAGGATCACAAGAATTTTCAGTAATATCTTTATTTACTGCGTCATATTTATCTCTGCGAGCATCTGTAATATTTTGTTTGATTAAAATCGATAGTAAATAATTATTTGGAAATCGTAAATGGCAACAGTATGAAAACACGAGAAAACTAACTGCTGTGTATAGATAAATCATCATTTGTGTTCTGTGACGGTGGGGTATGTTGAGATGATTTTTTGGAGTCACTAACACCGAGAGTATTTGGAGATTTACTCGTTGATGGACAGGAGAAAAATTTTTCGATGGCACCCTCTTGTTTCTTCAAAAATGCATCTTGTATTTTTCTTTTTTTTGCTTTCGTCCCTCCACTTTCAAATTTTCGACCAATGTCACGATCTCGTCCCATTTTTTTCTATTCAGACATATATTCAATCTGTTGTAAAAAAATCATCATTACCCAATTACCATATTATATAATTAAACTCTCCTGAACTGCGTTTTTAAAGTTAACAATTTTCGAAAAATGGATAGACAGACAATTCGAAAAGGAACTGTTTGCTTATTTCATATCGGAATTAATACTGAAAAAAAACGCAGATGACAGATGAATTGTAAACATAACCTCCTAACATTACTTTTGTCATCAATGTGATAAAAAGTTGTAAGGAAATTGTTTCATGTCATTTGAAAACTCAAGTACATGCATTATTGATTTTTTTACTCGTTTTCACGTTATTTTGAATACTCTAGATTAATTACATTACTCACCTCTTGTGTGTGAACTTGCAGTAAATCACAATCAACAACATTCGACGGGACACGTCTGCAGACAGCTGTCTGCTCACTGATCACATGGTGTGAGTATCGATATATTGTTATCGATACACACGCCTTTTGACAATCGATTATATTTAAAAATCGTTTTAAATTAAACGAAGCTGCATTTTATCGTTCATGCAAACAGCAATAAATGCATATAAGTGAATTGATCATGATATGGATTTTTTTTAATTTACGAGCGCGAGGCCTTTTTTAGCGCGAGGTCCTGGGCGGTGGCCCAGGTACGCCGTACCTAAAACCGCTACTGCCGGGGCATCTACAAATTAAATTGCTCGCACTGTAATTCGGTTTATATTTCTTCTTGTACGCGTGCTTTATCCGTTCCGGATGTTAGCTATCATCATAGTAATCTGCACTTTATCTACTGCTCATCTTAATAATTCCAAGGAAGTCACTATTGAACCACTGTCGTAAATTTGTGAGCCACGAAATTCTCCTTCTGCCGGGGCCTCTTCTTCCCACCACTTTCCCCTCTAGAATTAGCTGTAATACCCTGTACCTTTCTTTTTTCTCATAACATGACCGAAGTATTATAGGTTTATATAGGACAAACAATTAGAAATTTTGGTATTAGCTTTGATTATATAGAGTATAGTCAATGGTATTAGGTACAAGAAACACGTACGTTGTTACAAGTATAAACACCCCCATAAATCCAATTACGCTAAACACTTACTAGAACACAATCATTCAATGACATCTAATAAAACTATAAAATGTTTACACTTTTGTGATGACAAACGTGAGTTGGATATACTAGAAGCATTTGAAATTCATAAACATTTAAAATCTGTACCTTTAATGAATGAATAAGTTGATCTCTTAAATTCACCGTTATTAGACGTTTTGGAATGAGAAATCAAGTCATCTGGACGCAGATATAGAAAACCAAGAGTAAGTTATAAAAATTTATTGTTCCCATAGCAACACCTTGCATTTGATAATGACGTGTAAACACGTTGAAATACGTATAAGGCTAAAATAAAAAACCTGTTGAAGTTAAGAATTGTTTTATTTACAATAAATTAAAAGCTTCAACGAAGAAAAGTTCGAACTTATAAATATCATAATAGAATGTTAAACTACATGAACCCCGGCCCATTTTTATGGTTAGTTAAAATAACTAGGTCAAATTATAGATTCCGAATTTTCGTTTCTCCTTTCATGTCTCAGGAAATAAATTGTAAGATGTCACGATTTCAATAAAACTATAGATTTAAGCAGGCATGGGTCTCAAATGCGAACGATCGCATTTAACAGACGACAGAAGTTGCAGATGGTTTATTCAGTTATGCGACGCGATTTTCAGAAGTCGTCCACGGTTTTCATAAACGTAGTCTGGTTCGTTGTTTTCAGTGCTTTGTTAGCATCCAAATACGTAACTAATTATTGAATTAGTTTTCTCTATCATTTTGCTTTACTATCTTCATATTTTACTTCCGAAGTATTTTAATTTACACTTAAACCATGTGCGATCTGTGTTAGTCTCAACAGTTGTGAGTATATTATAGAGTTGAGTGTTATTTTGAAAAAAATGTTGATTTTGTATTTTAGTGCTGAAATTTGTAACTTTCAAACTGCTCAACAAAATGGCACTGTATAAAAAAGACATAGCTAAAAATAAAAGCAGTTGGGCCCCCAATTCTGTTTACTCTGGATTTTATTACATGAGCATCGACGAAAATTACGTTGAAGAATACACAGAAAAAGTATTAGATGCTCAAAACCATCAGCTGGATCCTCTGAAGTACGATTTGGCAGATTGGATAAACAGAACTGTCGGTAGGTGATTTCTTTAGAAAAATTATTCCGAAAATTACGATAGATGCATTTTCAACGCGAAACATAATTTAATAAGAAATAAACTATGTAAGAACTATTTTTTTACGTAAAGCAAAGCATCCCTATTCGGTAAGAAATAGAAAAAAACGGGTAAGAGAAATGCATGGTGGGTGGAAACAAAACGGGACGCTATCCGTTTATGTAAAGCAATTTAATGCACACATTTATTACCACTAAGTATTCGGCACACGGCCGAATAATTGGCTCGCGTTAGGTCATATTCGGTACTTAGCCGAATAGTTGGCCTAATATTTGGAACTTGGCCAAATATTTGGCTGAGTAATTGGTCTAATATTCAGTACTCGGTCGAATATTTGACCGAATATTCGGCTATTTGGCCGATAACCTAGGCGAGTAGCCTGCCGAATATTCGTAGAATGGTTTGCTGAATATTCGTAGAATAGTTGATCGATTATTAGGTATTAGGTGAGTTAGGTCAAGAGAGACTAGCCGAATATTCGGCATTCGGCTAGTGATCAAAATTACTATTCGGTACATCCCTAATTAATACATTTTCGTGCAGTAGCACATTAAAACTTTTTGATCAAGCTAAGTTACTCAGCAGGAATGTAGAGTAACATTCTAAACTATGCAGTAATACTTAGGGGTTTTTGGTAGACAAATTTTGTTATCTGGTCTCTAAGATCCTCTGAGCCTAAACTATCCTTTCTTGTAAAAATCAAAAAATCGATGTTTTGCTTTTGTTGTAATAAATATAAAAAAAATATTTTGGAGAATAAGTTCAGGCAAAGTGCTTCTATCATTTTTTCATAATAACTGTAAATAAAAACTATTTCAATATTGTACTTGTTCTATCCGTTTGTCAGTTTTATATTTATGTTAATTGATGAATTGAGAACACTCAAAACATGAACACGTCAAACCTTGACAAAGCTATCTACAACGTAGTTTGTTATTTCAATCAATATTAAAACAGAACACCGTACCAGGTACTGAAATAAAAATATCATCTACTTATTAAGAGAAACATCGTGTCGGTCCTAAAACAAATATTTTAGTAAGCGATCAGCGTTGGCTCTACACGAAATTAAAGGGGAGAATTTAGAATTCCTATACAGGCTGTTTCAAATTCGAGTCGCACCATGGGGATCTCGCTTATTTGAAAAGATAGAGAGTTGGTTCAATTGAGGCAAAGTTGCCAAATTTTATGCCTAACAATAATCTGCAAAGAAATTTAAAGTAGCCACTCTGGTTTTTCAGATATCTGAAAAAAACTGAAATTTTGGATTTTTTATTTTCGGCTATAACGCATTTATCATTTATGTTACATATTTCTAGTTAACGCATTATTAAGACACTTTTTTATGCTGAATCTAATTTTTTTATCAGATTTGGTGTAACTGTTACCATTGTTCATTTTCGAGTGTCAACTGTTTTTTTCTTATGGTCGGTATTTTAAATTTTTCCGTATTTGAATACAGTCTTTAATTCTGATTTTAACGATGTGTCACATTTTGCATTTTATTTAAGTTTTGAGCATTTTATTACAAAAAATAAAAATTTTATAAGAGTGCCATGGAAAGACCACGTCATTTAATTTATTCTGAAAAAAATCTAGTAGGCCATGAACTGATGGAAGTAAAACAAAACACTTCTTTTATTTACTTTTACTTTTAGATACATTAGGTATGCGAAAATTTTAGGAAACTTTGTTGTGAGCATGTGCAGCAGGTTAAGTTATTTTTTACAAAAATGAATTAATGACAAAGTTTCTAACATACACAATTTACTAAAAATTCCACTTGCAATTTTTATGTTTGCAATTGACATAACAAATGTGAATAACAGATTAAATAAACACAACAGATAAATAACACTAGAACTACACTAATACGAACAATTACTAAATACATGTTCAAAACATTTGACACCTTTGTAAAACATGCTCAGAAGCTCGTCTAAAATGATCTATCCCTAATGTGCGTCTTGGTAACTGTGTCATTTATTTGTTTTTGTAAAAAATAACCTAACCTGCTGCTTACGCTCAAAACAAAGTTGCCTGAAATTTTCACACACTTAATGTATCTAAAAGTAAAAGTAAATAAGAGAAGTGTTTTGTTTCACTTCCATCAGTTCATAAGCCTACTAGAATGTTTTCAAAATAAATTAAATGACGTGGTCTTTCCATGACACTCTTATGAAATTTTTATTTTCTGTAATAAAATCCTCAAAACTTAAACAAAATGCAAAGTGTGACATCGTTGAAATCAGATTAAAAAACTCGATCCAAATATGAAAAAAATTAAAATGCCGACTATAAGAAAAAAACAAGTTGACAGTCGAAAATGAACAATAATAACAGTTACACCAAATCTGATTAAAAATTTAGATTTAGCATAAAAAAGTGTCCTAATAATGCGTTAACTAGAAATATGTAACATAAATGCGTTATAGCCGAAAACAAAAAATGCAAAATTTCAGTTTTATTCAGATATCTAAAAAACCAAAGTGGTTTCTTTAAATTTCTTTAGATTGTTGTTAGGCATAAAATTTGGCAACTTTGCCTCAAATAAGCGAGATCCCCATGGTGGGGCTCGAATTTGAAACAGCCTGTATAAATTTTATTAAACCCTCTGAAAATACTATATACACATTAGAGTACGTTACTGTTGTGTAGATGTCTTAGTTAAACTTTTTAATTTTGAAATTTCTTACACCTTAAATACTAAATTTTAAACCTCCAAAGTGAATTGTAATGATCACTTTACTACATTCACAGTCATTAGCCTAGTTCCCTTTGAGCTTACAAGTGGCCGCTGCATTCATCTAATTAAAAACGAATTAAATAACCCTTAGTAGTTAACTACATTTTTTAATAGTACAGAAGTGTCAAAAAAGTTACGCAAACTATACGAACCTGGAAGTGAAGGAAGCCATGTTTTTTGGTTAAATTTTAAAGCAGAATATAACAAAAGATATTAAAAAATCGAAACTGCAAAATAGCAACCTGTTTATTCAAAAATAAATTGTCAAATCAGTTAAAAATTTGATAATCTACTAGCCACGGTCAGTATGCCACAACGTTACTGTGGTTGTAGTGTAGCGTCCTCTATGTATTAAAAACAAGGGCATGAATTTTAGATTTTCAATAACTCACGTCACAGAGACATTAGCGGACTGGAGCACCAACGAAATTGTGGCTCATCTCTAGCTCTATGAACCTAAACCTAATAAATTACGTAGTCAATTTATAACTAATTTTTTTTGAAAATTGTACTTAAATATGTTTTTTTTTCAGTTAGCATTTTATCAAAAATAGTCATAAACCTATAGCAACATTGTGTTGCCATAGAGCTGTTACAATCTTTAAACTTTATACGGATCTGTCAACACGTTTTTGAGCTATAAGGCGTTAAAGTCAAAAATTTTTTAAATTTTAGCGGCCGCCATATGGCAACTAGAAGGTTCTGGGAGAAAGTTTTGAATACGCCCTAAGGATTGCCCATATAAATTCACAAAATTCAATGTCTATACTGAAAGTATAAGAAAAAAAAGTTTTTTTTAACTTAGTGAGTTGGTAGAGATAAATTGAGGCTATTATGTTTTCTGGTATTTCCTTAATTTCTCTGTGACGTCTTCCATAAATTTTCATCTTCTTCATCTGATACGTAGCTGACAATCTCGTCATTCCTGGCTTACCCCTGGCCTACCCCATTCCCGCAGAAGAGTAGGAGTTTTAATAATAGGATGTGATTGGGTGAGATGCTTGCAAAGCCTTGATATGTCTGCAACTTATATAATATATAGTAAGTTACGTTTCAATGGAAGTTTTGGATATCTACCAGGATATGTAGTAGTAGATATCTGAGGCTATAATTCGACTTGACTTCGGTTTTTCTGTCTTCTACTGACAGGTGGTTTATTCCTTTTCTCTTCTTTGGTTCTCGTCTGTGTTTAGTGTCTTTCCGCTTCCTCCTCCATATCTGCCTCTTCTTCTTTTGACATTTCTTGGTCCGATTTTTCGATCTATGCGTAGATTCTACCTATTTCTGTTCTTACATCTGTTTTTATTTTTGCACGTTCATCCCATCTTTGTTGAGGTATACAAGAGTGTCGTGTTCGTTCCAGTGTAATGATATAAGTATAATCCCTAATATAATAAAATATATAGGCGGTCTGCATACAAGTGGAGCACGCCACCTACCGCAGAATTTTGAAATAACATTATGTAAACAAGGTATTACCGCATTTATCTTTTGTGTCAACTAGGCGCGTAAAACGAGTGTGGAAGCTGTAAAATTTTATCAAGACAATGAATGCAAATGTTAGAAGATCAAATAATAATCTTTATTTGTTCTTTAGCGTTTTGATTTTCTATTTGGCGCATTGTGACTGGAGCAAGAGCTGGCGAAGTTCCCAAAACGAAGGCAACAAGAACTCGAAAATTAAAACTTGAAAATATCATTTCAAAATTACATAGCCACAATTAGGCATTGAATTATCTAAAGTATACCACCTGACACAATTTAATTCTGAATGATGATTGCCTGATTTCAATATTAATTCCAACATCGATGGAGAGTTGAATGCCACTTTATTGTAACCCAATTTGAAGGGCAAGAATGTTTTGGTTTTCTTTGAAATTGGAAACATTTCCTTGAATTTTTTGCCTTTGCTGTATTTGCTCCCTACTTTTTTTGAAACGCGGGGTTTTTTACACTCGCAGGCCGCACTTGTTTTTGAGGCCGAATCCTCTTCGTTTACAGCAATTACTACAGCTGAAATAGGTTTGCAAAATCCAATGATGCCAGCAATGCAATTGCAGTTAGCATCAATTACTTCTCTTTCAATGTTTCAAAATTCAAATAAATAATAATTATATTGCGAATACAAATCTTAAAAATATAAATGTACATACAAGTAGGGAAACGGTGTATGGTGTTAATGAAACAGACGTCTGTCTAATAACCTTTGCTTTAATTTCTAAATTTCTCCAAATCCAACACATGACCAGCATTAAACAATTTTCTTCATTTCTCAACATTTCCCGACGTTTTGTGCTGATGTTTAATAGGTAGAAAACCAAAATAAATAGCCACATCCATTTATCTGCAAATTCGTCTATGTTTTATCGATAATAAATATTAAATAAAATCCTTTATTCTTGCCTTAAAATACAGGAACACTGGTGTTAAAAGAACTACAATGTTCACATCAAATATGTGTGTCCAGTACTATTTAAAACGTTGTTTACATAACGATGTTGCAGAACCTACCGCTAGAGGCGCTGACACGAAAAATGCGCAGAACGCCTATAATAAATCATTGTAGATTTAAATAAATCCGTAAAACTTAAATTTAAATATTCCAACATTTAAAAAAGCATTCGAGATTTAAATAAAACTTAAAACATTTATTTAAAATTTTCAAATATTTTGTAAATCTTTATTTAGACAAATCTGCACATATTTTTTTAAATCTTTCAATATTTAATAAATCTTCAGCCAACTTGTGGCTGGGCATAGTGAGAGCGTTCGACTCTTTAACAGACTAAAAATTACTGTTTCAAGGTAATTTTGAGGAAACTTTATTACATGAAGAATAAATTATGCAATGTTCATGGTTGAATTAATATTATTGTACAAATTCCTGAAATACTGAAAACGTGTTCATAATTGTTGAACGTTACCACCAGAGTAAACGGTCTTGGTCTTCTATGTCGGTTAGGTCTACCAAGGTCAAATAAATATAACAGCTTAACATTATTAAATGTGACAGCTTAAAATTAAATGTTGAAATATTTATTTAAATCTATAAAGATTTATTTAAATCTGTGAAGATTTATTAAATATTGAAAGATTTAAAACAAATATGTGCAGATTTATCTAAATACATAAAAATTTACTAAACATTCGAAAATTTAAAATAAATGTTTTAAGATTTATTTAAATGAATATTTAAATTAAATATTTATTTAAAACTACAATGATTTATTTAAAACTACAATGGTTTATTTAATAAAAAGCAGTTAGCTAAATGTCTGTATATATAATAAATATTGGGACAATTTGCCTTAAATACCGTAAAATACACAGCAAATTTTCACTTTACACTTGACGCCCCATACACAACTTCATACCAAGTTTGAATACAAATTTCGATATTTTTGAAAAAAACAATTCATCGGTGATGAAGGAAAAGGGTGTTGGAGATATTGCGTTTGCGCATATCGACTATTTGAAATCTGAAGAGGAGGGAGAGAAGAAACGAGAGGGGAAATAGTAGAGGGAAAAGTGGGCAAGGAAAGAAAGAGAGACTGTAAAAAGTGTTTTATCTTTATCACTATTTTGCCGATGTCACCCTCTATAGCATATGCACCGCATATATCGGTAGAAATGCGACATCTAATGCCCACTCGATTTTTTTAATGCACAACATTTCTCTGCCTGCAGTTTAGATTCTTATTCTGTAACGAAATTACATAAGCAATTTGAAGTTTTTAGTTTACTATGACAAAATTATGAAGTACGAATCAAAACTTATTTGACGAATAGTAAAAAATACGTGTTTCATTATTATGTAAACAATTAACTCTTCATTATTTAGTAAGTTTAATATGTGAACTGTACTCTTTCACTAAAAATATATGCATTCCCATATTTTACTATTTTCAGTAATTTCAAACAGATATGGTCTTAAACGATTTAATGAATGTCATGTTGAGAACTAGCTTTCTTTACAAAATTAGGAACAAAGTTAATTCAGATAATTCAAAGTTTTATTAAATATAAAGGTGTATTGAAAATTAGAGTAATATCTTGAATATAAATCTTTAAAAATACTAAGAAATATAAAGATGGAAACGTAAAATTACATGTTGAAATAATAGTATCTAAATGAAAAAGAAAGATTATTGAATGGCAACTAACACAACTATTCAATTATTTAAATCAATTAAAATAAAAGCTAAAAATATAAAATGCACTTTTTAGTCATATGACCATGTAAATGTATGTAACTGTGTTTAAGGCATTCGCTACGTCACAGGGGAACATTTTTTAGAAGAGCTAGACAATGGTGCAGTTCTATGTTACCTAGCTCAAGTGATACGAGCAAAGGCGAAAATTGCTATTGCAGCAGGACTGACCAATAAAGTAAGGTTTTGACGGAATAAGCATTATAATCTTTTTCTATTGTTTAATTGGTTTGATATTATACAGGTTGAGTCATTTTTGTTTATTAACTTATGATATACAAGGTTGGACAAAAGTACGGAACAATGCAAATATCTTTAATACTGCAACCGCGATTTTGACAAAATTTTCAACATGAACTTTTTTATTTTAAATAGAACACCCTGTTTGTTTTTTTGATATATCGATAGAACTCTTTTTTGCGAGTTCAGTGATATAAGGTTTCATGCCTTTATTTTCAATAATTCTAGAGATATTGAACAATAATGTTTGGTAATTGTTATCTAGCAGCTCATGAAAACAAAAGAATGTGAGAAACCTTAACAGTTGTGAAGTTGTCAAATATTCTTGGTTCGTGTTGTGTTGTTTTGATGTTCGATAGATTGAGCAGTGTGGTTGCAGTAATCAATTAATTAACCAAAATTAATTAAAATTGTTGAATTTAACATCAGAAATGGTTTAATTGACAGAATGATTGCAAATTGGTAAATTAAGTACAAACTTCTTGCCGAGTTCTACGACGGTCACCAAAACCAACCATAATTAAAATTTGAATTTGAGCTCTTTCTGTTAATTGAACCATTTCTGATGTTAAATTCAGCAGTTTTAATTGATTTTGGTTAATTAATTGATTACTGCAACCACATTACTCAATCTATCAAACATCAAAACAACACAACACGAACCAAGAATATTTGACAACTTTACAACACTATGTTTAGGCTTCTCACATTCTTTTGTTTTCATGAGCTGCTAGATAACAATTACGAATTATTATTGTTCAATATCTCTAGAATTATTAAAGATAAAGGCATGAAACCCATATCACCGAACTCGCAAAAGAAAGTTCTATCGATATATTAAAAAATATACAGGGTGTTCCATTTAAAATAAAAAAGTTGATATCATTTCCGGCTAAACTGGAAGTTTTTTGAAACCGCCAGTACCTTCATTGTATCCGCCGTATACCGGAACCTTCATGTAAAAAATTTTGTCAAAATCTCGGTTGCCGTATTAAAGATATTTGCATTGTTCCGTACTTTTGCCCAACCTTGTACATTAATAAGCGTCATACAGATTTTTAATACCACTGTTTCAAACGTTTTAGCCCCTTCCCAAAATGAGCAAAAAATATTTCGAGAATGCTATGCCTCGTAGTTTTTTCTCGCGAGATAATATGGAAAATTTTATAAAATTTTGCCGTTCTATTGGAGTACATCAAAATTTACTCTTTGAAAGCGATGACTTAGGTAAGTTATTTATTATGTTTGTCTTTCAGTAACAACCATGAGTAATATGTTAGATGGATTTTTAATTCGAGTTTTATAAAACGTACCCACACAGAAATCTATGTCTAAATTATTGATGTTTTTAGTACTGCATAATCGACCCCGAAACGTAATCCTCTGCCTGTTGGAAGTTGCTCGTATAGCAACTCATTACGGAATCGAACCTCCAAACTTAATTCAACTAGAGAAAGAAATAACAGCAGAAGAAAGAAGTCTCCCATGTGATACTGAAGTGAACTCACAGTTATGCTGGCAGTTTCAGTCTCTACCATCGCATTTTGAATATGAAGTTCTCCAACGTAATAGGTTTGTCAAAACAATAATATTTAAGATACAAAAACTATTCTGAATTAATTATTCACTCCTAGTCCTACCCCGTCAATGTTAGAGCCTGTTGCTTACAAAAAATGGAGTCAAAGACAACTGATACCATATCGCAGTAAAGGAGTGAATACAGACGAAAGTAACCTTTTCTCATTACCTCAGCTAACTTCAACTGAAGTTAGTACTATCGATGTAGAAGATCAGTCCTCTAAAAACAGCAAAGACGACTCATATATATGTTTTGAAACAAAATTAATAAACGAGTCGAATCGCGCTTTTGATGAACTTGACAAAAAGGTAGAGCAAGCTGCCCAGTTACTGCACCTTAATTGCAGATGTGCTAACAGAAGATATATGAAATTAAAAATAAGAAAAATTGGAGAAGGGAGATACACTATTGCTGGACGTAACGTGTTTGTTCGTGTAAGTATTGAAGCATAAACCAACAAATTAATATTAAAGTTTAACTTTAAAAATATTAATATTCTAAAAATTGATTACCCAATTCAAAAAAACGAGCCTTATAAGTGTAAGCTTACATTATTTAGCTCAAAAAATAGTTTACAAGTAAAGACATTGTTCTTGCAGATTTGATACTATACGAAATGCTAGAGGCAGTACCATCCTAACCATTGGGCTAATTGGGCTACAGACCTAGGGCGCCGGGCTCAAAAGGGCGCCGGGCGATGCCTTATAAAATATATCGTTTTAAATAGTTACTCTTTACGGTACTACATTAAAAAAATGTCTTTTTACCTAGATATTGCCCGACTTTAGACTCACGTATAAACGTATTCTGTGGCAGTTGTGTCGCTCTGTGAACCGGTGGTGCTAATGTCTGAATGTGAATGAAAAAACAGCCCCGGAAGAAAAATCTCCTGGAAAAACATCCCCGATAAAAACAGCTTCTTTGCAGTTTTCATTTGTACAGTTCTCTTAGATAGTGGCATTGTGTTCCTCTAGAGCTATTTTAATACTAAACTTCGTCCCGATCTATAAACTCTGTTTTGGGTAATAATGCGTTCAAGGGAGTATTTTCAAAAAAACGTAGCGGCTGCCATTTTAAAGCTAGAAAGTTCGAAAACAAGAGTTGGATATGCCCTAAGGTCTTGTACCAAATTCCGTTTCCATTTTCAGAAAATTTGTATGATTTGTTCGGGAGTGGTAGGGCGTAACCCACACTCACACATACAAACCCATCCATACGCCAGACAGACATGTTTTAAAAACCACTTCTTGGAGTTCTTGTAATTTCAAAACATGTATCTTTTCTTATCAAGGATTTATTTCTGGGCTTTTTTGTCGGGTTTTTTGTTCAGAGGCTTTTTCTACTGAGCCTTTTTTGCCAGGGCTTTTTTCCTGCGGCTTTTTTTCTGAAGCTTTGTTTTCCTGGTAAGTTTTTTCAGAAACTTTTATTTTCGGGGATATTTTTACGGGGACTTCTCTTCCGGGTCTGTTTTTTCCAGAGATGTTTATCCTAGATTTGTATGTTACCCTTGTTGTTAGGGCGCTACAAATTGTTAGCCCAGGGCTTCTAAATTTTTTAGAACGGCACTGGCTAGGGGCATAATTAACCCCAGAATCTATACTAGGAAGGTACAATTTTTTAAGTCTAATTTGCAACTGTGTTCTATTATCAATCGATTCCGAAATACCGAGTAGCAGCAAATGAAATGACGTCTTAGAAAAGGCCAAAGTCCGAAATAAATGACCCATTCACGATGCAAATAGCTTTTGTTTGGCCAAATAGATTTGACTGGCCAAATAGAAATGTTTTTATTAAATTGTTGTTATTATGTACATAGTGTAACGCTACTGCTTATGCTCCCTAGGATGTTTTTATTGGAATGGTGAAATACACAAAGACGGAAACTATTAGCGCTAACCATGTACACTCGGCAGGTCCACTGGTGCGGTCTATTTGCCCAGTCAAAAGCTATTTTAGCTGACACAAGCTATTTGCCTGCGACATATGTGGGTAAACGAGTCATGATCAAATCGCGAAATGCTAATATTTTTAGGATTTTGGTCGAATTCGGGGTTGGGTTCTAACTTATATAAAAAGTATAACCACTTTTAATTTTTCATGCCTAATGCAAATGTTCTTTGCTTTTAATTTCAGTTACTTAAGAGTCGTCATATGATGGTACGTGTAGGTGGTGGATGGGACACACTCGACCATTTTTTGCAGCGGCATGATCCATGCCAGGTGAAAATTTCCTCTAAAAGCACAAAGAGAAATTTACATAAATCTTTGAATGTAGTGAAAGTTCCTCCCCGTATGTTTCAGTGTTATAAAAAGTAAATCGTATAATTCATGCCTATAGTTACGTATTTTTTCAGCGGAATTGCTCTTGAATTCGCGGTGGTCGATTACTGTGCATAATTAATTAGTTATCGGATTTCTTATATGTGCCATTATAATAACTAGGCAGCATTACAAAGAAAATCCAGAGCATAAAAAACGTTAATCTTACCAGTGCACAAAATCAGGGGAGTAACTTTCAATACTTGCATGGTTTTAGTGACTGCTTAAAAACACATAAATGAAGAACCAAATTTTATAAACTCTAAAACACATATACAGTGTAGTGTGCAATGTGATGTTAGTAGTACATATTTGCATAAATATTATTCTTGGAATTACCCAAATAGGTCAGTCGGCAGATCGTTTTAAAACCATGGTAGGTGCCCGTAGTAAGGGTTAGCAACACCCCCCTCGTGAAATCACTCACCCAGTTCTCCATGGTCCCAATTAAGATAAACATTGAACCTCTCCGAAAAGAGGTGAACGTACCAAGTTGAAATCACCGAAGTGACCGTTGCAACGCCGGCCCCGCAGAAGGTGTCTTTGTTCATGCCTCTCACCTAAGTGAGGGTCCTTAGCTGTCCCGCCTAATTGATACACAGTCCATTCGTGAAGACTGCACTGATTTATATGCAGTGCGGTCTTTACGAATAGACAATGGCATAGCTATCATAGCGCCAATGGTCGCAAGGCGATGGGTCCAGAAGATTTAGGGGCCCAGAAGATTTAGGGGCCCCTTGAGGCTACCGGTAAAAAAGAAAACGTCCAGTTAACTATTAAAGTTAGTGGCGTTTTCGCAGTCCAAAATGCTTTAATTTAAGGCGTGAATGTTAAAATCTACCTAGTTGAGAACGCCTTGAACGCTCGCCCCTTAATTTAACACAGTTATAAAAAAAAATAATTAAAATTCAGGACATACCGGACTGCAACTTAATTTGCACTTGTTTTAAGACAATAGGTAGATGGATGGTTGTGATTTCTTTTAATAAACCTAGAAAAACGTGACGAAGTAGGTATCAATTAACTTCCACTGTATTAATATATTCTTATGACTACGCGCGTTTACATTCTGTGCAGCAATGCATGTCTAGTATTTTGTGTCAGGCGTTGTTTGAATTACGTAAAAGATGCTTTATTCGCAAATTAGGTAAGTTTATGTTTTTGATATGTCTAATAAAAATAAATATTTATAAGGCAATTGACATTTGATACAAAATTGCAAATAAAACATTTGGGACAAGCAAGACCGTTTGCGTGCGCTTGCAATATGTTCGATTGAAAACAATTAATTCATAATACCTATAGACAATTTTAATCAACTTGTTATCTGGCATTTTATTAACCAAAAAGAAAAGCGGATGGGCCCGATATATGTATAACCTCATATGCTCAGTATGTTTTTGTACATATTTTCAGTTTTTTAATTACTAAACGTTTTACTAAATTTACGTGTTATTTTTTTATAATTTATTGTATAAAATAATCCTACAAAACAGATTATTTATTATTATAACTTTTCCTACGTGTTGCACACAACATTTTTTCGCGTACTAGACGGAAATAAACAAAAAAGTAAAATTTTTAATAGAAAAATATTATAAATTACTTGACCGGTTGTGAACTAAATAAATAATACAAGAATAACATGGTAATAAAAAACATAGTAACGCTGTGTTCTATGTTAAAAAGTGTTTTTATGCGGAAACGTGTTGCTATGTGGAAAAGTATCACTTTTGTAAATAAAAAAGTATGGAAAAATATAGTACATTTCCGTATAGTATGCGAAAAACGTTTTTACCGAACTTTCTAGATTCAAAATGGCGACCGCTACAATTTTTTTGAAAATCTTGACTTTAACGCCAATATTCAAAAAATAGTTTTCTGATCGGGATCAACTACAACTTGTTTGTTTGAGAGTCCTTTGTGGGTAGTATACGATGAAACGAAATTAATTTCGAAAATCTAAAAATGATCGCAATGGCGCTTCGAAAATTTTCAAAAAAAATTATTTTTCAAAAACTACACGATTTTTTTAAAACTTTGTAGGTTGCTAGAATGAAAAATTAGCTACAATTTGATTTTTTACTGAAAGCTATAATTTCACTGACGCTTTCTATGAATTTTTGAAAATTGGAAATTTGTTTATTAAACGGGGTTCGATAAAAAAAGTTCCTAGGGCGGAATTGCTCATCATAACTAGTAGAACCAAAATCTATTGTTAATTTTTATATAATTTTATACCTGGTGCTGTAGAAAATGTAAATTCCAAATATTAAAAATTTTTAAAACAATATTTCTCAAAAACTGGCCATACGTTTTTTTTAAACTTTGTAGTCTCATAGAGCCGAACATGGGCTACAATTTGTTTTTTTGCTGAATATCATAATTCCACTGTGGCACCCTCTATAAGTTTTTAAAATTCAAAAATTGGTACTCCTTTATTGAACGGGAAACAATGAATAACTTCTGCTTAAGAAGAATTAAGCATCTTGACTAGTAGAACCAAAATCTAATGTTAGAAAATTTTATATTTGATGGGGCTACACGCCCCCTTCTCTAATTTTTTTGGTGACAAATTTTGGATTTAGTCAGTTACTGTCAGAGTTCACAGCTGATTTTAACAGAAAAATAGTGACTTGGGAAAAAAGTGACCTTGCTTAGGCTTATAAATTAATTATTGCACTGCATAATGTTCAGCATTATAATCGAAGTAATAAACAAAGAAGTCTAATTCGGTACATCTTTAAGAAATTAAATTGCAGAAAAAACTTTTTATTTACAAAGATTTTATTTAATCTGCAAATTTTATACAGTGAGGTCGTGAAATTCCACCCTCCCTACTAAATTTGGAACAGCTTGATGTGAAGCTACAAATTTTGTGCTTTTTAATTTTTGGGAAAACAAATATTATTTTTTGAAAAACAAATGCCGACTTAAAATTGTAAAATGGCGACAAGGCGTCGTTTTCAAAAAAAAATATATTGGAACGAGGGGTCCAGTGGTGTATAATCCTAGACAAATGACAGGCTTCCAAATGATCTGTTTCTGATATTAAACGAAACACTAATAAAAAAATGTAAACGAAACAACTGAAGTATAAACAATAATAAAATTAAAATAATAATTATTCTTTTTTATTCTATTTTGTCATTTTATTCATTTATTGTGTTTTTATAGCTCAATTTTAATTTTAGTTGTTAAGGCCGGGGATACTAACAACTATGGCAAATGCTCGTATGTTTTTGAATCAATAAAATTTTCACAAAACCTAGGTTTATACTCTACTCACAGAAACCTTTCAAATCAGGGGTCACTCAACCCCCCCCCCCCCACGTGCCATTAAAATTTTTTAAATGGCGCCTCGTCGTCATTTTGTAAAGTCCGCATTTGTTTTTTAAAAAAAAAAAGAACTTATTCTCCAATAGTAATAACCCAAATGTTGTAACTTTACATCAAACCGTACAAAAGTTAGTAGGGGGGTGGATTTTACGACCTCACTGTATGTATTATTCACTTTTGATCGTTATTTTTGGTTTTTCGTGCACAGGTTGGTGCAAAATGTTTTTCAATGGAATGAAAGTAAGATAAACAAGCTTTAATATTCAATAAGAATGGCAGCTTTATACAGTTATATACTATGATAAAAACTATGACGAACATAAAATTCAAAACTATTTTTGTTTTATTTTTTAATTAAAATTAAATGTATATTTAGAATAATCAATATTAAAATATTTACTTGCCTTCAGAAATAGAATCCGTATCCGAATCAAACGAAATATTAAATCACAAATACAATTTTAAAAGCTTAAGAAAGCAATTTATTTCACAAATAATTTTATTATATAGTCACGTAAATACTTATTTCAACTTTGACTTAGTAATGTGCAGTATATATTTAAGTCAAGTTTGTTAAAATGATGGCATGTAGTGCGTATGTCATACTTATTATAGTTGTTGGTTAAAAACAGAATTATTGGATATTCTGTAAATTTATAGTAATGTAGGAGTGGTTTGATCGTATAGTCATTGTTATCGCTAAAATGTTAAAATAAACTTTTAAAATTATATGTAACAATTTCTGAACTATAGGAAAGTCTAGGCGAAATGTTTCGCTCATTTTTTCCATATAAAAGTTGCAAAACATTGCTATGCAGCAAGGTCGCTGGATAGGTTAGGTTACAGAACATTAAAACTTTTAGTTTTTAGGGTTAGGTTAGTTGATTAGGTCATCTCATGGGATGATATTTTGGTGCAAATTGATTTTGTTGTTCAAAACTCAAATTTCAATTTTGAAACTCTTATAAATCTATTCATAACTGACAACTAATGCAGATGGGGAACAAAAATAGATCAAGCTGTTTTGTTGAGCAGGCAGTCGCCATTTTGGTGCTTTTTGGCTCAATGACATTTGTATTAGATAACCTAATCAACTACCCTAACCTATCAAGCAACCTTGCTGTTTAGATAGTAATACACCATTTGTGCCTTCGGCAGATAAAAATGCAGTAGCAAATATTTTAATAATGTTTTTATTTCTACATAATTATGACATACACGTATTAAAAATGATGTGCACCATTGTAGAAGCTATAGAGAGCTATATAGTGCAAATTATGGTTATGCTTATGACAAATACATAATAATAATTTATCTTACATTTTAATGTTAGACATAAATTAAATGCTTTTTTTTTCTTGTGATTTTTAGGCAGATGGAAAGGATTTTAGATCACCAATAATACGTCCAGCTACAGTATCATTAAATCCTAACATATCTAAGAGGTATACATACTACAGTTCTTTTAAAAAAATTCTGCGACCAGGAGAAAGTGCTATTTAAGAATAACTGTAGATGAAATATAATTAATTATGCTTACACAACAGATTATTTTAAAAATAATAATACTAAATAAGTTAGTTAAATATATAGTTACATCAAGTTATCAAAATGGAAGATGTTATAATTTTACTTCACAATGTGTAAAAGGCTTCGAAGGCACCCATAAAGGAGAAAATTTATAAAATTTTTTCCTTTAAATTGTTGCAATACATAAATTCACATTAAATGGTTAGATTTAATAATAATAAGTACTTTCACAAACTTTCGAAGCCCCATATGTTACCACATGCATAACATTAAAAAACAATGATTTTGTATATTCCAAAACACTGCATGGTTATTTTTTTTTACTCTTCCCCAAAGTAAGAGTATGATGACTAGATCCCATCTGTTGGTATTGAGATTTTCTGCGATTAAATTCGATAATTTCATCTTCCAGTTTTTTACGTTCTTCCTCAATTTTTTTCTTTTCCTCGGTATGTTCCTTCTTTAGTTTATCAAACTTAGCGTGTAGCTAAAAACATGTGTAGTGTAAAATAATGTCCTGTCAACAATAGCATAATAAAATTATCAAAATTGGTAAATATATTAGAGCATATTTATTGAGAATGTTTTATGTCATCAATATGTAAACAAGCTATCACAAATTTGATAAAAATTCTCTTCTTGTAATACACAAATAATTGTGAGGTGGAGCACCATCTTATTGTAATATGATTTTAAACAAGAACATACAAATACAGAAAGAATAACTGTCATTCTTTGCAACGTAAATTGCAATTGTTTTACAGCTATACGCTATTGTTTTCATCGCCGACGAGTACAAATTACAAAAATCAGTTGTTTCCATGGCAAACCTAGACTTCAACTTTTAATCGTATTTTTTTCGAGAATTTTCTTATGTAAGACCCATATTGGGTTACATGATTGTAAGGACAATAAAGAGTATTATCAGAATGACCGATAAAAAGGATAGTGTGCAATTTGAAAAAGAAAAAGTTGAATATCGCTGCCACAATATGAGTACAGATTTTCTAAAATTTTCTTTCCCCATCTTATAGAGAATTTGCTCCCATTTACGAATATATATATAGTTTATTATAGTTATTTTTAAAAATAACAAAGTTATAGGTCTGGGGTGTCATGTCTGAGACACCCTGTATAGCTATAGCTATATATAAGGTATTGTGATTGTCATGTAGGACTTGGGCAACTTGATTTTGTTCCACTTTCGGCCAGTCAGGCCGATATGCAAGTTATGCCTAAAAGAAACGTACTTTTATGGCAAACAACTTTTTAATTAGATATTGGCCAAAAGAAAACAACTATCACCAAAATATGACATTGATTTTTATTTCAAGGAATAAATATTGATTGCAAGTTTTCCACAAATTTAATATTCACAAACTTTTGAATTTGAACTTTTTAAAAACTGATAATTTCTTTAAAGTTGTAAATTTCGAAATACTATATATTCAAATTTTTTAAATTTTTCAAAATTTCCAAAATTTTTTAATGTTCAAATGTGAAAAATAGCAAAAAATTAAAAAAACGTTAAAAATTTCATGACTTTCAATCTTTTTTAAAAAATTTTTAGTGGGTTAAAAAATTTACAAAATTTTAAACATTTTTCTATGTAATCTATTAAGTGCTGGTTTCGATGTCCAGAAATTTACCGCCTGGACTGGCGAGTTTTTTTTTGCTGCGAAAATCACGAGTCGAAGGCGAGTGGTGATTTTCTTGTAGCAAAACGGACTCGATAAGATCTCACATGCATTGTATATGTATATGACCATTGACCACAAAGTATATGTTGGGATCGTATTCAAACGAGACATTCCAAAAAGTAAGTTTCGTTAGGAAATCAAAACCAGCATGAAATAGATTCAGCTAGAAAATCGCATTTTATGTCTGTAATTTAAATTATAAAAATGACAATTATTTATTTGCTTTGTACGAAACTAAGGAAACAAAACGAAAATATGAGAAAACTTAAATTTTCAGAAATCACCATGGCGAGATGAATTTGCGTAAAACCAACGTCAGATAAGCTAAAAATATTTAAATCTGATTGATTGAAAAATATAAAATGCCATTTTAACAATATTCTAAATTTAAATTTATTTGACCTTTTTTTCAAGAATTTTAAAGTCTTTCTAAATTTCCATAAAATTGTCAACATTTTCATTTTAGAAATTTTCAAAAATTTCAAGAAATGCGAGGAAGGTCCAGTTGCGGTTGCCTGACAGCTTTATTGTAATCATGGAAATTACAATTGTTAGAAAGTTGAGTAAATAAGGAAAGTAGTAAATTTTTAATGGGGAACAATTCTGTATATTTTTGGTCATTTTTGGAATAGGAATAAAAATATAATAAAAACCATGTTTCATATAAAGAGTGCCATAAGTCGTGCGTTTTTTAAAATGAATCAAATCAGTGCGATAATTTATTTCTTTGCTCAAGATCTTTTAATTAGGAAAGACAAAGACCTAGAAGAAACAATAATTTTGTAAAAGTGGTCAATTTTGCAGAATGAGAGAGTACCACGAATGCGGCATAGGCAATTTAAAATGTACTTTCGATTAAACGTGGAAACTTTTGAAGATCTGTTAAAGAAATTTTTAATTATTAATAAAAATAATGTTTGTACAGGTAACCCCGATACAGATTTCGAAAAACAAATAATGTATTTCGTTTAATTTCTGATTTTTTTAGCTAACTGTCCTTATTCAAAATTCCATAATTTTAAGCCAGTATCTGATTCATTCGGCATCAGTAAATCAGCAGCTCTTACTTTTTATAAAAAAAACACGAGACAAATGTAATAAAGTGCACAAATATCTTGACAAAGATCTCAATTCTCATGCGCAAGCAGATCAGCTCTAACAGCTTGCTTCGCTCGGAGAATTTCTCTGTGCGATGCCGAACGTGGCAGATTATTTTTGGAGTGCAATGAAAAGCGCAATGGAACAACTTCAAAACAATATGCTCAAAAACTGCCAACAGGATTTTTTTAAAATTTTTTTAGGCTAATAGAGCTTGACATAATCTACAATTTAATTTGTGTCCCGGTCCGATAATTTCTCTGTGACGCCCTCTACAAATTTTTTTAAATCGAAAACTCATGCCCCTTTTTTTAATAAACGGGAA
Organism: Ctenicera cuprea; assembly: GCA_958336395.1. Classification (NCBI taxonomy): domain Eukaryota; kingdom Metazoa; phylum Arthropoda; class Insecta; order Coleoptera; family Elateridae; genus Ctenicera; species Ctenicera cuprea. The sequence continues at coordinate 18,998,744 of OY284488.1, read as the reverse complement.
ACACTAAAAAATGTCTGTTTCAGCTGAATTGCTCATGATTGGTCCTAGTAGAATAAGTTTTACAACATAATTTTTAGCTGCGGCAACATTTAGCGGGGTTAATTTTCCCCCTCGCACCAAATTTTTAGAGAACGAATATGTTTTTGGTTTTCTATAATTGCAAGGAACCCTTGTCCAAACAATCAAAATTTTTTCCCTACAATAACATAATAAGTCGACTATCGGTAGGCTGGATGGTCATCAGTCAGGTGCACGACCTATATCTTACGTTATCTGTACAGCGTATTTGCGTTTTGCGTAGTAATATCAATGTGCTTTTATTTTCTACTGCCACTGCTGTGGATAAAACTCTTGGGTATAGAAAAAGGAAAAGTGTCTTAAGTATAGGAAAGATCAGGCAAAGTGCTTCGCCCATTTTTTTAAGTTAGATATGGTTTTGCAACATTATTCTTAATTTGTTTTTTTGAAAAATAAAACTTGTTTCCCATAACTTTTGCATTAAAAACGTGTTTTAATTTGATTATAATAAAGGAAATGCTTAAATAATGCCAACAAAAATACAAAATAAACCTTGCCACCATTAAAAAGTGGGTCAATTTTGATAAAATTAGAAAAAAAGCTTTTTATTGAGTACACAGCCTACTATGACTGCCATCTAAAAAATACAGGTTTACGTCATATTTCAAAAAACAAGTGCGCCATGAAAATTTTATTAACGTTATTGAATTCTTGAAATAATATCCAACGCGAAAAAACTAAAAGGATCAAATATATGGTTTGCGGAAGACTTAACAGCTAAGGAAAGGGAGTATAAGGAGAACTCTTAGAGTGTATGAAATATATAAGAAAGCAAGGGCATTTAGTCTATCTAGTAGAAAATAAATTAAAAATAAACGGAGAAAAATACACACTAGAACAACTACAAGAGGAATCGAAGGATAACAATTTTGAAGGACAGGCAGAGGATCGGGGTATGAAAAAAGGAAGAACCACCAGTCAACGCTCTCCTCTAGAACTAGCAGAAGAAAGAGAAGAGAAACAGCGGAAAATGGAGGGACAACCAGGAAAGAATCAAGCAGAGGAAAGGGTCGCAGAAATAGAACAAAAAACGCAAAAACCAAAAGTCTGGACACAAACAATCTTTCCTAGTCGAAGCGGGGTAGGCAAAGACGAAGAAAGTAGGATAACGGGGAAGGAGCGTAAGACACAGAAGGATCAGACAACAGCAAAAAACTAATAGCAACTAAGGTTTCGGAAACAAGCAAGATGACGAACAAGGCAAGGCACATGGATAACGAGAAATCAGAAGCATATAAGATAAAAAATAAAAATAAGCAAACAAAGAATAGCAATCTCATAATAGGTTTTTGGAATGTTCAAGGCTTGAACAAACAAGGAAAGGTAAAACAATTAGTAAAGGAAACAGCAGAAAATAAAATAGATATCTTAATGATACAAGAAACGCATATCAAAGGAATTTCAACCACAAAAATTGATAACTATTACTGGTTTAATAGAGGCGGCAAGCAGAGCAGTTTTGGTACAGGCTTCCTAATTAGAGACGATATAAAAGAAATGATAACGGACTACAAGGTAATAAACGAAAGAATAAGCTATATAAGAATTAAAGGAGTTTTTAGGAAATACGTAATAGTAAATGTACACGCACCAACCAATGACAAAGACATTGAGACTAAAGAACAATTTTATGATGTGCTGGGACAACTGTTAGATGGTATGCCAAGTTTTGATATCAAGATAGTGGCAGGTGATCTGAATGCTAAAATTGGAAAAGAAGAAGAGAACTGGTTAATAACGGGCAGGGAAAGCCTACATAATAAGACAAATGAGAATGGGCAAATGTTAGTAAACTTTGCGGCGAGCAGAAACATGATAAATATCACAACATGGAATGAAAGAAAAGACATACACAAAATGACTTGGGCTCACTCAGACAATGTAGCAAAAAACCAAATTGACCACATGATGATTACAAAAGTGACTATGAACTGTATAGGAAAAATAAGAACGTACAGAGGGGCAGAAATAGGATCCGACCATTATCTAGTAAAAGCAGTATTAAAACAACTAAAACCTCAACTAAGGGAAAAAATTATAAAGAAAAAGAAACGGAACCTAAGTGCACTAGGAAATGAGGTAGAAAGGCAGAAATACCAAGACAAATCGGAAGAATTAATTGAGTCAACAGAAAAGGCAGAGACAGTAGAAGAGGAATGGAAGATAATCAAGCAGGTATTAGGAAAAAGTGCAGAGGTGATACAAGAAGGAAAAAGCAAATACAAAACAGACTGGTTTGATGAAGAGTGTGAAAGGGAAATTAGGAAGAAAAAGGAAGCCAAAAAGAGAATGCTGGCAAACAATAACCAGGAGACAAGAAGATCATACAAAGAGGCTAGAAACAAGGTAAATAGCACATGTAGGGGAAAAAAGCGAGAGATGTTTAATAAAAAAATGGAAGAATTACAGCGAAATTTCAACTACAAGAATACAAGAGAATTTTACAAAAGTTTAAAAAAAGAAAAGTCAGGTTACTCCGCAAGAGTCACTTGTGGACTCAGAGATGCTCAAGGCCAGCTATGTATGGGAGAGGAAAAGATTATGCAAATTTGGGAAAGTTTTTACAAGACACTATTAATAACGCAAGAGGAAGAAGAAGAAGCAGAAAGGCTTGAAACAGAAGAGAGAGAGGAAGAAAGGTTACCAACGTGGAACGAATTTACAGACGTAATTAATAAAATGAAAAATAACAAAACACCAGGGGAAGACAAGATAAAGATAGAGTTAATGAAATACGCAGATGAAAAAGTGGCGGCCAGAGTTTTCGAGCTGGTCCGAGATGTGTGGAGGAAAAAGGAAATACCAAGAGAATGGACTACGGCAATTATAAGCCCAATCCCAAAAAAAGGGGACCCAGAAATTACTGAAAACTACAGACCAATATCAGTTCTAAACGTAATATACAAGATATTCACAAGCCTAATCAATAAAAGAGTACAGGAAGAGGCCAAAGAAGTAATCGGTGACTATCAATGTGGATTTAAAAAGGGTAAATCGGTGGTAGATCACATCTGGGTGATAAAACAAATTGAAGAAATGTGTAATAGAAAAAATATAAAAGTACAAGCACTGTTCATAGACTTTAGGAAAGCTTACGACACAATCAAAAGAAAGGAAGTAATAAGAGCATTAATAGAATTGAAGTTTTCAAACAAAATAACCGAATTAATACAAAAAACATTAGAAAACACAACAAACAAGATAAAATTCCAAGGAAGAACATCAGTAAGTTTCATTAGTAACGTAGGACTAAGGCAAGGGGACCCTTTGTCTACTACCCTCTTTAACATAGTACTAGAGGCGCTATTAAGAAGAAGCAATATAAAAACAAACTACTTTATACCAAGACATGCCTACCAATGCCTCGCCTACGCGGATGATGTTGTATTTCTGTGTAGAACAAAGCAAGAGCTTAAAAATTTAGTAGAAAAATTACAAGAAAAAGCGAAGGAAATTGGATTAGAAATAAACGACAGGAAAACAATATACATGATCATGGGAAGCAACGACAATACAGAAAATGAAGTACTAACAGTTAAAACGAATAATGGAGAAGTGCATTTAAGGGCACAAAACGAGGCAAAATACCTAGGGGTGAAAATTACAAAGCAGGGAGGGTATAAGGATGAAATAATAACAAGAATAGCTGCAGGATCAAGATATGTAGGTGTATATAGCAAACTCCTAGGAAATAAAAATATGTCCAGAAAAGTGAAAGAATGTGTGTACAAAACTATTATAAGGCCGACAGTGATATTTGCCACAGAAACCTGGGCGACAGATGGAGAAATGGAAAGAAAGCTAGAAATATGGGAAAGGAAAGTCTTAAGAAAGATATATGGGGGAGTGAAAGAAGGAGAAAACTGGAGGAGAAGGACAAACCAGGAGCTACAGGAGTGCTACAAAGACAAGTCGATAATGTTAATAGTGAAACAGTGCAGATTAAGGTGGCTAGGGCATATAGTGGGAATGAAGAAGGTGATCTGGTGAAAAAGGTGTACGGTGCAAATTGGTATGGGAAAAACAGAAAAGGCAGACCAAACAAAACGTGGCAGGACTGTGTAAACGAAGACATAGCGCTCTTAAAAGTAAACAACTGGAAGGAGGTAGCCAAGACAGGAAGTTATGGAAACAAAAAGTTAAAAGCTTTAGTTAAAAACTTTAGCCAAAGGCCTTCAGGCCTGTAGTGCTGTTACTATATATATATTGAATTCTACGTAAAACGATCTACAAAAACCAAAAATTTTTGTTCTGCGGTAAATGGTTTATGGTCTTTTTTTTTCAGAATATTTCAAAAAGATAACGACATGGGCCAAATTTAAAAATTGCATCAGATTTTCCTGGAAATTCTGTATAAGGATTCTATTTACTCGATTCGCTTCGAGTCGCTATCGAGTAGATCAGCCATTTTCTCACGGTAGCTACTTAGGTACCAAGAACACCAGACAATATAAGCCTCTCTCTTCAATATATGTGGTATCTTTTTCTAATTGAAGGATTTGGCACAAATTTCAAAGTAACTAAAAGCCGAAGTATTTATAAAATTTGAAAAACCAGATGCCATACAGCTTTAAATAATCGAGGTAAGTAACGAAATATCCTACACAAGTAAAACGTCAAACCTGCCAGTTTTTTTTAAGTTTTTGCAAGCAACAAGTACTAACAATAACTTTTGTTTTTGCAGTTTATTACTATGTACCAGTTAAGAATTAAAAAAAACCTATTATGTACGTGAGAAGAAAAATTAATTTTTATGTAATAATTAGTTTAATTTTTAGAGCAAATGTTACTTTAAGGCTTTAAGCAATAATAATAATAATATCATATATTTCCATTGACCCATACATGTACAGGTATTGAAATTGTCAAGTCAACACTTAGGTTAACAACAGGTAAAATAAGTACATAACATGTAACAAGTAAGTGTATACAACAAGATTACAGTGACCAATACTGACGGAAATTTTTATATTTTTTGAAAACCGCAAGATTATGTTATTGGGCGAGTGCCGGCAGCAAACAGCAAAGAAGTATAACGTATATCTTGAGGTATTTAAGTGGGACGTTAATGAATACTTAATATATTAAACCCCGAACAGAATTCTTATCATTTCCCAATAATTTAATAAACCTAATATTAGGTAGAGCAAATAACTCACTATTACATCTTAACCAAAATTCTTAATTGAAGCGACGTTGTTGTCTTAATAAAATCAACCGTGGAAGTATACATGTTGGTTGTAATTAAAAAGCAACTTTTAATAAATGGAAAAAAAAATATACATTATTTGACTGCTGATTATTTTACTTATTTTTGGTTAAAAAACTAGCATATCTTCAAATGCGGGCAAATAATTTCAAATTTGACAATTAAAAGTAAGGTTTTAATGATGGGGTCTATGAGTACCGATATCGGCTACGAGCATAGCTCAGACAGCGCTTTAGAATCACCCATCACTCGAAAGCAAATTTACTATCGTCTGACGGTCGACACTCAAAAGCGTCCGTGTCGAGTAATCAGAATGCCACTGCTGTCAACTTTTCTGATTTGACAGACTCTGTAATTGTCATATTGACAAAGACATCAATGTTATCCACTCCAAAACTGGACCCCCGGCCCTTGTATATGAACCTTTAGCTTTAGGTAATCAAGAATGAGTAAAATTTAACAGGTTAAATTATTAACTACACTTACATCTTTTTCAGCCTCTTTTAACTCTGCTTCCTTCTCCTTTACCCGTACAACAAACATCTGTCTCATTTCATCCTCTTTTTGCTGCAGTTCTTGCAAGTGATTAGACCTTTTATTTTCAAAAGTTTGCTGGAAACTTATTGGCCTATTATCAGCATCGACATCACTGAAGCCCATTTGTTCAAGTCTCTTCTTCCTGTACAATTCATAATGGCGACCGTGAGTCTTTTCACGCATATCTTCCATATTTGTGCGAATAAGCATCTCACGCAGCTTAACGAAATCACAATGGGACTCGTTCTCAACTTGCACAGTGCCCCATGGATACTGGCGTGCTCTAACCATTTTATTGCCGACACGAGTAAAATCAGTGCTACCAATAACAGCAAATGGAATATGATTGTTCATATTTGTATTAATTTCAGACACAGATTCATCATCTACAGGAAAATGATAAATCTGGACGTCATTGTTTTGAAGTTCAGCAATTATTTTTGACTTGAATTTTTGCAATTCCGTTTTAGAAATCGTGTCTGCTTTAGCAATTACTGGAATAATGTTAACTTTCTGATCAAGTTTCTTCATACAAACAAGATCAATAGATTTTAAACCGTGACCTGTAGGGCAAATGAAGTACAAGCAAACATGGATGCGAGTATCGTGGTATGCTGATAATGAACGTTTAATTTTTAATTCTTCTTGGAGGTAACATTCAAATTGCGTATCGATGTAGTCAACCACTGCTTTGAAACTGTCATCTTTGTTAATTTGGTCCCCATAACCAACAGTATCACAGATTGTTAACTTAAAAAAAAAAAAGAATGAATTAAGGAACTTCTAATAACAGAATCTAATTACTATATTTGATATTTTGGTGAAAATTGTTCAAGACATAGTCAGCATATAAAACAGGAAGGATAACTGTTTTTATCACAACATTATTTTGTTCATTGTGTTATATGCATACAAATTACTTGACATACCTTAAGTCGTACATTGCTCTCTTGAAGTTCATATGTATGGGCCTTAAGCTTTACGGTAGGTAAAGTATGTGGACTAGGTGTAGATTCAAAATTTGTATTGAACAAAGAATCCATTAAAGTTGATTTACCTAAGCCAGTTTCACCTGTAAAATATAGTAATGATATTTTCACAAATTTAATAATAACCCTGTGGAAACACTAATAAATTCATCAATAAGTTCCAGCACTTTGTTAATGTTCATATTAATATTATAAGTAAAATAATTGATAACTTCAACAGGTGTTTATTATAAATATTTCAACGTGTTTCAGAGATCCCAGCAGGTTTCTTATACTTTCAGTATAGAGAGGTATTGATTTCAGGCAAATTTTCAAAATCATGATTTTGACAAAACTACTTGTTTTCGACCTCAAGGGACCCAAACGTGGTTTTAAAAAATGTCCTTCCTAACTTCAAAATGGCGGCCGCTACAATTATTTTAAAATTTTCTATCCTAATAGTAATATAGAGATAGAATTTTACTCTGTGCATAAAAATTTTCGAGAAGCTAAAAGCTATGAAGTGAAAAATATTTTTAAATTTTTAGAAATTTTCAAAACAATTTTGCTCAAAAACTTACCAAACAGTTTTTTACTTTCCTATACTTTCAGTATAGGGAAGTATTGATTTCATGCAAATTTTCAAAATCGAGATTTTGACGGAAATACATGTTTTGGGCTTCCAGGATCCTAAAAAAGTGGTTTTTAAAAATGTCTGTCTGTGGGTGGGTGGGTCCGTTACGCTCCATATCTCCGGAACGGCTGGACCGATTTCGATGTGCTTTAGAATGAGGAGGTATATCAAAAATTCATCGACAAAATAAGCTTTTAAAAAGAATCCGAAACCGGAAGCGGAAGTTAGACATGTTTTTTTGGTAGCATATTTTTCAGAAACTGAATTTTGGAAATTGGAATAGTGGAAATTATAGAAGGCCTTAGAACAAATCAAACGCTTTTTTACCGAACTCTCTAGCTTCAACATGGCGGCCGCTACGAATTTTTAAAAATTTCGACTTTAACGCTCATTTACTCAAAAACCAGTTGTTTGATAGAGATCAACTACATCTTGTTTGGTAGCCCCTTAAGGGTACTATACCATGAAATATCATTAATTTTAAAATCGAAAAACGATCTCAATGACACCACTCCAAAATTTTTGACATTTTCAAAAAAAAATCTCAAAAACTGCCCACACGTTTTTGTTTAAACTTTTTAAGCTGCTAGAGCTGGGAATCTTCTACAATTTGTTTTTTTGCGCATTGCTATAATTTCACTGTGACGCCCTCTATGAATTTTTGAAAATTGAAAATTGGTACCCTTTTATTTATTTAACGGGGGGCAATAAAATATTTCTGTTAATATGAAATAGCTCAGCATTGATAGCAAAATCCGAATATAATAATATTTTTTCGATAATTTCATATTTAGGGAGGCTACTGTTTCCCCTCCCCCCAAATTTTTTCGATAAAAAATTAAAAATCTGTTTTTTTGTTTTGTTTGCTCTAGGAGAATCTTTTTACAAAAAATCAAAAAATCGAATTTTTTGCCCCTTAATAATCTTTTTGTCCTTAGAAGAATTTCACATACCTACTTTCTACAGCAGTTGTATTCTTGTACTAGTCGTTTAATGTTCAGTGTAGGCTAACTTTTTTATTTTAATAGATAGACTCGCAAACCCAAGAGCAAAGTTGTAGGGCAAATTCTTCTCGATTGTTTTTAAGAAAAAAACTTGAGTTTCCAATTTAATATGGCGGCCACGGTAAAAAATAACTTTCTTTTCAATGGAAACGTGGCATTTTGGCTTTAAAATCAGAAAGGTTTTGAAATTCTAAATACAAATTAATAAGAGTAATTTCTTGCTAAAAATAATACTTTTCGAGTTATTAATATATTTTCAAATATCAATTTCCGCCCTTCCGTTGATTCAGTCCGAATACTTTACCCAACCTTATGCTTGCAACGCAGCTGTCGGTCTTTCTTCAACCGCTTCAAGATGTTACAACTTATAAGAACTATTTACTTTAACTAGTCGTGTCTAGACAGGTGTATATCGAAAGTGTTGGAAAATATAAAACAATGTATTTAAATGTATAGGAAACTCCAGGCGAAGTGTTTCGCTCATTTTTTTAAATGTTGTAAGCTTATAGATAGAACTGTGAATGAGCTACAATTTGATTTGTGTCCCAGTCAGCTAATTTATATGTAACACCTTTGAATTTTTAAAAATTTGTGTTTCAACGGCTATTTATTCAAAATCGGGTACAAACAACGAGATGAAATTTGGTATTGGGAATACCCTAGAGGTACACAATGTTACAAGCTACGAGAACTTTTGGAACTACTACAACTTCGAAGTGAAAAAAAATCAAAATTTCGACTTTTTCAAAAGAGTTTCGGTTTCTAAATAAAATAAGCTGTATGCTTGATGTGTTAGTATCAGGGTTGGGCATGTAGAATATTAGATGTAAAATATACTTATTATACATGGTTATTTTACAGGTAGAATAATAAGCCCTTTTTCTACATATTCTACATGTAGGATAATACCGATGCAAAATCAGACAGTTTAAACGTAAAAAAAAGAAATCTCATTGTCGGTGCATTCTTCGCAAAGGGGCGGGCGCTATGGAGGTCTTTTAGACTTCGCACTCGAGTCCTAAGCCCTTCTTCAGCCGAGAAAAGATGGTGAGGATGGGTTAGAGCAAAGAATTTGGATAAGGGGTCCCAGTATTTACTGTGTGGTTCAGGAAAACCACGTAAAAACCTCATGCAATACAGCCGGCCGGGCCAGGGAATCGAACACAGGTCTCTTGAATGAAAGGTGAACGCGCTTACCGTGGAGCCACCTTTCTCTATTTTAAACGTAAATAAACACGTATACAACTTAATACGTGGCTTCCCTACACTAAAGTAAAATAATTTATGTCGATAAATTAAAATTTAAGATATCTCAAAATAGTAAAAAACTAAAAACGTAAAATAATTGCGACCAGTGCCGGAGTTATGGTGGAGGCGAGTGGTACTTCCGCCTCAGACGTAATTATTTCAAAAGCGCAATTTCATTGTATGTTTTATGGAGCCAACTGTCGTTTAACAACTGCCGACAATTAAAAACATGTTGCAGTGCGGTACGTTTGAATAGAGTAAAGTTTATATCGTTGTATAGTCATATGTCTCCCCCCCGTCCACTATGCACACACGTGTTCATCTACATAGTAAAGTTAACACAATAATTTTATGCAGATGTTTTTCTGGAATCTATCGGTACATATTTTACATATTCTACATACTTTACATGTATAATATGTAAAAAAAGGTAAATATACTAGTTTTGTTTAACATACATTTTCTACATATTATTCTACATATTCGACGTATTCTACACACTTTTCTACGTGTAATGTAGAAAATAATTTTCTACGTGTAAAGTTACAACCCTGGTTAGTACACTGTTTCGCTCGTGATAGGTGCGGAGTACTGTTTGACGAAAATACATGTTTCGGGGGCCGCCAGGAACCCAAAATATGATTTAACCTTTTTTTTGTCTGTGTGTGGGTGTGTGTGCTCCATAACTCTAAAAAAATGGTGTGATTTTAATGAGCTTTGGAACGTGGGGGACTGGGGGTGTATCAAAAATTCATCCAGGAAATAAGGCTAATCCCTCATTGGAAGAAGGACAACTAAATCACCTGCTAGGTAGAAATTTTAGGCTCATGCAGTATAAAAGTCAAAATACTAATATTTGTTTGGGGATGCAGCAAGCGGTACTTTTGAAAATGCCGGATAACAGATATTTGGTATCTGGTTGTTTTCTACCCCCCCCCCCCAACTACCCCTTCCGTAGCCCAAAAAATTTATAAATATTTTTCCTGAATACCTCGGGTATTTATTTAACAAATTTTTTATTTATTTTATTATTTTATTTATTTAACAAATTTTTTATCCCACCCGTGTAGGTTCAATAGTTTAGCCGTAAAAGATAGTGCGTGGGTGGTCTGTTACACCCTGTATATATGTTTTTCTAAAATAATTGACTTCATTCTCTGTTTTTATAAAAATCTAATGTGGTTACTTAAAGAAAATTAGATGGCAATACATTGTTTAAGAAGAAAAAGTCTTATTTAATATTTGCATCATGCAGCCATAAAATCAAAAAATTCCATTGGCGTTTAATCAGGGAACCTTGAAGGCCAACATTACTAGTAGGTTACGTTTTATCAAGATATCTTGCTCGCGGCAAATGTTTTGCTCAACTTAGTTAGTTTTGGAAAACGCACCTCGTTATCAAATTCATTAAACAATTATTGCAGTTTTATATTACTAACAATAGCACAACCTTGCAATGACTACTTTTTTCGATTGTTTGGCCATTTCATTTCACAACTTTTTGATAGAAATATTAAATAAGACTTTTTCTTCTTAAACAATGTATTACTGTTAGAGCTGGGCGATGTTTAAAATTTAATATCAGATATCGATAATTTTGATATATTACCCCTAATATTGATATTATAAATGTCAATATTACCGCAACTTATTTCTATCGTAATTTTTTGCACTTGTATATACACACCGTGTAAGAACAAGGGAATTTGTACATGTTGACTTACTCCTAGTCCTAACAAAGGCAGAGCTCGTACTATTTACAATAAAAACAGAATAACCATCTAGTTTGAAGTAAGTAGGCAGTTTAAGTTGAGTCAATATTGGTTGATATTGTTCAGTTACAATAATTACCGTCAAATTCAATACTCAATTTTTACGATATTATATATAATTTTTTAATATAAAAACGGAATCTTATATATAGAAAACTTTATACTTTACAAAATGGCGGCCGCTGCGATTTAGGAAAGTTTGAAAAATATATATACACAGTGCCATTTAAAATACAGAATTTGCATGTTGTAAGTATCACGAATCCCAGTAAGCATTGCAATAAAAAATAATACACAATAAAATACCGTATAACATTCTGAATAACATTTTTATAGTTTTTAACAAGAATAGTGCTGCTATAGATGTACCCCGCATAAGGTTAAATTGAGTTATTTTCAAAAATAAGACTTATTTGATCTGGTAATGTCTGAGACAAAATACAGACTTTTTCTATTCACTTGAGACTATTCTTACATGGAGGTATTTTACGACTACTTCAGTACATCTTCCAAATGAGCAACTCTATAGAAGGCTCCACTATATTAGACCCTATCACACCTGATGACAAGACGTTAAATTGTGTAGAGTTCAATACTTACCGATGCACATGATGTTAAAAATAAATCCATTTTGAATGCTCTTCGAAACAAGTTGATCAGGTAAGCTATCAAAGCCTACATGTCCAGACAATTTCAAGTTGCGAGCAAGGTTTTCCATCTAAAAATTAAATGTGACTCTCTCAGCAAAGAAATACAAAGTTATGTAGTATGTAGGACTATAAATATACCGATTTTAAAATTAAAGAGAGTAAGTTCTATGTAGGTATTCATAAAAGAAAGTAGACTCAAGAATGGAAAAAAATTAAAATTCAAAGGCTGGAATTAAAAATTGAAATTTGGAGATGGAAATGAAAATGTAATTATGGAAACATTAACGGTAGTTAACATTAAGTTCATGAGCCATATTTTTAACATTTTGCTACAAATAAGTATCAGGAACAATGACGAACCTAAGTTTGTCTTTGGGGAACACCCAATGCTGCTACCAATTCTTTTGATTTGTATTCTTTGTACTGTATGTACAACTTTCTACTAAATAAGTAGAAAGTATTTAATGTATTATTTTATGAAATACCTTTGAGAAACAAGTCACTATAAAGAATGTATACCAATTACAAGAAAAAGAAACTGCAAAAATATTATACTACTCATTTCTCACTTACGCTATCATTCACTTCATTATCTACCTATTAGCAGTAATCTACATAGTTTCAATTGGTTTACTTTTACTAATACTTTTACCATATTGTGCTAAATAAGCAGCATAACTGTGTGAGTCACCCCATGAATAATATTGTTTTAGCTACTGGTTCTATTTATTTTATTAATAAACTGGGCAATTTATTGTATTATATATTTATTTTGCTTTATATTCACAGAAAAATACTTAAACATTAACCAATTAATTTGGAGAAAAATTTTTATTAACATTTTGACATGTAAAAGTTCCTAAAGGAACATTTGTTTTCAGTATAATTACTTAGTACCAAGCTCTTTTGGTTTGTGAAAGTACTGAAATTAAACCAACATAATTAAATATTGTATGCAAGATTACCAAAAAAGAATTCTAGACTCGCATAGCCCAAACAAAGCCTATGGAAATGAGTAACAAATTATTCATTTTCATTTTACAAAGTAGCACCTTCAAATAGTATCGAATAAAATATGAATATGCATTTAATTTTAACTTTTAAAAGTTTTCTAATAAAATTAAAACATTTATAAGTATAAAAAATAAATAAAATTGGACCCCTTATTTTGAAGAAAGATTACTGAACTAAAAGTGAGTACAAAATTTATTTACAAGCTTCTCAATGTTTAAAAGAATTACAAATGTACCAAGAAAGTACCAGTAAACAAAAACAGTGCCAACGCCCTTAGGAGGTTCTATGATTTGTATAGATTACTCAGGGCATAAGAAAATAAAGTTATTCCTTACACTTACAATAGGTTTTTGTACATCAACACCTGCCATGATTAGAGCTGACTTCGTTATTTGCACTTAATATTTTTTTTAATTGTTTGACTTTTTTATAATAACACTTTCTTAACCTCAAAATAACACCAAATGCCAACTTTATCAAATGGTTTTGCTTCTATTCTAACTAACCGCCAACCGCACGTATGTACGTTAAACTCACAGAACGTTTTACTCATCTCCGCGATCGCCAACAAAGTGGATGACGTCTGGCGGTAAAATTTGGAACTACAATAAGAAGCATGGCGGCTGCAATACACTTGTTCAAAATGAAAATTTAAAAATAAATACAGTTAAAATGACATCCAGCTCACAAAAATTCTGTTCTGTATCTCAGTGTAACGCCTATTGCAGTAAAGAAATTTCATTGCATTTATTTCAGCATTAAAAACCCATAAGCAAGACATGTGCCATTGCAGCGAGCAGAATTTCCTGCTCTGCAGACATAGGCGCCGGGTTTTGAAAATGCTCACTCAAATCACAAATGCTAACATTTGACAAGTTGAGCTGATGCAGACTCCAAAAAACGTAATGTAAAGGTTAATCTATCTATCTATCTATCTATCTATATAAATAAAAATCAATTGCCGCATGTTTGGTACATCATCACTTGAGAATGCCTCGACCGATTTAGCTCATTTTTTTTGTTGTGTTAGTAATTGTCAGGACAAGGTTTGTATGAAAGAAAATTTTGGGAAAATGCACCGGAAAAGTCGGAAAATCCAAAAGATGATTTTGTATGGTATTTTTGTATGAGATTTCGTATGTTTTCGTTTTTGAATGGCTTTTCGAAGGGAAAAATGGAAAAATCGAAGTGGAAAACTCGGAAAACTCAAAATTAGGAAAAATCGAAATTTTTTTCTTCTTTTTTTTGGATGGAAAAACCGGAATGGAACAATGCAAAAGTCATGTTCCCACTTGAACTCAGACAATTCTCATGATTTTTAATTCATTTTGATCAAATTGAACAAAAATCGTCCCTCACAAACATTTCCGCAGCTACAGATACAACAAAAAAGGCTTACTTAGGACCAGCAACGCGGACCGGGCCCAGCTAGTAATTAATAAAATCAAATTAAAAAATATTTTAATAAGACATTTTTGAAACATACAAAAAACTAAGCAAAACTGATTTATTTATATAAAATAAATTAAAAAATTAAATAAGAAACATTTTCAACTGATAAATATGATAATATTGCGCTAATGCAAATTATTTAATTATAAAAAAAGTATTCCTGCGAGCTGTAGTTCTATTTATAAATATGTCAGCCACAGCCAGTTCCGTATTTACGTTTACAATTGCATGGTCGTTCAATCTTCTTTGGGTCATATTATTTCTGAGGTACGTTTTTAAGCGCCTCAAAGCAGAAAAGGAACGCTCTGCTGTACATGTTGAAACAGGAATGGTCAAAACGATTTTAACCAATATTACAATTTACTTTCGGCTTAGACCGCGTCGTCATTTGGGAACTACGCCCAGCATAATCAGGTAAGGACCGACCTGTAGCTTGTCTGCCTTTCAAACATTTGCTCTAGAAGTTTGAACAATATTTGTTCATAGGCCCTGCCTGCCTAAACACGGCCGTGTATTAGATTATTTAAACCTTGGGGCGGACAAGGATTTGATCTTAATGTATTTTGTTTGCCAGGACAATAATACTTAATCGGCTTATGCTTATTAGCGGTTTGTGAACCCATACAAACTAACGTTTCGCAAGACATTGCAGCTTGCATCTTCAGAGTGAATAAAACACTGTTTTCAAATCCGGGAAGCGGAGGTATTTACACCTCTTTGAGCCAGTCGAGCAGAACGGCGGAGTTCTGATCGGCGGCTGCCGCCGTTGGGTAAAGACGGATCCGGTGGAGCGTGATCGTGAGATCGATGATGCTTAGAAGTCCTTAGACGATAACTGGAGTCCAAACTTTTCATGTCATTTTATTCTTCGTTTTATTTTTATTCTTACTGCTGCCCCCTGTGGGCTGGGGGCATCCCCCAGCCGATGACGATGATATGTTAATGTTTGCATTCGATGAAGATGAATCTAATGAATCAACTTTCTTTTCTGCTATACGAATTACAAATTTGTCCATTTTAACTTTTAACTCGTCGGTAGTCGTAACTTAAACTAGCTCTAATTGGCTGTTGGACAGTGTGGTACACTCTACTAAAAAGTGAAAATCAATTTATGTATGGTTTACGAAAAATTGTGGATTTGTTGACAAATTAAAAGGCCGTGCAAGAAGAATTTTCAAAAATCAATACTTTCCTATTTTGGCGTATGACAAAATAATAATGACATAAATAATTAACAGCAACTAGATATTATACTAGCTTTCAAACTACGGGATTGCTTTTGCTTGAGAGTGTAACAGATTCTCGCCTTTTAAACTTATCTTAATTGCAATACTATTTAAACGCTACTATATGTCACAATACTTCGAAATGTTTGTCTCTGTTGATTCGCACTCTATCACTTTTAGGGGTATTTTTTCTATTTAATTTTTATTTAAAAATTATTATTTTATTTTTAGTTTAATTAATTTAATCCATACATACATATATAAAAGCACAAAGGGTTTTTTTCTCCCCTTCCTCCAGCGGCTACCGCTTCACCAATTTGGACCATTTTTTTTTTAAATGAAAGGTCTTTATCCACAGATGGAACATGAAATATTTTTATATTTTTATTCTACGTAGATTTCTTAATATTAATTATTTTAATTTATAATATATATGACGGTCGGCTAGACGCGCGTCACTTGGGGCGCCCTCTACAGTAGCGTCGCGTGTCATTTTTGGAACTAATGCATCACGTGACTTGACATTTCGCCGGTTCTATCAACGCTGTCTGTTAGTGCATTGTGTGCTGGGGTAACACTAGTTTTTTTTAATCTGGCTCAGGGGTGCTCCGCACCCCTGAGAAATTTCTCAGGGGTGCTAGAGCCCCGGACCACCCATGTAGTCGGCGCCTATGTCTGCAGATACACTTTAAAGGGTTGCCACCCGTTCGGTATTTACTCGCAGGACTACGCCAAGCAATGATGCATCACGTGACTTGACATTTCGCCGGTTCTATCAACGCTGTCTGTTAGTGCATTGTGTGCTGGGGTAACACTAGTTTTTTTTAATCTGGCTCAGGGGTGCTCCGCACCCCTGAGAAATTTCTCAGGGGTGCTAGAGCCCCGGACCACCCATGTAGTCGGCGCCTATGTCTGCAGATACACTTTAAAGGGTTGCCACCCGTTCGGTATTTACTCGCAGGACTACGCCAAGCAATGATGAAAGAAACGCGTTCGTTTTTAGAACTCTGTGGTTCAGGTTGCGGTGGACAGATAAATGACAGAAATTTCGACAATGGTTGCTGTGGTTGCCAAACAGTGACGTCATTTCCCAGTATTCAGTCAAACCACGAAGTAATACGTATATACGTAAGGAGGATGTACGACAAGCTAGTTGCTACGGTTTAACTGTCCCAATTTGTCATTTGTCATTGTCATTGGTCAATAATTTATTTTAAATGTCAACAAAGGCGATGTATGTTTAGGTTATTTCAGTTAATGTTTTAAGAACGTCAAATCTTCTGCGTTGGAGTTTATTTGAGTTTCTTAGCCCTGAAAGACGAAGCAAATTATTGTGAAATTATAAAGTGTAAAATAGTGTTGTATATGATACCTACCTCAAAAGCGTATTAAAAAATATTGTAATTTAGATACGCGAATTAAAAAAAAACCATTGACAATTTATTTCAAAACAGAAAAAATGTTGGCAAAACCGTGCGCAGTTTAATGTACATACCTAGTGAAGTTTGACTGATAATTTCTGAATATAAAACAAGGACTGTAATAAGATGCATCTTGTTTTTTTACATATTTTAATAAATATTAATTTAATGTTTAGTTTTAAGATTTTTGTCTTTTATATTTATGTACCGTGTATGTACGAAATAAAATAGGTTCCCAAGTTGTTACGGGAAACCTTGCACACGTTCAATGTAATTCTCAAGTATTACTAAACTTCAATTTTCAATTTCTTGCAAATTTTACTTTAAAAATGCATTGATTAAAGCGAGTCATTTACACACCCTATGCTGGGTATGCTATTACTCGGGCGAGATAAGAGGATTAGACATAAATATAAGATGGGTATGAACTCAGCATTTGAGAACAGACGGGACTTGTCTAATAGTATTTCACTCGGGTACCAATGAAGTAAGGACGACGTAATGCTGTGATAAATTCAAGTAAATAGGAAATCGCTTGGGCAACTGGAGGACATGTCCAGAATTGAGTGGGTAAATGTGACCATTGGTAAGATGTCTAGAGTAATGGTTGCCAAAGATAAAACAACAAAAAGTGACTCAATGTGAGGGTCGGTATGTTTGTTTGTCAGGTATCTTTCGTTGCAAAACTTTGCTGAGGATGCGCTGATCAGGCTTAAGTTAAGCAGCTCTCTAAATTATTACATTTGTATATCTAAATAAAAATTCTAAATCCAACTACCATTTAAAAAAATATGGAATTGCTTTTATAAAGTTATTGGACAACTGTGTATGATAATAAATGCATGTACATAATTACTGCGCTATTAGTACCTAGCACACGGCAAATAGACTATCAGAAATAATATGTGTACCTAATATACCACGCGATCATATAACAACCGGACATTTTCTCAAGTTTTATATTATTATTTTCATATTTTGTTTGAATGCTATAAACATAAAAATGCATATTAAACGTAAAACGGTGTTAATTTGAACTTCTGGTTTAACCGGAAGTGATAGCAATTTTTTTATTTTTAATATAACACTATGTATTTTTGCATATTTGGATAGACCTTTACATTTTCTTTACAGCTTTATATGTATAATACTTACTTATTAACTTTTAATTTTGGCCGCCAGAGAGCATTTAAAAAAAAATTTAAATGTCTGTTCATAATCAACTAATTTTTTTTAAGTTGGCTTTGAAAACAAAGGAATAATGAACTTTATCGTTTTTTTTTGTTAATTTGTTTAACAGTGGGTTGCACAAAACTTATTTAACAGAGCTGTCAGCTAATCGTTGATTAAAGGTAACAGTTGGTTAAATTTGAAGTGGGTTGCAGAAACATTTTAAGCAACTGTTAACGTCTCTGTTATAGCTAACAAGGAATTATGTCTAAAAGACTTGGCAACGTTGCAATATTCATACGGTGTTTTATTTGTTGACATTGGTTAGGTTTAAGTTTTGTGTGGTTTCGCGTATATTGCTGTGCTTCTGCGATGGCTGAAAAACGGTGCAAGAACTGCACGGAGAAAGATAAACTTGCGCTGTTAGATATTGTGGCAAAGTAAGTATAATTATAAAAATTAAAATTGAAGTTTATGTAACCTAACCTCAAATTTATATATTTTACACAATTACTACAGTTTCTTAATTAATTTATTGTACTATTATGAAATATAACCAACTCTTTACTTTACAAATTTAGTTTACAAATATATTCGCAAACATCATTACAATCAAAAATGATTGCTGAACAATCTCTAACTATGGCTGAGAAGAGGGGTCAGGTGCGTCCACTACCTCAGCCGCAATGGGATCAACAGTACCAGCCGCCGCTGCCTTCTTTACAATCAGAAGAAGATACGGAGCTGATAACAATTGATAGTAGTGAAAGTGAAGAAGAAGAAGAAATCAGCAGCGATGAATCGAGTGAATGCTGTTGTTCATCCTGTTGCGGGTGTGACTTGTGCAGGGCGAGTGAGGAGTTGTTCAGGGAAAAAGGGTGGCAAACTCCCACGCCCAACTTTAACAATTCCAGCTGGGAAACGCCATCTCCACCGGAATATCTAGTGTGGACACCGCCGCCACCATCTGCACCACTTCCACCACCACCACCAGGCCCCGGAGCACTTAGAGGTATGACTGCTATGCAATTTCAGCAGTCGTATTATTTTGAATTGCCACCTCCGGTGCTCCCGTTACACTTACAGCCTGTAAGTGTGACGATTAAATTGGGCAATAGACAATTCCAATTAATTTATGCAAATTAGTTTCTAGCTCATATTCATTATTATTTAGTTAGATAAGATTTTTTAGCTTATGTATTGAAATAGGTAAAATAAAACATTATATATTTAATATGCATTTTATTTCAATATATACATTTTATTCATTATCAATTAGTGTAACAGAACGTAAGAGAGAGTAAGTATCTAAATAATCTTGCGGTGAAGTTGATGGCCATGGTGCAGAACAGGGTCCGCATCGCCAGCCGACATCTTCTCCACGCTGTGCTTTTTGTATATTTTCATCGAGCCACTTGAAGATGTACTTTTGGTTTTGTTGAGGTTGATAAACGTAAGCTATATTGTGGGCATTCAGATAATCGAACACATGTTTTAAAAATCCACAATTAGCCATATATGCAGCTTCGAATACTGCATCATGAAGAAAAAGCGGGTACTGCTCCTCCTGCTGCTGCTGCCATCCAGCTTTCGTGAAATATTTGTATTCTTCGGCGGCGGCGGCAGCGATGTCGTCATCGTTTTCGTCCGTTGAGAAAAGTTTTAGTAGATAGCAATGTTCGTGAACCACCACCACTTTATATCCAATCTTGAAAGTAGGTAATTAAGTTCCATACTGTTATTAGGTACCAATTTGTTTTTTCTTACTTCATCAACAATTGGGGTAAGGATTTTGAAAGCGCGAAACATATTGTCTAAAATTTCATTTACAATAGTTTGTTCAACATTTTTAAATTTTGCAGCCCATGTAAGAGTGTTGTTATGTAGACCGAATCCCATTTTTTCAAATAGCACTTTTACCGTATCCAAATCATTGCCTCTAATAGCATCATATAAATATCATTTATAAACTTGTTGAGATTTTTCACTCACATGTCTAACGATATCAGATACGACCAACGCCATCGTTAATGATTTGCTGCTACTACTATTACTACAGCAAAGTGAGAGAAGCTCTGAATTGAGTGGTTTGTTCTCTCTCTCTCTCTTTTTATATGTTGGTAGAGGCGGCGGTGGCTGCGCAGTGGAGAGTGGCAGGTTGATAACCCCAAGGCACTGTATCTGTGTAAATATAATTTACTATTCTTTTATCATCGTGTGAGTCCAAAGCTTTTTTTCTTTGTTTTAAGGAAAACACATTATGATGTTTTGATCGAATTGTTCGCTGATCACAAAATACAGCTTCGTTATTGAAAAGACAATTTTTATAATTATCAAAAGTAATTTGATTCATAGAAGCTTTGGTAATTCCTTTAGCCTTCTTTGTAGTTGTATCCATTTTTTCCTCCTCTTCCTCCTCCTCTTCTTCTTTTTGCCTCTCCTGCTCTCTCTTCTCCTCCTCTTCCAATATCATGAAAGCATACATTTTTGCACGTAAACCTACAAATTCGATAATTATTTTCCCATTTACCTCATCTTTCATCAAGCCAAGTACTTTCTTATTAACTAGCGGAAGGTTGTATTGATTGTTTATCGGATAATCACTCGTATCAAATCGGTGAATATCTTTTTTTATAAAATCAAAAATATTCGGAACAGTAAAGTGATATATTAAACTATCTGTATCGGTATAGAGCAATTTTGAATCAATACCGATTTCACGTTTAATGTAATTGTAGTGAAAATCATAAAAAAGAATTTTTGATAAATCTAAAATTGAAAATCCCACATATATCGGTTTGTTAAAAACTGTTTCAATGTTGCTTAATTGTATAAGCGCTAAATCTTTATCTAAAATGATGCAGCTGTGAAAGTTTGGTTTTGATATGTAAGAATTAGCGCCGTACCTTCCGCTCCATGAGGATACCAGCTTTACTGTTTTGTATTTTCTCCCGTTTTCCATCGTTTTCCCAAACACCGCATTATTCATAAGTTTGTAAAAATCTTTTTCAAAATCGTTCTTTGCCAATTTTCTTAAATCTGTATTTAAATCTATGTAGGGTTTAAGCCAAGCTGCTTGTTTAAATTTTAATATTCGATGAATTTTTGAAATTTTTAATCCAAGATTTATGACTTGCTGCAAGTTACGATAATGTATTACATATCGATGCTTTTTAAATAATGTAGTCATCAATTTTGTATGCTTTGAAGATAGAGGGGGTATACAATGATCAGGACACAATGGTAAATCTTTATGGAGTTCGAATAAATGTTGAGGATACTCTAAATCAACTTCATAAATATATCCAATTTCTGAATCCTTTGTAATATTAAGCAAATCTATATTATAAATTTCCAAATCATTCATCCATTCAAATTCACCATATGGTAGATACTCAGACATGGCTGTACCATACATATTATTAATATCAAAGTACATTATGTATGATTCTGAATCGGTTTCCACATACTTTTCACCCATATACCGATTATTAGCTTTAGCGTAACGATTTGAGCACTGAGCTATGCCGCCTCTAATTCCTCGCTCGATAAACATTAACTGATCAATGTCGGTCAGTAATTCAAGCTCAACACCTGTAATTTTTAACATTGCGCTAAAGGAAAGCGCTGGGGCGGTGAAAAAATGTAGAGCGTCTAATCCGTACGTTTTCATGCAATTTTCTCGAAAATTTTCAAAAACATCCGCTAAAAGTAGCACATCTGCTGTAAGATAAATATCAGCGTAATTCCCTAGTGTTTGCACGTTAAAAGTATTCCATACATGTTGCGCATGTTTATACTCCTTGCTGGAAATATCCGCTTCTCGCAATTGATTAAAAAATTTTGCTTTTGCCGGAAGCGCTCGCTCGTTTAGTTTTTCAAAGGAATCTATGTAGTCATAGGGAAATATACCTTTACGAATCAATAATACAAATTCTTTATCGCTTTTGCAAAATTTACGCGTGATTACTTTTAAATTATTGGGTAAATTTGAAGACAACTTATCTAAACTACTAGCCATGAAGCGAAAGGAATCCAAAAATCGAAACTGCACATTGGTCCCGCTCACATATTTTGTAAATGATATGTACTTTTCCTTGTTTATGGGTAGCAAGCTAACCCCACCTTTAATCAAAGTTGCTATGGGTTTTATAATGAAATGCGAATCATAACCGCTGAGATTATGAAAGAGCACAGGTATGTAATGAGAATCTTTGTAATTAAGATTACAATGCTGGTGAGCACATCCTCTATACTCACCTGTTAAATGGTTATGATCACGTACACGTAAATCTTCTACCTTGAAAGGCTGTCCACATATGCAGCACGAAATAGCTTGTTTAAAGGCAGCATTTTCTTCCGCACTTAAAGGGTTCATGGGCACCACAGTATTTAAAATATTTGATAATTCAAATGCTAAACGCTTCAATTCTTTCGCAAACCATTGCATGCAATCCCTACCACGATATATCTTAAATTTTGACAAGCTGTCATTATAGGAGCACTGCAAATAATATGCAATACTGAAAGGAGTATGTTTTTGATACATGACACTTTTATTTCCAATTGTATCGCCGCCGTCATCATCATTATCGTCATAATCATCGATTACCTCTGCTGTAGATCCCCTATCAATATTTTCCAAAATACACTCTAAATCTGCATATATGGCAAATGGCACTTTTTCTTGATATTTAAAATTTGTGAATTTTATATACTTATCATGCTGTTCAGGCATTCTAATTTTAGTTGTATTTACATTGAAGCAATCTACAGCATGTCTTTTGAATGATTGATCGGATGAAAAATGATTCAAGCATCTGTCACACAGAAAGGTTTTTGCTTTATGCTGAGTTAACTGTGATTTAACTAATCGAGATAAATTTTTTATCCAGCAGAAATGAAATTGATTTTCACCTTCACCTCCTCCTCCAGAAATTGGTAACATTAACAAATGTATAGCTTTTTTATTAATTTGAATATTTTTGCTAATATAAATCGGAAGTACACTATACGTGCTACCTTTACATTTTTCTAAAGTATAAACATTTATATGCAAAGAATTCATTTCTTCAAATTTAGGTATATATTTCAATTTTATGGGAAACTTTATTCCTGAATATTTTAAGACTTCACTAAAGTGCGGATAGGAAGATAGCCGATCGGAATGCGAGTTAGTGGGATACAATGCCGATACTACTGACCACAGGAAGCAATATTCATCATCATTTTTAACATTAACTATTGCTTTTCGCTTTTTAATATCTGCAGGTAATTCTACATAACTACCTATCGTAAAAGGTGTATACTTGTTTAAATTAACTTTTAAATGTAGTATCTCTAATAAAGCCCAACCTGAGTCACGCTCCTGAAATTCTTCTAATTTTGTTAACAATTTGTTCTCCACATAATCACCATACCACTGTCTTAAATTAGTACCTACATCAATTTTTTCATTTTTGGTAGCAAATGTCTTCAAATCTATTTCTCCGGTACTAGGTTTTATAAAGTTTGCGCTAAATATTACATTAACTTTAAGTATTGAATTTTGCAAACATTTTTTTACTTTTACAGAAAAGCTCCTAAAAGCTTTTGCAAAAAATTCTTGCGGATCTTTATAGCCTAAATTTACAATAATGCCAGTTTTTATTCTATTATTAAAGCATGATTCAACATCCTCCCAAACTAATTTATTGCTTTTTAATATTTTTTTTATCCCTCCTCCAATACCCGATCCACTCTTCAATAGTCCAATTTTTAAACTTTTCAATTTCTGTCGTTGACCTTTTAATAAACCAAGATTACGAACATACGTATAAATACTGAAAAATTTTGCTAGGCTTCTTATTAAGTAGGTAGGTATGTGGTCTTTAAAACCGGCAACTTTTTTAATTGCGGTTACTGTATGGAAATTAATACAGAGAAAACTATGTACTAAGCATTAAAATAAATCGTTGCACATGTTCAACAGTTGTAGCAATTCATTTCCGCCAAAATTAAACCTGAAAACCACATCTTCCTAGTGCAACGACTTTGCCACTAACCTAATAATGTACTACCAAAATACCTACTTATTAGTTGACCTGTAACCTATATATCCACCTTGCGAATAATTTTCATTTTTATGTAGCATCCTTTTAATATCCATTTTCCTAATACTCTCTTCTTATTTTTACTTCCCTTTAGGTACGCTGACATAGTAGAGTTCAAGAAAACAAATGCGGTTTCTATTAAGAAAAAAATTAGGTCTGGGAGAAGATTACATTATCATTTAATTCTGATGCTGAGTCAGGACTAAGATCTAAAAAGCAGCTGCACGATCTTTATGACAATTTAAAGAGGAAAGGGAGGAAAAATGTGGCTAATGACAATGTAAGTAATAATGATGATGACGTGTATACACGTTGAATATATGTATAAAGTTAAATTAAAAAAACCTATTAAAGTTAAGAATTGTTTTATTTACAATAAGTTAATGTAAATAATTTTTATTGTTAATACCAATCATATACTCTTCCTTTTTCCTGTTTTAGAAGATGCGTTATCTTAAGAAGTTGAAGGAGGAGGGTGAGGGTATAGTCAGTGAGGAAGACGTGAGCGAACTTCTGCGGTAGAAGAGGAATGATCGGGTAATATCAATAATGCTGTTACGTGACTGGAGCAAGTATTTTGGGCATGATTGGCGAGCAGGTGGAGCCACTACCCAAGCCATACAATGATGCTGCTGATTACTACGGTAGAGTTTTATTAGGTTTTACAAAGCTGTGGTGTTTGTAAGAGGTTGCTTTAGAATTGTGATTTTGTATTAGTTTGAAACATAAACGTTGGTCACTACTGCAGTAAGGACAGGGGGCTCTGATGAAGTTCCTTACAAGTAGTTATAAGTTCGATTTTTACTTTGTTGAAGTTCATTTTAATTTATTGTAAATGAAACAATTCTTAACTTCAACAGATTTTGTATTTTAGCTTTATACGTATTTCAACGTGCTTTTGATAATGACGTGTAAACACGTTGTAATACGTATAAACTTAAAATAACTTAAAACCTGTTGAAGTTAAGAATTGTTTTATTTACAATAAATTCATACAAGTAGTTTTATACACTTTATTAAAGTATTATAACATAAGCAGTTATTGAGTATAAATAAAACATTTTTTACTTCAACAATATTGTTGAAGTAAAAAGAATTTTATTTAGACTCGATAAATATGGACCTCGGCGAAGTTAAGCTAGAGCTTATAAATAAAATAAGCAATTATGTTTATTGTTGCTGTGAAATATAAGTTGCTGTAAACAACTGTAGTACAATAAGTACAAGGTGTCTATTTTCAATGTAGTTATATCGGTAACTTCGTTAATGTTGCAGTTATGGAAAAATCAACTATAATTCACATTAAAAAAAAATGCATGTTTATGTTGTAATTCAAAAACCATTGCAAATATGAAAAATCTGAGTATGCTGCTGTAGTCAACACAAACAATAGTATATTACATACCGAGGTGGAAAGTGTTTCATTCCTGTCGAGAGACTGGAAAACTTTTCACCGAGGTTTGTATACTATTTTATTCACAATCAGTTTTATTCACAATCAGTTATTAATTAATTATTGAGTTTTAAACATAATTTCCATTAACTTTTATTGGCAGTTTTATCATAATTTGATTAGTCTACTTTAACAAAGAGATTTGTGGAAGTGTTGCTAGGTAACATGTCAACATTTTTATTTATTCTGTCAGTACAGTTTTCAAATTATTTGCTTTGATAACTATTATCATTTTAACGCATATTATGTCTGATAGTGGGTTAGAGTGTACGAGTAGTTTTAGTAATTTAATAAGTTATTGTTTAGTTTTTTATTAAATAAAACATTATCTTCATTGTGGATAGTTTTATTACAATCCAACTACTCAAAATGACACTAACATTTAAGCTGTTGAAAAGTGACGTTTAAGTAGCCGGAAAAGTCTTTTCCAGCTAGCCGGAAAAGACTTTTCCGGCTAGGTAAACAATGTATGACTTTCCAACTTTTTAAAAGCCGGAAAGTGACATATTACTACTTGATTGTGAATAAATATGTATATTAAAAACCTTAATAGCATATTTTAATATCTGTAGAAATAAATGAGCTATAACACCCACCAGAAATGTTCCACAACTTACTTTTTGATTGTAGCCCAAAAACAAAAGGTTTTGTATTTTTGTTGTTACAACTAAATGTGTCTTAAAAAATTGGCCAAATAACATTCAACCTGTTTTTTCATAACTATAATATTATCAAAGTTACTTATACCCCATACAACTACATCGTAAATGAGACACCCTGTACTGTTCGTATGTCTATTTGACTGCAACAACTTACATAAGCATGTTGCAGAAAGTAGCCAGAGTTACTAAACATTTTTGTTCTCAAAAGTATTTTTTAATATATTTATAAACACTTTTGCAATAAACTATTATTTTTTCAGATGATGTACTGTTGGATGCGTCGAATATAAGTGAAACACCTCCACCTGAACTACGTGGTACCTCTCGCCCTATGTCTTCAACTTCCGCCCAACCCAATCTCCAAGCACCATCCACAAACCATGTGGCAGTCAAGAAAAAACAAATAAAAATAAACGAAATAAAGAGGAAATATTTTTTAAAAAAACTAGAAATAGTTCAATTTGAGCTTAAATCTAAAAAGATTCAACATGCCCTTGACTGCCAAATAAAGAGGCTGCAAATTAAAAAGTTGAAAACTAAGTAGAAATTAAATTTATTTGTTTTGTATTGTGTAGTGTGTTTCTGTTTATTAACATTTAATTGTCTGTCCATTATTTGTCATTGTTTCTTATTAAAAAATATATACATTTTTAGTGAGTCATCACAATATTAAACAGGCTGTTCGGCAACCATTTTTGCACCTGTTGTACTTACTTCCCAGAAACAAAATATTTAACAGTACCATAAAATACAAATGAACTATTTTTATACCTATGAAACTTATTTACTAATAACAAAACAACTTGAACGCATAGTTGGCACAATTTACATTATTTGAATTAAATCTTGATTTTTTTTTATTTTGATCGAATTAAATCATTTTACATTAAAACACTGTGTACATCAAGTTTCTCGTTTTTTGAATGTTTGCATTTTGTAATGTATTTTCAAGACTGCGCAATTATTTTTGATAGAATAATCTAAGCTACAATTATTAAAACATAATTCAATAAAAACTAAAATATATTTGGTTAATATTTAGATATTTATTTGTTTTAGAATTTATGTGAATTTTAATTGAAAAAAAAAATCAAATGAAAAATTATTTTTTAAAATTTATTTAAAGAAAGAAATATTGATATTAAATAAAATACTTTATTTTACTTCAACAATAATTACGTATATGTATTTCGACATGTTTACATGCCATTATCAAAGCTAATATTAAAAAGGTAAACAGTTGGTGTTGCTATAAGAACAATAGAACTTGGTGACTTGATCTTGGCTATCTATGTCTGCAGATGATTTGATTTCTTATTCCAAAACGTACAATAAGGGTATATTTGAGAGATCAATTTGCTCATTCATTAAAGGTACTGTTTTTAAATGTTTGTAAATTTCAAACGCTTCCAAAGTAAATAATTTTTTTTTTAATCTGGATTTTTGCCTACCCTGTTTAACACTACTACATAATACAAACTTAACTAATGTAACAACTTTGTTAATTAATTTTTACCATCTTCACTTACGGAGACCACAAAACAATACAACATTATAATTTATCTTGCAAAGACAGTAGCCACCAGTGCACTCCGAACTGCAGTATTTTGATTCTAGCCACCCTGCTGCCTTTCTTCAACAATTGGATTTAACAAAACTTCGTCGTCTGGTAATAGCAAATCAAAATCTTCAGAAGGTACTTTATCCCTTTGGCTAAATGCGATGTTATGCAAGATGACACAAGCAACAATTGATGCTAAACATATGTCCATTTTTATTCGCATGCCAGATAATAAACATGGAAAACGCTTGGATTACGTGTGGCGATATGTGCACGGTTATATACCTCTTCACTGGGTGTGCTAGGAGTATCAAATGGTGTTAATAAATACAGTTTACAGGGGTATGCACTATCTCCTAGAAGGTAACCGTTTCCATAAAACCTCTTTCAAATTCGACACCTACGGGACAATCGTTGAAGATGGTACTATCGTGCACTGATCCTGGCCACTTTGCAATGATGTGCATAATTTTAAAATTTGCGTCACACCATTTGTACATTGATAGAAAAATATCCTTTGCGGTTTCGAAACATTTTGGTGTTGGCACCATCTGGGGACTGTATTCTAATGTGGGTGCCGTCTACTGCACCAATTACTCCAGGAAAATTCCTTAATAGAAAGAATCTTTCTTTGACACGAAGAATTTCTTCAGGAGATGGCAATGTACTGACCTAGATTTTTTAACAGGTATCCCAAAAATTGGCCTTTATTTTGCTATATAACTTATAAGGTATAAATCAATGTATACCGTCTGTCTATAAAGTAACCCTCCCCCCCTAACCAACTTTTGAACGACTTGATATTTTACCACAATATTTGGTGTGATTTAATGGGAAATTAAATACTATTTTTTAGCCAAAAATTATATTTTGTATCATTCAAAATGGCGACTGGGCGCCATTTTGAAATTTTTTTTTAATAGAAAGGGGGTCGAGTGACTCCTTATTTGAAAGTTCTTTTAATTCTGCGTCTGATCCTAGAGTTTCAAAGAAAAATATTTTGCCATAACAAAACGGCGGATTTTAAACAAATGGACTCACTCAATTCAAAATTGTTTTGATTTTTTTTATCCAGGGTCGAGTGACACCTCATTTGAAAGGTCTTTTAGTTCTGCGTCTGATCCTAGAGTTTCAAAGAAAAATATTCAGCCATAACAAAATGGCGGATTTTAAACAAATGGACTCACTAAATTCAAAATTGTTTTGATTTTTTTATCCAGTAGTCCACTTTTTCATTTGCAGTACAAAATTTTCCCAGAAAGAACTCAGGTGGCTGGAAATAATATTGAAAACGTTATGTTCCAACAAGACGGTGCGCCGCCTCATTATTATAGGCCTGTTTCTGACTTTCTCAGCGGACATTTTCTTGGAAGATGGATTGCTAGGCGGGGGCCTGTAGAATAGCCGGCTCACTCCCCAGATTTAACTTTCTTAAATTTTTTCTATGGGAATATCTGAAATCGAAAGTGTACAGAACCCGTCCAGAAACAATTGAAGAACTGGAGCAACGCATTACAGAAGTGTGCAGAAATATCACTCCAGAAACTTATGAAAATGTAACGCAGGAATTTCATAACCGACTTTTTATGTGCCAAGAAGTGAATGGTAAACATTTCGAACACTTAATTTAATTTCTTTTTGCTTTAATTCTTAGTTTTTTTTAAATAGACTTCTTTATCTTCAAACATTGTCATTTTGTTATGGCTGAATATTTTTCTTTGAAACTCTAGGATCAGACGCAGAACTGAAAGACCTTTCCAAGGAGGTGTCACTCGACCCCCCTTTCCATTTAAAAAAAATTCAAAATGGCGCCCAGTCCCCATTTTAATATGGTCTGAAAGATAGTATTTAATTTCCTATTACAGCACACCAAATTTTGTGGTAAAATATCAAGTCGTTCAAAAGTTAGTTGGGGGGGGGGGGGTTACTTTATAGACACAGTGTATAAAACAAAATTAGGCTAAAATTTTACGAAATCTTAACTAATTCTATCAAATTTACATACCGATATCTTTTTTTCACGAAATCGATTTTGTTTTCTTTTACATACAAAACGTCGCTATAGTCTAAGGCACATTTCGTCTCGTACAACGTTGAGCTGCGATATTGTGAAAAGGTATTTGGCGGATGACATGTGTGCAAGAAAGATATACTAATACAGTTTGCTGGGCGTTAGAAGAGTGTAGAAAATGATTTTTTGTTTATTCTTAATCCTACTAAAAAATGAATCAAAAAACTGAAAAAACGCTCGATTAATCTAGGAAAAAACCACAGGAACTTTTCCATAGCAATAGTCATTAAACTTGTGGAAGTAAGTTACAGGTAAAAGCTTGGTATTTTAGAATGTGCCGTTATGGAAATTCATACAGATTGTTAGTTTCAAAATTCTGTCAGTTAATTCTCTTGACGTTAGACAAAGAGTGCATACAAACTTTTGGATATTATAGAAAAAGAGAATATCACTGTGAGCCAAAACAAAACTTAATAAAGGTATCTGAGTAAGGCTTGTTGACTATTATTATTTATCGTATTCGTTTTATTTTGGCTACCCACTAGTATGAGATGTTTGTTTTCAATAATACTTCTTTAAATGCACATCTTTAAAATTTTGAAGGCCTACAGAGCACATGATTTTACAGTACCTACATCTTAGAAATTTGTATTTTTATTTTATTTGCTTTATAAAAAATATACATCCTGTATGTTCCTGCTGTTTTAATGTAAGTATTGGTATTTTTGAAGATACTGTTTTTTACAAAAAAAAAATACTATAAACTTTATTATCATTTTAGGAGGCTTTTTTGTTGCCATTCAAGGATGTATAATTTTTCTTAAAATGCAATGATTATAGAAAGTGTTTTTTTTAATTATCTAATGTTGCTAAATTTTGCTGTTTTACTTATTTCTGCGGGTGGTCTAGTGGTTAAAGTCCCAGGCTTTGAAACTAGACTCCCAATGGCAGTTGGTTCGAGTCCACTGCTCGTCGGTAATTTTTCTGAATAAGTTAAATCCGACGAGTCCATGGATGGTGTATGTAGGTGTGTATGTTGGGTTGCATGTCTTCAGCGGTTAAGAGCACTTAGTGTGCTGAGCCCGGGTAAGGGGGTGGGATGGGAATCATGGAGTCGTGCTCACGCACGGCTTCATGATTCTTTAAAAAAAAACTTATTTCTGCATAACAACGTACGTTTGTTTAATATTATTTCAGTTTAACTTTCACTATCATACTTTATTACAATTAAAAATGGGAGGTTTTACACTTACGTTTTTATTTTCGGTTAAGAAAGTGACATTAGTTGTCTTAAGTTACTACTTACTGCCGGTCGACAGACCCTTTGTAATATTTTGAACATCTGCAGTTGATCAACTCATAGCAAATACCTTTTAACGAGTAGTGTTTAGGTATTAATATTTATTTTTATTTGCCAATGTATTAAAACATAGTAATTTGTAAATAATATATACCGATTGTCCTCGTCATTTCTCTCCGTGTGACTTTACAGAAAATATCTTAAATTTAAAAGAATTAGTTAGAAACTTAAAACAGTTTTGGAGTTTTACTTTAAAAATGTCAACGCAAACCAATACAGAAACAGTCCAAAATTTTTATCTCCTTATTAAACAATTAAACAGCCAAAGAAATGGACAAATTGTATATTTTATTTAACGTAATTCAAAATATATGGGATTAAACCTTGTATAATTATACTGGGTGTTGGTTTATATTAGAGAAATAGGACTTTAAAATCGAACCATTGCAAATATTGGCATATAATGCATGATTTACTTTTTCAAATATTGCACCATTTTCCATACAAATAGCGGCTAACCATGACTTTGACAACTAAAAACAAGCATTGCTGTGATAATAATAACTATTCATACTCTTTGAGGCTTTCGTGGTTTCTCGAACTGTCACTATTACAATTTACTTTCGGCTTAGATCGCGTCATTTGGGAACTACACCCAGCATAATCAGGTAAGGACCGACCTGTAGCTTGTCTGCCTTTACAAGCATTTGCTCTAGAAGTTTGAGCAATATTTGTTCGTAGGCCCTGTCCGCCTAAACAGGGCCGTGTGATTAGTTTTTTTAGACCTTGTGGCGGACAAGGATTTGATCTTAATGTATTTTGTTTGCCAGGACAATAATACTTAATCGGCTTATGCCTGTTAGTTGTTTGTGAATCCATACAAACTAACGTTTTGCAAGACATTGCAGCTTGCATCTTCAGTGTGAATAGAACACTTTTAAAAATTTCGGTGTTCTATTCACTCTGAAGATGCAAGCTGCAATGTCTTGCGAAACGTTAGTTTGTATGGGTTCACAAACAGCTAACAGGCATAAGCCGATTAAGTATTATTGTCCTGGCAAACAAAATACGGTCTAAGCCGAAAGTAAATTATGATAATAACTATTACTACCTATGTTTACTTTGCCATTAGTTATTAAAGACTATTAAACATAGTAATAATTATTATTAATATCATAACAATGATTGTTTTTAGTTTTCAAAATCATGACTGCCTGCTTTTAAGGAGGTTAACTTTTTAAACAGTTTTTTTTTTCATTTTTACTTTCCCATACTTCTACTGAAGTATGTAAAGTTACGATTTCATACAAATTTTCGAATTTCAAATTTTAGCGAAAATACGCGTTATGGGGTCTAAGGAACGTGGGTGGGTTCGTTAGTTCCCATGTATCTCTAGAACCCCTTGACCGATTTTTATCAAATTTGCTATGTGAAAGTTTTTTTAACTGCAGGTAGTTCTGTAGAAGGGTTTCAATTGGAACCGGAAACGGATATCAAACATGTTTTTCGGTGTAGATTTTATTGTAAACTTTTTTGAAATTTAAAAAACAGAGTTGTAGTGCATCTAAAGGCAGATCAAGAGTGTTTTTCCAACTGCTGTATCTTTAAAACAAAGGCTGCTGAGAATGTTTAAATATTTCGAATTTAATAGCCGAAACAAAATATCCAACCACTACAAATTGTCATATTATTTAATAGCCATTAATAAGTATAATCAAGTGATGTAAAAATATTTTTAGAAAAATATAAATATGGAAATTCTAGCTGCTCATTTTTATGTTAAAATTTTTAAAAGTTATTCCTCAAAAACTGCCCACGCCATTTGTTTTTGACTTTCTGAGCCGATAAAGGTTCCAGTGAACTACGAATTTGTTTTTTACTGATTTTTCAAATTTGACCCTAAAAGTTGAAATTGATTAATTTTTTTGTCAAAAACACTAACGCCAATCGTTATAAACTTTAAACAGTTTGATAGCCTATTTAAAGAAGTTTATTAGAATTAACAAGAGTTTTTAACCGTATTAAAATTAATAAAAAAAACGATCTTTTTTATATCAACGCGTTTTCCGGAAGTTACGGTACTTTATCTACATCTATCAATTTGCTCCAGTTAACTCTCTAAATAAAGTATTTATAGCGATTTTTAGTCCTAATCGGAATGTCTAGTTAGCGCCTTAATGAGTAGGACGGCTAACTCCATAGTGTGGTCAGTCGGCCGTGGAACGCGTTGGTGTTGGAGCGGGCGGCCTGCACCGCGTGGCGTGTAGATGTAAATTTCTAAATTCACTTATTGGCGCGAGAATATTTAAAACGTAAACAGTATGGAAAAGTACCAGCGACCTGTTAAGCCCATTATTATAAAAAATGGATGTAATA
The DNA here is from genome assembly GCA_958336395.1 of Ctenicera cuprea. Lineage (NCBI taxonomy): Eukaryota > Metazoa > Arthropoda > Insecta > Coleoptera > Elateridae > Ctenicera > Ctenicera cuprea. Next base: position 18,964,906 of record OY284488.1, on the reverse strand, counting down.
CTTGAATAAGTAAATCATGCATTAGATGCAGTTTTTTATGTTGAAAAAACCCTACTCCAAACGGCGCAAGAAATATGTGGAATAAAGACCAAACACAATAAACAAAAAAGGACCAAATGGTGGAATGAAGACGTAAAAGGAAAGATTAAAGAGAAAAAAGAAGCATGGAAAATCTTTAAAAGAACAAACACAGAAGAAAGCAAACTACACTACTACCAGAAACGAAATGAATCCAAAGAAGCTGTAAAACTAGCAAAGAGAACTACATGGGAGGAATTTGGAAGAAAAATAGAAGAAAACTACGTAGAGAATCAAAAACAATTCTGGAACTTAATAAAAAAGTTAAAAGGAAACCAAGCAAAACCAATACGAAATATAACAAACCATAAGGGAGAGTTAGCAACGACAACTAAGGAAGTCCTAGAAGTCTGGCAAAGACATTACGAAAATAAATTCCACAACGACATGGAGGTCAATGATCAAGAAGCGGACATAGAAATACAAGAACAGCAAATAACGCTAGAGCAAGAAGGGCAGGAAGAAGAAGAAAATATAAGAGAAGAAGAAATCAAGACGGCTGTAAAAACAATGAGAAATGGGAAAGCAGCAGGGGAAGACGACATCGCCCCAGAATTGATAAAAAAGGGAGGAGGTATAGTAACGAAGTGGCTAAAAACAATCCTTCAACAAGCATGGGAAACGGAAACGATTCCATCGGAATGGGAAAGAAATATAATAATACCCATACATAGGAAAGGAGCCACCCCGAACTGTGAAAACTACTGCGCCATATGCCTGTCATCAGTGAGCTTAAAGATATACTCCAAAATCATAGAAAAGAGATTAAGAGCAGAAATTGAAGAAAAACTAGAAGATGAACAAGCCGCTTTTCGCCCAGGGAAACAAACGCAAGACCACATACACACTATTAGGCTAATCATAAGCAAAATGATAGACAAGAACAGAGACCTGTTCTTAGCATTTCTGGACCTTAAAGCCGCTTTCGACCAGGTGCCGAGGGAACAAATATGGAAGGCCGTGGAAGAATTACAAGCAAGTCCCAAACTGATAAGAATAATAAAGAGCATGAATAAAAGATCAGTAGGAATAGTTAGAATAAACGGAGAAAAGTCAAAGGAATTTAACATGGAAAAAGATATGAAACAGGGAGATAGCCTAAGCCCCTTACTATTCGTAGTGTACATGAACAGCATAATAAGGAAAACAAAAAATGAAACAAGAAAATCAAGGGTATTACAACATGAACCCGACAAACACACAAGACCTAATCTATGCAGACGATATCCTGGTAATGGCAACAAACACAAGACAGTTACAATACAACATAAATATATGGAAACAAAATCTGGAGGAAAAGAGAATGGAAATAAACACACAAAAAAGTAAATTACTACATATCAAGAAAAACGACAGAGAAGAAATAGAAGAACCCATTTTCCTCGATGGAACACAGCTACAATATGTAGAAAAATATGAATATTTAGGTGCATATACAAAAAATGACGGAAGAATAGACGATGAAATCAATAATAGAATAAACAAAGCAAATAACATATATCATCAGATAAACAATACCATCATAGGAAAGGAAGAAATTAGCATCAAGGCAAAAATGCACCTTTATAAAACAATATTCACCCCGACTCTGATATATGGAGCAGAGACTTGGGCAATAATAGATAAGCATAGATCAAAAGTAACTGCATCAGAGATGAAATACCTCAGAAGAGTCTTGGGAAAGACAAGGAGGGATAGGATAAGGAACAACAGCATAAGGGAAGAACTGGACCAACAGCCTATTATTCGCGAAATTGAGAACAAACAATTACAGTGGTACGGACATGGACATCAAAAGATACCCAAAACTGATAATGGAGACAAGAATGGAGGGAAGAAGAACTAAAGGCAGACCCCGTATGCAATGGGAAGACAATATCAGGCAAACGGCTAGTATAAGAGGAAAGAATATGGAGGAGGTAAGAAGAATGGCAAGAGAGAGGAAAACCTATAGGAAATGGATATTGGGCCCAACGCCGCGCCGTGAGGCATAAATGGGAAACGAGAAAGAAGAAGAAATCCTATGTCTCAAACATAAATCTACACTGCACCGCGTATGTGTATACTACATGGCAGTATAACATTTAAATTTGCATTATTGTTGTTATGGCAACTACTCTCCGAAATATCTATAAACTTTCTAATGTACAGCTATTTTCTACCAAAAAAAGTGCATAATTTTGTACCCTGCATGCGATGTGTGATATTAACGTTCATGCTTATTTCAATTTTAATAAAAAACGTTATACATCGGAACGGTATATACTGTTATACAACAATTTAAAATCTTACAAAATTCACCCAGTATGTATTTTACTTTATAATCTGTACAATTCTAAGTAAAACAAAAAATAGTCGAGTATGTGTATCGCCCAGACGAAGGGAAAATTTTCTCTTCAAACGACTTTATATTATCAAAATAGTCTGTTACTGAAAACGATCCGTATTGTTTTCCACACGTTTAAAGTAAATGCATGCCATAAAAATAAAAAAGGTAAAATACATCCTTTTTTTTAAATATTCAAAATTGATATTAAGTGTTATACTAAAGCTAGAGCATTCTTTAAAAAATCATTTTATGTGCCATTCATAGATAAAAATATACATACGTTTACAGCGGGAAATTCAAATTATAGGTGAAATTATACCATTTAAAAATATTAGTAAAACAACAAATATATCGGAAATAAAGAGTTGTAATACCATATAAAAATACTTATAAATGAGGACTTACGAAATAAGTTAAATTCATAGGTACAATAAATCTATCAGTTTTACTACAATTACATAATATTACATCCAGCGACGTGGGATGAAATTTTCTGGAGAAAATATTCTGAATTGGTAAATTGTTAGAAAAATTTGTTCAAAGTTTTACTGAAAATTTTCCGCTTATAATATGCCCCCATCTGAGGGTAGGGAAATACCTTGAGTATGTAGACAACAAAGCACTTTAGTTTAGCTTGTTATGTTGACGAAAGTCGTCGACTAGACACAAAACTGATTTATTAATGAGGTTCCGATTTATATTTTCTGGAAAACCAACATCAGTGATTATAGCAGGAGTAACAAAAATTTTTTTTTTAAATGTCTTACGAAAGAAAAGAGAAGAACGACTACTGGAAGCCTTCGAGTTATGGACATGGAGACGAGTGATGAAGATAAAATGGACGGATAGAGTTACGAATAACCGAGTGCTAGAACTAGTAGAAGAAAAGAGACTGCTGTTAGAAACTCTAAAACAAAGAAGACATAAATGGATTGGACACATGTATAGGAACAGCCCATATATGGTACACAAGATAGAAGGCTTCGTGATAGGAGAAAAAGTCAGAGGAAGGCCACGTCTAGAATTCATGAAGCAAGTCATGAAATACGCAGATGCGAGAAATTACGCAGACTTAAAGGAAACGACTTGCGACCGTCAGAAATGGAAAGCTGCCAATCAATCCAGGGATTGAAGCTTAGAGAGACGAAAGTTCGCCTTCGTTGCTTCTTTTATTCTTATGATGTTGCTGGCATTTTCTTCATCGTAGTTTTCTTTAAACCAGTGGCAATTTGATATAATTTTTCTAGTCTTTGCACTTATCTGTTGTTTTCTTCTTACCTTAATGGCTTTTAATAAACTTAATTTTCTTCTCAAGCTCTGCGAAAAATAGGTATTTTTCATTTTCAGAATTTTGCGCGGTGGACTTCTTTGTCATTCCATCCCAGATAAAATTTGGCGAGCAGCCAATCTAAAGATGTTCCAGCTAACTGAGTGAAGATGTTCTGTAATGTAAAGCAGGAAAACTATTAAATATTAGATTTTCCTTAAATTTAATATCTTCGCTAAAATGTACATCGCAGACTCGTTAATATTATAAGTAACCAAAGACATTACAATTTCTAACCAATGTTAAAAGTGTTTATTTTAGTTACTTGATATTAACGTCTTAATAAAAAAAATATGAATCGATCTCAGTTCATTTATGATGGTAGATTTGAATGCAGTTTTTGCAGGCTTTCCGAGCCCACACAAAGTATAGGTCGCTATTTACAAAAATTAAATCAAGGTGGCTGGGGGTGCGGAGGTTGACCTTGGAAAATAAAAGACAACAGATAAAGATGTCGCTATATTTAAATCAATTTAATTGTACAAGCATTTTTTCAAAAATCAACGTGCTCCAGAAATGCGAATTTTATACTAGCGTCTAGCCCCTTGTATTAGTGCCGATCATGAATTGCGCAATATCATGTATGTAATAGGGCTCGCATATGTGCGAGTGTGATATTTACATCGAGATTTGCATTGTTAAAGCCGATTTTTTCATTGCTAATAAATTGCATTCAATAGAAAACAACAAATCCTTTTTTTTAATTTATTACCAGACTTGAGTGTTAGTATGCCGTCAATCAGTGAGTGAATGCAAATTTGTCTTCGTATTTTTTCTTTAAAAATATAACTGCTCTTAACAAATAACCTCGCGTTAACAGCAAAACGCAAGAACAGTGTTTTAAAAAAAAACTATAGAATAAAAAAAAATTTTTGGTTCCAACCGAGAATCGACCACGCAACTACTTTATGCAGTAAAAAATCAGCACGACCGAACACACCCGCATATCCATCTGCGCGACTACGGTGTTGTGGTTTACTCACATTTCAGCTGCATGCAGAGGAGGTGCGCAAGTCATGTGAGGTATGATCGGCTGTAAGACAAGGGGCTAGACGCAAATGAATTTTATTCCATACTTTTGAATAACCCAGTATAAACCGAATTACAGCGCGAGCAATTTAATTTGTAAATGTAAATTTTAGTAAATTGTCTGTTTTTTTTAGCATTAAACAAAGTGTTTAATATGTTTTTTATACAACTGACATTAAAAATTACACTTTCAGTTCAAGTTACCCGGGTTAGAAATTCAATTTTATAAGGTAGCATGTTAAAAATATTAACACTAGTACAAAAAAGATTTTTAACACTAGTGGTAATTAGTTTATAATTTACTATTGCAGTATCAATACGAACTGTTTTAAAAAACGCGAACAAAACGTTTTCTGAAGTTTCTAATAAACAATTTTCAATTGTCACTGCATTAACGTGACTACATCACGACATAGTTGATTTGTGTGAAACAATTTAAAATAAAAATTATGAATTCGTTTTTATATTAAATATAAACAGTTGTATAAAAAATAGTGTACGATATACATGTTAAAAGTGATTTTATTTTGTTCGTGGGGGTTGCTCAACTCGCTATCGCTCGTTTCGAGTTTTTCTGTCAAAATATGGGATTGACGCGTATTTCATTTTACCTGATGAAGTACTTAGATCAATTTTCTGAATAGCTAATTTATAATCTTTCTCTTTAATGTATATCAATAAGTTGAGTATTATAACCATTATTGTATGCAATTTGTTTAATAATCGAAATTTCTCTATTATATAACTAATTTTACCTAAAGCAACCGTTAAAGCGCTGTGTATCATGAACCTGTATGCTGCTAATTTACGTGTTTTATAGTGACTAGAATCGTGTGGTATTTTAATGTCTGTTTGTTTAGGTTTTCTATAAACAGAATGTTCAAGTTTATTTTTGAATTAATTATTATGTTTAAATCTAAAAAGTTAATAGACCTATTCTGTTCAGTTTCTAGTGTAAATGTTATTTTTAGGTGCAAGCTGTTAATAAAAATTAAAAATTCATTGATTGACTCAAATGAACTATCAAAACATACTAAAATGTTATCAACATAACGAAACCAAAATATAACTTTCTCCCTACACAAACAGACATTACAATACCACACGATGCTTGTCATCATAAAACACATAAATTAGCAGCATACAGTTCCATGATACATAGCGCTTTAACAGTTGCTTTAGATAAAATTAGTAATATAATAGAGACATTTTGATTATAAAACAAATTGCCTACAATAATCGTTCTAATACTCAACTTATTGATACACTAATTAAAGAGAAAAATTAATAATTAGCTACCCAACTACTTTATCAGATATAATAAAATACGCGTTAATTCCACATTTTGGCAATCAATCAGAAAAAATTGCCAAAATTATAAACAAAACAAATAAATGTAAAATAACTTTTTTCCACTACTAGCATTAAACGATATCATTATTTACTTTGTTTTAGAGCCAAGAAGATAAATTTCTTTCCTAGTGGTTAATAATATTTCATTTTTAACTACTGATTAATAATGAAAACAATTGCTACCAATCTTTAAATTCACCATAAACTTTCATGTAAAAATCTTTTGATTTTACTGGTAATAACTGTTCACCAACACTTTCTGCACCTTCCCTAATTTCAGGAGGAGTGCAGTTTTCACTCAAATCATCAAAATTGGACATTATATAACCACTATTATAAAATATATATTTTTCACAAATGTCAATTGAAATTAACTATTCTCTTGTTTTCAAGCAAGGCTACTTTATTTTTGTGCATATTTGCATTTGTAATTTTATTTTTTATTAATGTAAAATCAATCAATTATAAAAGGAATAAAGGTGCTAGTCGTGGAAAAAATAATATATAAACCACGGTAGAGAAGACTTATCAGCCTCGCAACTTATTCTATTCTAATTCTGCTCGGCTGAGAAAAATGTCTTCTCTACCTTGGTCTATAATATACTATTAAAACAACAAAAAACGTTTTAAACACTTTGTTTAATGCTAAAGAAAAAACAGGCAATTTACTAAAATGTATATGTTTATATAAGACAAACGATTACAAATTTTGATATTAGGTACAAGGAACACCTACGTTGTTACAAATATAAACCCCCACATAAATCTAATTACGCTAAACACTTATTAGAGAACACAATCATTAAATGACATCTAATAACACTATAAAATTTTTACACTTTGTGATAAACGTACGTTGGATATACTAGAGGCATTTGAAATTCACAAACATTTAAAATCTGTACCTTTAATGAATGAGCAAATTGATGTCTTAAATTATTGTACGTTTTGGAATGAGAAATCAAGTGATCTGGACGCAGATATAGAAAACCAAGATCAAGCAACACCAACTGTTTACTTTTAATCTTGCCTCTGAAAATGACATGTCAACATGTCGAAATACGTATAAGGCTACAATAAAAACCCGTTGAAGTTAAGAATTGTTTTATTTACAATAAATAAAAAACATGTTATAGTTAGTGATTTATTGGCGCGCCAATATTTAAAACGTATAAAATATGGGTACCAGCCACTTGTTTCGCCAATTTTTCTTTTTACTAACAATTTATACCCCATCTACCCAAATTTCACCCAACAGTCTACCGATATGTTGTTACAACAGATTGAGTTGGCAACACTGCGTACGTCTGCGTGTAAGGTTAACGTGAAAACTGAGGTTATGTCTAAATCTAATCAGAAAAAGTGTTTTGTGCTTGGAAACCATGTCTCTATATCAGGGAAAAGTTATACATTTAATTCTTTTAGAAAGATTTGGACCGATTGTGGCTGATGTAGGAGAAATAATCTTTGAACATCCTTGTTCTCTATTTCACGTCAGGAAGTCAACTGGGTTCCCTCTTTTAAAGGTTTATATTAAGTTTTCTGAAATTTAGCCCTTTATAATTTAACTTAACTTACAAAACTAGGTTGTTTGTATTCTATTAAAAATAGATGGTATTTACCTATTTATTATTTGCAAATGCTTGCTTTTATCATAGTAGGATTGGCTTCTTAAATGTCGAAGCTTTTAGTTGGTAGATGCTGCAAAATAATAACAAACAATTAAATATTAGTTTTTATAAAATTCTCTAGCTAAAATCACGAAGGTTAACCATATAAACTGTTTTAGGTGAAAGAAGCTCTTTCCATTTTAATAAAATACAACTTGGCTTCGTTCAAACTGCATAATGATGGTGCCTCTGCAAATTATAGTTTAAGAATAGAAAATATATTTTTGATGCTTAGGTATCCCAAATTTATTAATTTAATTAAAAAAAAAATAGATGACGAGTCAGAAATGCTAGTGGAAGAACTGTTATATAAGGGTTGTTGTATTGCATCGGAACTTATAATAAAGACTGCCACACGTTTAAAGGAAAATAAAAATATCAGCATATTGTTGAAAGAAATAAAGGATAAATTTGCTTCCTTAGTAACTGCCAAATATTTTAAACGATTACCAACTTTAAATATAAAGGAGGAAGAACATTTTCTCATACCAAGCATTGATGTAAAGGAGTTATTTTTGATTATGAATGGTGGCAATGAAAGTCCTGTAGATGAAAGTATATATTGGACGATAAACGCTGATCGGTTCCATCAGGATTTAAGAGACCAATTAATAGTAAATGCTGTCACAAATAAGTTTGATGATAATGCAGGCGAACTTATGAGGATATTGTTGCAACAAATGTATATTAGAACTGCACCGTGGGTAGCTGTTTCTAATCCTGTGCCTATTTTGGAAGTTAAAGAAATCATCAAAAAACAAAACACTCATCCACAGTTGATAGCATTTTTTGAACAATATGTAAACGTACTAGGTAAGTTCTTCTATAATAACTGTAGTAAAACACATGAAGTTTTTTGATTCACAATTTTAAGCAAAAATATATTGCCAGTAAACTCCAATCCACATTTTTTTATTAGTTTATTGTAAGTTGTTTTGTTGTTTTGGTAGTCGAAAGGTACCATGTGTTCAAAAAGTAATTACATAAGGGTTGGCCATGGAAAGTAAAATTTCTGTCTTTGCATGCTTTAGAATTTAAACAAACAAAACATGATGTTACTTAAAATTTTAGGTTAAGCTTGTAATTTGTTATTTGTAGTGACACCGACAGAGTGATGACAGTTAAATTCTAAAGCATGCAGACAGTAATTTTATTTTCCATGGCCAACCTTTATGTAATTACTTTTTGAACACATGGTATATTTAATCCTAGATTTTGTTTGAAATTTAATATTAAGGCTGGGTTAGTCATGCCTTTGTTAACTTAACTCGCATGTTAGATTTAGTTATGCCTTAAAATAACAAATTTGGGTATTAAAAAATGGGTCTGCATTAATGTAGGTTTTTAAACGTTAAACTTTTATACAGTGAGTATCAAAAAGCATTGGTCATTTTCAACTTGTAATAAAAATTTATTAATGAAAAGTATTTCATAAAGACTAAGAATGGAAGATTTACCTATAAAAAATGGTGTGAGTCAAATAACCCCCCTCATGCTCAATGCTCACTTCTAGCGGACGAAATCTCTCATCACACGTTGCAGTATAGCTTCAATTTATTGTCGAATCTATCTTTTGAGCTCCCTTAGATTTCTTGGCTTTCTTTAAATACTATACTCTTCAAGTACTAGCCCCAAAGAAAAATGTCAGGGGTTCGCAGATCTCGAGGGCCAGTGCAGGTCGCCAGATTGCAATATCTGCATACTAATTCTTGCAGTGTGACTGGTAGCACCATCTTGTTGAAAACAATGATCGTTTATCTCCTCCTCTATTTGTGGTAAGGAAAACGTTTGAAGCATATCTGTATATCTGAGATGTAACCATTACTGTCTCACCATTTCCTGACTTTCTTTGATGATGAAATACACCAAACTGTCACTTTTGGAGAATGTAAAGATGTTTCGTGAATTTTATGTAACATTTGTCGGGTACTTGGCTCGGATAAATTTAATGCAAGTGTATGCTGACGAAGTGATTGTTTCGGGCTATGAAGAATTGCTTGTCTTACACATTCTTTGTTTTCTGAGCTGCACGCAGATCGAGGCCTAGTGGTTGATTTTTTGTTGAGAATTGACCCAATATTTCGCCATTTTCTTATCCAATACGAAATAGTGTTTCGCGAAGGAGAATTCTAAACATCAAATTTATGACGAAATGTACGAGGTGTTTCAATAATTAAATTAAATTTTACAAAATGTACAATACAAAAATGCGTTGCGGCAAACTTCAACAATCCATTTTGCAAACTGTCAAACATTGAAACAAAACTCCAAAGCCTCCTCTTTATGAAGTAATTACTTATCACTGATTCTGTAAGTGAAGTGCATACGTTTTTATTACTTATTAAAAATGAGCAACGCTTTATGACGCTTAGTGTAGAAAAAAAGGTGAGAGTAATAAGTAAAACATATTTTAAAAGAAAATCTCTTATTGATGTTAAAAGTTTTTTTATTGAAAATCCCATGATTTAATTTAACAAATGATTTAAATTAATTATTATAATAATTTTGTAGGTTTTCGTTAACTACTTTCATAAAAACAAAATAGCAGTTTAAATTATCCACAGAAAAAAAGTTAAGGCGGTTTACAAAATTAAAGTTACTATGGTACCTATTCGATTTTACTTTTGAGTTTCAACTGATTAATTAAAAACAATGGGAGGAGTTAATGGTAATTTAGAAAGTTATTAGATTAACCCTTTCGCTTATTTACGCTCTCGCAGTAAATGCAAAAAATAGGGAGGCTATCCATAGCGAATGTAAGAAAAACCTCGCCGCATTTGTACGTTTCTCGGTGTTTGGTTACATTTCACTATTTCAAACCCACATATTCATTGAAAACCAAAGTTTATTATATAAAATTATTTATTTTATCAGACAATACGTACAATTCTTTATATTTTCCGGTTAATTTAAGTTACTTAACTCAGCATTACAGTTAATTAAGCTCAGATAGGTAATGCTGTTAATTAGCCTTTATAAATTCAACAGTGACTGCTAAAAAGTCTGCACCGTATGGAAAACTTTTTTATTAATTTGTTTTTTATTTTCCCATACCTTCGGTATAGTATTGATTTCATGAAAATTTTCGAAATCTAGATTTTAACGGAAATACACGGTTTTGGGGCTCAAGGAACACTAAAAAATGGGTTTTTAAAAATGTCTGTCTGTGGGTGGGTGGGTGGGTGTGTGACGCCTCTACAGGCGAAAGTACTGGACCAATTTTGATGAAATATCAAATCAAGAGGTATATCGAAAATTGTAGTTAAATTTAAGTTTTCCAAAAGAATCTAAATCCGGAAACAGAAGTTAGACATGTTTTTTGGTAGCGTTTTTCTAAATTTAGAAAATTTAAGCACGGAATCTGAGAGAAGAACTTAAGGCAAATCGAAAACTGTTTACCGAAGTTTCTAGCTTCAAAATGGCGGCCGCTACAGCTTTTTTAAAATCTCGACTTTAACGCCCATTTACTCAAAAAGTAGTTGTCTGATCGAGATCACCTACCACTTGTTTGAGAGCCCGTTCTAGGTGGTATACGATGAAATAAAATTAATTTCAAAAATTCGAAAACGATTGCAATTCAAAATTTCGAAAATTAAAAAAAAAAATTTCGAAAACTGCCCCACGATGTTTTTTAAACTTTCTGAGCCGATAGAGCTTGCATTGAACTACAAATTCATTTGTTTACTTATCTTTCAAATTTACCTCTGATGCCTTCCAGGAATTTTTGAAAAATTTGAAATTGATTAATTATTTATTTAAAAACGCAAACGCCGATCGTTATAAACTTTTATTAGTTTGATAGACTATTTAAAGTACTTTATTAAGATTTGCTATCAACTATTTTAAAAATTAAAAAAAACGATACTTTTTAATATCAACAACGCGTTTTCTGGCATGATTTTAACTACGCCTATCAATTAGCTCTAGTTAAAAAATATGTTTTTCATTCTTTGCATATTTTTGATAACTATAACCCAAATAAAGCTATTATAGCCATTTTTGTCCGACATCCGAAGCGGAATTTGTCATTTGCCGAAGTGCGGGGGGCGCTTACCTTGCTTTCGTACAGTAGTCTAGTCGCTGCTTCTATGGGTAGAGTTACGGTACAGAAACCAATTGAACAGGCCATCGCAAATTCAAATTCCCACTGCTTCTTTTCTTAGAAATCTAATACTCGGTGAACTGTACAACGTTGTAATTATTAAAAGTTACACTTTTGCAAATACGGCAAGTATTAATATCTAGTATGGGAAAGTCCACTCGAAGTCCACACTTCAGCTTTTTTTAAATGGGTTTCAGCATGATTAATAACCACAAAATTGCCAAAAATGTCACAATCGCATCCATTACACCGTGAATATATCATTTGAAATTTTAAAATGGCCTGGAAATTTATTAAAATATGGAAAATTGTCATAACGAAAAAATATTTGTCACTCATTAAGATGCTAAATACGAAGTTTGGTGAAAAAATTAAAATGTTTTAGCTTGTTTAGCTGTTTTATTTTCCTTTACAGTTAGATAACATGAAACCATGTTTTAAAACAATATTGTCTTAAATTAAATACTACATTTCTGTATGTCTTCCTTCTCTTTCCATGCATATTATTGTCCTGTTGGAAAATTCTTTGGTTACATTTCTCAAAAATCTTGAGGGTATTTCAAGACAGATATCCCTGATGGTGTTTTCCAAATGATTGATGTTTCGCAACGGACTTCTATGGTAACCTTTATTATTCAATACCCCATAAAAAGAAATCTGAGGGCCTTTTGTCCGGGGATCTTGCAGGCCATGTGTTATTGCGAATATCTGCGAAACCATTGGCCTCTAAACAGGTTGTCCAAATAATTTCTTACATTAATACTACTGTGAATTGCTGCTCTTTCCTCCAACGACATGTTGTCAGTTACTTTAGTGATTTATATTAATAAAATATTAATTCATAAGAAAGTTCAAATATCTTTCCTAATTTAAAGTTTGGCGAAAAAAATAAGGGCCAAACATTAGTTTTAAAAGAGTACTGGTCTCTTTACATTCAATTACAAATCCAGGGTTTTCGTTAGACTACCTCCTGCAATGTTGGGAACTTACTACCCCGTGCATTGTAAGAAAAAGTTGCTTCGCCTGTGAATAAAATCTGTTTAACAAAAGATCGGTTTTCTTCTATTTCTCCTTGTATCCATTCACAAAAATCAACTGTAGCATCACAATCGTGTTCTTTAAGGGTGTTAATAAACTTTGTCTTCCATCCTGAGGCACCAGTTCTTTTGGAAACTGCGGTAACCGATGTATGTTTATTTTCTATTACATCAAGTAAAACATTTTTCTCATATTCATCAATTCTCCGGCTTTTTGAAATGATTTTCAACTGAGCCGGTTGTTTTACATTTTTGGAAAGCACGTCCAAATGTTGAATGGCAAACAAACTTTCGGGGATACCTTTGGTTTAATATATGAGCTGTATCCCTATTTGTTCTATTTCCGCCATGAATTAAAATAGTTTCAAGTTTTTTTTTCTATAGTTAGCATTTTTTGAAGGAACTACAGCTGCAAAATAATTAGATTTTATTGTTGACGATAATAAAAAATATATAAATAAAACATTCATCCTAAGAGTTTGACAATCTCGGGACTCTTTATAAGATTTGCGCATAGATGGCGCTCGTAAAACTTCAAATTTAAGCAATAGTTCAAAACTGGCGCCGTTTGATAAGTCTGATTACTACTTGACACTTTTTGAACCTCATTATGTGTACAACACTTGTTCGCTAAGGTTAGGTTTTTTTACTTTTACAAATGAAATAAGCAAGTAAGTGAAACATTTATACCGCGTTTTTACGTAATGTTTATAGATTATTATTGTAGTTATTTTTGTGGTAGTTTTTAGTTGAAAAGGGGGTAAATAATGATACTAAAATCCACAAAATACCAACAACCAACAGTATTGGACAAACAACTCGCCACAATAAACGGGTGGTCTCATTTACAGGCTCTACTATAACCAAAAAAGCAACAAAAGTTTGCATTGCCATTACACGAAATTTGTTACTGTTAGTTTACAGTAAGTGTTTCAAAGTAACACGTTACTGGTCTCGTTATTTAAAAATGTAACACATTACTTCCGATAACTGCATAAACTTAACTTGGTACAAGGCATTAGTTTTATCTTCAGTGAACATTCTGAAATTTATTTGTAAATTAGTTTTATCGTATAAAAATGCTGATGGAACTTTTACAAACTTCTTTTATTAAGGACTACCCGCCTTTTATGTTGAATTTGAATAGTGTCATCAAAATGCTTACTACAAATAAAACCATTTTCGGGAATTTTCTTTTTAAAATATCTACTCCAATTCTCGCGTTCTGTTTTAGTCTGTAATTCCATCATAGTTAGCAATTATAGGTAAACTAAATAACTACATTCACCTTGGGAACAGCAAATAATGGTAAATCTTTGTAATTGCCCTTTGATAGGCTGCACAAACAACAATATTTTGGCCATTTTAGCCTACAATATTAACTTCTTGTCAAATTTATTTAAAAATAAAATTGACATTTACAGTTGCGCCATCTGTTGATAAAATTTACAAGGAGCCCTGAGATTATCAAAGTTTGGGGATGAAAACAATTGAATAGAGTGCAAACACCAGTCTTCATTACATCACCATTATTATTAATAAGGCATGGATACATCAAATGCTAGCATCTGTTTTCAAAACCCCCTTGATTACTTATCGAAAGTTATTAAGTAAAACCATATTTATTGGCTTTTAAAGTAAATTCTAATAGGATATTTCAGTTTTATTTATGTCATCTAAATTTGATTTTAATTAACCATTGTTTTTTAATATTTAAGCCTATTATCATAAAAAATTCCATTGTAAGATTTAAAAAATGATGGAAATAATCCAAGATTGTCCTGTTATTTTTCGCAAAAATTTTTATTTCCAAGAAATTAATTACATTTAAAAAAGAATGCAACCTTTAAATATTTTTGCATTGAAATATTTCATTCATTTCATTTCATTCAACTATTAAGGAAAAATACACTGAAAAAAAATGTTAAATATTTTTGGAAAAAATGAACAAACTGAAAAATTTAAATTTTCTCACCAAACTTTGTATTTAGTAGTAGTAGTAGTAGTAGTAATCTTTATTAAAAATATACTGTGCTGGTGTAGAACATGTCAATGCAGTAATTTTACGTATAAACTATATCTATTTATAAACGATAAGCGATTACAAATAATGAAATATTACAAATAATAATATATGATATACGGTACAAGTAATAATAATAAATAAATAATATGAGCTATGTATGTGTTCGATTATGGGATACTTGCTCTTCTAAAATCGATGGATTTAGATTGTTAATGCAATTACTAGAGACCAGATTTTAGGCCCCAAAAAAAACATGAAATACACTGGCGAGCAAAAAATTGAGGTCAACTTATAATTATGATATCTCTGTCGAACTTTCTGTTTTAAGCTTATATTGGCCTATTGTAAACCATTGTACTATAGTTTGTAGGCTAAATTAAAAATTCAATGATGAATTGCAAAGCATATTTTTTTGTTTTTACGATTTATTGTGACAGAGCAACAAATTAACATTTTAAACGAAATTTGACATAGGACCAATATGGAACAAATACATTAAAAAAATAATGACTAATAACGTGTATTCCCTCCTCGTGCGTTAATGACAGCTTGAAGTCGACGAGGCATCCATTGAGTTAAGTTGAGGATTACATTCTGGTCGATGTTATCCCATTCTTGCACTAGTAACTCCCTCAGCTCCTGGGCAGTTCTTGGGGCTGGTGTATGCCTTCGAATACGACGTCCCAACTCATCCCAGACTTGTTCGATGGGATTCATGTCAGGACTGAGAGCTGGCCAATCGAACCGCGTAATTTCCACCTCATCCAGATACTCTCCGACAACTCTAGCTGCGTGAGGTCTAGTATTATTGTTCATAAAATTGCCACGCTCGCCCATAGTCATCATGAAAGGCATATCATGATCTTCTAGAACCTCCGTAATGTACCTGTGAGCTGTCAGGGAACCATTCTGTACAAAAACCAACTCTGTGCGTGCCTGTGAACTGATTCCTGCCCAAACCATAACAGACCCACCGCCAACTGGAAGTCTCTCGTCAATACAAGCTTGAGCGTATCTTTCTCCGGGTCTTCTCCATACTCGCCGACGTTCATCTGACCCAGTGAGGGCAAAAACGCGACTCATCTGAAAACACCACCTTGCTCCAGTTCTCATTATTCCATGCAACGTGATTCCGAGCAAAAGTCAATCTTGCAACTCGATGCCGACGTTGCAATGGTGGACCTGTGGCCATCCTTCTACAAGACAATCCAGCAGCACGAAGTCTTCTAACGGTCCATTCGCTAATGTTTACATTTCTAACTTCTTGGAGTTGATTTCGTAGCAAAACCACAAAAGCTCTTCTATTCCGCAAACTAGCGAACACCAAAAACCGGTCATCTCTTTGGGTGGTGACTCTGCGTCGCCCAGATCCTGGTGTTCTGGTTATCAAGCCGGTCTCCTCATAGCGTTGGTACACCTTCTGTACAGCACAAAGGCTCCTACCAACAATTCTTGCCGTTTCACGTTGTCCTCGGCCATCTTGTATTAACACTACAATTCTTGCCACAACAATGGGATCTAAAGGCATTATTACAGGCGCAATAACTACTACAAACACTACACCGTGCGACTAAAAGGTTCTATGGAGAGAAATCAAAGCCAACTTAAAAAAACCCACCGAAATGTGAATTTTTAAATAGAGCGAATGCACGTTATTTCATTGGTCATAATTATTATGGTGATAATGCATGACAGATAACCAATATGACAGGTAACATTTGTCGAAAAACAAATGATTAAAAGCCTGCTATGATTTACAATTGGCTAATATAAGCTTAAAACCGAAAATTCTCATAACTATACGCTGACCTCAATTTTTTGCTCGCCAGTGTACTATTATATAGGCAGCTAAAAGCATAAAATAGACTCTAAACAATAAAAAATAGGCATAAAAGCTTAAAATAGGCACTCATGCCTACAAATAGTCGTTTAGTTATTGCATTGTATTTATGTACTTTACATAGAGAACAACTTAGAATAAAATTACTTTGTGATCAAAGTGATATTATATTAATATATCATATAAACTTTTGGATTAAATATTTGCATTTACATGAATCACCCACATCTTCTCTAAATTTTCAGTCTTCAAATTGTGTTATCTATCGGTTAAAATTGATTTATATACCGAAAAACTCCGCTTCACATTGCATGATGTTATAGGTGCAAACATATGATCAAAAAGTCTTTGGATAGCGGTTGCTGTGGAATTGACAGGTCATCTATGAAATTATTTATTTCTACATTTACTTTCAAAAGTCAGCGGATTATAATCAAAAATGTTTCAAACAGAACATAAAATTTTTATGATTAGAGCATATTACCGTAATGGAAATTGTGGTGAAATTGGTAACTGGTTTTATTCATCTAATTTATGTTCAAATGAATTTCGTGAAAGATTTCCCAACTTCGCCATAATCTAGCGAGATCTAGAAGTAAGTAATTCTATAGATAGCTTTGAAATTCCACAGCAACCGCGATCCAATGATGTTTTGATCATACTATACCTATATATGTAGAGTGAACTAAATTCACTTCTTTATTTGTTGTGCTCTCTAGTCACGAAACATAAAATTTACAAAAAAACATCGGTGATGAATTTTCATACCATACATTTAA
Organism: Ctenicera cuprea; assembly: GCA_958336395.1. Lineage (NCBI taxonomy): Eukaryota > Metazoa > Arthropoda > Insecta > Coleoptera > Elateridae > Ctenicera > Ctenicera cuprea. The sequence goes on along the minus strand of OY284488.1, from coordinate 18,947,336 downwards.
ATTTAAATACCAAATAACGATCTACGTATTGAATTTAAAAACAATCAATAGCATAACATAGCATAAGTAACAAAGAGTAATATTATCAAAAATGAAGAAATGTTAAACAAGTCAATTTTATTAATATAATTTTAATGTATGTTTTGTAAATCTACCACCTGCATTTGTTTTTTGTAAATTTTGTGTAATGACGTATTATTATTTTATTTTTAAATCACAGCAGTTTGAACAATATATCTACAATATAATTATTTTAAAATAAGTATAGCAAACTACATATTTTTGAAAATCTCTTAAACACTTTCTTTAAACGATGTCCAAGCCCACTATGATTTCTATTTAAAAAAATGCATGTTTGTGTTGTAACTCAAAAACCATTGAAAATATGAAAAATCCGAGTACGGTACTGTAATCTACATAAAAAATCTATTAAAAACCTCAATTGCACATTTTATTATCTGTATGAGCTATGTAAATGAGCTATAACACCCAACATGATATGATTTTCTGTTTTTTACCATTAAATTCGTCTTTAAAATGGACCCAATATCATGCAAATGGTTTATATACCGGGTGGGGCAATAGTGCGTGGGAGTTCGATAGCTCGTACACCGTAACAGATAAAAAAATCTTTCTAAAGTAGATGTAAACTGTGGGTAAATGCGCATACATAGAAATTATATTCAAATATACAGGGTGTTACATAAAAGTGGCACGGTTAAGGTAATGTTTTTTAAATGGAATGCTTTGACTATTTTTTGCATATTTAACACTTCTCTTGGGATGTTTATTCATATCTAAAATATTAGCGCCATCTAATGTCCGGTTTAGAAGTAATAATATTAAAAAAAAAATTGATTTTTACATTACTCTACTTAACAATTCACCACTTCCGCAGCCGCAGCTTAGAAGTTTAAATATAGTAGAGCCACCATGTACAGGGTGTTCAATATTAATTTTCAAAATTGAGAACTTCAAAGTTATTCTTCTCATTTTTTTCAAATGGAGCATCCTGTATATTTTTTAACGATGTTATGTAGAATTAAATAGCGAACATTTTTTTGTATGTACATCCTTATGGCTATTTGTAACCACTTTTGATTTATTGAGCAAAAAGTACAAAATTCAACAATATTTATTAATAGAGTTGGGCAAATATGCTGTAAAGATAGTGCATATATGCACCAACATATGTCGCATAAAACCGTCAATATATGCAGTAAAATATGCCGCATAAAACCTTCAATATATGCAAGAGTATGCAGTAACCTTTTGCGATATGCACTGAAAAAAATTGGTTTGTTTATTTAGTGCCTAATATGAAAATCTGATGTTTATTTGAATCTGCAGTTTAATACTAGTAATTATTATATGAGTTAAAGCACGTTTTGCATCAAATGTAATTTTTCGTTGGAAGAAAAAGATAAATACAATTAATGTTTTTCATTATTTTTAGTTACAAACACTCAACATTCCAAAAATCAAAAGGGCTTACATAATATAGAAACGCATTATTATTTTCAGTTAAAACTGCATTTTTTATTTGCATATACAAAAATTCAGGTAGAAGTAAAATCAGTAAATAACACAACCTATTTATTACAATAAATAATCATGTGCTTTTCAATGGTGTCAACGAGAAAATTGTACCGCTTCAACCACTTCTTAATTAAATCGTTTTTTGAACTAGCAACTTTAGGCATTTTCAGGGTATAGACTGGACAATTACACTTTACAGCTCTCTGTCAAGGCAACAAATGAACTAGTCAAGCACTAAAATTATAAATAACTATTTCTAAGAATAAGTATAAGAAAAATTTCCAAATATTATTTTCAAAGAAATTTGTACCTAAGGAATAGGACCTACCCAAATAATACAACCTTTTTCAGTTAATCCTTTATTTCCTCTACCCCTACTTGGAAATTTAGAAAGTGCAAGTCTAGGGTTCATGTGGTTTCACTAGAAGAAATTGTGCAATTTCTTCTAAGAACTATGAATATTTTATTTGATAATTTATTTGAAATTTTATTTTTTTTTGCTAGAATATGCATTTTCATGCCATTAAAAGCTAAAATATGCACTAATATATGCCGTATGCCGTAAAGTTGTAATATATGCCAAATATGCAAAATAAAATTTACTTTTTATGACTCTAAACATCACGAAACGTGTATATACGAAAAATTAACATTTTATGATCAATAGGAAAAAAGATGCAAATATGCATTTGCCCAACTCTATTTATTAATTATTATTGGTTGTAAATTATTTTGGTTGTTTGTGTTCAACAAAACAATAAAGCATCTGTTTGCTAGCAATTGTTTTGCACAAACATCAAACGTACATTTCTCGCAGTTATCGACCATCAGTGTTTGCTCAATAAATCAAAAGTGGTTACAAATAGCCATAAGGATGTACATACAAAAAATGTTCGCTATTTAATTCTACATAACATCGTTAAAAAATATACAGGGTGCTCCATTTGAAAAAGTTGAGAAGAATAACTTTGAAGTTCTCAAAATTTGAAAATTAATATTCAACACCCTGTACATGGTGGCTCTACTATATTTAAACTTCTAAGCTGCGGCCGCGAAAGTGGTGAATTGTTAAGTGGAGTAATGTAAAAATCAATTTTTTTGAAAAAATATTATTACTTCTAAACCGGACATTAGATGGCGCTAATATTTTAGATATGAATAAACATCCCAAGAGAAGTGTTAAGTATGCAAAAATATTCAAGGCATTCCATTAAAAAAAATACTTTTCAGCGTGCCACACTTTTTTGTAACACCCTGTATATTTGAAAATAATTTTTATGTATGCACATTTACCCACAGTTTACATCTGCATTAGAAAGATTTTTTATCTGTTACGGTGTACGAGCTATCGAACTCCCACACACTATTGCCCCACCCGGTATAACTGTAATATTAACGAAGTTACCCATATAACTACATCCAAAATGAGACACCCTGTACAGCTCACAGGACGATAACCTACAGAATTTGAACGGTGTTTGATTGGCGTTGCATTTTTTCTATTTTGGAAAATTTTAGGCCTTAAAAAAATCTTTATAAGGCACTATGTAAACAATTTTAGCACATAAGCAGGTAAAAAAGGCAGTTTTTTGCGATTTTAGTAAAAATAGGTATTTAACCCGTAACAAATGGGCTCAAAAATTTCTGATTTATGTGAAACAAATGTTTATTCCACTCTCGCATGTGGGCCTATAAAAGTAATAAAAAGGCTTTGCCTCTAGCAATTACATTCCTTATGATAATTTTCCATCTTCTGTTAAATAAGGGCATTCCACGCATTTAAAATATCAAATGACATATTTGCGGTGTTATGGATGCATGTAAAGCTGTGGAAGTGGCATCCGCAAACACCGCTACGTGAAGTGAAGCCTCCGTCCTTTCACTCTTGCTGCAGCTGTCTCTTTCAGCAAGACAAACCGTCTGGCTTGGCATTCTTAGCATACAGTAAGGCATTGCACATAAGTATGAAACAGTAATTAATCCTGGACATTTATGACAACTATTCTAAGTAATTAGTTTTAGAACTTATAAAGTAAACTAATAAAATACACATCTAATATTTTCAAAATTACATGCTTTATTATTTACCTTTAAATGGTATTATTTTACTAAATTTGGTTTCTTATATAACTGTTACATTGGTTTGCTAATTTTCCTACATAATTGTATCTAGTATTATAATATTTACGACATATCGCTCGAATTAAGTGAATTACATGATTCTCTAACGGGCTTGTATCAAACATATTGACAACATGCGTGCAGAACCTTCTAACTTGGATTTTGCTACTTTACAGTCCTGTATCAAAACTGTTTACTTTTTTGTTTATTTTTAGAATTGTAAAGTTATAAGGTAGTCATTATTGAACAATAAACCTAGCGGTATTGTTAATTACAATGAAGTTAATTATTAATTTTAGATAGGACATTTTCAAGTTGGGAATATGGGAGTTAGGATTTTTTTAACACTAGGTTTGTAATTATTAAATATGAGGCCTTTTCATTGGGGTTCATAATAAAATACAACAAAAAAGAAAAGTAGCTGTTGTTGATAACATATCTAGATACCCATAATATTCTGAAAATGTTAAAGGAAATTTATTTCACTTTGTAATATCGATTAGGACATTCATAACACAACTTTATAATTTAAATAAACGCTAATAAAACTTATAAATGAGACAAATTGTTAAAAAACTTATGACATTCATGAGGTAGGACTGACTAAGTCTTGAAGGTGTTTATATTTCAAAGCTGGAATCTTGCAAACCTCATTATGTAGTGGAGGATAATCTGTAATAAGCGGCATTTTCTTTGGTCTTATGGGAAGATCTTGCCAGTCTTCCTCAAAAATTAATTTCACCTAAAATAATAAAAACAAATTTAAACACTACATAGCTAGCTTCTGAATTCTTACCCGAATAATACACCTTCAGGCTTATAAGCAATCGCTTTAATATCAGTGGAGACTGGATCTCCTACCTTTCTGCCTGGTCTTATAGAAGGGTATTTTTGATAAGTTGTATTGTAGATTTAAGCCGCGTTTTTTGGATGCATACGTGCTATTTGCAGCTTTACCGCATCCAAGCAGTGGTGCAGCAAACCTTCGTTCTCAATTCCATCAAGCTACCCATTCTTCACGATCCTACCTCGTGATGTTTTTCGTTAGGTCAGGAATAACTTGATATATCGTGGTTGGCTCTTGTTGCGTTGGCCTTGGTTGCTGCATCATTACGGTTGCCCATTGTTGATAAACTTGTGATCTTATCATTTGTGTTACTATAATTTTCTTCATTTCACAAGCATACAATATCATGTTCCGTTCTCAAGTGACCGTGCTAGTCCCGACGTTGAAGTCCCTGCGCTTTTGGTTTCCGTTTTCCATAACACCGTCAGTCATCTTGAATTTGACTAAGTTTTCAGATTTTCCTGACTTACGCCAACTGCGTATTTTGTTATCTTGAAGCCAGGATAAATTGATTAATATATTTGTTAATCGAGAATGCAAGGGAAATTATAATTCATGACCATATACAGTATTGATTTGTTGCATTATTCGCCGAGTTTTTCGTGAATTTGTTGTTTTCAGTTCTTATAGTATATACAAATTTTTGTAAAAGGAAACATAAAATATAAGCCTTGGCCTATTTGTATGCTTTTTTTTAATTTTGTGAGATACCTTGGATAAAAATCTAGATAGAAAATCACTTACTTGTGTTTGTTATATTGTGTAGCGCTTTATTTAAATCAAAGATTAATTTTGACATGTAGTTGATTTCTTATTCCAAAATGTCCAATAGAGGAGAATTTAAGAGATCAATTTGCTCCTTTTATTAACGGTACAGTTTTTAAAAATGTTTGTGAATTTCAAAAGCTTCTAGTATATCTAATTTACGTTTGTCATCACAAAAGTGAACATTTTATAGTGTTATTAGATGCCATTGAATGATTTTGTTCTAGTAAGTGTTTAGCGTGATTGGGTTTATGTGGGTGTTTGTATTTGTAACAACGTACGTGTTCTTTATACCTAATATCAAAATTTCTAATTGTCTGGCCTATATAAACCGAATTACAATGCGAACAATTTAATTTGTAAATGTCTGATTTTAGCAAATCGTCTGTTTTAGATTTTGCATTAAACAAAGTGTTTAAGATGTTTCTAGTTGTTTAAACAAAACAAATAAATATAAAGTAAGTTTTAAAACAACTAGAAACATCTTAAACACTTTGTTTAATGCAAAATCAAAAACAGACTATTTGCTAAAATGAGGCATTTACAAATTAAATTACATTATTATGTCTATTTCATTCGGTCTCAACTGCTTTTGGACTCTTATTGTGTTACCTGTAGCGTTAGGGGGTCCCAACGGTCGTAGAAATAAATACAACACAATTTTACAGGTAACAAAATAATAGTATCAGTCTAGGGGAGATGTACTGGAGTGTTGAAGTTGCAGAAGTAGCCCTGATTGAAACCGGGGTCTCTATTTATAGGGGCAGAAAATTAATGATAACCAATCAAAGGAGTTAATTTTCCCGCGTAAATGGGGTAAATTCTAACGGTTTCGATGGTTGTTGAAAGGGAGCGAATTTGGACATAATTGACCATTTAGACCGTTAGAATAACAAAGTGAACAAAAAGGGAGTGTAACTTTGGTCAACATACATGTAGGCGTGGCCATTAGAATTAAGTAAAATTTTAGATTTAATTAATTTTAAGTATGTGAAATGGTAACAATTGTATAATTTTTAAATAATGTATTTATGTAGTTTGCAGATTTGTTTTTTTCTTTGTAATCTTAATGTGAACAAACTTCATTGGCACTATCTTCTCCGCAAAGTTGTGAAAGGCTTCTTAACAAATTTTCCAGGATATTTTCTAATATTTAAATTGTTAAAAACTCTAAAGAAAATATTATTTTTATTCGATTGTGTCAAAAAGTTTTTAGTTCGGATATTTGGATGTGAAGATAACCTTTTTAGTAAGGTATTAATTTTTGTTGTGGTTGCTAGCTACCGACTTTTCGTCCTAGGCCGAAGAGTATTTTTCGGACGGTACAAAATTATGAACAAAGACTTTATTTTATTCTGAACTATTGTTTCACTTGTTTATGGTATTCATTGGATACGTCCATAATAGGTAACTAAACGAAAATATACAATAAAAGCTAAAATAAAAAACCTTATAAAGTTAAGAATTGTGTAATTTACAATATATTGAAAATATATACCAATAACACCAAATTGATAATTATTTTTCAGAATAAAATATATTAGTTTCTTCAAATTTCTTGCAATCAAATATAGAAGTGTATGGCACACGGATGAAATCGTTTTTCGTACTCATATTTTTGCCGAACATGGCTATGCCTCTTTCGTCAATTTCTCGCATTCGTCCGAAAACTACATTTTTCACCGTTGTGTCATAAATAACTATTTTCTACTACTGTTTGGAAAAGTCTTTGATTTCAATAGCCATATGAGTTAGGAAAAGTTAAACTTTTCCGCACAAATGGGGCAAAGTAAATGATTCAATTTTTTAATACAAAAAATGAAAATTTGCCAAAAGCTCAAAATAACCGATAACAAATATCAAATTCAAAATTTTAAAAATACCTTTTTTAGTCTCTTTATCAAACGGTAGTAGAAAAAATATTGTGTGCAACACGCAGGAAAAATGTCTTTTTCCGTACACGGCGTGTTTTTGATCTCGACTACGTCTTGATCAAACATCTCACGCCTGGTATAGAAAAAATTCGCTTTTTCTTACTTCTTGCACAAGTAGCTATTTTAAATATAAAATTTATTTATGTTTACAATTTAGTAGATTTAGATCAATTGTGCTTCTTAAACTTACCTTTTACATTATTTGATTTCATAATTAATAGTCAACACTAACTCTATTTGATAGTTTACGATATTTTCTTTTTTAGAACAAGATGGTAGCAACATAATAAGAAAGATGGGAGATGCTAGTGGAGGTTCTTTTCAAATAGAAATCAAGCAGATCTTTAGTCAGTTAACATGGGAAATGGTTGAGCACATAGTGAACGAGAAATTTGATACAAAAGCCTCCAGAATATTTCGTTTAGTAAAATCCAGAAGTTACATAGAGCCCGAACAAATTCAAAATTTAGTTATGATACCTGCAAAAGAAGCAAAACGCATTTCCTATCAGTTACTAGAAGAAAATTTTTTGGTTTTGAACGAACTGAAAAGATCTGTTCCTAGTTCTGGTCCAAGCAAATCATTTACATTGTTTTATATTCAATTAGCTCAAATTGTAAGAACAACTTTAGAGCTCTGTTACAAAACACTTTTTAATCAAATGACGAGACGGCACCATGAAAAATTTTTAAACAAACGTATTATAGACAAGAAACAACGAGTTGACACTATTACTATGGGAATGCGTGTACAGGGTGCATCTAGTGAACAACTATTAGATGTATGTATATTATCCTAGTAAGGTAGGTAGACCCATGCCAGTAATTTTTGTTGTTGCAGATTGAAGAAATGATAACTCCCCCAGAAAGTGAAATTTTAGAAAGGATAGGGAAAATGATGAAAAAGTTAAGTGCAACGGAATTAGCAATAGATGATACAATATTTTTGTTACAAATGTATTTAGCTTATGAATAAATTTTGTAAAAGTAAGACAAAATAGTATATTTAAATCAATTATTAGCTTCAAGTACAGTATAATTAATAAAATTCTAGATAAGGGTTGGTTATCTTCTTTTTTCTACCTTATAGGGAATCTTGTCTGTTTGTTTACAACTTTTTCTATAGGTTGTCATTCCACGTTTTGCCGGGCCTGCCTACACTTCTTCCTGCAGATGTTTTGTCTCTTACTATCTTCAATAGTGTATTGTCTCTCATTCTCGTTATGTCATCGTTCCTCTACTCACTCGCATGTTGATTGTATGTTACAAATCTCTTATATTTGCGCTCCTTACTCTAGCCCGTTGGATTGGTTATTTTCTATAGTTAATTAGTTATTTTGTCATTTTCATTAAATTGCCTTGTTTTTGGCCTTGTTTTAGCTGTATATGTTACAGCGGGTCTGATAACTGGTTTATTCTGTATGTGGGGTTTGATGGAAGGTATTTTGTAGGTTGTCATAAAATTGTTCTAATCTCTCGATGGTTTATTGTTTTCAGCATAAATACCGAATATATACAATGTAGTGCTGCCAGTATTTGTTTTTATTATCACTTTTTTTTTTGATACATATCTGCATTATTCTGTTATCTGTGAATCCTCTATAGACTGATATTCGTGCACTTTCCTTTGCTTTTTCATGTTTTTTTACATCGCTGTATAGAAATAAACATGTAGTTTCTATAGGACGATGTCCATTGACCGCCCTTGTTTGTTTTTGATATTGCGCATATATCGATGTTCTCATCAAGTTTCATTATGATTACCTGATCTCTCCCATCGCAAGATCTGACATTCCATGTTGCAGCTCTGATGGTGTTGTCTTATGTTTTTTCAATTTGATTTCCTTGTTCTCACCCATACATAAATTGTTTTTAATCACTGTAGTAATTATTTATGTAATTACTATTTTATAATACCTATTGTATATTAAACACTACTGTAGGTCTGCTATTACAAAGGAAAGTATGTGTGGCAACGCCAGATTAATGATGTAATAATGAATGATATACATAGGTCCTGTAAGGTGAAGTCTTACATTTAAAATAATAATAGAATGAAAGAAGATTTATTTATTAATGTTGGAGTACTTAAGTGTGATGTTGAACTTGTTAATGAACGCCAGATTAATGATGTAATAATGAATGATATATTATACATAGGTCCTGTAAGGTGAAGTCTTACATTTAAAATAATAATAGAATGAAAGATTTGTTTATTAATGTTGGAGTACTTAAGTGTGATGCTGAACTTGTTAATGAAAATAAGTGAATGGTTTATTAATACTAGAACAAAACCTACCTAGATCCCTAAAATTGCATACGAACGAACCTATTAGAAATTTAAAATTTTTTTGCTCAACACAGTAGGTACGAGTACAATCAGCTACAATTACACATTGTCTAAAATTCACAAGTACGAGATACTCTTGAAGTTGTAGAGTCACAACTGTAGTGCAATAACCTTCTCTGTCCCATGTGGTCTGTTCACCTGACAATCATAAGGGTCATTCTGAATTATAATCTGCAACACTCGAGCATCCTGACAGTAAAGGTTTATGTTCTGTGCTGACAGTACAGTTTGACCATAAACTGGTTCATGGTTCGTAGTCGCACAGCTTTGGCTGGTGGCATCTTTTGTCACTGGAATCTCTCAGTATTCTTAGCATGTTCCGCTTGTTATTTCTACGAGTCCATTCCTCTTCGCTATCTTGCGCTCGAAACACCCCGTAGGCTGGAAACCCCTAGCCCGGAACCAAGGTCGTTAGTCCAGTGGCTCTCAATTAGTTTAGAAATGCAGTTGTAAGAGTACGAACTCTAAGTTTTAGACTTATGCAACCAAAACAGCAAACGTGTATTATTGTAGAGGTTTATTATTATCACTTCATAGACATCAGCTAATTAATTATTGGAGTTTTAATTGGAATTTATCATTAGGCATAATTTATTTTATAAATTATTGCGTTGATTGTTCTAATAATTTTATAAATTTTGATATTTGTAGGTATGATTGAAAAACTGTTAAATAATAAGCTATTCCCAAATTTAGCAGTTAATATAGTAGTACCTATTTAAAAATTTTTTGAAATAAACTATTGGTATAGGTAACGCTTTATTATGTTAAGTTTACTTAAATTAAAACGCTTTTAAAAACAATTTTACACCTAAGAATTAAAACAAGTAGGTAGTAAAACATAAAAATGTAGCCTGTTTTTGTATAACTGTAGTGTAGGTATAAAGTAAAGTCAATCTATAATACCATATTTTCCAGAGCAAATAATATTATTTATTTTCTAGAAAGTATACATCAACTTGTCCTATACGAATAAATACAAATGTGGCTAAAAATGTCAAGTATAAACCATTACAATTTATTATTATAATTTATTATCTAAATTCAAACCCTTTGGTGTTTGATTATATACTTAAGTGTTGAATTAGTTGATGTCCATGGTTGCTCATAATGGGAGTACTTTTTTGGGCAATAATAAAATTATAGCACTCAAGTTTCTTTTTTCAATTTTCATAGTTTAAACAATGTTGACTGACCTTTAGTATTTACATATGAATGTTCAATCTGAAGATGTAGACACAGTTTCTATTAAAGTAGCTACTTACTCATTACCACAATTTTGAAACTAAATGCATACGTGTGATAACTTCATTATTATTAAATGAGTATCTGTATATAAAATACTTAATCACTTTAACAATATCTATTTATTTAAACCTTATACATATTTCGGCATGTTTACATGCCATTGTCAAAGGTTATATGAAAGTAAACAGTTAGTGTTGTTATAGCAATAGAACTTATCTTGGTAATCGTCTGCAGATGACTTGATTTCTTATTCCAAAATGTCCAGTAGAGGAGAATTTAACAGATCAATTTGCTCATTCATTAACGGTACAGTTTTTAAATGTTTGTGAATTTCAAAAGCTTCCAGTATATCTAATTTACGTTTATCATCACAAAAGTGTAAACATTTTATGGTGTTATTAGATGTCATTGAATGATTTTGTTCTAGTAAGTGTTTAGCGTAATTGGATTTATGTGGGTGTTTGTATTTGTAACAACGTACGTGTTCTTTATACCTAATATCAAAATTTCTAATTGTCTGGCCTATATAAACCGAATTACAATGCGAACAATTTAATTTGTAAATGCCTGATTTTAACAAATCGTCTGTTTTTGATTTTGCATTAAACAAAGTATTTAAGATATTCCTAGTTGTTTTAAAGCTTACTTTATATTTATTGATTTTGTTTATAATTTTAGCAATTTTTTCTGATTTCTCACCAAAATATGGGATTGAAGCATATTTAATTGTATCGAACGAAGTTAGGATATTCAGATAAATTTTTTGAATGGCTAATTTATAATCTTTTTCTTTAATTAATGTATCAATAAGTTTAGTATTATAACCATTACTGTATGCAATTTGTTTAATAATTGAAATTTCTCTATTATAATTAATTTCATCTAAAGGGACCGTCAAAGCCCTATGTATCAGGGACTTGTATGCTGCTAATTTATGTGTTTTATGGTGACAAGAATCGTGTGGTATTGTAATGTCTGTTTGTGTAGGTTTTCTATAAACTGAGTACTCAAATTTATTAGTTGAATTAATTTTTGTTTAAATCTAAAAAGTTAATGGACTTATTTTGTTCAGTTTCTAGTGTAAATTTTATGTTTGGGTGCAAGCTGTTAATAAAAATTAAAAATTTATTAATTAAATCAAATGAACTATTAAAACATGCTAAAATGTCATCAACATAACGAAACCAAAATATAACTTTCTCAGATTGATTTGATTCGAATATTAATACTTAAGTGTTATTGATTTTTTTTTTAATAAGAAATAAATGAACTTTGAAGTAGTATTTATTGACATATCATTTTTAACATATATGTACATACATTATAGTATACACACACCTAACACATACAAAATTACTTAACAATGTTGTGAGTTCATAGTAAATAATTCGACAATGAATAGCAACTCTAGAAATGTGAGAAACTAAATTAAATGTTTAAAATGACAAAAGCTGCAAATTAAAAAAAAATTATTTTACAGAGAAAATGGAATGTACCTATTTATCATATTATAATATACCTACTACAAGGTACAAGCTGAGAACTATTTAATGGATCATAATTGGGATGGTATATAGTATAATATAAACAAGGTCGAGAATAGAAATGAACAATTTAAAGTACATAAATTTAACCAAAGATAAATAATTCTGATTCTTTTGGTTTCACGTTTAGCAGTTTTGTTATGGGCGCCTGGAGCTGGAGGATATCTGGCACAGTCTGATGAGGCTCTTGGTGAGATGTATACACAACACTGTAACTGTAATTAAATATTGTTACAATAAAAATAAAAAAATTAATTTAAGATTATACATGCATAAAGTACAAAAAACAAGACATGAATGCATGTAGTGACATGTGGGCTGAATGCTATAACAGTAACTTAAAAAGGTTAAAAGAAATTTAAAATGTTATTTAGGACGATAGGTACATACATAGGAGAGAAATAATCAGTCATTTAAAACCTGTTATACAAATATAAAATAAAATTAAAGACTGATACATACCTACATAACTTACAACTAATCAAAAAACACCAGTGGGGCATCGGAGCGTCTAGGGTGTATATAGTAGGCTTATCACTGCAATTAAAATTTGAAAAGTTAAACAAATGAGAAAAACTTTAATTAAAAACTATTAATTTTTAATAGTTAAATATTTATTAATAATGTTTCACCATGTGCCTACCACATAATCAATTCAAAATATTGACTTTTTATACATCAAATCGTAGAGCGGTTATTGAGGAGCAAGATTCCGGTAGTCGTCAAAACTTAAAAATGAGCGAAACACTTCGCCTGGACTTTCCTATACTTATAAATTAACATTGTTTTATATTTTCCAACACTTTTGATGTACACCTGTCTTGACCCGGCTAGTAAAAGTAAACAGCGTTTATAAAAACTTCAAGCGTGAAGAGCGTAACTTAAACCTACCATTACCACGCTGGCTCCGCCTGCAACTGAGTACATGTAAAACAACCGAACTGAAATGAACCGGAGGCACGAGTAAGGAAGCGTGTTGATGTTTGAAAATGTATTAATAACTCGAGAAGTACATTCGGACTGAATCAACGGAAGCGCGGAAATTGATATTTGAAAATATATTAATAACTCGAGAAGTATTATTTTTAGCAAGAAATTACTCTTTTTAATTTGTATTTAGAATTTCAAAACCTTTCTGATTTTAAAGCCAAAATGTCACGTTTCCATTTAAAAAAAAGTTATTTTTTACCGTGGCGGCCATATTAAAATTGGAAAGGATTTCTCATCATTTTAAATGCGGCTATTTTGAAGAGCAAATAAAGCGTTCGTGAGGAGATAAAAAATTTTGAACTTGTCAAAACATCTGAGATACTCGTACAATCATGTCTTGAAAATTACGCTACGAGATATTGGTTTCTAATACTTATTCAATAAATTTACGCCATAGCCCCTATAATCCTGCTTGTAACCTTGTAGGTACATCCTGTTACGATGACATTTTTGAAATAAAGCTCCTAAATCTGTTTGATAATTTTTTTAAAGTTAGAATATTTTTTATAATGTTACAGAGATAACGAGGAAAATTGGTGTATAACTATTACAAATTATTATAATTTAATACATTGACATTTAAAAATAAATATGTTTAATACCAAAAAAGTATTTGTTAGAAGGTATTTGCTAAGGGTTGCTGCACTCCAGATGGGAATTGTAATTAGGCGTTAACGCCTGTTTTGTTCCTTTACAATAAATAAAAAAAAAATAAATAAATAAATTTGATTGTAATTTTAAATTTGATTCAAATGTTTGTAATATTAGTTAATAAATTTATTGACGTGAGTGTACATTTATTGATTTTTCCATTCTTTGCTATGATTGGCCGAATGGGGAAATGCGGCAATCCTATTCGTCAAGGAAGATTTGAAAAGTAATTGTTTCCTGTTTTGGTATAAGATTTATTTTGCGTGGGTGGGTTGCGTGTAATTGCTCCCTATAAATTTAATTAATTAGTGGAAAATTTATTAATTAAAATAATAAAATGTGTTTCAAAGTAAAGTAAATAATGTTTTTTTCGTTAAAGAAAAATTAGTAAAATTTGTCGACTAATTTAAAAGTTATAAATAAATTAAAAATTGTAATGAAAGCGTGGGTACCTGAGCACAATTTGCGACGTATAAAAAATTTAGTGACGTAATTTCCTGGACAGAATGGCGTAGTGTTAAATGATGGAGTCGAGATTTGACACATTGAAATGCAATTGTTGTTGATCTTCGTGAATCCAAGTAATTTTGGTCCTTCTGCTAATGTGAATTCAATTAATTAATTGAATCACTTTCTTCGTGGTTTTATACTGGATCTACAAGAATAAATAAAAAGAGTGGTAACTTTTTACCTAATAAAATTGTAATTAATAACTAATTCAACGTATTAAGAATTTTGAAATAAAATTATTATTAAATATGAAGCACTGCTACAATGAATAATTATGAAAATTTTGGAAGTAGAATTACTTACCTGTAAATTGATGTTGAACTGCATTCTGAACGGCACGTGGTTTAAATCGCCGAACTGCACGTGTGTACTGTGTAGATGTAAATTCGCAGTTGCTAACTGTACAAGAATGTCCAGACCATTTTCGAGCCAGCGCATTAAGGGAAATGCGCATAGGAACATAAACACACGGAATTAAAGAAGTTTCATTGGAAAATTTAGTAAAAGATAAGCAGTATTTTAGAATTTAATTTCAATAAAGATCTTGGTTTCATTTACTGCGGAATGTGTAATTTTAATTTTGATTTATTTATGTGTAAAATTGTTTGGTTGTATCCTGGAAAAGTTTTTGATTAAACCCAATCTGAATGAGGGAAGCCACGAGAACTCACTTATTAATTTTATCCCTGAGATTTTTTTTAAGTAAAGTGTTTTGTAAGAAAAATTTATTTATTAAAAATAAAGTAAGAAAAAGAGTCTCATGTTCTAAAGAAATTTATATGCTTATAATCGAATTAAAACAAATTTGGTACTTAAATTCATTTATTTTATTACAAATAATAATTTCTTTAATTGGTAAAATTTAAAATCATAAAATAAAACAGCATTTATTTATGACTTTGTCAAAGTATTCAGAATTATTAATTTAAATAGATTTATTTATATTAAAATCAATAATCATAGCATCTAATTTATGACGCTAGTTAACGCGGGGCTTTTCAAAATTATCAATTTAAAAAATTTTTTAAATTTTCAGGTTTGTGGATTTATTAAATAATAAATCTATAAACATAGCATCTATTTATTTATCTTCTACAAATTCTTCCTTTTCCTGTAATTTTTCTGATATACTCGATTCCCCAGTTGAAGATTGATTAGATTGATTTACTGAACGATTTTCGATCGGTACCCCTAATTTTTCTGATATACTCGATTCCCCACTTGAAGATTGATTGGATTGATTTAGTGAACGATTTTCGATCGGTACCTGTAATTTTTCTGATATACTCGATTCCCCACTTGAAGATTGATTTAGTGAACGATTTTCGATCAGTGCCTGTAATTTTACTGATATACTCGATTCCCCACTTGAAGATTGATTTAGTAAACGATTTTCGATCGGAACCTGTAATTTTTCTGATATATTCGTTTTATTATATCCTTCGGTAATGTTTTTGATTTCATCTTCGCTCAAACCTAATGTACTAGGATCTCTTAACATATGGATAATTTGTTTTTCTAAAATGTTCCTTTGCGCTCTGCCATGTTCGTTCGATAATTTTCTCAGCTTCCATTTCTTTCCAAAATTTATTGCCACGTAACACACTAAACGCTTTCTTATCTACAATATACTGCACAATTTTTTTCTGTTCTTCAAGTGTGTAAGGCCGTCTATATACCGACATTGTGTGGCAGCAAATCTATCTTGTATTCGATATACTGAAAACGATTTAACCCATATTTAACCTAAACGCAAGAACGTGGCGAGCACAGAACATTATCGAGCAACGTGGGGCTAATTAGAATTATTAAAATGTTTATAAATAAATGCTGTGTATTTTAATCCATATTTATTTTCCTACTTTAAACTAAAATTTAATACTATTTATGAATTACTATAAAAGGATATACATTTTTCATAGTTGGAGGGACTCTTCGTGGTCATGTTAAATCCTTAATTTTTCATTATCTTATATGATGGTAATGCGATGAGCGTGGTGGTTTTGTTTTCTTCAACATTAAAATGCTTAGGTTATCAGCATTATATTTTCCAGAATACAAATTCTAAAATAAATATGCAAACATTAGTATAATTAAGCGACAAGATCACATTCAAGGTTAATTTAATGTGTGTATGCATTTTCAAACATTTATGTTATGTAAAGTATGCAAAGAACATCCTGGTGTAATTAATTTTGACTGTGTATCTAAATTTAATATTAATTTAATAGGTTATTCGTTTAAAAGTGTTTGTGTAAGGTAAAGTATGAAAAGAACATACCTACTTAGTTCTTTTATTATGACTCAAACTGTATATAAACATCATAAGTAATGTTAGTTTAATGAGTTGAACCAATTATAAGTGTTTGTATTAATTTAAAATGTTCAAACAACGTATTCATTTGTTTATGTAAGAAACACCCTGTATATAAATTTTGAAATAGGTCGTTGACCTCAATGTATTTGATTTTATAAAACCAAAGTTTATATTGTAATTGGTTATTGTAACAGCAATTTCACTTTTTTTTAAACTAATTTACATTTTTATAATTAACTTATCTGTTAATTAGACGAATTTATGAATTTGATTGTAATTTTAAAATTTAATTCAAATGTTTGTAATATTAGTTGGTGAATTTATGAATGTGATTGTACTTTGTTGGTGAAATTATTGATTTTTCCATTCTTTGCTATGATTGGCCGAATGGGGAAAGGCGGCAATCCTATTGGTCAAGGTAGATTTGAAACTTGATTATTTCCTGTGTGGTTTAAGATTTATTTGTGAGGGTAGCGTCTATAATTGCTCCCAATAAAATTAATTAATTAATAAGTGGAAAATTTATAAATTAAAATAATTAAAAGTGTTTCAAAGTAAAGTTAATAATGTGTTTTCTTATTTAAAGTGAAATTAGAAAAATTCATCGACTAATTTAAAAGTTCATCATCATCATCATCATCTGACATGGAGCTGACTCGAGGGTCGATCCTGGATTACGCCAGGCCCACCCCATGCCAGTAAGGTGGGTAGGAATTTATGTGATAGGTGGGATCGGGTGGGGTGTTGAACCGCGTTAGCATGTCTGCAATGCATACCGCAAGACACCGCTGCTGCAACACCGGGTAGTTAGTAGGCTACGCATCAATGGGGTTTTTGAGTACGCAACCAAGACCGTTATGCGATTATGCATTTTAACTTAATAAACTTTGGTATCAAAGTTTCACATTGTTCTTATTTCACACATATCTATTGTTCTAAGATTACAAATTGCAAATATCTTAATTTCCTAATAACTAATAAACTTCTTAGTATTACGTATCGTTCGGGTGGTATTGCTACACTTTGTTCCTCTATTCTTTGATCTAGCATGATCATATTTGGCGTTCCATTCCTACTTCTCATGGATTTATTTTCTTCTTTAGCCGTGATGCTGTCGTAATGGTTTCTGGAACCGTCTCCTGACATCCTGAACGCTATTCTTGTTGCCCTGGGTGGTTGATTGTTGTCTACCGGAGTGTGTGTGGAAGTTGACCTGCTTCGTAGTGGATTTCTATTGACGCGTTTAGTATTTCTGCTGCTGCTGCTATTGATTCGGTTCCTCCCCAAAATCCTTCTTTCCCTAGGGCTTCTAAGTAGGCTTCCATTTGTAGTGCTGGGCCGTAGGTGTGTGCTAGAGCTAGAGGATCGTAATGCGGAGCCAAGTTTCTTACATTTTCCGCCAGTTGCAATTGGAAATCTTGTGCATTTTCTCTGATGTATGATATGATTTTTCCTTAAGTTGAGAGCGTCTTTTTTTTTGATCTGTTCCCGCGTTATTGTGCCTTTTGTGTTCTGATCTGCTGTTGAGGTGAATAAACAATTTCTATCTCCTGGAGTTTTCCGCACTGTCAACCTGTGTCTGTCCGTAAATACTATTTCCTATTCCATGGTACGTATTATATTTCATGCTTCTAATACTTTTCGTTGGTTTGCTGGTGTGTATAACTTCCGTGTATATGTTTACGCACCTTCCAAATACTACTAGTTCTGATTGACATCATACGCTAAAGTTAGATATCGGAACCTATCTAATTTGCGTTATCTAATTTGCGGTATCTAATTTGACTTACCCGGTTCTGAGCCTTAAATTCAAACTGTTACGATCAAAACCGTACTTAAAATTACATAAACATAATCGTACACCATAGATACTATGCTCTACAACAAGGCTGCCCAACCTTTTTAACAGTTGGGCGAAATTGACGATTTAAAATTCACTGGCGGGCCACTGATTACTAACGGTTCCTATTTTTGTTACCTAAGCTTTTTAAAGTCTTGTTTGATGCAACATGAAAATCAACATTTTGAAATTTAATTGTCGTTTATTAAAATAATAAAATAAATAGCATCTACTGCCAAATAAAGAAACAAAATTTTATGTAACGAAAATTTAAATCCAAGTAATTGGTACTATCAATGTGATTTCTGACATTGTTTTTGTTTTAATAAATTTCCTATGTTAGGCGTCAGGTCAGATGTTGACAGTAACAACAAATCAGATATATGTTGCTCAGTTAGAGATGTGCGGTATTTATTTTTTACAAAATTAAGATTTGAAAAAAACTTTTCACAAACATATGTTGATCCAAATCTACTTAAAAATTGAAAGGCCAGGTCAGTTATTGCAGGAAAGTCTTCCTTTGGCACCAATGTCCAAATTCTTCTGAAGAAGTTTGTGACTTTGAAGATATTTTTTCTGCAAAAAGGTTTTTTAGTGCAGAATGATTTTGCAGTTCAATGAGTTCCAACTGAATATTGGCAGGATAACTGATTATTCCAGTCAAACTGATTGTGAAATGATTAACAAAAATTTGTAAAGTTTGTTTTGTACTTTCAAAGTACTGGAATCTGCTCTCAAACGACTGTAATAAGCATCTAATTTTAGCTTCGTACTTAGTACAGTTGGCAATATTGAGCTTCTCTTTCAAATCTTTGAGTATGGGAAAAAGGTCAATATTTTCGTTGGCTAAATTAATTATATAGTGATTCCCCGCGCCCGTTTTTCATAAACATACAGCGGAATCAAAGTTCTTGTTGCGTAGATTATTCGCGAATCACGTTTGAAGTTTTATTTGTTGATACAAATAATTTCCAATTTTAGATGGAGCCGCTCGTGCGCAAGCGTGCTACGGTCAAAGCTCGTTTAACCAGATTCAATACATTTCTAGCTAAGTTTGAAGCGTCAGATAGCAAACAAACCTTAATCCATGAGCTGCAAGAGCGAATGGAGTTCTGCAAACCCTTGCTTTGTGAATTCGATGAAATTCAAACGGAAATCGAATCCGAAAGCAAGGGTGATTTCGATTCAGAAAATCAGCAACGTGAATCATTCGAAAGTTCTTATTTTCAAATTATAGGCAACGCGTCAAGATTATTACAGGATGCAAATCCAGCACCTGCGGATGCTACGCCATCTTCAAATGCTAGCTCACGCTCCAGCAGATTAGTTAGTTCCAACCCGACAACGCTCCCGGTTATCAATCTACCCACTTTTTCAGGAGGATTAGAAGGGTTCATGGAATTTCGCGATTTATTCATAGATCTCATTCACGAGTACGATACGATTACGGACATGCAAAAATTCCATTATTTACGTGCGTCCCTGTCCGGTAACGCTTTACAAGTAATCAAATCACTTGATTTTTGTGCTGACAATTACAATTCGGCCTGGGACGCCCTTTGTGAAAGGTATAACAATACGCGCATATTAGTATACAACCACTTCAAGTCAATCGTCTGGTAACGATTTACCTACTATAGGTGAGTTCAAAGATTTCTTAAAGAACGAACCCAATCTTTATGAAACCTTGGAACTTAAACGCGCTAAATCGGGCTGTGAAAAGCCCAAAGTGCAATCCAAATCGTTTGCAGCAAGCAGCAAATCTTGCACGCTATGCGCAAAAGATCATTATCTTTCAAATTGTGACGAATTTCTAAAGTTACCGATACGCGATCGAGTCGCCAAGGTAAAGGCTCTTAAGCTGTGCCTTAATTGCCTATCTAAAGGGCATTTCATTCAAAAATGCGCCTCCCGTTTTACTTGCAAATCAAAACATCATACGCTTCTGCACGAAGGCAGAATCAACGCGCCAGAACCGCGAGCGCAAACACCAATGCAGCCCAGCGATGGGGCTACCGCAAGAGCAGAGACTCCCGTGCCGTCAAACTCTACAGTATCGGCATTCTGCTCGAATACAATTCAGGTTTTATTGCCTACGGCCTCCTGTCAACTACTCGATTTTGAAGGAAAAACACATACGGTACGAGTCCTCCTCGATTCGGGCTCGCAGTCCAATTTTATTGCAAATAAACTTTGCAAAAAACTAAAGTTACAAACAATTTCAACTGAGGTTACGGTGTATGGTCTCAGCAAGGCCACTTCACAAATACGTTCAAGGTGTGACGTTGAAATACGTGCACATCGCAGTCCTTTCAAGGTCGAAATTTCTTGTCTAGTCCTTGACAAAATCACTGGTGATTTACCTAGTTTTCCGGTAAATACGAATGCTTTGAAGCTCCCTGACAACATGAAATTGTCAGACCCATTTTATGATCAACCTGGAGATATTGACATTCTGGTAGGTTCTCCAATATTTTGGAATCTCATCTGCATAGGACAAATTAAACTAGGTCCTAACCTTCCTATCCTCCAAAAAAACCATTTTGGTTGGATAATATCTGGCCCGCTATCCGCTGAACAACCCAATTCTGTTCAGTGCCACTTCACTCGTTCTGATCCTATCCAAGATCTACTTTCACGATTCTGGGAAGTCGAGCATTGCCCAGAAGAAAGGGCTCTCTCAATAGAAGAGAATGCGTGCGAAGCACATTTTACAGAAAACACTAAACGTGCCTCTGACGGCCGGTTTATTGTTCAAATCCCGCTAAAGGAAGACCCAACAGTTCTGGGCGATTCCTACCAATTTGCCACAAAACTTTGGAAAAACGGTTAGCATCAAACGAGTCTCTAAGAACTAAGTACGATTCTTTCATGAAGGAATATGAGGAGTTAGGTCATATGTCAGTCGCTACTCCCCGTGATTCACAGATCTCTTATTACCTCCCGCATCATGGAGTATTCAAGGAGGAAAGTTTAACCACAAAGCTCCGAGTAGTTTTTTATGGTTCCTCTCCTACTACAACAGGGCAGTCTCTAAATGATCTGCAAATGGTCGGCCCAACTATCCAACAAGACTTGTTCTCAATACTTATACGTTTTCGCAAGTACCGGTATGCCATTTCAGCCGATATTGAAAAGATGTATCGGCAAATCCAAGTTGAATCTTCTCAACGCCCGCTTCAGAGAATTTTATGGCGTTCTTGTCCTACTGGCCCTATTCAAATTTACAACCTGAACACCGTTACGTATGGTACAGCGTCTGCTTCATTCCTCGCGATTCGCAGTTTGACACAATTAGGTATTAAATGTGAAGCAACTCTTCCTAACATTTCCAATATAATAAAGAAAGATTTGTTACGGATCAAATGCACTTTCCGCGTTCTTTTCTTTCCGGAACTTGGTTTCTCGATCTGGGTACGTTTTATAAGCGGCCTTGGTAAGGTATTTTGCGCAAGACCCACTTTCTTTTCCTTCTCTTCGAACTTAACGCTTTTCAAGGTCTGACGTGTTTTAATGTCTTGCTTCCCGGTATAAGTTTTTAAGTGGGCTAAACTTATCGTATTTTGTTGGCCACTTCGATCTCGTTATTGAGGATTTATGGGGAGCTCGACTAGTTATTTCATTTGCGAAATATCACCTACGTGCGATTTTACACGTTAGAATCTGTCAAGGGCGAACATCTGCCGTGAGTATTTCCTTCACTAAAACTTCTAATTTTCTAACATCAATCGACGTTGCAGCTTTTATATTCTAGCATCAATCTGCGGCTTTTACATTCTAGTATTGGCGTGGCAGCCTTTATTATACTAGTTTTGATGTAGCAGCCTATTGTGTTTCATCTACCGGCTACGCATTTCGTCCGGAGGTTATATAACCTTGAGTGCTGAAGGTCACCACCTGGGGGAATATCTACCACCTCGGTGGATCAGCAATTACAAGGGAAATTAGGTAGCACTCGGCCGTTCATGGGTGAGCATAAACTCTAACTACCTGCAAGTTTAAGTACTTTAATTACCACCTGCATTACCTCCGCCTGTGATATCTACGAAATCTAGTCAGTCATTGTTAGTTGTCAATTTGTGTGCAGATATTTATTTACTTTTAAATGTTGTATGTATAAACCAGTGCCGTCCCATATATATTTATTTATACAGTATTTTTGTTATTTGTGTGTGGGGTAATTTCATATTTATACTTGGGGACAACCTGACGTTAAATTCAAGTCTTTCGGAAGTCTGTATTTGTCTAAAAGTCTCTATTGTTAAATCTATTCCTTCAGAATATCTAGCAGAGCTTCCCAAAGACTTATTGTTATATATATATATATATAAGGCCTCTTGTAATTCTAGTGATCACTCGGAACCTACGGCCCTCTTATATGGTTTCCTCCTGCACCATTTTGGTTAAATATACTTTATGGTAATTTTATGTTGGGTACAATTTGACCCACCCCAGCAAGCAGCTACTATAATAAATAACTTGCCTATACTGTTGTGTATTATTTGCCGGTTTGGTGATTTTCCTAACTTTCGTAATTTGACATCGACATACTTGGAGCTTACCTTTTACTTGCAATTTAAAGTTAGGTGGCGCTCACCCTTACAACTTCCGGTTTTTTTTTGAATCAACCCACCCCGTCTTCACTGAAGCTGGTCGGGGCCTCCAAGTTTGTCGTAGCCAAACCGAGCATTTGGTACGTTACAGCTCGCATTACGTTGCAAGTAAATTTGGCACCCAACGTTCAGGGCCTTTCATTTATTCAGAATTTTATACTTCTACACTGGACTTAAAATTTCATTTATACATTTCAGAACTTTTTTTTTAAACCAGTGTTAGAAATTTGTGCAACGAATTGGGATTTGTAAGTTTTTTTTGTGGATTTATGCTGCATGTTAGTTCATAAGTTTATTATCGTCATATATTTTCCTGCATTTAATTGTTTATATATTATATTTTGTGTGTTAGGTAGGCTGTATATTTACGCATTTATTCACTTATTTAGTACATTCGGGTTTATGTTATTTGCTGTCTTATCATTTGTAAAAATTTTTAAAATTATTTGCATTCATATTATATTGATAGAACAGTCGTGTCTTTTGCATGCGAAGGGTTGCATGGAAATTAAAAATTAAAAATTTGAAATTTATTCCAAATTTCAACAAAAAAAATATTTATTGTTGTGTTTGTTAAAATTTTGGTTTGAGATTTGCTCACCTTGTCTTTGTTTATTACCGGTAACTTATTATTCGGTAATTTTTTTTGGGATTCCTTTTCTTGAAATTTTTCTTGTTTCGTTTCTCTGGCGATTGTTGTCATCATGGACGTAGATAGACTTAGGATTGATGAATTGAATTTTGAATTACACGTTCGGGGAGTTGCTTTAGAGGGGAATGTAGAACACAAACGCAAGCTATTACGAGCTCGGTTGCGAATCGAAAAGTCCATGGCTACTAGTTTTGCAGCGGTTGAGATAGAACCTAGTGAACACTTACCAGTCTGTGAAGATAAACTTAACGAAATTGAAAGCGAACTTAGGGACGTTATTGCGCCTATACCCGTGAATACTTATAAACGTTTGCATACCCGGTTATTACACGTTCATGGCCGTTTAGATCTTATTGAAGCTAGCGATACTTTTGTTGAAGCAAAGTCTCTTGCGGTTACTCGTTGTCTTGAACTTTTTGAGGACCTACAATCGAAAGTAGATTCTAACGTTCTGCCTGATGTTGCCCCTGAGGTAGGAAATTTGTTAGGAAACCCTGTTGAGGAAAATTTCGACCCTTATGCGCCTGCGATTTTTAATAACGATAATTTAAATCAACAACCTTCATCTTCTATGCGTAACGTTACGACCAATCATGTGCCACTGGCTCGGGTTCAAATTAATTCACCGGTTCCTAATTTTTCAATGCAACAAAGACCTAGTGTACCTTACCTTTGTAGGCCATCTCTGTTAAATAGTACCTTACTTCCTCGTACTGCTACGATTTCTAGCGTTAACACCTTAGCTATTAATAAATGGAGAATTCAGTTTAATGGCGAATCAGGATTATCAAGTTTCTTAGAACGTATTGAAGAACTTCGTATATCTCGGGGGGTTAGTAAAGAACAATTATTTACTGCCGCTGTTGAACTTTTTACCGATAATGCCCTTATTTGGTATTGCTCAATTAGAGATACGGTCAGCAATTGGGACGATCTTGTTCAGGCCTTGCGCACTGCTTTCTTACCTGCCGATTATGAGTCAGCTTTATGGGAAGAGATACGTAACCGTACTCAAGGTGCTCTTGAACCAGTCACTATTTATATTGCCGTGATGGAAGCCTTGTTCCGACGTTTACCTAATCCACCTTCGGAATCTACTCGTGTGACTTTTATCCGTCGTAACTTGCTCCCTCACTTGTATTCTCAATTAGCTGTTGAGGTAATTTCAACTATCTCGGGGCTAACTGCTCTCTGTAAACTGTTAGAGGACGCTCACAAGCATGCTGCTAAATATAGAAGTCCACCTTCCGTGAATCAAGGTGTTATGGAACCTGACTTAGCTTATCGTAAACCACGTCATTTAGCTCACTTAGCTGTTGTTGATAACCCTACTTCGTATTTTGGTGCCACTGCTTCTGTTGGTAGTAATCCTATCCCGGTAACGGCTATTAATTGCTGGAATTGTGGAGAGACAAATCACCGATCATCTACGTGCCCTTCTCCAAGGTCAATGCACTGCTACCGCTGCGGTAAACCTAATGTCACCGTGCGAACTTGTCCTACGTGTGCGGGAAACGCCAATCAGCGTCGTTAAGCGGCCAATTAGCGGGCTGTTCTCTTAAGGCCAACCCTTCTTGTCAGAATAATGAACTTCCGTCTTCTATAAAAGCCATCTTGGATTTTATTTTAAACAGTTCCGGTACCGACGAACGTCCTTATCTTCAAGTTAATATTTTCGGAAATTCCTTTTTGGGTCTTCTCGATTCCGGAGCCTCGCGAACCATCATCGGTAGAGATGGTTGGGCTAAATTGAAAAACACTTGTACTCTCGACACCAAACAAATTCAATCGTGTGTAGTTGCTAATGGTACGGAGTGTCAATCGTTAGGAACTATTTCCGTCCCTATTTCATTAAGAAATCGTGTGTGTATTATGGACCTTTTGGTCGTCCCTTCTATTCCGCATGTGCTTATTTTGGATACTGATTTTTGGCGACGTATGGAAATTATACCTGACCTTCGTCGTGGCGAATGGACATTTTCTAAAAGCCCTGTCACTACTGACGTCTGTGCCATTCAATCAGCTGAACATCTGTCTTCCGGTCAACGTTCTGAACTTAATGCTTTTATCGAGACCACTTTTACCTCCATGGGTACTACACTTGGTCGCACTCATCTAGTAGAGCACGAGATTAAAACCGATCATCCTCCGATTAAGCAGCGACATTATCCGATATCTCCTACGCTACAAAAATTCGTTGATCAAGAATTAGATAAGATGATGTCCGAGGATATTGTTGAACCGTCTTCCTCTGCGTGGGCTTCACCCATCGTCATGATAAAAAAAAAGATTCCACCTACAGATTTTGTGTAGATTATCGCCGTTTGAATAAAGTTAGTCAACCTGATGCATACCCTTTACCTTTCGTCAGTTCCACCTTAGATAAACTTAGGGATGCTCGCTTTTTAACCACATTGGACATAAAATCCGCGTATTGGCAAATTCCCGTGGCAGAATCTTCTCGCCCACTTACTGCTTTTACCGTACCGAACCGCGGTTTGTACCAATTTAAGCGAATGCCTTTCGGACTTCATAACGCACCTGCCACTTGGCAGAGATTAATCGACCGTGTCATAGGAATAGATCTCGAACCCTATGTTTTCACTTATCTTGACGATGTAATTATATGCACCAACACTTTCGACCGCCATCTTGTCGTTTTGAAGGAAGTTATATGTCGCCTTGTTAATGCGGGACTTACTCTGAATCGAGAAAAATGTTGTTTTTGCAAACCTGAACTTTGTTATCTCGGTTATATCGTTAACCATAACGGACTTTTAGTGGATCCTAATAAAGTTGAGGCTATTCTAAAGATCCCTACTCCGACTTCTGTTTCTGAGGTTCGTCGCGTATTAGGAATGGCATCCTGGTATAGGAGGTTTGTTCCTAATTCTTCCACTGTTGTAGCGCCCTTAACCTCATTGTTAAGGAAAAATAAGAAATTTCTTTGGGATGAGAATTGTAATCAGGCCTTATGTACGATTAAACAACACTTAGTTTCTGCCCCTATTCTGGTTTGCCCAGATTTCTCGCTGCCCTTTACAATACAAACGGATGCTTCGGCATACGGGCTTGGTGCAGTTTTGACTCAGGAAACTCCTGACGGCGAAAAAGTCATGTGTTATATTAGCCGATCCTTGACTAAGAATGAGAGGAACTTTAGTACTACTGAGCGTGAGTGTCTCGGCGTTCTTTTTGCCATCGAAAAACTCCGTCCTTATATCGAGGGTTCAAAATTTACGGTTGTCACCGACCACTATAGCTTAAAATGGTTAAATGATATCAAAGACCCTGTAGGTCGCATTGCTCGTTGGGCCGTACGTTTACAACAGTACGACTTTAATATTGTACACCGCAAAGGTAAAGACCACGTGGTTCCTGACGCTTTATCACGTGCCGTTCCCGTCGTTGACGTTATTGACGTCCCTCCTCCTGTCGCGTTTCAAGATCCTTGGTATCTACGTATGATACAACGTGTGAATGAGAATCCTCGTCGTTTTCCCTTGTGGCGTGTTACCGATAATCGTCTATTTAAGTATATTTCCGTTCCGTATCCCGATCTCGCTGATGATGCCGATTCTTGGAAAGTTGTCGCTCCTAAGGAACAACGTAAAGATGTAATAAACCGTTTTCATGATAATCCTACCGCTGGGCACTGTGGTGTCAATAAAACCTTTAATCGCGTCGCTCAACAATTTTATTGGCCGAAAATGCGGAAAGATATTGCTAATTATGTCCGTCACTGTGAAGTTTGCTCCCGTATTAAACCAGAACAACAAGCTCCTAGAGGACTTATGGGTGGTCACTCTCAGATTTCAAAACCCTGGGAAGTTGTCTGTACCGATATCGTAGGTCCCTTGCCTCGATCTTCGCGTGGGTATAGGTATATACTTGTGGTTGCGGACTGTTTCAGTAAATTCCCTCTTTTCTTTCCTTTACGCTCCGCTACCGCGTCTGCTGTCACTAAGAATATTGAAGAGAACGTGTTTCTGTTATTTGGTGCCCCAAAACGGATTATTTGTGATAATGGCGTACAGTTCCGAAATAGAGAATTCCAGAATATGATTAACCATTACGGCTCTAAAATTTCGTTTACCGCTTACTATCATCCGCAGGCTAATCCTACGGAAAGGATTAATCGTGTCCTGAAAACTATGTTATCGGCCTACGTTCACGATAATCAGCGTGAATGGGATAAATTTCTTCCGCATGTAGCGTGTGCTATTCGCACTTCCAAACATGAGGTCACTGGTCTCACTCCGTATTTTATTAATTTCGGTAGAGAAATCTCCTTTAACGATTTCCAGCCTAATCCTGCTGATCCTGTTGATCAAGAGTTACAATTCGACCGTGATGAAGACTTAGATCTCCGTTCTAATGCCCTTAAAAAGGTTTATGTTGATGTTAGAAAACGTCTTGATAAGGCTTATCAAGCCGTGGCTTCACCACTCTGTCCAACTCTTGCTTTGTTTTCTTTTCCCGCTCCGCTCCGTTAGGGAAATTTTCTTCAGTTAGTATCTTTAGTTTTGGGGTTTCGTTTTTTTGTAGTTTTGTTGCTCAGCTCGGCGTAGCTGTGGCCTGGGAATTTGGGGATTTTTAGTTTTCGGGTTGGTAGTGTGACGCGCTTTAGTCCGTCGGGGTTGGGTAATTTCGGAAGTGTGGTTGATTAGGTTGTTGGTGTTGTTGATGACGGGGGTCTGGTGTTGGGTATGGGATTATGCCAGGCTAGTCGCCGGCGCAGCTTTCCCATCTAGCAGCGAAGACTAGTCTCGGTACCTGTACTTGGCACGGGTTCCTCAAAGTCACCTTCGCCGGCCGCCGACTCTCCCACTCAAAATTCGGGTTGGGCTTTGGGTTTTTAGGGTTATGTCCTGGGTTAGTCCCGAATTTTTTCTGTTTCGTCCTTTTTTTTTGTAGCGTCGATTACCTTAATTTTTTTGAAAATTTCTTCGAAATTTTCTTCCTGGTAAGGGGGGGGGGGGGGGGTTTGTTACGGATCAAATGCACTTTCCGCGTTCTTTTCTTTCCGGAACTTGGTTTCTCGATCTGGGTACGTTTTATAAGCGGCCTTGGTGAGGTATTTTGCGCAAGACCCACTTTCTTTTCCTTCTCTTCGAACTTAACGCAAACCGAATCTCGTTAGCATTTGGTACGTTACAGCTCGCATTACGTTGCAGATTTCTATGTAGACGATTTGCTCTCAGGTGCAGATAACCTAGAGCAAGCTCAAAAGATTTGCCATAATCTGGTCTATACCCTTCATAAAGGTTGTTTCAAACTGCGAAAATGGATTTCTAATGATCCAGCAGTCCTCAAAGGCATCAATTCCTCTGATGCTCACCCAGCTGTACTTGAGTTCGGAACTCATGAACACACGCACACCCTAGGTTTAGTTTGGTCATTTTCTACTGGCAATCTTATGTATTCAATTTCACTGCACCCAAGTGATAATGAGACCAAACGCACCATTCTTTCTGAAATTTCTCAGATATTCGATCCCTTAGGATTTCTCAGCCCTTGCACAATCGTTGCAAAACAAATCCTCCAAAGACTTTGGTTGGAAAAAGTGTCCTGGGATGACCCAGTTCTAAGTCCCATAAAAACAGAATGGTTGTCATACAGGCATGAACTTATAGCCCTAAACGACATTGTAATACCCAGGCACGTCATCTGCCAAAGCCCAACATTCATCGAAATGCATGGTTTCTCTGACGCATCCGTTTCTGGATACGGCGCATGCATTTACTTGCGCTCTATTAACGCATGTCGTGAGGTCCAAGTCCATTTGCTATGTGCAAAGGCAAGGTCTCTCCCATAAAACCTCTAATTGTTCCTAAGTTAGAGCTCTGTGCAAGTTCTTTGCTCGCTAAACTTTCTACCCAAGTCACAAAGGCCTTGAACTTAACCTGCTCGCGTTACGTGTTTTGGTCTGATTCTACAATTGTGTTAGGATGGCTAAAGACCAACCCTAATAGCTTGAAAACCTTCGTCTGCAATCGAGTTGCTGATATCCAAGCTCTAACTGCCCACGCTTCCTGGAAGCACGTCCCTACCAGAGACAATCCTGCAGACCTCCTTACACGAGGTGTAGCTCACAAGCAACTAAAACATTCACGTCTCTGGTGGAATGGTCCCACCTTTCTGCATAAAGATGAGTCTTTATGGCCCCAGCTTCAATCAAAGGTTCAATCTCTCCCTGAACTAAAGGTAGAAGAGCAATGCTTACAGGTATCGAACAACGATTATTTCCCCTTTTCTGATTTTTCGATTCTAACTCGTTTGGAAAGAATTGTAGCATACTGCTTCAGATTTCGACATAATTGTCAAAAACCTTGCAAGGATAGAGCTCTAGGGCCCCTGTCTACCGAAGAACTACAAAATGCGTTATGTTCTCTTGTGAAAGAGTCACAGCGAGAATCGTTCCAAGATGAGCTCGAACAGTTGCGTTTAAACAAATCGATCAAAAATTTAAGCGCAA
The DNA here is from genome assembly GCA_958336395.1 of Ctenicera cuprea. Lineage (NCBI taxonomy): Eukaryota > Metazoa > Arthropoda > Insecta > Coleoptera > Elateridae > Ctenicera > Ctenicera cuprea. The sequence continues at coordinate 18,916,938 of OY284488.1, read as the reverse complement.
TATCAAGTTTGCATCCGTTCATAGACCCCAACAGTATTATTCGCGTCGGTGGTAGGTTGTAAAACTCAGCTTATTCGTTTAACAAAAAGCATCCAATGCTAGTCGCAGGCAAGCATCCCCTTGCCAAATTAATCTTCGCACGCGAACATTTACGGTTTCTACACGCAGGTCCGCAATTGTTGCTCGCCATTAGAAACAATTTTTGGATCACTTCCGGTCGAAATCTTGCGAACAAGTAGTTCGCCGGTGCCACAAGTGTTTCCGCTTCTCTTCCACTACCACACATCCCATTATGGGAAATCTTCCGTCCGCGCGTGTTACGCCCTCTCCCCCTTTTCACGTAACCGGTATAGATTACGGTGGTCCATTTATGATAAAGGATCGAAAAGGTCGCGCTCCAAAGGTCATAAAGGTTTATTTATGTCTGTTTGTCTGTTTCGTAACAAAGGCGGTACACCTCGAGTTAGTTTCAGATCTATTAAGCGAATCCTTTATATTAGCTCTAAAGCGTTTTATATCTCGTAGAGGAAAGCCCCTCCGCATGTATTCTGACAATGGTACGAACTTTGTGGGCGCTAATTCGAGGCTGGTCGAGTTAGGCAAATTTTTGAAAAATCAATCATTATCTATTCCCGAGTCTTTAGCAAGCGACGGAATAGAGTGGCACTTTATACCTGCCCACTCTCCACACTTCGGTGGTTTGTGGGAAGCTGGCATAAAATCGGCAAAATTTCATATCAAAAGGGTTATCGGTGATGCTCTTCTGACGTTCGAAGAGTTTACAACCTTGCTTACGCAAATTGAAGCAATCCTGAATTCCCGACCATTGTCTCCACTGTCAACTGATCCTAATGACCTCGATCCTTTGACTCCCTCTCATTTTCTAATTGGAAGACCCATGGCGTCTCTACCAGAGCCAGACGTCACTTCAATCCAAGAATCCAGACTCTCAGTTTTCCAGAATATACAAAAATTAAAACAATTGATCAGGAAACGCTGGAGCCAGGAATACGTAGCTGAGCTTCAGCAAAGATCTAAATGGAAAAAACACCAGTCTGATCTGCAAGAGAACACACTGGTCCTAGTCAAAGATGACAATCTCCCACCCCTCCGTTGGAGAATAGGCCGAATCATCAGCCTTTATCCCGGCAAGGATGGAGTGAATCGAGTCGCCTCCATTAAAACTGCTACCGGAACCACCTTGCGTTCCTTCAGCAAAATCTGCCCACTTCCGATGAGCACATCAGTGAAGTGAGTGGTGTATTAAAGTTAAATATTGTGTTTTGTGAGCGCTATTTTTCTACATTCTTTGATGTTTAATGTTCATGTTCTAACATGTTGTACCATGTAATTTGTTATACTGTTTAACATGTTTCCTTTACTATGTTTTGAAATATGTTAAGGTTATTGTTTTTGAAAGCTATTACTTTCAAGGCCGGCGGTATGTTCAGGCGTTTGCCTCTTATGTTTTTATTTGTATTTTGTTAAGCCGGACCTGACCAATTTGAATGTACTCGTACGTTCCCCTCTACTTGATGGTGTCGCTCCGCTTAGCGGGGGCATTGAGATCTTGCTTCCCGTCGTGTTGACAAGCAAATTCAGATAATCTCAGTCTCACAGACTAAAGCATTATAAACAATAAAGCAATATTTTAATCAGTGATTACGTGTTGTATTACTTGTATTTACCTTCGGTAAAACATATTAATTACAAACCAGGTTATAAAGATTTTGAGGTATAAGTTCTAATGCAAGAAGCCCAAAATCAACAAGTTATAACGCATTCCAAATACGACGCCGGCAAAAGTGAAAGAGTTCCTTTGCAAGGGCACAGTATAAAACAAGTAGTCACTGAGTATCTTGGCCAGAGTAATATATCCACTATGGAATGGCCAGCACTCAGTCCCGACCTTAATCTTATAGAGCATTTATGGGATCAACTCGGACAACGTATTCGCAAGCGTCTACACCCACCAGATACGCTGGCAGAACTGGAACAAGCTCTCATTGGAGAATGGCGACGCAGACTGATTCGCGGTAGGCCACGCAGGTGTAATGCCGTATATCAAGCTGGAGGATGCTTTGCACGACATTAGGTTTAGGTATTGTTTGGGTTTATTGAGAATTCTTAAGAATATTAATTTTTTGATATGAGTTTTCAGTTTAGTTTCTGGTTCACTTTAATATAGTGTCTTTGATTATATACCTTTATAGATACGCAACCAATGTAATTCGTTTACGCTTAAGTTGAAGACGACTACACTAAGGGGCGCTGTGCGCCATGCGTCAAGTTTATAAAGTTCTACGTCGCATACCTGCTACTGTTGGAAACGTACGTCATTTAGCATATTTTGGGTAGGGACTTTAAACTCGACCTACAATAGAAACACGTGTAAACACTTAAAATCGGCGACAACAGAATGGTATTGTACATCATTAGGTTTTAAGTTTAGCCGCTCTTAGTTGGATTCGTCAATGGGAAACAGTTGAGAAACGGAAAACTCCCCCTTGTTTTGAGGGGCTTTTGCTCTCAATTACGGCTATTTTAAACCTTTACGTCAAGATTAAATCAAGACATCCTTGAAAATGTGTTTATATAAATATGTACATCTCGGACAAATTTGCGACACATAATTAATATGAATTTAAATATAATTATATCTGACCAGGCAAAATGTGAATTAGATAGTAAATCGCTCTTTTCAAATACAGTAATGCATCAAAAAAGCGATAAGAAAGGCGATGAACCGGAATGTCCTTTTACTGTAAACATAAACAATGATGACCTGCGTCAAATTCATATTTGACAGATATTTTCACTTTTACAAAAATCGTTATATTGTGCGCTACGTAAATCTAATCTCCACAAGTTTGACGACGTCGGATTTCTTGTAAAAAGGCGCGTTCTTAGAGTGGTTGCATGCCAGTGTTATCTTCAAATTTGACCGAGATATTTTCACTTTTACAAAAATCGTTATATTGTGCGCTACGTAAATCCGATCTTCACAAGTTTGACGGCGTCGGATTCCTTGTAAAAGGCGCGATTTTAGAATGGTCGCATGCAAGTGTTATTTTCATATTTGACCGAGATATTGCTATGATATTTGGAGTTGTATGATTTGACTGGAGTATTGTAATTCCTGGAAGGCAGTTTTTGCGGTATTCATTTTGATTTTTTAATAAACTTTTTAATATTAGTGCGCATATATAAAGAAACTGTGTGGACATCGAGAGATGTGAGAGTAGGAAATGCGGGTGTTTGTGATAAACTTAGATATTTAAAAAATGATTAATAATGTTTCATGCACGAAAACCAGGGACATAAATCGAAATAAAATAACGTTTCGCTTTTCGGTTACGGTTAAAATTTTTTAAATTTCGGTTGCGTTTTCAACAATGATGACGTGCGTCACTTACAACTTTGTGCTATTACCTACACCGCAGGCTATGCAATTCAAATATTGTATAATATTTTATACCATTTTTGTACGTGCAAGGTGTACTCAAGGAACCCAATAAAGTGGTTTAAAAAAAATGTATGTCTGTGGGTGACGCTTCTACAGGCGAAAGTACTGGCCGATTTTGATGAAATTTAAAAACAAGAGGTATATCGAAAATTGTAGTCCCAGTTAAGCTTTTCAAAAAAATCCGAAACCGGAAACGGAAGTTAGACCTCTTTTTTTTGGGTAACGTTGTTGTTTTTTTTGAGCACGGAATCTGATAGAACAACTTAAGGCAAATCGAAAACTTCTCCGGCATTTACGTGATTTTAACTCCGCCTATCAATTAGCTTTAGTTAAAAAATATATTTTTTATTCTTTGCACATTTTTGTTAAGTTCCCAAATAGAGCCATTTTTGTCCGACATCCGAAGTATCAACTTTCAGTATTATAAGTTTACGTGTAACGACAGTTTCTCTTGTTTTGAATATATTTGGAACATCAGCTACCTGCTATGGCGGTCGAACTAGCATAGGCCGATCAGGACAGACCCTTCATCACAATCGACCAGCATATTATCATTTAAGAGTTTTGTTTATAACTTGTTTGGTTGACTGCTTTCTAGATCTCTTAGTACAAACAGCGCAACCTGTCGCTCACGTCTACTACTATTTCAAGAAATGTAATAATTCGTAAACGTTGCGGGTCTATAAGAGTATAGTCAATGATAGTGTTCAATGATGTGGTAGATGTTAAGATGATATCCAATTTTTATAGCATTTCATTAAAATAAATGTTTCGACAATGCGTATACCAAGTTTCATTAAAATTTCATCAGCAATTAATGAATACTAAATAATATTTTTCTTTTTTTAGTAAGATAATGCAGTATAAATAATCTACTGTTTGTTTTAAGTTTAACTCTGTAGGTTTTCATAACAAATTTTGCCGCTGCAATTTACAGATAAGGTCAACGGTCTTTGTTGGCCGTTGGCTGCAATTTACAGATAAGATCAACGCTCTTTGTTGGCCGTTGGCTGCAATTTACAGATAAGATCAACGCTCTTTGTTGGCCGTTGGCTGCAATTTATACAGTTGATACAAACCCATACATGACCATTCGCTGCAATTTACATGTAAGGATTATAGAAACGCTGACCGCCGCGCCGCTGCAACTTACAATCGCCGAAAGTTTTTATTGACAGTATACAAATTTTGGGTTCTATAGATAGTCTATTAATGTGTTTGCAGCATCAGTTTCAAGAGTCGGTTCTGATACAGACTCTACATCTATAAGATAAATAAGATAAGATTTATCTCCAAAATCAATTAATAATGCGGTTTCGGCCCTTCACTTGGCACGCTTTGATCGCTCTTTATGTTTAACATGCCGGTACTAGAGCGAGCATAAAAGGTTAAGAACCACGTGACCATTGACTAATTTAAATGTGGTGAATTTTATTTTCCAATGTTGCCTGCCGTGCTGATTTCCTTTTCCAATGTCATTGTGTTTCATCGGCGTCCGTGCTTAGGTATATTTTTATCCGTTTTTTCTGTAAATAACAAAATTATCAAACTGCGACATTTATTAAAAGAGCAGTTCTTTTCAGAACTAGTTGATCTACCTTTAAATAGTTTAAGGTAAGTGTACGAATGCAGTTATTTTCAAGATTGAAATTATAACACAACCTCATATTTCAGATTTGATTTCTCATGCCTTTTACAACTGAACTGAACAAGACGCATTTATTCTTATGGCACATTTCCGGAGAGGAACCCGGAATGCAGATGGTTCATGGTCATATTCGTTGCAATCTTGTATTAAACAGTTTGGAGAAGCTTTCCCGAATGAGAACGTAGGCTATGAAAACTTTGCAAACCATAAGCTAGTTCTTGTCCATCGCTTTGAGAACAAGAACTGCATTTGTAAGGGCAAGTCTACAGGCAGACCCACTATACTTACAGAAGAAGTTGTAGAGAATATTCAAGCTCGAATTGAAAGAAGTCCTCATAAATCAATTAGGACGTTATCTACACAAACTGGCAATGTATACGATAAATTAAGCTAACTACAGCTAAAACTTATTTTTTGTACCGGTATTTCTTATGGAACTTGCCGAAAGGCACTCGAAAAAATCTGCATATGCACCCATACAGAGTATCATTAGTGCAACAACTGTATCCGCATGATTTTCCACAACGGGTACAGTATTGCCAATGGTTTATGGAGAACTTGAATAATGACGATGTGTTGGATCTCTCCTTTATGTACGACGAAGCATGGTTTCATTTGTCTGGTTATGTTAACAGTCAAAACTATAGAACATGGGCCCACCGAAAATCCACATACTTACGTTGAAACAAGTTTGCACACCATCAGTTACAGTTCGTCCTTGCTCGATGTCGCATGTCGCTGAGACAAGTCTCGGTAAATGTAATTACACGGAAATAATTCGTAAATAAATTATAAAAATTATTTAGTAAAGTAAAATTATAAAAAAAAACTACAAAAATAAACGTAAAATAAACTCAATTTTGAAGTGCAAGGTTATAGTGTTGAGGTCAACAAGTCAGCTGTGCGCCGTGATAACGAAATCGTAGCGCGAATCAATGCTGAATTTTTTTTCTTTTAAAATAGAACATTGTGACAGATTACAGAATAATTCAGGACATCAAAATGTCACAAAACTGCTCGCGATGTAAAGAAAAAGTCTACGAAAATGATTTTGTTACATGTTATGGAGATTGTCACGGTTTCTATCATTATGAGTGCTCGATAAGTGAAGCGCAATATAAGAAACTAAATGATAAACGAAAAAAGGCTTGGCGATGTCCTTCGTGCACTGCATCTGGTATGTCTACAAGATCATCTTCACAATCCGTATTTGATGAGGATGTAGAAGATAATAATGAAGATAAAGGAGATTTAAAAGAAATTCGAAAAATGCTTTCCAGTATCTGTTTAAAGCTGAATAAAATAGATGAAATAAAAAATGATGTTGCAGAATTGAGAGCAACTACGGCGTTTATAAGTAACCAGTACGATACTCTAATAAACGACTTGAAAACTAGCAATAATGAAATTAAGGTCATGAAAAAGGAAGTCAAGAAATTAACAGCAACAAATGCAAAAAAGGATAGGGAAATAGAAGAATTATCAACACGTTTAAATGCATTGGAACAATACAGCAGAAATAGAAACGTAGAAATTAGTGGAATAAAAGAAAGAAAAGGGGAAGATTGCAAAATGATTATAGAACTTATTGCAAGAGAGTTAAATATAAATAGTTTGAAGGAAGATATAGAAGTAGCACATCGGATACCAACATATAATAAAACACTACCAGCACCAATAGTCGCCCAGTTTATCCAGAGAGAAAAACGAGATCTATTTCTTCAGAAAAAATTTCTAATTATAAAAAACAACCAAATCAACGAAACTGAAATTGGCAAGAAAATTTATATAAATGAACATTTAACGAAATACTACAAGACCATGTTGAAGTTGGCTAAGGATAAGGCAAGAAGGAACGGTGTCAAATTTGTGTGGTACAAAAAAAATAAAGTGCTTGCAAAAAAAGAAGATAGTTCTGAAGTCATTATAATAGAAACCGAAAAGGATCTGCTAAAGTTAGGGGACAAGTAAGCAACAATTGCAATCTGTTCTTATTTATTATATTTACGATTTATTAGTAGGAATTTATCAAATAGTAAAATTTATATATTTTTTTTGTTATGGATTTTGTAGAAGATAAAAGTTATTTTGATGTGGAGTCCGAAACTCTCACTGATATAGACACGTGTACAAGTATTATAGATAATTTTAGTAGTAAAAATATTTCTCTAAAAATATTTCAAACAAATATTAGAAGTATTAAGAAAAATTTTGTAGAACTTGAAACGGTAATTAATTTATTTGATAATATCTATGATGTTATAATATTAACTGAGTGCTGGAACTGCGAAACTATTGATTATTTTAATTTAAAGGAATATGCTGTTTACTATAATGAGAGCCGGCTAAATCAAAATGATGGGGTGATAGTTTATGTGAAAAAAAATATTTTTCATCGCGTAGAAATAATAGAAATAAATAATTTTAAATTTATAAGAACGTTGCTAAAAATAAATAACAGTTATAACATCACACTGTCAGCAGTATACAGACCTCACTGCTATAATATGTTTTCACGGATTTAAACAATGCATTGACAATTATACAAGGGTCGATCAGTCAAGTAAATCTTGCATTGATCACTATTACATGCGATCGAAATTACCTAACAATACAATTTTATCAATAATACTCCAAAGCAAAATTTCAGATCATTATCCGGTAATTTTATGCCTAAATTTGGATGCACATTTTGGAATAAAAAACAATGACGAAAACAAAGTTGGCATATCTAAAATTACTAATTACGAAAAGTTGAAACATTATATGAGCTTAATGACTTGGGAGTGTGTAGAGGAGATGGACTTGGATGATGCAACCAGTGAGATCATTGATAAAATAAATAATTGTGTACAACAATCAGTCATTATAAAAAAATAAAAAAAAAAAAGTAAACGTAAGCCTTGGATTTCTGGTGGCATAATTCAGTCCATTTCAACAAAAGACAGATTGTACTCATTATATAAAAAAGATATGGCAAACATATATAAAAAGCAGGAGTATAATGCTTATAGAAACAAATTGAACAATTTAATTAGCAAAGCAAAATCCGATTATTATAAAGCAAAAATACAAGAATGCGGGCATGATAATGGCAGAGTATGGGAGCTAATGAAAGAAGCGGTAAATTTACAAAATAAAGGGGCACTAATGACAGAAATTAAAACAGAACACGAAGAGGTGTTAACGGATAGAAAAGATATAGGTAACTACTTCAATAATTATTTCACTAACGTAGCTGAAAATATGGCATCTGCTATAATACCCTCAAAAACTATATTGGATCTAATTATACCAGAAGTTAACGAATCATTTTTTCTTATTCCAACAAGTGCTCAGGAAGTAACTGCACAAATTATGGCTTTAAAAAACAAAAAATCATGTGGTGATGACGGGATATCATCAAAAATTATAAAAGAATGTGTTAATTATATAGCTTATCCTTTAGCACAACTTTTTAATCGATGTTTTAGCGAAGGTTATTGTCCCAATAAATTTAAAATTAGTGTAGTTAAACCGCTCTATAAGAGCGGAAATAAAGACCAGGTCGGAAATTATCGGCCTATATCACTCATCTCTAATATTGCAAAGGTTTTTGAAAAAATAATTAAAATACGAATAGTATCGTTCATGAACAAACATCACATTTTATCTGATAGACAATTTGGATTCAGACAACATATGTCAACTGAAGATTCTTTTGCTTTTTTGATGGATAAAATATATAATGCAGTTGATCAATCCAAGCCTACCTTGTGTATATTTTTGGACTTGGCTAAGGCTTTTGATACCGTGAGTCATCCCAAACTATTTGAAAAACTGGAGCATTATGGTTTTCGTGGTATCGCATTAAACATGTTTAAGAGTTATTTCTTGGGTAGAAAACAGTATGTTTCTATAGACAATGTTTTTAGTGACCCTAAAACAATAAATTATGGTGTACCCCAAGGAACGGTTCTAGGTCCAATATTTTTCTTGCTGTATATAAATGATCTGCTATCGTTAGACATAGACGGCACACTATTATCATATGCAGATGATACTGTAGTGTTTGTAACCGGCAACAATTGGAATGAGGTTTTAAATAAAGCAGAAAAAATAATAACCCAAATAAAACTATGGCTTAACAACAATTTATTAACTTTAAATCACGAAAAAACTTATTTTGTGCCGTTTACATCTTATAAAAGTAACTTACCAAAAATAGATTTTTTTAACAATTCATAAAAGCGTGGAGTGTGATGTAGCAAATTGTAAGTGTGATGTAAAAATTAAAAGTTCAAGATGTATAAAAAATTTAGGAATACTTATAGACAGTCATCTGAGATGGAATGAACATATTCAATTTGTAATCAAAAAAATAAGAAAATTAATTTATTTTTTTAGAAGCTTAAAATATATTGTAAATAAAGAAACTCTGAAACTAATTTATTACATTAGTACAATCAAATCTTAGTTACGGAATTTTGGCATGGGGCGGAGCATCTAAAACAATTATAAGTGGTCTCGAAACAGTACAAAAGTTAATTCTTAAAATATATTTACAGAAATCTATCAGATAGGTACCCAAGTGTGCAGCTCTTTAAGAATGCAGAAGTATTTAATTTACAGCAGTTGTATAGTATAGCTATTATGAGACATTATTACAAACACAGAAACACGAACAGTGAACTTTTACAAATGCCAAAACATAATTACAATACAAGAATAATAACTTGTCAATACTCCTATACATATGGTGCAAGGAAAACATTGGGACAAAAATATTATCGTTTCTTATTGCCAAAATTGTATAATGCAATGCCAAAAGAACTGAAACAAAATACGCTTTACTCGTATAAGATATTTATTCGAAAAGTTAAACGCTGGTTGCTCACGGTACCAAATCTAGATTTAACTGCATTACTTTCGTTTTAATTATTAAAACCGGTGCTAGTTAATTTGTATATTAAGCTTATCTAAATTTAATTTGTAAAATTGTCTTTGACATTTATATAATATAATGTTTCTCTTTTTTTTTCTCTCTCTTTGCATGGGAAGTTACGGGGACAGGACGCAATTAATTAATTAGATACATATTTGAGTTATGTTTCACACACAAACTGATTCTAGCTTTTGTGAAACAAGGTACATTTATCGTTGTTAATTTAAGTTTTGTTTACTACCGTATTTCTTTGTTTGCTTAGTTAATATTTTTATATTTATATATGCAATATGTACACATGCATATATGTATTTTGATGTTATGTACGTATGTATAATTGAGTTATCAAAAGGCAGATAAACAAATACTTACTTTGTAACGTTGCAAACCTCTGGGTGGTTGCTGTACGCTAAATTATTTATATTTTTGTCGGATAGCTGCATGGAGTTGTCCAAGGTTCAACGGTAATCTCTTACTAGGAAATAAAATTAGACTGCAACTCATTAACGGGTGTAAAATAATTATAATTTGTTTAACTATGTACATAAATAAATGGTTACTAAAAAGTTACTTATTTTCTACAAAATTTGTATAATATAGAAACAAAATTACAATACTGGCAAATAAACGTTTTCTTGGGTTGGCGTTTAGATCTGGTGAGAATTGGATTCGGTGCACTTGCGCCTTCGAACTGTAATCTTAACCTCTTGATAATTCCAAAATGTCACTGTTGAACGGAATGTGGGCTAAGCAAGCAAATAAGCATTATTTGCGACACAATGAAGCGAATATAACGTTAGTGGGTGTTTCCACATTAGACACCACGTTTACTGTGACTTTCTGTGTCGCTTATGTGTACGGAAAATAGCCCTGCGAGTATCTTTAACGGTGACTGGATTTAAAATACTACAGGTATGAACTTACGTTGCCTAATTATTCGCCCCTGCATTAATCTTTACCCCAACGGGTTTATATTTATAATTAAACTTGTCTTCGCTTAGTCAGCTGAGTGGTTAACTGTATTCGGCTTATTTATATTCTGTTTCGGGGGAAAATGAATGCAATTTACTTTGTAAATTGAACTTCGGTAAATCTTACTTTTAGATCACTTGTAAACAATCATTGAGCGGACACACCTTCGCTTGCCCTGGCCCAAATAATTATTTAGAACAAGGGTGACAAACCAACTCGAATCACAAATTCCTACGCATGCGAATTTCGGGTTGATTGCAGCCACCGGGAGATATAAAACACCAGAGTAACATCTACACGTTCCTCACTTGTGATTTATTTACTGAATTCTGGCCGTATTTATTTGAACAGGTAATAACCACTTCGCTGTACTGCGAATACAATGCTTTATGCTTAAACGTTTCTGGATCGTTTATTAAATGAATTCTACCTTGCAGGCGATTACCGAACATAGGCACGTAGGTTAATACTTGCCTAGTTGGATCCCTTGAATTCAACTAACTCGGCAGGACTGGTTTCTGGTACACTGGACTCGCTGAAACAATTGAAAATAAATAACAGTTGTTATAATCGCTTGTTAACAAGTACAGTGGTTTCTGTAGCGGTACTGGCTGATCGGTATGAACTCAAATTATATTTAACTATTGACTTTACTGAACTTAATTCAATTTAAACTTTAATTAAGCTGTACTAACAAGCCATGCAAAACCAATACACTTGTAGTTGTCGGTAGTCGCAGGCAGGTTCTGTCTTCAACTTCTAGTTGCCGGCAGTCGTAGGCAGGTTCTGTCTGGTTCTGTTTTAAATTGTGGTCTTCAGACGCTTTTATAGGCAACCCACATAGCACTGCAGCGCACGAAAATCGTAGCTCCTCCCTTCTTGGCAGGGCTGGTTGACCGACGCGGTCATGCTGCGAAAATCGTGAATTGAAGCGCCGCGTGCGCCTCCTTCGTGAACTAAATTTTCGTTGACTGTCGAAAATTTAAAGAATTCACAAACATGGCGAATTAAACGCGCACTTATCTTTGTGTTTAAATTTTCCCTGTTACAACTTACTTACTTACTTACTTAATCAAAATTGGTGGTAGCTGTGTCAAGACGATGAATTATTGGTCCCATATTTTTTTCACGATACCAGAAATGCAGATAGATATCGTGATAATATATGGCAACCGTTTATTGAACAGTTGCTCGACGACGAGTTAAACCAGTGTTATTTACAACAGGACGAAGCGACAGCTCACATAGCAAATGCTACTTTAAATTATCTCAGAGAATTTTATCATGATCGACTTATTAGCCATGGACGATGGCCTCCAAGAAGCGCGGACCTAACACCTCTGGATTTTTATATATTTGGCCATTTGAAAAATAATGTGATCAAAAATCGTCTACACACTCTCGAAGAACTACAAGCGGCTATTGAAAACCAGATACGTAACGTTACTGTAGATGACTTACAGAGAGTTTTTAATAACATGAGGAGTAGAGTTCATTTGTGTTTACAAACCAATGGCACTCATTTTGAGCAGCTATTGTAATTTATAAATTAAATATGTTCTTCTGGTAATGTACAATAAATTAAGGTAACTACAGCTAAAACTTATTTTTTGTACAGGTATTTCTTATGGAACTTGCCGAAAGGCACTCATAAAAAATCTGCATATGCACCCGTACATAGTATCGGCAGTGCAACTACCGTATCCGCATAATTTTCCACAACGGGTACAGTATTGCTAATCGTTTATGGAGAACTTGAACAATGACGATTCAGTTCGTGTTTACAAAGCAATGGCACTCATTTTAAGCAGCTACTGTAATTTAAAAATGAAATTTGTTTTTCTACAATAACATTCTTAAATAAATTGTATCATTTACTTTTGCGTTATTAAATGTTTTTACAGTTTTTTTTTAATTGTGACGTGCCAAATTAATTTTTTTTATGGAAATATGTTTTCTGTGCCCTAATTTCTACGTGCGACGCCAATGGTAATTGCCACAACGGTCAGATTTAGTTTCCTGAAGCAGGGTAGCCACCTCTGTACAATGGGTTGCCTATGTTAGGTGGTCAGGTGGTTCTTCACCTTTTTTGCTCACTCTGTACTAATACAAGGCTGACTTCGGCAAATTTTGGGACGGAACCACGTTCGGTTTCAGCCTTCGTCTTGTGCAGCTTGTGTTTTTCATACCTAAAAGAAGTACTAATTTTTAAATACCAATTTGGGTTATAAGATAGTTGGTAGGAAAGTTGAATTAAATTTTTAAAATTATATATAAAAACTAGTACTTACTTGGCAGAAAGAAATCCTCCTGTGTAAAATGCTTGCTGCAAACACACATGGTTTTGGTAATCTTTTTACCAATTCGCAATTTAGATATCCATGTACGTAAAAGGTTTTTGTTGCACATTGGAAATCTGTGCATTGAAATGCCTTGTCCGTAATAGGAACTGCATTGAGGCACACAACAAAAATTGTTGCTTTTTCTTTTCATGATAATAATAAAAACAAAAACTACTTCGCTCAAAATAATAAAAACTGTAACAATAACTCGGAAATAAATAATTATCTACTACAGATTGTCGCGAAATGCCTGGTTAAGTTTTAGGTTATCCCGAACCGAACGCTTACCAAAAATAACGCGTGGCGGCGACATTTCGTTGACGCGTCCGAATAAGACCGGAGGGGACAGTTTTACAGACTCCTCGAACTAGTATTCAATTAACAGAGGATGCATATCCCACTATATTTGAGAATCAACGATCTTACATGAACGGTTCCTTGCCATCCACTCGGAAGCCTCCTGAAAGAAGAAAATTAGAAATTGCAGCCAGGAATGAAAAAAGCAAAAAAAAAGAAGCCGATGATAGAATTATAGACTTTAGAGCTAAGTATATTCTAAAACTAAGAGGTATCGAAAAATAAAATCGGTATCAATCAAACAAGACAAGCCTGTAATTATTGCCAATCGCAATTCTGTGATGTGCCGTGGACGCGAGTAGACGTGTTTCGCACTTGTAGCTCGCATATTTTTCTTATTTTATTGTTATTACGCACTGTCGAGTAGTTCTTTAACTATGCCTGATAAAGCAGCCACCCGTTCGGAGGAAGCTTTGATACAGAGAGTCGTTGAAAAAATCCTCAATTCGCCTGAAGTAATCGACGCTTTTGTTAATAGAATAAAGGATGACCTTTTGCGTCAACTTCGTGAAGACATCAAACATTATGTAACGAAGGTTGAAAGGTTGGAAGAAGAACTCCAAAACGTCAAGGACTCGAGAGATGAACTTGAACAGTATACTCGCCGTAATAGTTTACGTATTTTTGGCGTCCCGGAGAATAAAGATGAGAACACCGACGAGGTCGTCAGTAAATTGTGTAAGGACAAATTAGGAATCGAAATTTCACCTAGCCTGATCGACTGCAGTCACCGCCTACCAGGAAGAGAGCCCAATCACAGACCAATAATAGTAAAGTTTATCAGCAGGAATACTAAGAAAATAATCTTTAATAAGAAGAAATTGCTCAAGGGTACTAAAATCGTGATTAAAGAAGATCTAACCAAAGCTAGAAATCAACTTTTCAAAGATGCTTGTAAGAAGTATGGTGGTAAAAATGTCTGGAGTAGTGAGGGAAAAGTGTTTATTAAAAGTGATGATAATATTATCAAGCGTATCTCTTCATTTAAGGACTTGACGAATTAATAAATCGCAGCTGCAGTGCCGAAATATGGGAAACGGAGTGCATATCCTTGACCGTTGCATCTAGAGGCCTCAAATTTGCTTATTTTGTTATCAGCATTCTACAGTGTACCTAGTTATTTTTATTTTTATTTTGTCTTGCTAATCTTTAACTTTTAGTCTTGACGGCGCACAATGCATATGCTATCTTGAATGTTATCAAACACCTTGCGTGTGGCTCACATTAATATTAGATCTCTTGTTCTCAGGTTCAATATCCTACAGGATTTTATCCATCAAACTAAATATGATATAATTGCAGTGGGTGAGACCTGGTTAAATGACAACGTAAGTAACGATGCTATTCATATCCCTGGGTATAATTTAGCACGCTCTGACCGCCTTGGAAGAGCTGGAGGTGTGTGTGTTTACATTAGAAATTCTCTAAAATTTTCTCTTATTGACACTAATAATGAACAAACTGAACAACTTTGGTTAAAACTTGATGTAAACAAATTAGTAGTTGCATTCGGTGTAGTTTACAAGCCCCCAAGCCAAAATTATAAAACATTTTGTGATGAGTTGGAGCAGGCGTGCACGCAGTTATCTTCTGTTTCAGATAAGCTTCTTTGTATGGGAGATATAAATATTGACTTGTTGGTGCCTGAGGAGCCTAGCTGTAAATACTTGACCTCTATGCTAGAATCTTTAGATCTCAAACAAATTATTACTGAAGCAACGCGTTTTGAATCTCTATTAGATCTTATCATCACTTCTGATACAGATATCATATCAGACTCTGGTGTGGATGGATTTAAATTTGCCGATCATGAAACCATTTTCTGTCACTTAGCTTTAAAAAATGTTAAAAATTCTCCATTTTCTATAACCTTAAGAAGTTTCAAAAATTTTAATTTGTTTTCTTTCCAGAACGACATTCAACTTGTCTCTTGGCAAAATATATTTTTCATTAATAACGTAGATGATAAAATTGATTACCTTAATTCTAATATTCTTGCTATAATTAATAAGCACGCACCAATCAAAACAATCAAAATTAATAAAAAACGGGCTCCCTGGCTTACGTATAACACAAAACTCTTAATGAAGCTTAGAGATAAAGCTTACTCTAAATTCAGGAAAACCAAGTTGCCTGCTCACTGGGATTACTATAAGTCGTTACGCAACCTTGCTACTCGAACTATCAAAATTGAAAAACGAGCATATCTTCAACATGCATTAACAACGGGTAAGACAAAAGATACTTGGAAAGAATTAAAAACCTTAGCCGTTAAACCAATTAAATCTAATGATCTCCCTATCCACCTTCAGTTTCCGGAAGAGATAAACAATTTCTTTATCGATAGCATACCTAATCTAAACAATGACATTAATAAATCCGTAAGTCATTACAATAATCTAAAACACAAGAATAACATTAGCCTTTTTGAATTCACAGCTGTCGATACCAGCACGGTAGTCAAATTCATTAATGAAACAAAAAGTAATTCCACGGGGTGGGACGGTTTAAATATCAGCATTATAAAATACTGCTGTCCTGTTATTCTGCCTTACATAACACACATTCTTAACTGCTGTCTCACTTCAAACATATTTCCTACTTGCTGGAAAAAAGGCATTGTTGTTCCTATCCCAAAAATTAGTAATCCAAACGAATACAAAGACCTGCGGCCTATCACCATCCTCTCTGCTTTATCAAAAATCTTGGAAAAGATTATCAACATGCAGTTAAGAAGCCATCTAAACCAATTTAATATTATTCCCGAATTTCAGTCTGGTTTTAGATCAGGTTTCAGCTGTGCCACAGCTTTACTAAATGTTACTGATGACCTCATTGCAGCTGTAGACCACAATAAAGTTTCTATTCTAACGCTTCTAGACTTTAGTAAAGCCTTTGATACCATTAATCATGACATTTTATTAGCAATTTTAAAATTTATCGGTCTTTCTCCCAGCGCCATTGCTTTATTTCGCAGTTATTTAACCGATCGAGTTCAAAGTGTAAGGTTGCCTAACGGTTCGTCGAATTTTAGATCCATTAAAAAAGGAGTTCCTCAAGGATCTATTCTGGGTCCTCTATTATTTACTATTTATACACAGTCCTTTTGCGATGATGTAAAAACTTGTAAAATACATATGTATGCTGACGACACTCAATTATATCATTCTTTTAATTTAGATGATAAGCAACTAGCTTTAGAGGACTTTCAACGAGATTTGAATACCATTGCAGATGTTTCTCTAAAACACTCTCTAATGATTAATCCTCTAAAGTCTGTTGTTTTGTTGTTTGGCAATGCACAAAAAGTTCAAACTTTAAAGAATTGCGTGAATTTAACTATAAACGACATAGTGATCCCTATTAAAGATGAAGCCAGAAACTTGGGACTGGTAATGGATAATACTTTCAGATATAAAACACAAATTTCAAATTATGTCAAACAAGCTTATCTGAATCTAAAACTAATTTATCCACACCGACATTACCTGCCGCAAAAAATCAAAACCCTTCTTTGCGAAACTCTAGTCTTATCCCATTTCTCATACTGCTCGCAAGTTTATGGTCCTTGCATAACTGTCGACTCAGCTCAGCGAATTCAAAATTCATGTTTGCGGCTGATTTTTGGCATCAGGAAGTTCGATCATATATCTCACAAGCTCTCGGAGCTAACATGGCTTAATATGCAGAACAGAAGATTGCTGCAGGCTGCTTGTCTTTATCATAAAATTATACTCGAAAAATGCCCTGCCTACTTATACAATAAAATTTCCTTCAGAAGTGATGTTCATTCACTAAATCTAAGATTCAAAGGTGGAATTACTCCGCCTATGCATCGTACGAGTTTGTTCGAATGCGGTTTCTCGTACAACATTTCAAAAGTGTATAACCTTATTTCTCAGGAAATCAAAAATGGCACATTTAGCTTTTTTAAACGTAAACTGCGACAGGTCTTACTCACTAAACAAAATAATTGATTCTTCATTTAAGTGTTTGTTCTCTGTTCTTAACATCCAATGTTATTATGCTTCGTGCGTGGTCATCGCCATCACAGAATTTAAATTTAATTTTAATTTTAATTTAGATTAATTCGATTTAATTTTTTTTTGTTGTTTTGTCTGCAACATATGTTTTAGGCATTTTGTCTTATATATATATTATTTTTTTTTGTTCTTCAAGGTGTAATGGAAGATCAAGTGTAGCTTCTGCTACAACTGAATTATATCCTTGTGGTTTCCACTATTTGTTTTATTTTCTGTTTTTTTTAATGTTATTCCTTTTTGTAGATATGTGGAAATAAACAATTTATTATTATTATTATTATTAATTGTATTGTTTGGGCCACCTAAAGCGCCTGCACTGGCTGACACATGTAATTGCAAAGAAAAAAATTTTCCCAAAAGATTTAATGACATTGAAGCAACGATTCCAACAAAAACTAAACTATCACTATGCATGAAGCATAGTGATAACCAATATTAATTCTAAATTGGTATTAAAGTTATTTACTACGCTTTTTTTAAAGATGAACACGCTTTTAAAATATTTTTTTTGTATCATTAACATTTGAATTTTAATCATCACTGGTTTTTATGCACCACATTAATTTCTTTGCTATGGAACTACTACTAGCTAGCAAATTAACTTATTAATGCTAAAAATATAGTTGTTTTTGCTGATATCAGAGCACAACCGCTCGTTTTAGTCGGTGCATGTGCAGCGAAAACAGCGGGAAATATAAAATTCGGCGGCTTTCACTTGCACATTTTTATATTGATGCTTATCAGCTATTAAGTTTTTTATTACACATAAGGTAAATTGTTTAGAATTCGCCCACAAACTTAACAATCGATTGCCGAATTTTATATTACTCTCAGTTTGCATCAGAGCCTAAATGAATTCTAAAGTAAACATACTATTAAATTGTAACATACACCAAGATAGCCACTTAAAGTAATAAATGGTTTCAATTTATATTTTGATGTGTATCTAGTATAATTAGAAATCCGTGCGGTGCATAATTATGTTTAAAAGTTATTACAGTAATTTATCGATAAATTTTAAAACTGTAAAAATCCAGCAGGGGCGTTTCGAGAAATTTTTGACGACGGCAGGGTGTTGAGCAACATGTGAACGCCAAAAAGGAGACAGTTATTTTATTGGATTTTATCCACGAAGACAATAAAAAAAACGTCGCATTTTATTATAACATTTATAACATACAGGTTGAGTTTCCTAACATGAATCGGATAGATAGGTATTTCAGAAATTATGAATCGTGATAGGTAACTCAGAAATTTAAAGTATTAGAAAATGTGTCTAAGCCGATTAAAATAAGCCTATCTGTACCAGAAATTTAATAATAAGGCCGTTTTAAGAAGAGCAAGTATTTGTTTGAAAATATCAATATCTGTTTACACTGTTTTGTAAAAACAGTAATACATTTTCCGTAAATGTCAACAGTCTTGAAATGAAGATGGAAACTAAAACAAAAGCAAATACAGGGTTCACAAATGGACACTTTTTTAAATATGTCACTTTTCTATGTAGCTCGCTAAAAGTCGCTAATTTTAGCATTTGGTCACTAAAGTCGCTAATTTGCAAGCTTTGATTCATCACATTTTTAAATTTACCATTACCATTTAAATTTAATCCGTCTGTGTCTTTTTCGCTTCCTTTAAGTTGGTATATCAAGCGATTTTGACCCAACATGGAAAAAAAACTGCGGAAAAAATTCTGAAAAAAAATGCGTGGAAAAAAATCCTCGGAAATAAAATCTTTGCATAGAAAGTGCATTGTACTATTCTCCGGAAATCAAGACTCCAGAGATGGCAAGAATACCTGATACTCTATCACCAATTGTTCACAATCAACTATTAACATGGAGGAATGTAACCGTAGACGAGGCCATTATCAACCATGTCATGTTTAAGTGAGAACTTAGGAATAGTTCCAATAGTTAAGACAGCTATAGTCAGTTCCTGTAGTGGAGATACCAAGGCCAGTTCCAGAAGGTTCTCATAAGAAGTATACCAGGAAGCAATGGAAAAATCTTCGAAGAGTCAGAGTTTTTGTTGGAGATGGGAGCTATGTCCAGTTGAAGAGGAAGGAAGCCTTCTCCATGGGGTTCGGTCCTGCTTCAACACTTCCACCAACAGTCCAGGTGCTTCAGAATACCGAATAGACCCGAGTCCAGTAGTCCAGTAGAGTCTTGCCAGTAGTTATTTTATTCACCGGTTTTCCTCGCTTACCCCGAAGAAAGGGGGGAGATGTAACGAGGTAACCTGTTAACAACAAATTTTAATAAATCGAAAGAGATTTAAATTGCTGTAATTCCAAAACGAGGCGCTCGTGTCGCTGGTAGTGGAGATTTACAAGTGCTGTGAACGCGATTTTAAATGAGACGTGGGGGAATGTTAACTCCCATAGTTTTCCCTTTCCGGTATCCCTACTACATAACCCAGTATAAAACCAATTTACCAGCTCAGAAGAAGACATTCTGCATCCTGCAATTCTGCCTTCAGCAGAAATAACTCTGATCCTAGTTCAAAATATTCAGACCGGTCCTTTGTATTCAGAATTAAAAGTTAATTTAATTTGAATCCTGATTTATTCGAACTTAGAAAAATTTTAATAGTAAGTTCCGAACTTAGAAAATTTGAAACCGTGACTCCGAAATAAATCACTTTGTCGAGTTTAACTAATTCCTGACGGAAATTGTACCTTCGTTTTGGTTAAATTACTACAAAGATAGATTTAGTTATTTGATCCATAGTGGATAGGATATATAACCTATCATTGTGTATTGAATATAAAAAGAATAGTTTTTATTTTGTAAACTGGGATATATAACCTGCCGAAATAAAATATATTCAAATTTCTACGAAATACCAGTTAATTTATTTTATTTCATGATAATCTCCGATTTAATGAGATTTTATTTCACTCATAAAGAATCCTGTATATATTTGCAAGTTATTTAACCCGTGAGAAAACCCGTTAAATTCCTGAATAATTAAAAGGAGTAAAACCGCACCAGCACATAATTATAATATTTTAAATTACAGATATTTTAGTTCCTGAGTTGCGTGTGTGACAGAACCAGCAAAATAATCTTTTGTTTCAGTTTGCGTACCTATATCCACCATTACAGTGACCAAATCATCATCGAGCGACGTGATCTACAACATAAAACATACACGAAGAGAAATGAAATCCCCTGGTTAATTTTTGGCAACACAAACTCGCAAGGCGCCGCCTGGTGACGGTGTGGCAGAACTAAAAATTTTAAATAGCTTACCGCGCTTATTTGAATTGGCAAATATTTCAAGCAATTGACAGCTGTTTATATTGCATTTTTATGCAATTGAAATTTCGTTTGCTTTTATTGGAGAATTCGGAAGGTTTGAAAATAATCCAATAAAAACAAACTAATTTCAATTGTATAATAATGACAATGACAGCTGCAATGAATAAAATTTACTATAAAATAGGTTAGTTACTAAAAAAAACGCAAAAATTGATTAAACTATGGGGTATATTAATCAAAATAACCTGAAAAACAATAATTTTCAATAAAACAGCATAAATAAATACATCCCAAAATACAGTAGTGTAAACGAAACAAATATTAATATAGTACAATAAAAATAACAATACCTACATGCTTAACAACAAAGAAATAAATATTCTATAAACTCAATACAACTTAATTCTTATAATAATAAAAAATTCAACACAAATTGACAATAGATAAATACATATCACATTTGTAACAGTTAATACTGATCCTGTAAAAATAAATAAATATTCTATAAACTCGATAAAAACTTAACAATTGTTCAAAATGAGATCAGTACAAACAGCTATCACATAGATTTAAATTTCTTCACCTTCTTAATGTGTCCGTCGGAAATGGCCTTTGATTTTTGCTTATCCTTGACGAATTTGAAAATTAGAAAGGTCACACACCTATCTAAAATCAAATTGTCATAGTTGTGTTCTGTACATGCTACGTGCGCAAAATCATAATGCAATTTAAACAATCTCTTAAACTTATCCTCAAGCTTTGACTGAAACCCATCGATTTCGAGATAATTATATAAATTGTCATGAATATTTTGAACAAGTTGCATAACAGATTCACTTGCATATTTTAATCTATGGGTGTTGTCGGTCTCTTTGAAGGAAGTAAATAGATGGCGGTTAGTAACCTCCTCGGAATATAAATTTTTCCGACAAGTATCACAATCAGTTACATTAATTGCTTTTAATACATAACCTGCCACATAAGCAAGAGCTTGACTATCTTCACAAGGAATATCTTCAAGCTTTTGAGAATTAAATTCAAAAATTGCAACTGATTGTGGCTCTTGATCTATTTCTTCGTCTAGGGACGAGAATTTCAATAAGTTACCCAAATCATCCAATGGTGAACACAGATCATCTTCGCAGTTACCACTGCCACCCGTTGGTAAAGCTAATTTGTTTACAACAACAGTTTTTAAGGCAGCAGTAAACTGATGACAAGTAGGATTGGTATTGGGTCCGCCATGCTGTCTAATGCAAGAAAATAGATTTTCTACAGGGTCTTGGTTCAACCCTCGCAAACTTAGAAAATCAAATCCATCTACATCTTTAATACTGTTCCAGAGGAAAATAACTGACTGGATGGTAGTTTGCCATCCCCGAATGAATGAATACTGTTTAGTACAGTCAATGCCAGTTGTTAGGTCAAATAATTTCCACTGATTCAGTTCTATTAATAATTCTGACCAAAGTTTCAAATGTGGTGAATTTGATGTCAAAGCACATCTAAAAGGCTTTGAATCAAGGGGCTTAATGCGCGAACCATTCAAAGAGTCAAATAAATTGTCAATTTTTTGAACAAATTCTGCAGTAAAAATAGAATCGGAAGGTAATACTGCAAAAGTAGCAAACGTCTCTATGGCACTAGCCATAGAGCTGCTTAACTGAGTAGCAGCAAACTTCACTTTCATCTTTACATAGGAATCTGTGAAATTGAAATGCTCTGCCTTTAATTTAGGTAACGATTTAAATAATTTTTGCTGGTCAAATTTAAAAACAGATTCGATGTATTCAAATTTAGCAGATTTGTGAGCTTCAAATTGAATTCTGCATCTCAATAATGCGTTCCGCGTGTTCTTCAATAAATGCGGTACATCAAAAATCGTAACAATCGGTTTTTCATTAATAAAGAAATAATAAGGGCTTTGTCGAGGGTGCCTTTCTGCACATAATTGAGATATGGCCGACTGATTAGTAGGACCTTGATCGCAAACTGTCGCTATTACATTTAAACCGACTTCTTGAAGCTTCTTAATTATTTCTTTAATAAGGAATTTTAGATTGAACGTTGCAACAGTGTGAGATGTGAAATAATAAGCAACAACTTGTTTCCACTGTTTTCTAATTCCTTTGATCATAAAAACAAGAGCATGATTAGCTGCTTTATTTGACCTTCCCAAAGAGCCTAAATCCTCATAACCACTAATTATTTGTTTATGATGTTCATAATGAAACCCTTTGCACAAAGAAATTTCATCAAAAAGCAACGCACAGTAACGATCTGCGGTATGCATTTTCACTACTTGCTGTCGTAAGTGATCCATAATAGCTGGGTTAACTCCAGTTTCAAATGGAATTTTTGCCAAAATACCTTTCAAAGTTCTCACAGAAGGTAACAAAAAATATGCCTGTAAGTACTTGTACAGACGTGGACTTCTTTTGAACACAGATAAAGCAAATGCCTTATCCTGTTCAGTCCATCTACGTGCACTGGGTTCTTTACCAGCATTCTTTAATTGAGAATTGATAAACTCTTTTGATACTTCATTTAACTTTTCATCAATTAGCTGAAATTTATCAGCTTCGTATAGTTTTTTAAGAGTATTTGTCTTTTCTCTTTGGTTCTTTAAAGTAGCGCGAAGTTTACTTAATTTCGCACAAACATTTCTATGCGCAGCGTACATAATATTCTCTTTAGGTGTTAAATCTTTTTTTGAAGTTCCAATCTTGGCTAAAATTCCACTCTCACCTTCGTTTAAAAAAGCAAACCGTTTAAAATTGCAAGATACTTCATTAACATCATTCAAACAATAATTGTGATCTTGATCAAAGTTGCTTATTACTTTATTTTGTGAATGAGAGGAGGTACTTGTTAGAAAACAAGCACATTGCGCAGTTGAAGTTGAAGCATTTAATAAACAAGCACAAGACGTAATTTCTTCCTCGAACAAAGTTACTTCTGAATGAGCAACGATTTCAGATTCTGTTACTATGCTAGCCTCAGAAACTACTTCTTCGTCATTTTGATAAAATTGTATAGGGACCGCATTTACATTTAAACGTTCCCTTCTCGCATTCACAAAATGTTTTTCCTCAAAATGATCCTCACAAATCACCCATTTATTTACATTACCATCTATTTTACATGCATTTTTCCACAGCTGATGGTAGTAGGCGTTCCTTGGAAAGTTGTAAAAGTGTTTGTTTACGTAACTTTTTGAAGTACGTATGTAATACCAATTGTTGCAACCTGGATATTTACAACAATACTTTTTACGCCCAACAACATCCATAATTAATATAAGAAAGTAACTATTGAACAGGCAAAAACCAAAGGCAAGAACCCTTTGCTAAAAAAAGAAACTCGGGAACTGGACGTGGGCGACCTGATGAATTTAAAACTGCAACCCTGAAAATAATAAAATAATTTTAAAAAGGCATAGACATCTATTTCACTCAATACTTATCTTTGCAGTTACAGGAAGCACATCAAAATCTAATCTAAGCAGAATCTGAAAATAAATTAATTTTACACAAGCGTAACATCTATTTTATCATAATACTTATCTTTTTGTGAACGTTTTATAAACGCGGCAAAACGAAACATAACCTGCAATTTACCGACCACATGTCAAAGGAAATTGTACATGCAGTTCCGTGGAAGAACGCGAAAGCACTCGAAAAGGAACGAAGTGGCAGAACTAAATCTGCTGTAATTGGCCAAATTTAAAACTACCGCGGGCTACCCTGCACTGTCCCGCACCTCCCTGATGTGGCATACAAACTTTTGTGTTGCGCGAGCATAGGACAAACCTTCACCCCCATGATCTACAAGGAGCGTGCGTAGAGTGGTATTGGAGCTGGCGCATGACAGATGCAAAGTGGCGAATAACTCGAGGTGCAAACCAACAAGGGAAAAACCAGCCGTTTTAGCACAGTGGAAAGAAATACGTGATAAAATTATAACTTCGTTTAATTTGTCTATGTAAATTGAGTATTGTATATATGATTAATGAATTATGTGAAATATTTGAAGTAATTA
The DNA here is from genome assembly GCA_958336395.1 of Ctenicera cuprea. NCBI lineage: Eukaryota > Metazoa > Arthropoda > Insecta > Coleoptera > Elateridae > Ctenicera > Ctenicera cuprea. The sequence continues at coordinate 18,891,879 of OY284488.1, read as the reverse complement.
CACATACATTTCTTTAATTATTGTAAATATTGATTTAATAAATTGTATACATTGTTTATACATTTAGTTCCAGTCCAAAGTTTTATGGATCAGAGCCCTGGCTTTGAGCTACCCAGGCCGGACTGGTACACCTAAACAAAATAAAAGTCTGGTTAAGAAGATGGAGAATGAAAGCATATGAAGATAAATCAACACAAGTAACCTTCACTACAAAAAGGGACAACTGCTCTCCTGTAACATTAAATGGCAAACAACTAAAACACGAAGAACACGCAAAATATCTAGGTATGCACCTGGATAGGCGGATGACTTGGCAGAAACACATTTTTAGTAAAAGGAAGCAGTTAGGGTTAAAACTGAGACAAATGTACTGGATGATAGGTAGACAATCGCAACTATCAACAGAAAATAAATTATTAATATACACTGTGTCCATAAAGTAACCCCCCCCTAACTAACTTTTGAACGACTTAATATTTTACTAAAAAATTTGGTGTTCTTTAATGGGAAATTAAATACCATTTTTTAGCTCATAATTAAATAATGTATCATTCAAAATGGCGGCTTGGTGCCATTTTGAAATTTTTTTTTAAATAGAAAGGGGGGTCGAGTGGCACCTCATTTGAAAGGTCTTTTAGTTCTGCGTCTGATCCTAAAGTTTCAAAGAAAAATATTTAACCATAACAAAATGACAAACGTTTGAAGTAAAGAAGTCTATTAAAAAAAACTAAGAATTAAAGCAAAAACAAATGAAATTAAGTGTTCGAAATGTTCACCATTCACTTCTTGGCACATAAAAAGTCGGTTATGACATTCCTGCCTTACATTTTCATAAGCTTCTGGAGTGATATTTCTGCAAACTTCTGTAATGCGTTTTTTACAGAAATGTCACTCCAGAAACTTATGAATATGTAAGGCAGGAATGACATAACCGACTTTTTATGTGCCAAGAAGTGAATGGTGAACATTTCGAACACTTAATTTCATTTGTTTTTGCTTTAATTCTTAGTTTTTTCCAATAGACTCCTTTACTTCAAACGTTTGTCATTTTGTTATGGCTAAATATTTTTCTTTGAAACTCTAGGATCAGACGCAGAACTAAAAGACCTGTCAAATGAGGTGTCACTCGACCCCCCTTTCTATTTAAAAAAAAATTTCAAAATGGCGCCCAGCCGCCATTTTGAATGATACATTATTTAATTATGAGCTAAAAATAGTATTTAATTTCCCATTAAAGGACACCAAATTTTGTAGTAAAATATTAAGTCGTTCAAAAGTTAGTTAGGGGGGGGGGTTACTTTATGGACACAGTGTATAAAATAATAATAAAACCCATATGGACATATGGAATTCAACTTTGGGGATCAGCCAGCAACAGCAATATTGCAATTCTTCAACGGTTCCAGAACAAAATACTACGAGTTATAGTGAGTGCACCATGGTATGTTCCCAATACAGTGTTACACAGTGATTTGTGCGTACCATCGGTTCAAGAAGAAATCAAAAAAACAAGTGTTAAGTACGGTGACAGAGTGAAAGCCCACCCAAATAAACTGGCAGACAAGATTATGGACACGTCAGATGAATTAAGACGATTAAAACGACTTAAACCATCAGACCTACCAAACCGATTTGATTAAAGCCAGATAGAGATAATCTTAGTAATAATTTATTGTTAAACACATATTTAGGAATTATGTTTATAAAATAACGTAAGTTAGGAAGAATAAAGGGAACACTCGATGGAGTCTTCCCTACAAGTCAGTTTGTATAAATATATCATAAGAAGAACTTATTGTCCTACTAGGATAGATTGTACGATAAATTGATACAAAAAAAAAAAATTATTTCAAACATACGTGGACAGCCTTGCCGATGATGCATATAGCAAATTAAATAATAACTTAGATATTCAGTCTAACTATAAAACGTTGACAGAATGTGTCTTAGCTCAAGCAATGATTTTTAACCGCAAACGCGTAGGTGATGTTCAATATTTAACAATTGACACCTAGAATATGGACAACAGTACTGTTAATCAAGAAGCTTTTATTGAATCGCTTACTGATGTGGAAAAACTGCTTACTAGGAAATTCAAGAGAATTGTAACAAGTGGAAAAGGTTCGAAAGCAGTTGCAATACTATTCTCAAGAAAATTACGAAAGTTTGTAGGTTCCTTATTAAAAATTAGAGAAAATTCCGATGTAGTGCCAAAATCAAATCCATATCTTTTTGCGAACCCGGGGTCCGAAAATAGATGGATGGCGGGAGCAAATGCCATCAGAAGGTTAGCAAAGAATTGCGGCGCTAAAAACCCATCACTGTTAACATCGACGAGATTTCGAAAACATATAGCAACAACTCTTCAATTATTGAATATGGAGGAAGGTGAAATGGAGCAGATAGCAACCTTCATGGGCCACACAAACAAAACGCATGCAGAATTTTATAGGTACACGTTCTACTTTACAGAAACCTTAGTGTCATCTGCATGTAAAAATGTAAAAAAGAATTTATTTTTCTAGCTAAATAAAGATTTATTTATTATTATTACACATAATTGTTTTTTTAGACTACCGCAAGACATTTATCAAACAGCTAAAGGTAGGATTTCTTAGCAGCGTCGAAACGCATGCGGCTGACGCATGCGTCAGTCGTGAGGCACTGCTTAAAGCCAATTACGTATTGCTGATTTCCTATGCAAGCGTCTAACGCATGCGTTTGCGTCAATCGCATGCGACTGGCGCATGACTGCTCCAAGGAGGAGCCAAACGCAGACGCTTGAGTTCTGTGAAGTGAAAAGTGTGTGTTGACATGTGCTCAAAACAGAAAAAGATGGCTCCATTTTCCGTGGAAGAGAATGATCAACTTGTAGAATACGTGGCTGAACACCCTGCCATTTACGACAGCGGCCTGAAAGATTATAAGGATCAACAGATAAAAGAAAATATATGGAAAGAAATTTCAGAAAAAATAAAGAGAACAGGTATTGCATGAAAATACTATAATTATTAGGGAAATATGTACAGGTACAAAACCTACAATACTATTTAAGAGTGCATTCTCGAAACCAATGTTTCTTGCCATGTGACACTACCCTGAGGACTGTTAAAATAGGTTCTAAACTGGTTCCGTATCTCAAAACCTTCAGCGCTTGCAAATCCTCCTGTTCCTGCTAACGGTACCATATTGTTTTTCGGCAACTGGAAATCAGAATCGTAGTCATAGAAAGGCGTATTGTTTTCCTCCAGGTATCCATCTCGTAGCATGTTATGTAAACAACATGCTGCTGTAACGATTAAATCAGTCGTTTCGGGCAATACTGCAATTGGAGTATAGAATATCCTAAATACTTGTGTTAACAATGCAAAACCATTTTCCGAGACTCTTCGTGCACGGGATAATCGATAATTAAAAATGGCTTTTGAGTTGTCCACACTTGCTTGGGGTTTTGTGTACGGTTTCATCATATGCTTTGCAAGTCTGAATGCTTCATCTCCTACAATAACATGAGGCATTTCGATGTTTGACCCAGGAAGAGTCTTCGCTTGTGGAAAGTTAGTTTCAGAACGTATACGTGCTCCCATATTTGATTTTCCAAAAATGCCACTGTCGCCTTCTTTGCCATAAGAACCAACATCTATACTGATAAACTTGTAATTGGCGTCCACAATAGCAAGTAAAGCAGTCGAAAAATAACCTTTGTAATTAAAGAATAGAGATCCGCTTCTCCATGGCGAAAAAATGCGTATACGCTTCCCATCGATGGCACCGATACAATTAGGAAAATTCCACTTGTTGTAAAATTCGTTCGCTATTTTTTGAAAGTCAGTAACAGTTGGCTGAGGCAGGAATATGGGTACCAATTTTTCACATATTGCTGTAAGAACTTCTCTGACACTTACACTAATATATCCAGGCGAAATACGGAAAGCAAATGCCAAAGATCTGAACGTCTCTCCCGTAGCAATAAACCTGGAAAAATAAAATATGTTAATATAACTCACTTAATTTCTTAAGTAGCTGTGTCTTTTTTATAGTTGCGGACTGTAAAAAACGATGGCGGAACATCCGTGATACCTACATGAGGCAACGAAAGGAACGAACAGGAACTACTGGGAAAGCAGCTAAAGCAAAATCAAAGTGGCCCTTACTGGAGCAATTAGAATTTTTAAACGCCGTTTCATATGAAAGAACGTAGGTACATTTTACTGTTATTATTGTGTTTTGACTTATATTAAACTTTTATTATTGTTTTAGCAATAAAATCTCCGTGGAATTGAATGAGTCGCAACTTGGAGATGAAGACGAATCAGAAAACCCACCAACAGTCAGGGATAATCAGGAAAATAAAGATTTACCTTCCGATGAAGACAACAATTCCTCAACTCAGATTTCTCGTCAAAATGCGGAAGAAGTTCAGTCAGTAATTACAGAAAAGCGGAAGTCTGCCGAACCTTATTCGTCAAGTGGTGCTGGAAAAAGGCGAAAAGATAATAATACTAAGTTACTACAATTGTTCCAAAAGAGGTCTGAAGATCGAGATAAACTAATACAGAACTTATATGCCAAAAAATCTGACAACTCTCGATCAGATGATGCTCTGTCAGTTTTCTTTAAAAGCATGGCTATGACGGTAAATACATTTTCACCTGAATTGATTGTTGAAGCAAAGTCTAGAATATGGCAAGTGGTCAGTGAACTGGATCTGAGATCTTTGAGAGATAAAGAGCAGCTCGTTCAACCCCAACGTACTTGGGAACAACAACCCGATTCTCGTCCACAAACCTCGCATAGTGACCCACCAACCGAAGCGGGAAGTTATTATTCTAATTTTTCGTCTCCATGTGAAGTGGATGATGAATACTTTGTACTTTAAGTATGTAGTGTGTACAATTCTACATATGGTAAATAAACTTGCCTTAATGTCAAATATAGTTTTTCTTCTGATGGTATAGGGTTCGGAACTCTGGCTGATGGTGTTTTTGCAATACAATTGCCAACACAATTTAGCAGAAAATGAAATTGCTGCCTGTTTAATCGAAAAAATTGTCTAAATGTCTGCTCGTCGTAACTTAAGTGACCTCTTATTAGCAAAGTTGCATATCCCTCCGTGTTTCTCTTTTTAAACAGTTCTTTTTCAGGTTTTCTTTTTTCTTTTATTTGGAAATGTAATAGTAACGTTTCTTCATCCTCTTCTTCTTCCAGCAGCAACAATTTCACTAAAGCGTCTTCCATATTGGGTTTTTTAAACACTACCACTACCACTCTAGGCCTCTAGCAGCTGTGAACTGTGAGATGCAGCCAAACGCACGCTTTCGCCGCCGTATTGGAAAACACCTCCCCGTGCGTCTGTCGCTCGCGTCAAAACGTACGCGTCAGACGCATGCGTTTCGACGCTGCTAGGAAATCCTACCTTAAGGTCGCAAAGGTATTAATGTTACTTGAAAAAGGAAAGGGACACCAATTTCGAGGAAAAAACTTAAATGAGATTGAATTAAACAACGATGTTTACTATAGTTCAGAATCTGAATTGATGAAAAACAAAAAGATGACCCACCTCCTCTGTCGCAACAGGTTTTAGATCGTATTTCAAAAACAGCTCTATTACCAGCAAATATCGCTGTAAATGAATATTCTATGGAGAATAAATGTGCTACCGGAAATAATCACTTTATTTCTGCGAATATTCTCGTCGATAGGATAGAGGAAAATATACAAAAACAACAGTTAATAAGCGAATCACATTCAAAGACATCCAATGTGATCAGGAAGAACTTGAAACTGATCAGGAACGACCAGTTCAGAAAAAGAAAGGTAACTAGGTTTTCACTAATCATTTTTAAGATTAAAAAAATTGATTTCTTACGGCTGGCGGATGTAAAAATTTTCAATTAAGTTTTGTTTTAATGTTGTTGTTTTAGTATCTGAAGAACAACATCCGAAAAAAGTAAGTGGTCGCATTCGATGGTCCAATACGGAAAAGAAATTAGGAATCGATTATTTTCGCAACCATATCAAAAAGAAAACTACCCCTAAAAAACACGAATGTGAGTATTTACATGGCACGCCACAGAGATGTTTTCCAAAATAAAGACGGTGCGAATTAAAACATTAGTTTATAACACTTTTAGAGGCAAATAGGTTTTTCAGCACTTTTTTCATGAATTTCTGTCAGATTGTCTTTATTCGTAAAAATTGCGTTATCGTGTGCTTGCGATGAAATTAGCTTGTATATCACTTTACTGCTAGTTTTAAAATTGTTTTACTTGCATAACTCTTATTTTAAAATAAATAAGTAAAAGTGTTCAATTACTGGGGTATGTTCATTGATTGGTGTTTTTATCCTAAATTCATATTGCTAATCTTGAAATAAAATAATCTGAGTTAAAACCTGTTGTTTTTTTAATAAATTATGAATTTATCCGTTTGGTGGTAAACTTGAAGGTGATTTACTACTTTGTTAACAGATCATTTGCCTATCAAAAAGGGGAAGTGTTTAGATCTATAAAAAGTACCACATTTTTTAACCCCTTTCAAATGTAGAGGTACTTCAAAAATTTATCGGGAAAATAAGCCCTTATAAAGAAAAATTGGGAACGAGAAATTTGACATAGCTAAAGATCCTAGTACGACCCAAATGGTTTTTTTAAACAATCTGGATTTGCAACAGCGGCGACGACGATTTTCTTAAGATTTCAACGTTAAAGTTCGTTTATACAAAGATCAATATAAATATCAAGCTATAAGATAATCCGAAGAGTGTCATAGTGTAATCATATTCTTAATTTCTTCAAAATCTCAAAACTCTCAGAATAATAATAAAAAGATATAGAAAAACTGGTCTTAGTCAAAAAAACATTTTAAACACGTTGTTTAATGCTAAAGAAAAAACAGACAATTTACTAAAATCTGTCATTCACTAATTAAATTGCTTGCACTGTAATTCGGTTTATATAGGACAAACAATTAGAAATTTAATATTAGATACAAAGAACACGTACGTTGTTACTAATATAAACATTCACATAAATCCAATTACGCTAAACAATGATGTAATAAAGACTGGTGTTTGCAATCTATTCAATTGTTTTCATCCTCAAACTTTGACAATCTCAGGGCTCTTTGTAAGTTTTATAAACAATTGGCGCAGCTGTAAACGTCATTTTTATTTTAAAATAAATTTGAAAAGTAAGAAGTGGTTTTATTTATTTATTATTCCGGTAATATTCTAGTCAAAAAATTGGAAAATACTGTTGTTTGTGCGGCCTATAAAAGGGCGATAACAAAATCTTATCATTATTTGCTGTTTCCAAGGTGAATTTAGCTATTTTGTTTACCTATGATTGCTAATTTTGATGGAATTACAGACTAAAACAGAACGCGAGAATTGGAGTCGCAATTTTAAAAAGAAAATTCCCGAAAATGGTTTTATTTGTAGTAGGCATTTTAATGACACCATTCAAATTAAACATAAAAGGCGAATACTCCTTAATAAAGAAAATTTGTAAGACTTCCATCACCATCAGCATTCTTCTATGATAAAACTAATTTACAAATAAATTTCAGCATGTTTACTGCAGATAAAACTAAGGCGTATGTACCCGACGATAAAGAGAACATATCAGTAAATCAATGGTTTGTATTAAAATTATGCTTTGTACCAAGTTAAGTTTATGCAGTCATTGGAAGTAAAGCGTTACATTTTTAAGTAACGATTCCAGTAACACGTTACCATGGAATACGCTTGTAAATGAGACCACTTTTTTCTAATCCCTGATAAAGAGCAACCATGTTAAGGTATTTTTTTGATAAAATCACCACCCAACTGTTGCAACCAGTGACCAATTTTAAGAAAACATGCTAGACTAGCAAACCTAACTACCTACAGTTGCACGACAATATGTTTGAACCGCCATTATTGTTAAAAATTAATAAAGATTTTTTTTAAATAAATTGCTTTAAATACCTGATTTATTTTAATAAACTAGGAAAAAATTACCATAAAAATGAAACGAAAAAGTATTGTAGTTACATTTTAAAAGTAACTAAGTAGTTTATTGTAAATAAAACAATTCTTAACTTCAACAGGTTTTTTATTTTAGCCTTATAAGTATTTAAACCTGTTTACAGGTCATGAATTTCAACCAAGTAAAGCTCGAACTTATAAATAAACTAAGTAGTTACTTTTATTGCTTATGTAACTCTGTAACTGTAGTATTATTTAAAAGTAACTTTCCATTGACTGTTGATGAATCTTTTGCAGTTCCAACAATGTTTTTCTTTTATAACAGTTGCTTTCTTCTGATGATTTAATTTTGTGATTTTTAAGAGAATACACAATAATAATTCAGGAGAATATTTTCTTAATCTAAATTTATTTTCTATTGCAGTTTCTTTCCTGATGCCAAGATCCAAGTACCCAATGCTACAAAAATTCTTAATCTTTTACAACCCACTACATCAATAAACAATTCAGGATCTTGTTTCAATCCTTTATAAACAATCAAAACATTGTATTATTACCTCCTAAGTGGGCATTTCATAAAATGGAAAAATATGTAGTCTATTCAAAATTAAAAGAAACTTCCATGCCCTCAATACAAGTTGAAAAGTCGGTAACAATTGACGAGGCTTTAAGTAGTTTCATTAACATAAATGGCGCTAAAATAACCTATCCCGAATTTAAAACTATAGAATCGCTTACATCTCTACAGGAATTAATAATCAAAATTGAGAACGAGACATTTATTACAAACCAAAACAAATACATCAAAAAGAAATTTTTTTTTATTGGTAATTTACATCAACAATCAGAACTATGAGCTGATTTGATGGTAAGATGGCGTGAGGGAAATCAGCCTATTGGCGGTACCCTAGAATCTTCATATGGTTAGCAGTTCTCTAGGCCATTTCTTCTTTAATCGCTTGAATGCTGGTGCTTCCAATAGAGCTTCAACGGATGGATTTGGATGTGGTATCGGACGATCATGGTGCTTCACTGCTCTTTGTTGAATTTCTTATTTTACGAAAGTCATCTTTAAGTCCGTATGCAGAGTTTGGTTGCTGACATACCACGGTGCATCTGCTATCTGTCTAAGAACTTTAGATTGGAATGTTTGTATAATCTTTAAGTTGGACATGCTAGAGCATCCCCATAATTCCTGTCCGTATGTCCATATTGGCTTAATTATTACTTTATAAATAAGAAATTTATTTTCCAGTGACAGAGGAGATTTCCTACCAATTAGCCAATACATCTTTTTTATTTTGAGATCAATTTCTTTTCGCTTCTTTTTATGTGTGATTTCCAGGTCAACTTGTTATCTAGGTGTAGTCCTAAGTAACGAGTTTCGTTGGCTTGTGGTATTTCCACATTATTGATGTAGACTGGGGGACATCGTTACTGATTTTGCAGAGTTCCCATCAAAAAATCATTGTGACCTGCGGTTAGGAAATGGAGCAAAACAAATTCATGTGAGTAGTTGTCAAAGTATGCCCTACCTCTTGTTACAAAACTAGCTCAAAATATCGAATACGCTGTTTGTGACAGACGGGTGAACTTGACGAAAGTGAGGGCGTTAAAATTTGTTTTTTTCAAATAGAACACCCTGTATTTTTTTACATTATCAGTTGCAGATCTTAATTACCTTTCATTTTTGTAAAGTATGTCCTATACCTAAATGTTACTCTTTTCGATATAATTTGACTTTTTTCCAAATATTCATAAATTTAGCCAAAAATTAGGCATTTCTTCTTTCGGATTCATCAAAGTAGTATTGAATCTTGGAACGTAACAACAGCTTTTTATTTAAAAGTCAATTTAAAGTTAAATTTGTAAAATTCAAGAAATTTCTTTTTATTTTACTCTTCTTAAAATAAACACTTATCTTTGTTTCTTCTTTCTAATGATATCCTTAACTCGACAATCGTTGAATGATGAACTCCCTCTTCTCTGGTTTGGCGTTTCCACAAAAACCACACCACTCGCCTTTAGTAACAATCTTCCTCCGCTGTAGTACCAATATGTACTGGACTGCTTTTATATTGACTAATAATTGGCATTTTCTACCATGATAACTGTAAAACTCGTACTGGACCGCTTTTATATTATTCTTCTTTTGAATATTTGCAAAAATAGTTGAGAAACACTTGTATCCGTTTTGTTATAGCTTCTATTCGATTCAAAACCACTATTTATTTCATATAACTCCTTTTCTTTCACTTTTTCTTTCAGAGAATGAAAAAATCCTGTATCTTTGTTTTCAGGACGAGCCGTAACTAACCAATACATTTTTTCTTGATCTTCCATTTTTTGAAAACAAATAAATCTCATGAAACAACGAGTGTTCCTTTTTACATTTGTCAAATTGACATTCACATCCATAACCCGACAAATGACATTTAACGATGCACAAAACAAGTAAGTTTAAAACTTCTTATATATTAAACCTTTTAAACATTTCTGAACTAATTTATAATTAAAATTAACATAAATAATAATCGTATCAATCTGATTGTGTTTTTCTTTCTTTCAGAGTAAATAAAACTTCACAAATATGAAAAATATAAATGATATAAAAATAACCACATTATTTGAATTTTAAAACCAGAAATTACAGCAATAATACGCAACCCTGAGTTTATAACTTTGAATACCAAAACCTTACAGTCTTCACAAACCTCCAATCGTAAATTAAATTGTAACAAGCATCCCAAAAACTGCCTTCCAGGAATTACTATACTTCAGTCAAATCAAACAACTCCAAATATCATAGCAATATATATATAAACAAACAAAACTTGTTCCATGTTCTAAGTAGTTTTATGTAGCATTACAGCAAACAACTACAGGTTGTTAAGTGTATAAATATTCTCTAAACTTTAGAAAACAAGAAATTATTGATAATTTCATAAAAGGCAAAAACAGAATTTATGGATAATGAAGGAGTAAATGAAATGTGTAAAATGTTTTCTACTTTAGTTGTAGAAACAAAAGATAACAGACCATTATCAAAATACATGAATAAATCAATTAAAGATATTAAATTCCATGATGATTTTAAACCAATTTTTTCTAAAGAAGGAATTCATACATGTACTAAAGAATAACTAAAAAATATGAAAACTACTAGAAAGGGGACTAATTTTGGAGATATAAACAGTAATTACTATCATTAATGCACCTGGACCAATTGATGGTACACATGTGATTACAAAGAAAGAAAGTTCTTAAAGGCGCTTCTCCACTAGGCACGTAAAGGTAATTTAGCCGTTAATTTGCATTAGTGTATGAAGATCAATAACAAGGGTTCCCGCACAAGGAAATCCGTTGTAATGAATAGTTATGTGCTTTCTTCCACGCTTCGGAATAAGCAGAAAGTACATATCTCCTCGTTACGTAATTCTAGTGCTTTCGTTAAACAAAACATCGTCAGTTTGTAGAGAACATGGAAGTACTGTAAAGAATGTGATACCATGATATGTATAGAATATTCAGACATCAATCTGAGTTATAAAATAGATTAATATTTAATATGAATTAAGAACAAACTTAATCTTTTAATTTGTTACTTATTTCTAAGAAAAGCAGTATGGAGCCAGAAAAGTCAATAGTAGAAAAACTTTTTGAATATGACAATCAACATATAAGAAATGCACAGGAAGATTTACAACACAAATACGAGCAGCTGGAAGAAAAGAATAACTGCAAGAGGAAGTGGAGGAGCTGAATAAGCTGTGCAAAGAAAAAGAACAGGAGTGTAAGAAGTTGGGGGATAAGACACGTGAACTACAGAGCAGCAGTGACAAGGAGAAGAATCGACTCTTAAAGGAGTACAATACCAAAGTTCAAAACATTCAGCAGACGATGAACGAGTTGAAAAAAAAAACAAAAACTTGAAAAGAGTCAATTACAGTCCCAACTGCTGGAAAAGGAAATTAAGATGCTTCGTGAACTACATGAAAGTGATCAAAAACTGCATGAGCTGAATGACGAGCTTCGGCAGTTACAACAAGATCTTCATAAAAAAAACTCTGGAACTGGAGCGGCTGAGAACTGAATTTGTAAGTTATTTCAATGTTCATTTTATAATGAAAATCAGTTTATTTATTTTCCTTCAATTTCGTTTTCCAGGCTAGCCTCAATGAAAAATACTTGCTCGACATACAACTGTTGAACCTGAGAGGTGTATTGAATATACATTTGAGGAGCGAAAGATGCAAATTGCTGATACATGTAGAAGAGGTGAATACTGGAAAGATTATTTTGAGGAAGAGGCATCAGCAAAGAAAGCCCTTAGAGAAGTGAGGTTTGAGTTTGACGTTCAAAATACTGTGATTTCTTTATTTAAACCTCTCAATGATGGTATACATAGTTACACAGTTGAAAAGAGGATGGTTGTCTATGAGGATGAGTTGTTCACTGTTGATGAAATGAAGTTGGTTGAAGCTGTCTCGAAACTCCCTCCATGGCGTAAAAGAACTCTCTGTGTGGTAAAGTTAACAGGATAACGAATGAGCTAACAAGCTAACCAATTAGTTAATCTAATGCTTATAAACTACTGTGTATCTTATAACCACTTTCAAGCAGTGTCTAACGTATTTTTTGAGATTTTTGTAATTTTTTGTCGTTCACGGGCCCTCCTTCATAGGATGGCGCCTCTAGAAGGCATACTGGCCTTTGTAGATTTGTAGATTTTTGTAATTTTTTGAATTACTTTTAGATTCCCAGAACATCGGTTCCGAAGGTTCCATCCCATACTCGGTTAAAATTTGGAACGGCTTCACGAGCTCAGAAAAGCAACTCAAAGAAGACATGATTTCCTGGATAATGCTGACAAATTGTTATGGATGGTGGTTCCCTCTACATCGATTAGTGAGTAGTTAGTTAGTCATGGAAGAAGGAGTGTTCATTGTAAATGATATTAAGTCTAGTACGTAATAAAGATTATTAAGTGCAGTTAGTTCTTTCATTACTTAGTGTAAACATAACATGGCGTCAGGTGAAAAGCTGCAGAGCCAATTAACAACAAAATTAATGCACCTCATGTACAAGTTATAATAAACCACTTCGTGTGAGGTTAAAACCAAGTGACGCTTTCCTGGATAATGCTGACAAATCACATTTGTGACGCAATTTAGTAGTTTGGATGAAGTCAGTCTAATTTATTGTCTCTTTTTCATAAAAGTTAACTTTGTAAATAAAATTGCAGTATCTGAAAACTGAATTGTGTGCTTTTTTTTCGAAGTGTTCAAACTATCCAGAAATGCAGCAGCATCTCTCAATTGCATTTTTTGATGACCTTGCTGGATTTGACACATGACTGCATAAAATAAATATATAGTTGGATTCCAGCATTTTGAAGGGTCTTTTCTAAGAAAATTGGGCGATGTTGCTATGAAATTGTGCCTCTTTATAATCTGCAGATGGTCCCAAATGCTGTTCTGTTTTCTTGTTTCATATGAAATGATTCAAACCTTTAGGTTTTTTATAACCTTCAGTGCTAGAAAAGCCTAGAACAATTTTTGTAAACTTTTGCTTCGGGAACATACATGATGTGTTCCTTACAGAACATGCAACTGTTTATAATTAGTTGATCGCCTAATCGAGGAATCGGTCTAGAAATTTTTTGTACTTAATTTTTATTATTTTAGGGGGCTTGACTGGTTTTTATTTCTTTTCTCTTATATTCTCCTGCACTAGGAATTTCAATAACAATCAGTTTCTAGAACACACCGTCCAATACACGGAAGGTTTTAGACCAAAAGGGTCGTTTATCAGCTTTTTCTTCTGAACTACATATGTCTCGAGTTTTGACATGTTTTTGGCCAATTCTATTACGACCTACACGATGTGGTCCAGTATTGTACTACAAAGTCTTTCTTGTTATAGAGATTTTAGTTCTTAATGGATTCACCGCTTGGATGCTTTTACCTTTCAAAGATTCCAAATATGCCTCAGTTTTTTTCTTGTTAAATCTTCGACATGTATTACCATCTTTTGTTTTCTTAGATAGTTTTGCTTTATTATACCGAAGGTAACTCCGCCTTAGATGATAGCTGGGTGGATTTAGTAACTCAGCGAACATTGATGCCGGTCCCAAGCTCGGATAAAGGAGGAGGGTTGGGAGGCAAGGTTAGCAGCCTACCTCCCGTAAAAATCATTTAACGCTCACAGAAATGGTATCATAGCCTCGGATAATAGGACGGATCAAACGGCAACGACCCCTGCGACAAACAAGGATAAACGAAAATGGAAATCAAAAAACATATTACGAATAGCATGCTGGAACATAAACTCATGGAATACAAAAAATCAGGAATTACTAACGGAAATGGAACATCACAACATCGACATATGTACATTGGCCGAAATAAAAAAGAATAGGAATATTATTACATAATAAATTTGAAAATCATATTAAAGCTGTCGATTACATTAACAATAGGATAATTAAATTGACAATGGATTTCCAACAACATATCCTCCATATAATATCCATATACGCACCCGAAACTAATTGGCCCGATAACGAAGCAGAAGATTTCTATGAACTATTACAAAACTTTGACAGATTGAAAATATTTTATTTGTCATTATAAATTTGATAATTTATAAATACATGCTAGGTACACAGTAAAAATGGCTACAAAACACCACCTGCTCTGAATTATATAAATTTTATAATAAAAAAAATAGAGTATAGTCAAAGAGCAGAACAATTTGCGTCAGTTATTGGTCCATCTTTGGTATTCACACGCCCCCGCATTCTACGAAATTTGAAATACTTTACCAAGTAATAATTTTGGCCACTGACTTAATACCGAATACTCGGCTAACTATTCAGCTAAGTATTTGGCCAAAGCTCCGAATATTCAACCAAATATTCGGCCGAGTATCTAGTATTAGATTAATTACTTTTTAAGTACCGAATATTACTTAACTCAAGCTAATTATTTGACCATGTGCCAAATACTTATACGCCGAATACTGCCAAAATGTGTTAGATAATTAATTGTTTTACATGAGCGGATAGCGCCCAGTTTGGCTACCGAAATTATAATTAAGATTTAATGTATAGCGTTATTCAAAGGTAGGTAACATTTTAAAACTGCCATAATTTTTCTTAAACGTAAAATATGCACATAATAGAAACATACATTCAAAACAAAGTACTCAGGACGGCAGTGAACGCACCTTGGTACATAACAAATAAACAACTACACCATGAACTTGGTATGGATACCATTCAAGAACACATCAAAAAGCTGACCAAAACGTTCCATCTAAATCTTAACACTTGTGCGGGCGCAACTTTTTATGAACTTGGACAAAAAGAAATTCATACGCGACTAAAACGTAAACTTCCACAAGACATTTATATAAACAGTAGTGATGAGGACTGACCATCTTTAGTTAAACAGTGATGATACCAATGTAAACATTTGACAAAATAATTAAGGTGATACTTACCTATCTGTTACTCTGTGATGTTATTCTTACTCTGAACTCTACCATGTATAACAAAATATTTTGTTGAGCTGGTACAACTTCTAATAAAAAAAAAAAAAAAGAAACATACATATGTAATACCCTGTTTATAGAAAACCTACACAAACAGACATTACATAACTATGAATCATATAAACAATTTATCTTAAACAAGAATGTTTCATTGACCCCCGTTTGTTAAATAAAAGGACGGACATAAAGTTTCGACCAACAACACGAATCAAATTGTAATTCACCCC
Organism: Ctenicera cuprea; assembly: GCA_958336395.1. Taxonomy (NCBI): domain Eukaryota; kingdom Metazoa; phylum Arthropoda; class Insecta; order Coleoptera; family Elateridae; genus Ctenicera; species Ctenicera cuprea. The sequence continues at coordinate 18,876,126 of OY284488.1, read as the reverse complement.
TAACTATATGACCTCATAAGATAAAAAAAAATCTTGTGGGCAGTTTTTGTGCATTATCTTACTTGAAAATGTCAATGAATTTGAATAATTTAACATCCTACTTGTTATAGTCTCAAAAATGCTCGTAGATAACACCGAATATTGTGTCTACTAGTGGAAATACACCAACTCACAATTCCTTCTCTATCTATAGTGAACTGGATGAGAAAGAAAATTAATAGAAAAATAATACTAGAAAATTGAATGTCTTAACTAGATAATCAAATTTTAATTATTTACATTTTATATTCATTGCCATGACTACATAACTACATCAGAAAACTGTATGAAATAATAACACATGCAAAAGGTAATTAAAAAACTTTCATTATTTTGTCTTGTGCCTTGGTGTATTTCCACGACTTTACCTCTGGAGTTACTACAAAAATCAATTTTATGCCGATCTGGCAACTCATTTTGAACTTAATAGGAATAAAGTAAAATTTTTCAAAAATGTATAGGAGCCGTCACAGAAAAATTAGCGGTAGGGAATACCAACTAAATTGTTGGCTACGCCTAACTCTATTAGCCAATAAAATTTAAAAAAAAAACAAAGTTGTAGCCAGTTTTTAAGCATTATGTTTTCGAAAATACTCAAAAACTTTTTTACTTCGCGGTTTCAAAAATGCATTTACATAGAAACATTGTGACTATTATGACAATCATAGGTTATGTCGATCTACAAACTTATTTTTGAGTAAATAAACGTTAAAATCAAAATTTTCAAAAATTCACAGTGGTCGCCAGTATAAAGCTAGGGTGTTTGAAAGAAAGCTTAAGATTTGTCGCGGGGCTCTGTATCACTATGTGCTCTTAAATTCTAACAAATAAAACTAAGAGAAAATAGCCAACTACCAACTTTCATTTCATTTTCGCGATTACAATTTTCACAATACTGACTTAATATGGAAGCATAGGAAAGTAAAAACGCGACAAAGATGAATGCCGCATTGAAATTACTGAACATGCCCACCACTTCTCTCCCACTCGTTCTACATGAAACACGAATGTTGAAAATGGCGCTTGGAGTAAATTTTATGTGATTATTCGTGAAAGTGACGTTCTTTAAATATACTATTTTATCTATTTTGATTATATTTTGAATATATATTTCAGCATGGAAACACCAAACCAAGAAATCGTACAGGGTGCGTCCTCGGATACCCCTGTAACAAGCCAGCAGCGGCAGCAGCAACAACAGCAGCAGCAGCAGCAACAACAAAAACAAAAGAAGGAGGAACAGACTCTTCCAAAGAGGAAGAGGATTTCTGGCTCCGAACAGAAACGAAGGAGGAAGGCTCGCTTGGCAGCAGAGAACTCCGACGCCACTGCTTCTACCTCCACCCAAGGGCTGGCTCCTGCAGCTAACCCTAGGGCGGTAGGCTTAGGCAAAATAAAAAGCAGAAGTGGGAGGGGAAGTGGGGTCTCCTCAACCGCCACCAAGGGACTGGCTCACAGAGCAAGCCCCAAGGCGGCCGGTTCTGGTGGTCCTACACCTTCCACTAGCAAAAGGATTAGATCGGATGGAAGCACGCCCTCCACCTCCAATCCAAGGAAGAAGGTCAAACCTGACCATAAAGTCACCGAGAGGACAGGTGGCTACAAAGAGGCCCTTACCAGGCACCTCCGCGTGGCCATCGTGGATCTTAGGACCCCCCTCGGCAAAATCACCCAGGTCCAAGCGGACCTAATAAAAGCCCAATTGCTAGTGGCTCTGGACAACTACATGTTCGCCCTAGTTGAAGGCCAAATCCCACCCACTTTTAGGGGCTGGCAGTACTCCGGGGAGATTCTTCGAATCACCTGTGAGAACGACCAGACCCTGAAGTGGCTGACAGACGCGGTAGCGAACCTGCCTGCCCTGTGGGAGGGCGCTCGCCTCAGCGTCGTTCAGGTGGATCGGCTGCCCAGGCTGGCGAAGGCAGCTCTGTGGGTCCCGGGAAACCCGAGCCTACGGAGACTGTCTCTCGTCGACTGGCAGTGCAGAACCCCGGGATGGGCGTTGGGGACTGGCCCCTCTTCCACACGGCCGAAAAGAAGGAGCCACTTGGTAGGCTCCTAATTTTTGGCCTAAGCAGAGAGGCCGAGACGGCCGTCAAAAGCAAAGGAGGTAAACTGCACTATCAGTTTACCACCCTAAGCATAAAAATTCAGAAGCCTGGAGATGCACCTCCAGCCTCTGAAAACCAGCCTATAGGGCAGGGTGCGTCTACGGACACCCCTCAACCCTATTTAGTTACAGATCAGGGTGCGTCTGCGGACACCCCTCCACCACCACCCGGAGAGCCGCTACCAGAGCAGCCATCCGAAGAGGAATCCCCACAACTCCCCACCCCCATGGACACAACCTGTGAGGAGGAGAGGATGCTGATGGAGATACTGTACGTGTAAATTCATTAATACAACGAGAAAGAAAAGTTTGGACTATAAGGGACGGAAAACCAGCGTTAAATAAAAAACTTCAAAATTGCAGTACACAACAACAACTCTTTCTAAATTCTCATCCGAAAAATTAGTTTTCTTGTCCAATGTGTTTCACGTATAACTTAATGGATTTGAGTCCGGGTCAGACACCGGGGCCGACTAACTCTTTTTGTTGACCCCATGTCCACTCAGCCTGGACTAAATATTATACAAATTAACCTGCAACACTGTCGAGTGGCTGCTGTCACTTTACGCAGACATCTCGACAGTCAGCAGGACACTGTTGCATTAATATAAGAGCCTTGGATTGTGAAATCTAAGATCTGTGGATTAAATAATAATAATGGCGCTGTCTTTACAGATAACGCCCAAAAGAAACCAAGGACGTGCATCTACTGTCCCAAGCACCTACAAGCCTTCGCTTTGCCACACCTCTGTACGCGTGATATTACGGCGGTACAGGTGAGTTGCAGCATTAACGAAGGAAAAGAAGATGTTATATTAGCATCGGTATACCTTCCCGGTGACTCAATCGACCCTCCGCCCAGCGCGGAGTTGATCGAACTGGTGGATTACTGTGAGAGGGAAAATAAACACCTAATTATTGGTTGTGATGCGAACGCTCACCACGTTTCGTGGGGTAGCAGTACCATCAACACCAGAGGTAAATCTTTACTTGAGTACCTAGTAAGTACAAACCTAGAAATACTGAACCGCGGATGTGAACCTACCTTTGTCACAACGCGCAGCCAGACGGTGATTGATGTCACCCTGGCATCGTTAGGTATTTCCAATAATATTGTGGGCTGGCATGTATCACCTATTGTATCCATGTCAGACCACAGATGGCTCTGTTTCAGATTATCTGGAACTACGGCCATACCAAAACAATATCGGAACCCTAGGCAGACCGACAGACTATCTTATAAAGTAGATCTGGAAGCCCACCTAGCGGAGTCGATTTTCCCAGACACGATTGCTCGGGTAGAGGACCTGCAGACCAGCGTGGACATTCTGCAAAACTCGCTCTTACAATCATATGAATCATCATGCCCCCTGAAGACACCCAAGGCGAGTCGCACAACCTCTTGGTGGTGCAAGAAACTCGACAGGATGAGATCAGTGCTGGGTAAACTCTTCAATAAAGCAAAGAGAACTAGAACTACTAGTGACTGGGAGGCATACAAAGACCAAAAACGAATATATAAAAAAGAAATCCGCCGGAGGCAGAGGAACTCTTGGAAAACTTTCTGTGGTTCTATAGAGACTACTACCTCAGCGGCAAGACTAAAAAGGATCCTTTCCAAAGACCCCAATCAACAACCTGGCTGTCTCAGGCAAGGGGATGGTTCTCTGACAACCAAACCCGAAGAGACAGCACAAGTGCTAATTCAAACACATTTCCCAGGCTGCATTGTTACCCCTGACCGTGTATGGCCAAGGCCCGACACCCCACCTCCCATTGAGGAGGATTGGGAAGTGGCGGACCGGGTCGTAAGGGGCGACAAAGTAACCTGGGCTATAAACTCCTTTCTCCCCTTCAAGTCGCCAGGGGTGGACGGTATCTTCCCAGCCCTATTACAATGGGGTCTGGACCTGATAATTGCCCACCTGGTGCGCATCTACCGGGCATGTATCGCCTTTCGATATATACCGGAGAGCTGGAGAGAAGTGAAGGTAGTTTTTATACCCAAACCAGGACGTGTTGACTACACCCTGGCCAAATCTTACCGTCCCATTAGTCTTATATCTTTCTTATTAAAGACCCTTGAGAGACTTTGTGACAGGGAAATAAGGGAGAAGGTGCTTGTGTCACACCCACTGCACCTGAACCAACACGCTTACATCCCAGGGAGATCTACCGAATCGGCGCTACATGCCGTAGCGAATCGGATCGAGAGATCATTAGACAACAAAATGTCTACCCTGGGAGTTTTCATTGATATTGAAGGAGCCTTTGACAAGGCCACCTTTGAAAGTATAAACTCTGCCTTACGCAGACTTGGTGTTGCACCTACTCTTTGTGAGTGGATAAAACACATGCTTGCAATGAGAGCAGTGCAATTTAACGTAGGAGACAGCTCAATTAGAGGTGTCGTGATGAAAGGCTGCCCACAGGGCGGAGTTCTGTCTCCACTGTTATGGAATACAGTGGTGGACAGCCTTCTAAGCGCACTCAATGATGCTGGATTCTATACCATTGGATATGCGGATGATATCACCATCCTCATCACGGGGAAGTTTGAGGGCATGCTCTGCACCTTAATGCAGACGGCTCTTCGAATAACAGAAAAGTGGTGTAATGAACAGTCCCTATCTGTCAACCCCTTGAAGACAGAGATGGTACTCTTCACAAAGAAAAAGAAGGTTCGACCCTTACGTACACCTCTACTATTCAATACTTCTCTCAGATTTTCAGATAATGTCAAATACCTGGGAGTTATTTTTGACAAACAGCTGAACTGGGAGAAACACCTGAAAGCTAAAACAAACAAAGCATGCATGGCTTTCTGGCAGTGTCGCCGCGCTCTGGGTAAATCTTGGGGACTTTCCCCTAGAATTACCTTGTGGCTGTATACTGCCGTGATTAGGCCCATGCTATGCTACGGAGCACTTGTCTGGTGGCCCAGGGTCAGACAGGCTACGGCAGCAACCAAACTGGGACACGTGCAACGTCTCGCCTGTCTCAGTTCTACAGGTGCTATACGCTCAACCCCCACGGCCGCCTTAGAGGTGATCTTATGCCTTCCTCCACTTGATCTCTTTGTGGAGGAAGTAGCTGTGAGAACTGGTTTAAAGGCTGCGCCGCAAGGGGCTGTGGCAAAGAGCAGGCAAGGGAGGCAGACACACCCGCATCCTGGATGAGGCAATCGTCAAGATTCCTCTTCTGGATGCTATGGTGGACTACCTTCCTTTACAATATGCCTTTAATCGCGAATGCTGGACCAACCCAGCATATGGACATATCCATCTTCATCGATGGATCTAAAACAAAGCATGGAACGGGTGCCGGAATTTTCTCCGATGACCTAAACCTGCGCCAGAGTATACCACTAGGCAAAATTGCCACTGTCTTCCAAGCGGAGGTAGTGGGAATAATGCATGGTGCAAATGCAATTCTTGAACGACAAATCAAGAACCAACGTATTGGTATCTACAGCGATAGCAGAGCCGCTTTACTAGCCCTAGGCAGTTGTAAAATCACCTCAGGAGTGGTACTGCGGTGTCGTGAAGCTCTCGACGATATCTCAAAAGATAATGCCGTTTCCCTTGTATAGGTGAAAGGACATGACGGAACCTACGGCAACGAAAAGGCTGATGAGATTGCGAGACTGGCCTCCGGACAACCTCTCTGGGGGCCAGAACCCGTAATTCCCACATCCCTGAAGACATTAAGCTTTATGCTATACCAAGAAACCTTAAAAAGCTTCACACGAAGATGGGTTAACACTCAAAGCTGTCGTCAAGCAAGGGCTGCTATTACGGCACCCTCGCCAAAAACAGCCAAATACTGTGTGCAACTGTCCCGAAAGAACTTACGACTAGTTGTGGGTATCTTATCTGGACACTGCACCCTAAAGCAACACATGCACAGGATGGGACTGGCGGACAGCCCAAACTGTCGTGCATGCAACGAGGACGATGAGTCGGCAGAACATGTCTTATGTCACTGCCCAGCTCTCGCAACAACCAGAGGATCCATGCTGGGGGACTTCTGGCCTAACATGGCCGAAATCAGCAACACTCCAATTGCGATGTCCTCAAGTACATCCAAAAGGTTGGATGGCTTGGGTGACGTCCAATGTGGAGAGCTGCTGGGGAGGTAGTACAATGGGCCCACCTATTGTGGCCTAAGTGCGCGTGAGGTAACTCACACTCCCAATTCCAAATCCACAATCCAGAATCTATTTTGATTCTGAAATAAAGCAGGTCCTTCATGCAGTCACCCCCCCCCCCAGGAGTAACGGGCGGTGCGAACGCTACAAATGTTCGATCTTAGGTTCATTAGCTGCACTCAATGGGGGAAGTGAAGATGAACTGTGGGATACTAACGTAAAAACTGTGTTACGTGTTCATTTTTAGCTTAAAATTATATTGAATTTTAGGTGTATTTATTTCGTAAGATAGGCAACCCAATAGTCATTATTGTTTTATTTGGTTTGACTGAGGTATATTTTCAAATTTGTCGCCATTTCTGTGTTTCCTGTGGTGGGATATTTTCTCGTTTTTTTGAATTTCCCTTTGAAAAGAGGATGGTAGTTTGAGCCTTATTGGTTTGCTTGTTACGGGTATTTTTCTCGTTAGAATATTTTTGGAATTTAGTGGTTTTGTGCCCCTGTGGTTTAGATCACTTTTCATGCATCATTTTCTGATTTTCTGGAAACCTTGAATTTTGAGTATTGTAGTAAATAATTAACATTCCGCGAAGTAGGGGTTAAGTGGAAGAGCAGCGGGCGTTTCTCACAGCGCCCATAGCTGAACTTCGCCCCCATATTGTACTTTCTTTTTATATTGTAATTTTGAGTTTCTGTAAATAAAGGCATTTATTATTATTATTATTATTTATTTCATATAACTCCTTTTCTTTCACTTTTTCTTTCAGAGAATGAAAAAATCCTGTATCTTTGTTTTCAGGACGAGCCGTAACGAACCAATACATTTTTTCTTGATCTCCCATTTTTTGAAAACAAATAAAACTCATGAAACAACGAGTGTTCCTTTTTACATTTGTCAAATTGACATTCACATCCATAACCCCACAAATGACATTTAACGATGCACAAAACAAGTAAGTTTAAAACTTCTTATATATTAAACCTTTTAAACATTTCTGAACTAATTTATAATTAAAATTAACATAAATAATAATCGTATCAATCTGATTGTGTTTTTCTTTCTTTCAGAGTAAACAAAACTTCACAAATATGAAAAATATAAATGATATAAAAATAACCACATTATTTGAATTTTAAAACCAGAAATTACATCAATAATACGCAACCCTGAGTTTATAACATTGAATACCAAAACCTTACAGTCTTCACAAACCTCCAATCGTAAATTAAATTGTAACAAGCATCCCAAAAACTGCCTTCCAGGAATTACTATACTCCAGTCAAATCAAACAACTCCAAATATCATAGCAATATATATATAAACAAACAAAACTTGTTCCATGTTCTAAGTAGTTTTATGTAGCATTACAGCAAACAACTACAGGTTGTTAAGTGTATAAATATTCTCTAAACTTTAGAAAACAAGAAATTATTGATAATTTCATAAAAGGCAAAAACAGAATTATGGATAATGAAGGAGTAAATGAAATGTGTAAAATGTTTTCTACTTTAGTTGTAGAAACAAAAGATAACAGACCATTATCAAAATACATGAATAAATCAATTAAAGATATTAAATTCCATGATGATTTTAAACCAATTTTTTCTAAAGAAGGAATTCATACATGTACTAAAGAATAACTAAAAAATATGAAAACTACTAGAAAGGGGACTAATTTTGGAGATATAAACAGTAATTACTATCATTAATGCACCTGGACCAATTGATGGTACACATGTGATTACAAAGAAAGAAAGTTCTTAAAGGCGCTTCTCCACTAGGCACGTAAAGGTAATTTAGCCGTTAATTTGCATTAGTGTATGAAGATCAATAACAAGGGTTCCCGCACAAGGAAATCCGTTGTAATGAATAGTTATGTGCTTTCTTCCACGCTTCGGAATAAGCAGAAAGTACATATCTCCTCGTTACGTAATTCTAGTGCTTTCGTTAAACAAAACATCGTCAGTTTGTAGAGAACATGGAAGTACTGTAAAGAATGTGATACCATGATATGTATAGAATATTCAGACATCAATCTGAGTTATAAAATAGATTAATATTTAATATGAATTAAGAACAAACTTAATCTTTTAATTTGTTACTTATTTCTAAGAAAAGCAGTATGGAGCCAGAAAAGTCAATAGTAGAAAAACTTTTTGAATATGACAATCAACATATAAGAAATGCACAGGAAGATTTACAACACAAATACGAGCAGCTGGAAGAAAAGAATAACTGCAAGAGGAAGTGGAGGAGCTGAATAAGCTGTGTAAAGAAAAAGAACAGGAGTGTAAGAAGTTGGGGGATAAGACACGTGAACTACAGAGCAGCAGTGACAAGGAGAAGAATCGACTCTTAAAGGAGTACAATACCAAAGTTCAAAACATTCAGCAGACGATGAACGAGTTGAAAAAAAAAACAAAAACTTGAAAAGCGTCAATTACAGTCCCAACTGCTGGAAAAGGAAATTAAGATGCTTCGTGAACTACATGAAAGTGATCAAAAACTGCATGAGCTGAATGACGAGCTTCGGCAGTTACAACAAGATCTTCATAAAAAAAACTCTGGAACTGGAGCGGCTGAGAACTGAATTTGTAAGTTATTTCAATGTTCATTTTATAATGAAAATCAGTTTATTTATTTTCCTTCAATTTCGTTTTCCAGGCTAGCCTCAATGAAAAATACTTGCTCGACATACAACTGTTGAACCTGAGAGGTGCATTGAATATACATTTGAGGAGCGAAAGATGCAAATTGCTGATACATGTAGAAGAGGTGAATACTGGAAAGATTATTTTGAGGAAGAGGCATCAGCAAAGAAAGCCCTTAGAGAAGTGAGGTTTGAGTTTGACGTTCAAAATACTGTGATTTCTTTATTTAAACCTCTCAATGATGGTATACATAGTTACACAGTTGAAAAGAGGATGGTTGTCTATGAGGATGAGTTGTTCACTGTTGATGAAATAAAGTTGGTTGAAGCTGTCTCGAAACTCCCTCCATGGCGTAAAAGAACTCTCTGTGTGGTAAAGTTAACAGGATAACGAATGAGCTAACAAGCTAACCAATTAGTTAATCTAATGCTTATAAACTACTGTGTATCTTATAACCACTTTCAAGCAGTGTCTAACGTATTTTTTGAGATTTTTGTAATTTTTTGTCGTTCACGGGCCCTCCTTCATAGGATGGCGCCTCTAGAAGGCATACTGGCCTTTGTAGATTTGTAGATTTTTGTAATTTTTTGAATTACTTTTAGATTCCCAGAACATCGGTTCCGAAGGTTCCATCCCATACTCGGTTAAAATTTGGAACGGCTTCACGAGCTCAGAAAAGCAACTCAAAGAAGACATGATTTCCTGGATAATGCTGACAAATTGTTATGGATGGTGGTTCCCTCTACATCCATTAGTGAGTAGTTAGTTAGTCATGGAAGGAGTGTTCATTGTAAATGATATTAAGTCTAGTACGTAATAAAGATTATTAAGTGCAGTTAGTTCTTTCATTACTTAGTGTAAACATAACATGGCGTCAGGTGAAAAGCTGCAGAGCCAATTAACAACAAAATTAATGCACCTCATGTACAAGTTATAATAAACCACTTCGTGTGAGGTTAAAACCAAGTGACGCTTTCCTGGATAATGCTGACAAATCACATTTGTGACGCAATTTAGTAGTTTGGATGAAGTCAGTCTAATTTATTGTCTCTTTTTCATAAAAGTTAACTTTGTAAATAAAATTGCAGTATCTGAAAACTGAATTGTGTGCTTTTTTTTCGAAGTGTTCAAACTATCCAGAAATGCAGCAGCATCTCTCAATTGCATTTTTTGATGACCTTGCTGGATTTGACACATGACTGCATAAAATAAATATATTGTTACGAACCAAAATTAAATATTCAAAATTATTAAATAATTAAATACTTAAAGTCAAATATTCAAAGAATTCCATTAATATTTAGGTCTTGCTGATTTCAATAATTGCGCATATAATTATGTTGCAAGTGCTGATGTAAAAACTGCATTTCTGCAAGTGTCGACTTTGTCATACAAAATTAAGAAATATCAAATAAGTTTGCTAAGGGTTATTACAAAATATTGAGGTCGTGCTGATACCAATAAAATGTAAAAAGCCAATCAAAGGTTGGCATGTAAGAAGTTGATATAATGAAGTGGGAGGACACGAGGACCTGGGAAGGTGTATTTTGAATTGGAAGGAGTTAGTCTGTGTCTGGCATTACTGGTGAAAAGTCCGATCAATTGGAAGATGGTGTCAGTACGCCTCATATTATATATGTAAGTTGTTTTAATTTATTAAGTTAGTTTTAATTCATTACATTAATTTAGATAAGTTAGCAGTAGTAATAATGTAGAATAGTTATAGGGATATTTAAATAAATATTTATAAATATAAAACTCTTGGGTTTCTAAAACTATACTACGATCCTGAAGGATGAGGATTAATATTCTCATCAGTTACGTACCAAGCGTAACAAGCCATCTAGGAACAGAATTTTTACGGCAAGCAGGCACAATAATCGATTACCACAGAGGTGAAATTTCGTTTAATAAACCAGATGGAGAAAAAATTCGTTATTTCATGCAACAGCCAATGGTGAACGCAAGTTATCATATAGATGAGCCAACAGACGACTCATTTTTACAACATATACAGCTACCAGAAGGACATACCAACACTGAAAAAATAAAATTAACGGCTTCAACGGATTATGTAATGAAAGCTAATGCAATTGCCAACATTGCTTTACTAATACAAGGACCGTATCAACCAGCCAGCCTAACTGCATACACATTCATTCCAAATGAACAATTTTTAGCATCGAAATTTTTAACATGTCTTTCCTCACCATTAGCTGCATCAGAAAATTACACCATAAAAATAAAATCTTCATCTAATTACTTAACTAGGATATTCAAAGGAACCACACTAGGATTTTTAGAAGTTGCACAACAAAGCATCCCATCATCATCTTACGACAACTTCCTTACAACCACAGAAGAACAACGTGTAACAATAAGCGACCACAATATTAATAGCAACTTGGATTATGCAGAATCTATTCAATTACAAGAACTTCTACAGGAATATTCTGACATTTTTGCAAAAACAACTACACAAATGGGAAAAACTACTCTTGTGGAACATAAAATAGATGTGGAAAATTCTTCTCCAATCAAATGTAAACCCTATAAAGTCTCCCAAAAGGAAAGGACCATTATAGATGAGCAGATAAAGCAAATGCTAGAGGATGGCATCATTCGTCCCAGTCATTCACCATGGGCAAGTCCTATTGTTTTGGTTAAAAAGAAAGACCAACAAACAATGAGATTTTGTGTGGACTACAGGAAATTAAATGCAGTCACAAAGAAGTCATGTTATCCTCTTCCAAACATTGATGATGTACTTTCATATCTTGGAGGAGCAAAATATTTCACAAGTCTTGACATGTTTTCAGGTTATTGGCAAGTAGGTATTAAGGAGGAAGATAAACAATACACAGCGTTCGTCGCACAAGGCCATGGACAGTATGAATTTAATGTTCTAAGTTTTGGCCTATGCAATGCCCCCGCAACATTCCAGCAACTTGCGGACCGAGTTTTTAGTGGGATGAAATGGTCTGAGGTACTAATTTATTTAGATGACATCATCGTTTTTAGTAACACGTTTGAAGAACACCTACACCGACTACGCAAAACCTTCCAAAAACTACGAGAAGCTGGGCTCACATTAAAACCAAGTAAGTGCACCTATGCTCAGGAAGAAATCAAAGTTTTAGGACACATAGTTAATGAAACTGGAATCCGACCAGAAGACAGTAAACTTGTGGCGATAAAAAATTTCCCACGGCCAAGAAGTATTAAACATATACAAAGCTTCGTAGGACTTTGTTCATATTATCGTAAGCACATCCAGAACTTCGCCAAAATAGCTCGACCACTACACGAAGCTACAACAAAGGAAAAAGGATACTTTTGGGATGAACCACAAGAAAAGGCTTTCCAAGAACTTAAAGAGAAGCTAACTAGTGTACCAGTTCTACACCATTTCAATCCTAACAGAGGATGCGAGCTCCGTACAGATGCCAGCTTTGAAGGCCTAGGATCGATACTATTACAACTAGGTGAGGATGACCAACTACATCCAATTGCTTTCATAAGTCGAAGCTTGACAAAAGCTGAAAGGAATTACACTATTTCTGAAATTGAAGCCTTATGCGTCATTTGGAGTCTACAATATCTCCGTCATCTAATATATGGACATCCTATTACAATTGTCACCGACCATCATGCACTCTGTTGGTTAAAAACTGTTAAGGAAGCAACAGGTAAGCTAGCGCGTTGGGCTATACGGCTGTCTGAGTACAATTATCAGATAGTGCATCGAAATGGTCGCAGTCACAAAAATGCAGACTGTCTTTCCCGTTATCCAGCACTTATAGGTAACCAACAGGATGAAAAAGAAGCACTAGACATCCCCAGCTACATTTTCGATGTGAGCACCCTACCTGAAATACAGCGTAGAGATCCTGATCTGCAACCCCTAATTACTGCTTTGGAAAACACTGAGAACAACGACATCCCTCTTGGAACGAGGAGAAGAGCAAAAAACTTCGTTTTAATAAATAATGTTTTGCACAAGAAAAACCCTAGCATAGAAGGAAGCGATTACCTCTTAGTAATACCCAAACAATTGATTCCAGAAGTACTATTTCAACATCATAGCGAACCTCTTGCAGGACATCTAGGAATTACAAAAACATGGCTCAAAATTAAGAACCGGTATTACTGGCAAGGACAACAGAAGGATGTTGAGAAATTTGTAAAAGGTTGTTCAGACTGTCAAGCTCGGAAAGGTCGTACCGATACAAAACCTGCAGGACTTTTGCAACCTATACAAGTTGGGTGTCCCTTCGACAAGGTAGGAATAGATCTTCTTGGACCATTCCGGAGAAGTAAATCTGGAAAAACAATGATCGTCGTAGCAACTGATTATGCAACACGTTGGGCTGAAACCAGAGCACTTCCCAATGGAAAAGCGGATCATGTAGCAAAATTCATGTTCGAACAAATAATTACGCGCCATGGAAGTCCTCGTCACTTCTTAAGCGACAGAGGCAAAGTTTTCCAATCAGAGATGGTCACCGAACTTTTAAGAATCATGGGAACTAATACGCAATATACAACAAGTTACCATGCCCAAACTAATGGCCTCACCGAACGTTTCAATAAGACACTAGCTAATGGATTAGCTGTGTTTACAAACACAGAACAAACAGACTGGGACGAGTATCTTCCTCATGTGACATTCGCCTACAATACCGCTATACAAGATACAACTAAATACTCGCCGTTTATGTTAGTGTATGCCAGAGAACCAGTGTTACCTACAGAAGCAACGTTAACAAGCCCTATCTCCAATATAAATGTAAACCATTTGCGCGAAAGAGCTCTACAGGTACGAAGTCTAGCAGTAGAAAACATACAAAATAAACAAAGGAAGGCAAAAATACGTTACGATGGTAAACACAGACATATTGAATTTAAGGAAGGCGATGTCGTGAAAATCTTCACACCGATAAGGAACGTGGGGAGAAGTGATAAGTTGTTGCTTAGATATTTTGGGCCATACACTGTCTTACGAAAAATAAATAACGTCGACTACCTTGTGCAAATGGGCCCTACTCCTAAATCAAGGACAGATGTTATCCATGTGAGCCGTATTCTACCTTACTAAGACAGCTGGGACCCAGGAGACTTGGATCCACAAGCTAGTGAGCTGGATGAATTTCTGAGCATAATAAAGGAAGAAGAAATACACAATGAAAACGTCAAAGAAGAAACAGGAGATCTCTTTGGAGCACCTACAGGATATTCCCTTGCACACTGCGTCTCCAAGGAATAGCGTTAGAATTCAAAAATCGATTTAAAAATGAAGAAAACTTAGCAATCCAAAATAGAACAGTAGGAGAAGTTGCCACCATAGCTGTAAATAACAGCAACATTTATTACCTTATTACTAAAGAAAACTATTACGAAAAACCAACATATCTGACTTTGTGGAAAGCCTTAATAAATTTGCGACAATTTTGTATTGACAATCAAGACAACATGTTAGCCATGCCCCGAATAGGTTGTGGACATGATAAGTTACAATGGAATATTGTACATTCCATGATAAAACATATTTTTAAAGACACTTCTGTACAAATAATTATTTATTATTTAAAAGATAAAAATTAACTAGGACTATTTTAACATGAACTTAATCTAGGTTAGTTCTAAGCAGTAGGTTAAGACAAACAAAATTTTAGTATGTTTAGATTAACAACGATTACCATTACAATGAGTACTGATGCCCCTGACATTCATGTCACCACTGGAGTACATTGGAGAGAATTACCCCAGGCTCTAGTGTACGAAGCCACAATTCCCCTAATATACAGTATGAAATGGAGTGAAGAGGACCGACAGCTAAAGAAACCATTAACAAAACCAAGAACCTGCAACTCCAGCAAAACTCGATCCATATGTAGGATTGGAGATTATCTACGTTCCCTGCATTCAATCTATGCTACAGATATGGACAACCTGAAGAAAACCTGCAATATTGAAAGTTTAACAAAACAAACTACGGCTGAAAATAGGTACCAAGAATGGAAAACTACAACACGAAGTGAGAATAGGAAAAAACGAGCATTAGATTTTCTTGGAGAAGGATTATCGTGGTGCTGTGGTGTTGCAACCCAACACAAACTTGACAGTTTGACCATGGAAGAACATGAAATGGAGTCACACGTACAGAGACTAACACAAGGTTTAACAGAAACTCTACAGAACATTGGGAAAATATCAACTAAATTCATAGATTATGAAAAACAACTACAAATTACATTTAAACAAGTTAACGATAAAATGCAATCAATCGAAAAAGAAATATCCGAAGCTACAGAAGAAACAGATCAACTTTCCGCTTTTATTCTAGAGGATGCTATCTATTCATACGAAAATTTCCGAAGAATAATATCATTAACGCGAACAGTTACAGCTATGGCAGTCATAAATTCGTGCAAACATCAAATACCACCAACAGTGTTACAACATGACATATTAATTGCAGACTTACATAACCTTAAAAAAGAATTATGGGCATCTTATCAAGAGTTAGCAATTCCAATATCTGACATCTTACGATACTATCAATTACCAATATGTGACTGTACCTTTGCTGGAAATAATATCATCATTCACGTGAGGATTCCCATCATTTCCCTAAAACAATCCTGGAAGTTATATCAACTTATAACTACATCATTTGCATGGTATAACCAAACCTGTACTTTATCCACCGTTGCGACTTATTTGGCAGCATCCAACGATCATCGAAATCCGTCATTAAGAATCATCACCGGTTCAGCTTTACACCAATGCCGCCCTTTTGAAGACAAACTCTGCTACGTTCCAAGATTCAGTTCCGACGACATTCACGGACCTATTTGTGCCATGAAGCTCTACTTGGGTGCAACCGTAGAAGAACTTGCTAAACATTGCCCGATGTCATGTCACCAGTCAACAGCTCTCGTTATTACTGAAATTAGTGAAGAAACATACATCATAGCTCATCCTCCTCCAAAAGCAATAATTAAATGCGTCGACATATTCACCGCATTCCCAAACACATCCCATACAGATCCAGGCGCTGTTAAATTGTACCTTCCTTGTCACTGTGAACTTATATTTGATTCCAATATCCTTATTCCCAAACGTTATCCTTGCAATACCCAACTACCTCGAGAAGCTACCATAATTCATACCATCCCCGCAATTTGGTCCACCCTAAAATCCTTTACAATGAGACCTGATCATGAAAACAATCCTCCTACATACCATAATATCTCTGAGTGTTTAAACCATCAATGGACTTTAAGTATTCCCCACATGAACATCACCAGTGTACAAGACTCCATGAATGACATCAACCACTACATCAATGAGAAAATATCCACTTCAGCCAGCTTCACGGACACATATGGATTTCTTAGCAATTCTACGATCATCACATGGAACATTGTGATGTCCATTATTATAATATATTTGTTGTTTCGACGTGGTACACCATTAGCTGCTGCTATTATTCCAACAGTTGAAGGCCACAATGGATCCAAATCAGTACATCATGAAGTCCTTATCGTTGTTACCTGCACAACATTTATTATGTTTATATGTTTTATTTTTGGGTACCTTCTACATAAAATTATAAATAAGTGGAAGAATAGAAAACCAAAAGAAGAAAAAGAAGATGAAAATAAGGGTACAGAAGAAAGACTATTTACTTCAAGACAAGAAGATTCTGAAGCTCGAGCGAAAGTTTCATTTAATGTAACAAAGTGTAATAAAGAAGAGAAAAACCAGAGGCAAGAAATCACAAACTCAGACCCAAGAAGCAGATGTGTTATCGAGTTGGAAAATAAAGAAGATTTATATTCACTAGTAAGAGGAAGTTCAGTTGAAGCAACCATGAATAAGATACCTTAGTGCAGTCCATACCTGTCACCTGTCAAACCAACAGTTCGGGCAGAAAAGGACAACTGTTAAAGTTAAGTATTTTCTAATCTTACATTAAAGAGAATTCAATTATTACGGATCTACAACTTTGCTTGCAAGCATCTATCCTCGACTCCTTTTACTTAAACTTTCCTATTTTTCTATTATTTTATATTTATTAACCCACAATATTTGAAATCTCTTAATGTATACAGCAAGTAAATTTTTATATATTTTTATGCTAAAGGTCTCTCATCATGCTTGCATTATAATAGTATCTTGCCAAGTAATTAACAAATGTGTTGTACTTCGCAAGCTTACAAACCGCAATAATTGCTTATTAAGTTGAACTTGAAAGAAGAGTATCGGTCTCTAAAAACGATTTTTAAATTGGTATCCCACGGTGCATAATACGCACGTGTGTGGGCTTGTAATTTGCACTAAATATGTGCTTTGAGATATAGTAAAGATTATTGAGAGTTAATTTTATTAAAGTTCTGAGTTTAACGATTAATTAACGTAATAAGTATTGCCTCTGAAAATTAATTAATTTGGAGAATATGAAAAAATGTGTTCAAGAATCGTTATTTACATTATCAAGTGCAGTTGTTTAAAGGTAAAATAAAAGTAAATAGTCATACAAAACTAACAACAACGAATATTAAATGTAAAATGTACCCATGTTAAATTTCTTTTTTGAAAATTAAGTCAGTGTAATGCTACATTAAATACATTTCTTTTAAATAAGTTCTAACTTAGGATAAATATAGATTAGAAATTAAGTTTATATACGTACCTAATATTACGATTAAAGCTGGTATCGTTCATTTTCATGTAACCACACCACAAGCCAAACCGAATCACCATAAGCAACGAGCAACGACCAGTTTTGTGAGACATGGCAAAGTCACCCACCAAGCGAGCCCTAGGTCCAGTGAAGGAAGTGCGATAATCTTAGGACCACAGTTGCAACACATTATACTCAGCTGATAGAAGCACATTTGATGGTTTCAATTCCTTTACCTGAAAAAGTCCATGTATTAATTCTAATTATCCTGTCTAAATAATTATCCATCAATATGCATTTATTCCTTACTTGACAACAAATATATCCAATTCATCCTAGATACTCCAACATCCACCATGTGGTCTGCAGCAAATTTACCACTAAAAACAGATTAATGTGCTGACTATCGAATAATGAAATAAGTATTCGTGTTCTTACCAACAAACTGTGTTCCTGTAAAAGTCACAGATGCAAGGGCAACAACACTCATCACCGAATTGATGTTTTTACACTGTACATCGCACAAGAAGCATTTGGAGCAAACTAGTTTCGCCATTTTGTGAAGTATCGCCAAACCAGCAGGCCAAATCACAGATATAGAGGAACCTTTCGCGCAGCTATGAACTATTTCGTGTCATGCGTAGTGAAATGACAGCACTTAACGAAGGTGGCTGTGTCTCACGTGACGCTAACTGGTGTGTTGGAACAGTTATTAAGGTGGACATTAAAATTGTGGTGTGGGACTATAAAACAATACGTGAACAAACAATAAGTGAATAAGGTGTTAGATTATAAGGTATAACTGATAGAGACAATTTATTTTAATTTAACTTGGTAGTTAAGTTTTCAATGTAAACCGGCTCAAACTTATAAACGTCGGGTCGACGTTTGCCGAAAGGGGGAATAATGTTACGAACCAAAATTAAATATTCAAAATTATTAAATAATTAAATACTTAAAGTCAAATATTCAAAGAATTCCATTAATATTTAGGTCTTGCTGATTTCAATAATTGCGCATATAATTATGTTGCAAGTGCTGATGTAAAAACTGCATTTCTGCAAGTGTCGACTTTGTCATACAAAATTAAGAAATATCAAATAAGTTTGCTAAGGGTTATTACAAAATATTGAGGTCGTGCTGATACCAATAAAATGTAAAAAGCAAATCAAAGGTTGGCATGTAAGAAGTTGATATAATGAAGTGGGAGGACACGAGGACCTGGGAAGGTGTATTTTGAATTGGAAGGAGTTAGTCTGTGTCTGGCATTACTGGTGAAAAGTCCGATCAATTGGAAGATGGTGTCAGTACGCCTCATATTATATATGTAAGTTGTTTTAATTTATTAAGTTAGTTTTAATTCATTACATTAATTTAGATAAGTTAGCAGTAGTAATAATGTAGAATAGTTATAGGGATATTTAAATAAATATTTATAAATATAAAACTCTTGGGTTTCTAAAACTATACTACGATCCTGAAGGATGAGGATTAGTATTCTCATCAGTTACGTACCAAGCGTAACAATATAGTTGGATTCCAGCATTTTGAAGGGTCTTTTCTAAGAAAATTGGGCGATGTTGCTATGAAATTGTGCCTCTTTATAATCTGCAGATGGTCCCAAATGCTGTTCTGTTTTCTTGTTTCATATGAAATGATTCAAACCTTTAGGTTTTTTATAACCTTCAGTGCTAGAAAAGCCTAGAACAATTTTTGTAAACTTTTGCTTCGGGAACATACATGATGTGTTCCTTACAGAACATGCAACTGTTTATAATTAGTTGATCGCCTAATCGAGGAATCGGTCTAGAAATTTTTTGTACTTAATTTTTATTATTTTAGGGGGCTTGACTGGTTTTTATTTCTTTTCTCTTATATTCTCCTGCACTAGGAATTTCAATAACAATCAGTTTCTAGAACACACCGTCCAATACACGGAAGGTTTTAGACCAAAAGGATCGTTTATCAGCTTTTTCTTCTGAACTACATATGTCTCGAGTTTTGACATGTTTTTGGCCAATTCTATTACGACCTACACGATGTGGTCCAGTATTGTACTACAAAGTCTTTCTTGTTATAGAGATTTTAGTTCTTAATGGATTCACCGCTTGGATGCTTTTACCTTTCAAAGATTCCAAATATGCCTCAGTTTTTTTCTTGTTAAATCTTCGACATGTATTACCATCTTTTGTTTTCTTAGATAGTTTTGCTTTATTATACCGAAGGTAACTCCGCCTTAGATGATAGCTGGGTGGATTTAGTAACTCAGCGAACATTGATGCCGGTCCCAAGCTCGGATAAAGGAGGAGGGTTGGGAGGCAAGGTTAGCAGCCTACCTCCCGTAAAAATCATTTAACGCTCACAGAAATGGTATCATAGCCTCGGATAATAGGACGGATCAAACGGCAACGACCCCTGCGACAAACAAGGATAAACGAAAATGGAAATCAAAAAACATATTACGAATAGCATGCTGGAACATAAACTCATGGAATACAAAGAATCAGGAATTACTAACGGAAATGGAACATCACAACATCGACATATGTACATTGGCCGAAATAAAAAAGAATAGGAATATTATTACATAATAAATTTGAAAATCATATTAAAGCTGTCGATTACATTAACAATAGGATAATTAAATTGACAATGGATTTCCAACAACATATCCTCCATATAATATCCATATACGCACCCGAAACTAATCGGCCCGATAACGAAGCAGAAGATTTCTATGAACTATTACAAAACCAGCTGTACGCTATTCCGCAAACCGAAAAACTAATTCTAATCGGAGACTTCAATGGTTGCGTCGGTAATCATGCTTTCAATGGTGTTAAACAAAGGTTTAACGAAGAGACTTTAAATGATCGCGGCCAAATGCTTATAGAATTCTGTACAATGAACGAACTACGAATAAACAACACCTTCTACAAACACAAGCAACAACACAAGTACACATGGCAAGACTCAAGAGGAAGACAATCACTAACAAATCAGTACATCCTACACAAGTACTAGATATTCGATGTCTGACATTGGCCAACATAGGATCCGACCATAGTCTGATGCTGGGGAAGCTGCGTATTAACATTAAAATTAGAAAAAGAAAACCTCCTCACTACATCAAAAAAATTAACATAGAGTGAGTAATGGACATAAGCACGCGCACGTTATACCAAAACAGGCTAGCACAAACAATAAATGGCAATTTAACCAAACAAGAGGATAACATAGAAGACAGTTGGCGAAAAATTTCAACAAACATAAAATCCGCAGCCAACCCGTCTAGGAACCCGTAAAGTCAATATAAATGCATCTAAAACTTCGTACAAACCATGGTTTACACAAGAAGTAACATCCCTATGCCAGGAAAAACGTGCAGTCTATTTGAACTATTTAAATACTAAAACAGTGGAAAAATACAACGAATATAAAGCGCAACGAAACACCGCGCAGAACAAAATAAACAAAACAAAGAAGGAATACTGGAGACAATTCACGAGTGACATGAAGCACGATCTGTACGGTGCTCAGAAAAAGGTATGGAAAATGCTGTAAGGAAGGAAGAAACCCATAAATGAATATGTACAAACAAATAGCATAACAGAAGATAAGTGGGTAAATATTTCAAGGAACAATATAAGGATAATGATCCAACCGGCAGGAATAATACACCACGACGAACATGACCAGCAAGTAACTATAACTGAAAGTGAGGTTGCAAACGCTATTGCCAAGTTAAAAAACAGAAAGGCACCGGGCGAAGATTAATTCGCAACGAATTGCTAAAATACGGAGGCCAGCCATTAATAAGCGAAATTCATAAACTGTTTCAGAAGATAATAGGTGCAATAGAAATACCAACTGACTGGCATAAATCAATAACAGTACCAATATTTAAGAAAGGCCAAACAATTGATCACGCCAATTATCGTGGGATAACGCTGTTGAACACTACAATGAAATTATTCACGAGAATTTTAACAGAACGAATTAACACCATAACACCTTTATGTGAAGAACAGCAAGGCTTTATAAGAAATAGATCTACGACCGATGCAATCTTCACCATAAATCAAATCGTGGAAAAGGCAATAGAATATAACAAGGTGGCCTATATATGCTTTGTTGATATCACGAAAGCATTCGACACAATACGATTACAGAATGTAGTCGAAGTATTACGTGAAAAAGTAATGCCCAAACAATAATAAGCATCATACAGAAATTAAATACAAACAACACAACAAGAATAAAAATTAATAAAACAATAACAGAAGAAGTTAAAGTTCAATGTGGAATAAGACAAGGAGATAGCCTAAGCCCAATTTTATTTTGCATGATAATGGATAAAATCATAGAAACAATCAAAGAGATGGATCTAGGCTACCGTATGGGAAACCATAGGCCCAGCATCGTATGTTACGCAGATGATGCTGCACTAATAACGGAATCAGAGAACAATCTACAAAGACTATTAAAACAATTTAAAGAAACCGCAGAGAAATATAATATGCAGATATCCATCACCAAAACGAAGTGCTTGACAATTGCCCGAGAACTAACCCGATGCTAACTTACAATCGACAATCAGCCAATAGAACAAGTCATGTCATTCCCCTATTTGGGAACAACAATTACAGCATACGGGGACCTTAAGGAAGAAATACGCAATCAAGTGAATAAAGCAACATCCATTTCCGGATGCATGCGAGATATAGTATGGAAGAATAAAGATATGTCGACTGAGGGTAAATCTTGGATTTAGAAAACATGTATCAGACCCATCCTTACGTACGTCGCTGAAACTAGGGCTGACACCTTAATAACAAAAGGGGCTTTAAGAACATGCGAAATGAAGATACTGTGATCTATATGTGGGAAAACCCTGCTAGACCACGTAAGAAATGATGAAATAAGAACAACATGCCATGTTGAAGACAAAGTAAAATGGACAAGGAAAAGACGAAGGATGTGGAACGAGCACATTAATCGCATGGCGGAAAACAGACTAGCAAAAATAGTAAGGAATGGAAAGCTAAACACAAGAAGACCACCCGGCAGACCTCCGAAACGATGGCGGGACAGCTGGCAGTCGATATCTCAAGAAAACAGATGACGATGATACCAAAGGAACAGGTCTAGGACCTAATTAGAAGTCGAAGAAGAAGATACCGAAGGTGCTAGATCCAAAGGGTCGTTTTTAAGCTCAAGTCTTACAAAATATTTTTATCACACAATTATTATTCGTCGCTTTCTAGATCTTTTTAAGTACAAACAGCGCCAAATTTCGCTCTAGTCTACTCTTATTTCAAGAAATGTAATAATTCGTAAACGCTGCGGGTCTATAAGTGTATAATAAGTCAATGGTTTTGCTTACTATACTGCTATTAAAATTTTGCAAGGATGCCACTTATTTTAATATATTCAAAGAGAGGGAAACTGTGATTTTTAATAGAAAAAACTATATTGATCTTGTAACAAAGTTTCCTGAAACAACAAGATTTTAATAATTCGTTAGGAATTATATTGTTGTAATTCCAAGACGAGGCGTTCGTGGTGGAAGTGGACAATTTTAACGTGAAGTGCTCGCAGAAGAAGTCGTATGGGGGAAACGGAACTCCCACAATAACTCCTTCCATAGCATCCCTACCACCTTCAGTGGGTATAAAACCGGAGCACCAGCTCAAAATAGTAGAATTCATTCCTGTCCTTCTAAGAAACCAGTCCTGTCTATCTTAGAAACCAGAATCCAGTTTAGCTTTCATTTTCCTGTTCAATTTATTTGATCCGACTTAGTAAATTTATTTTGATTTTTATTCCGAACAGTTTAACTGTTAGTAAATTTTTATTTCAAGTCAAGACTGGACTTCGAGTTCAAAAATTAGGCTGGAGTTTGATTTAAACTTAAAGTTGCTTTTAGTTTAAATTAAATAAAACCAGTAATTTAATGGAATGTTTGATTTTCATTGGAAGTAGAGATCTTTCATGAGAATTCGATATTTATTGAATTACATCAAGACATTAGTGGAGGTTGATGTTCTTTTAGTGAGTTTGATTAGCTTCTAAAGGAAATAACGCCGTCTTCACTAGAATTAATGCATCTAATCTCAAAACTGGGGTGCCCTATTGAGATTGATTCGTTATATTCAATTAGAAAATCACCAGTTAAGTTTATTAACTTAAATTTAGTAAAGTTACCCGTTGAGTTTATTAATTTAACCCTATCCATGAATTGGATTTACAACCTGAAACCTGTAAATAATTTCCCGTGCAGTCAAATTCTTTAATTTATTGATTTCAATCCAGTACCGATGAATTAAATAAATTCAAAAGCACTTACCTGACGAATTCGCAATTATCCGTTTTATTTCCAGTTAAAACCGTAACCAGAGGGTTTGTGACCAGTGGAACACGACACCACACACTAATTAATTTAACTTCAGACTTTATCTGCAACATTGAATGAATGTCAAGTGTGCAAAAGACAGTAATTATTTTACAGCCGTACGAGAACGCCATATTGATTGTGACGCAGCATCGACCAGCATATCGATCTCGTTGTCCGCATGACCGATGTTCGCGCGCTGACAGGCAGTTCGATCCGCTGAAAATGAGTCAAGGGATCCGTTCAAGGAAGTAAAACCATGGTCGACTCGTTCCAGAGAAAATTTCATTGTTTCACAACATTTTCTTATATTTAATTTTACTATACATAAAATAATTAATTTTACAATTTTTCCGATACAATAATTTATTCTTGTATTGTAATAGCATTAATATTATAAATAATTTGATTTACAGTTCGATCTTATTATTTCTCCGAACTCTGGCTCTAAGCTACTTGGGAAGAGCTGGTGAAGTATTACATGGCGCCCGAGAGCAGGAACGTTTCCAGGACATCCTAGAGAGCAGGAACCTTTCCAGGACATCCTAGAGAGCAGGAACGTTTCCGGGACAGCCTAGAGAACAAGGACGTTTCCAGGAAATCCGAGAACAACAACGTTTTCAGTCCAGGACATCAGAAAACCTGAAATACCAGAAAATTCAACCAGAAGAATTCCGTATTCACCTGCAACAACAGATTTGAAACCGCAAAGCTGTAAGTTGAAACCAGGGGTGAAGACTGAACCTGCAACAACAGATTTTAAAACCGCAAAACTGTAAGTTGAAAAATTAAATTAATAATTTTACCAAGATGGGTTTAGAAGACGAGGAAAGATCGTCCGATGTACGTGTAGGCTGGGTATACGAGCTGAAAAAGGAAGGACTTGCAGAGGAATTACGCAAGTACAAATTGGAAACATGTGGAGGAATGACGGAAGTGAGAAAAAGGTTAGTGGAATTCCTTAGAACAGGAAATGGCCAGGTGACGGATGAAAAACCACAGGTGGTGATAGGATATCAGTTGATAAGGTATCAGTTGATAAGAGTACAGGTGATAAGGTATCAAGAGATAAAGCCCCAGGTGTGGCTTATCAGCAACAAATTTTTCCACCAGGTGTGGTGATGACATTCAGAGTCCAGGTCTGTGAGAGCGTTCGTAAGTAGGGAATAAAATTCGATGGAGGTAGCGACCCAATTTCTTTTCTAGAAAGGATCGAAGAATTATCCAAGTGCTACAACATCGCCGAAGCGGATCTACTACTAGCTTTACCAGAACTTCTCCAAAGCAGAGTATTGCTTTGGTACCGTAATAATCAAACCAATTGGAGGAATTGGAACGATTTTCTAGAGAGCTTCAAAGTCCAGTATCTTCCACCTAGTTTTTATTTTTGGTTGGAGGAAGAAATTCGTAATCGTACCCAGGCTCAAAAAGAAACAGTCGCTGAATATGTAACAGCGATCCAAACATTAATGCGAAGGCATGGAGGTCTTCAAGATATTCAACAGCTGGAACGAATATACGAAAACCTGAAGCCCGAATACAAATTTTACCTGAAGCGTAATGATTTCAATACGCTACCTGAAATGATAAGAATAGCAGAAGAATACGAGGCACTCCAGAGTGTAACAGCTTCGTTTCGTTTACCTAGTCAAGCGTATGTGTTCGAAACAGCATATAAACCAAGAAAGTTGTCCAAGTTCAAGGACTTAGATCAAATTTCACCAGAAGCATCACCAGTTAAAACCAGTAAATCAGTACAATTTGCTAATAAACCAATGCAAATAGTACAACAACCAGTTTCGGAGGTCCGAAAATTTAAGCAAGCAACCAGTCAGCCTGTACAATCCGGAGGAAAGCAACCTACCTACTCCAGGTTAGAAGTTTGTTGGAGGTGTGGTCAAGCAGGACATAGGAGACTTCAATGCCGAGGACCAGCAAAAATCTTCTGTTCTTGGTGTGGTAAGACAGGAATTCTATCCAGAGATTGTAAATGTAAAAAGCAGGGAAACGGAAGAAGCCGGCAGGAAAATTAAGGCATTTCCACCATAACACCTTTATGTGAAGAACAGCAAGGCTTTATAAGAAATAGATCTACGACCGATGCAATCTTCACCATAAATCAAATCGTGGAAAAGGCAATAGAATATAACAAGGTGGCCTATATATGCTTTGTTGATATCACGAAAGCATTCGACACAATACGATTACAGAATGTAGTCGAAGTATTACGTGAAAAAGTAATGCCCAAACAATAATAAGCATCATACAGAAATTAAATACAAACAACACAACAAGAATAAAAATTAATAAAACAATAACAGAAGAAGTTAAAGTTCAATGTGGAATAAGACAAGGAGATAGCCTAAGCCCAATTTTATTTTGCATGATAATGGATAAAATCATAGAAACAATCAAAGAGATGGATCTAGGCTACCGTATGGGAAACCATAGGCCCAGCATCGTATGTTACGCAGATGATGCTGCACTAATAACGGAATCAGAGAACAATCTACAAAGACTATTAAAACAATTTAAAGAAACCGCAGAGAAATATAATATGCAGATATCCATCACCAAAACGAAGTGCTTGACAATTGCCCGAGAACTAACCCGATGCTAACTTACAATCGACAATCAGCCAATAGAACAAGTCATGTCATTCCCCTATTTGGGAACAACAATTACAGCATACGGGGACCTTAAGGAAGAAATACGCAATCAAGTGAATAAAGCAACATCCATTTCCGGATGCATGCGAGATATAGTATGGAAGAATAAAGATATGTCGACTGAGGGTAAATCTTGGATTTAGAAAACATGTATCAGACCCATCCTTACGTACGTCGCTGAAACTAGGGCTGACACCTTAATAACAAAAGGGGCTTTAAGAACATGCGAAATGAAGATACTGTGATCTATATGTGGGAAAACCCTGCTAGACCACGTAAGAAATGATGAAATAAGAACAACATGCCATGTTGAAGACAAAGTAAAATGGACAAGGAAAAGACGAAGGATGTGGAACGAGCACATTAATCGCATGGCGGAAAACAGACTAGCAAAAATAGTAAGGAATGGAAAGCTAAACACAAGAAGACCACCCGGCAGACCTCCGAAACGATGGCGGGACAGCTGGCAGTCGATATCTCAAGAAAACAGATGACGATGATACCAAAGGAACAACAACGTTTTCAGTCCAGGACATCAGAAAACCTGAAATACCAGAAAATTCAACCAGAAGAATTCCGTATTCACCTGCAACAACAGATTTGAAACCGCAAAGCTGTAAGTTGAAACCAGGGGTGAAGACTGAACCTGCAACAACAGATTTTAAAACCGCAAAACTGTAAGTTGAAAAATTAAATTAATAATTTTACCAAGATGGGTTTAGAAGACGAGGAAAGATCGTCCGATGTACGTGTAGGCTGGGTATACGAGCTGAAAAAGGAAGGACTTGCAGAGGAATTACGCAAGTACAAATTGGAAACATGTGGAGGAATGACGGAAGTGAGAAAAAGGTTAGTGGAATTCCTTAGAACAGGAAATGGCCAGGTGACGGATGAAAAACCACAGGTGGTGATAGGATATCAGTTGATAAGGTATCAGTTGATAAGAGTACAGGTGATAAGGTATCAAGAGATAAAGCCCCAGGTGTGGCTTATCAGCAACAAATTTTTCCACCAGGTGTGGTGATGACATTCAGAGTCCAGGTCTGTGAGAGCGTTCGTAAGTAGGGAATAAAATTCGATGGAGGTAGCGACCCAATTTCTTTTCTAGAAAGGATCGAAGAATTATCCAAGTGCTACAACATCGCCGAAGCGGATCTACTACTAGCTTTACCAGAACTTCTCCAAAGCAGAGTATTGCTTTGGTACCGTAATAATCAAACCAATTGGAGGAATTGGAACGATTTTCTAGAGAGCTTCAAAGTCCAGTATCTTCCACCTAGTTTTTATTTTTGGTTGGAGGAAGAAATTCGTAATCGTACCCAGGCTCAAAAAGAAACAGTCGCTGAATATGTAACAGCGATCCAAACATTAATGCGAAGGCATGGAGGTCTTCAAGATACTCAACAGCTGGAACGAATATACGAAAACCTGAAGCCCGAATACAAATTTTACCTGAAGCGTAATGATTTCAATACGCTACCTGAAATGATAAGAATAGCAGAAGAATACGAGGCACTCCAGAGTGTAACAGCTTCGTTTCGTTTACCTAGTCAAGCGTATGTGTTCGAAACAGCATATAAACCAAGAAAGTTGTCCAAGTTCAAGGACTTAGATCAAATTTCACCAGAAGCATCACCAGTTAAAACCAGTAAATCAGTACAATTTGCTAATAAACCAATGCAAATAGTACAACAACCAGTTTCGGAGGTCCGAAAATTTAAGCAAGCAACCAGTCAGCCTGTACAATCCGGAGGAAAGCAACCTACCTACTCCAGGTTAGAAGTTTGTTGGAGGTGTGGTCAAGCAGGACATAGGAGACTTCAATGCCGAGGACCAGCAAAAATCTTCTGTTCTTGGTGTGGTAAGACAGGAATTCTATCCAGAGATTGTAAATGTAAAAAGCAGGGAAACGGAAGAAGCCGGCAGGAAAATTAAGGCATTTCCAGCTACAAACGGCGAGGGCCTCACCATTTCACAACCCAGTAGGATGGCAACAGTGGCTAAATAAGGTAAAAACATATTTTCAGAAAGGCCAACCTAGAATTTCCGCCGTAACCTCCATAGATCCTGGATTATTTGCCGTTATAGAAGTTTTCCACCAGCAGTTCTACGCCTTGGTTGATTCAGGAGCCGCGGAATCATACGTAGGTCAGAGATTAAGTAATCACCTGGAAAATAATGGTTTAAAATGTCATTATGACGATCAACATGGTGTTCAATTAGCCGATGGTAGTATAATAAACACAGAAGGTACGTACAGGTTCCCAATTAAAATAGGCAGACAAGAATTCCAGGGGAAATGGAAACGTGTATCATCCTTGACAGCCGATGCTATTTTAGGCATGGACTTTTTGATTTCTCACAGAGCAGTCATCCGGGCCTACATACCAGAACTCGTATTGAATGACGAGACCGTAAAACTACAGTCGAAGGATCATTATCCAGACTTAGCGGGAATTCAAGCATTAAATGATGTCCAGTTAGAAGAATTAAATTCATTTTTAGCAACCGAGCTAAAAAAATTTAAAAGTATAAAAGGTCCAACAAATTTAGTGCAACATAAAAGTAAATTCAAACAAGATGTTGAACCTATAAAACAACGTTATTATCCCAGAAATCTAGCAATGCAAGAAATCATCAACGAAGAAGTTGACAAGATGCTTGAAGAAGAGGTGATTGAGCCTTCATCTAGTTCCTGG
The DNA here is from genome assembly GCA_958336395.1 of Ctenicera cuprea. NCBI lineage: Eukaryota > Metazoa > Arthropoda > Insecta > Coleoptera > Elateridae > Ctenicera > Ctenicera cuprea. Next base: position 18,846,721 of record OY284488.1, on the reverse strand, counting down.
AGCTCACCAATAGTCCTAGTTAGGAAATCATCCGGTAAATATAGATTTTGTATTGATTTTCGAAAGGTAAACCAGGTAACTAAGACTGATGCGTATCCTCTACCTTTTATCCAGAATATTTTAGATAAATTACGTGGAGCCCGATATATTAATACCTTTGACTAAGGAGAGCCGACCAATTACTGCATTTACAGTACCAGGCCGTGGATTATTCCAGTTTAAAGTACTTCCAGTTGGATTACATGCCGCTCCCGCTACATTCCAGAGATTGCTGGATAGCATCATTGGACCCGAACTCGAACCGAAGGCATTCTGCTACCTAGATGACATTATCATTGTAGGAAAAACATTCGAGGAACACCTGGAAAATTTAAGAGAAGTATTTACTAAACTCCGAGCTGGAGGTTTACAATTACAGCCAGAAAAATGTATATTTTGCCGAACCGAACTTAAATATCTAGGTCACATAGTGAATAGAACCGGAATCTATACTGATCCAGAGAAGTTAGAAGCTATCAAGAACATGTCAACTCCGAAAAATCCAAAAGCGATACGTCGTTTCCTGGGCATGGCTTCTTGGTACAGACGTTTTATCCCGCAGTTTTCTCAAAAAGCTTCGGCTCTGACGGAACTTCTACAAAAGAAAAATAAATTCAGATGGACAGAAAAACAACAAGAAGCTTTTGAAAAATTAAAAGAAGCGCTCATTTCAGCACCAATTCTGGCGTGCCCAGATTTTAGTTTACCGTTTAAACTCCAGACCGATGCCAGTAAAACAGGACTTGGAGCCTGACCTGAGCCAAGAAAAAGTGATTGCATATGCCAGTCGTTCCCTCCTAGCAGCCGAGAAAAATTATTCTACAGTGGAATTAGAATGTTTGGCAGTAGTATGGGCCATAAATAAACTAAAAGGATATCTTGAAGGATACAAATTCACTGTGGTAAGTGACCACAGAAGCTTGAAGTGGCTCAGATCAATGCCAAAACCAACAGGAAGGTTAGCTCGTTGGATCCTAGAGCTGCAACATTATAACTTTGACATAGTTTATCGCAGTGGAGCCCTTAACCAGGTGGCTGACGCGCTTTCTCGAGCCCAAGAGGACCAAGAAAGTAATGTTCCAGAAATTTCAGCCTTAGAAAAATCCGTTCCAGAGGAAGAATGCCAATGGTATAGAACTACTTTGCGAAAAGTGCAGAATGATCCTGAAAAATACGATACGTATAAAATTGACCAGAATAAATTATTTAAATGTTTTCCTAATACAGATTCAGCTATTACCGAGGGATTTCATTCCATATGGAAGATGTGTGTACCGAAACCGCGGCGTCACTCAGTTCTTCAGGAATGTCATGATTCACCAGCAGCTGGACATCTTGGAATTACGAAAACCATAGCCAGGGTTTCGTTGAATTATTATTGGCCAGGAATGTACCGTGATATAACCAGATATATTCATTCCTGTTCATCCTGTCAAGAGTAAAAGATGTCACAAAAACCACCAGCAGGGAAGATGTTTTTATCCAGAGTAGAAGGTCCATGGGAATCAGTTAGTACCGATCTCATAGGTCCATTAACCAGGTCATCCAGAGGTAATGTGTATCTTCTAGTTTTTCAAGATCGCTTCACAACATGGGTAGAAGTACATCCATTAAGAAGAGCTACAGCCAGAACCGTGATCCAGGCATTTAAAGATAAAATTATATATAAATTTGGCACTCCAAAGGTAGTGGTATTCGATAATGGTTCACAGTACGTTAGTAAATTGTTTCAGGCTTTAACCAAAGAATTTGGTATCCTCCATAGGTTAACTCCTCCGTACACTCCCCAGGCTAATCCAGATGAGAGGATGAATAAAGTAATTGGAACAATGCTCGCCCAGAATGCCAGAGGAAACCAGAAGCAGTGGGATGCTTGGTTACCTGAAATGATGTTTGCTTTAAACACAGCAAAACATGAATCAACCGGATTCACGCCGTCAATGTTGAATTTCGGCCGAGAACTACTTCCTCCAGGTGCTATACGAGCAGAAGCATATCCAGTTGCCGTAACCAAAAAACGTAATCACCAGGAATATCGTGCTCAGCTTCGTAAGTTGCAAGATATCATTAAAATAGCAAAGGAAAATTTAGCTAAAGCGTTTACACGTCAAAGTCATCATTATAACCTTAGAAGACGTCAGTATCGTCCCCAGGTAGGTCAAGAGGTTTACAAAAGAGAACATGTGTTATCCGACGCAGCACGTGGTTTTATGGCAAAACTAGCACCTAAATATTCCGGACCGTACATAATACATAAAATAATTTCTCCAGTTATTTTAGAATTGAAGAATCCAGTAAATCACCAGGTGGTGAGGCGTGTTCACGTGAAGGAGATCAAACCAGTCCACGCAGATACTCCCTCTCCAGGTCAAAATTAGAAGGTGGGGAGAGAGTAATATAAGACCGGTCCTCCAGAGAGAATGCTCATTCAGTATTCCTGACTAGTTCGATGAAGATGGCTCCAATTTTGTCGAAAAGCAATGTTCGTCCGTGGCCGTTTTAACTGCAAAAGAAGAGGAGTAAGAAAGTCATACGTCCATGGAACCCAGCAGCATACCTACCTGCAGGAACTACAAGTTGGGAGGCGTTGCCAGCGGTTTTCCTGAGACCAGTGAAGAACGTTTTGCCCGATCCACCAGTTGTGAAGTCTCCAGCTAGCCTGTTAGCCGAGAAGATGGAACGGTTGTTTGGGAAGTCGCCCAAAACGCCGGAGCCTAAAATGAAAACACCGGAACACGCTGTCTTGTATTTTTCTCCTGGGATAAAAACGCCAGAAGTCGCCGTAATCCCAGACACTCCATCTTCAATGGTACAAAGACAACTTCGGGAGTGGAAAGCTGTACCCTTGGTAGCACCCGGTAGACGAGGCAAATTTAGGCATCACTCCATTGATGGTCATTGGTGAGGATCCCAAACCAGTGAGTGCAGTACCTGGAGGCATTGCGAAGAGATACTCCCGTAAGAAGTGAAGGAACCTGCGACGTGTATGCATCCAGACCGGAAATGGTACCTTTGTTCGCATGAAGCGGGTGGACGCCATCTCAATGGGTTTATGGTCTCCAGCCAAAGATTCCAACCAGAATTAATGCAGATCCCTGGACTATCCTGCCAGCAGTCAATTTTCATATCCAGGTTTCATTTTCTTCAACCCGAAGGAAGGGGGAAAATGTAACAAAGTTTCCTGAAACAACAAGATTTTAATAATTCGTTAGGAATTATATTGTTGTAATTCCAAGACGAGGCGTTCGTGGCGCTGGAAGTGGACAATTTTAACGTGAAGTGCTCGCAGAAGAAGTCGTGTGGGGGAAACGGAACTCCCACAATAACTCCTTCCATAGCATCCCTACCACCTTCAGTGGGTATAAAACCGGAGCACCAGCTCAAAATAGTAGAATTCATTCCTGTCCTTCTAAGAAACCAGTCCTGTCTATCTTAGAAACCAGAATCCAGTTTAACTTTCATTTTCCTGTTCAATTTATTTGATCCGACTTAGTAAATTTATTTTGATTTTTATTCCGAACAGTTTAACTGTTAGTAAATTTTTATTTCAAGTCAAGACTGGACTTCGAGTTTAAAAATTAGGCTGGAGTTTGATTTAAACTTAAAGTTGCTTTTAGTTTAAATTAAATAAAACCAGTAATTTAATGGAATGTTTGATTTTCATTGGAAGTAGAGATCTTTCATGAGAATTCGATATTTATTGAATTACATCAAGACATTAGTGGAGGTTGATGTTCTTTTAGTGAGTTTGATCAGCTTCTAAAGGAAATAACGCCGTCTTCACTAGAATTAATGCATCTAATCTCAAAACTGGGGTGCCCTATTGAGATTGATTCGTTATATTCAATTAGAAAACCACCAGTTAAGTTTATTATCTTAAATTTAGTAAAGTTACCCGTTGAGTTTATTAATTTAACCCTATCCATGAATTGGATTTACAACCTGAAACCTGTAAATAATTTCCCGTGCATTCAAATCCTTTAATTTATTGATTTCAATCCAGTACCGATGAATTAAATAAATCCAAAAGCACTTACCTGACGAATTCGCAATTATCCGTTTTATTTCCAGTTGAAACCGTAACCAGAGGGTTTGTGACCAGTGGAGCACGACACCACACACTAATTAATTTAATTTCAGACTTTATCTGCAACATTGAACGAATGTCAAGTGTGCAAAAGACAGTAATTATTTTACAGCCGTACGAGAACGCCATATTGATTGTGACGCAGCATATCGATCTCGTTGTCCGCATGACCGATGTTCGCGCGCAGACAGGCAGTTCGATCCGCTGAAAATGAGTCAAGGGATCCGTTCAAGGAAGTAAAACCATGGTCGACTCGTTCCAGAGAAAATTTAATTGTTTCACAACATTTTAATTATATTTAATTTTACTATACATAAAATAAAATTTTTCCGATACAATAATTTATTCTTGTATTGTAATAGCATTGAATAAATATTATAAATAATTTGATTTACAGTTCGATCTTATTATTTTTCCGAACTCTGGCTCTAAGCTACCTGGGAAGAGCTGGTGAAGTATTACAATCTTGAAAAAGTTGATATTGGAATCGATGCTAGAAAGTTGTTGAATGGACCAAGTTTTTAAGGATGTGGATCGCATAATTTTTTATAAAGTTGCTATCGAACATTACATCGCTGCAGCCAAACATATATTTAGAAAGTCTTCTCTTAGTGTGAAATCTTTCTTAAAACATTGTCGCAATTTACAGCCAAATAAAATTAAAGTGAGCATCCATCATTCGATTCAGAAAATCGCGGAGAAGTTACCTCTAGAAAATATTAATTTGATTCTTCTTACTGATGAATTTAGACTTTTAAAACTTGAGGAAATGGTACTTAATTACCAACCTATAAGATCAACAAGAATTTGAGGCTGCACGGCAAGTTGTTAATACCATAAATACAGAAAGAGAGTCCATAGAAAAGAAGGAAATTGATTTAAAGTGTAAGGAAAAAGAACTACACCAGCAAAGCAAAGCCGCAGCGGTAATTCTACAGCAGGCCAATAAACGACTAGAATCAGCTATTACGAAGGGAGATTTAACCGAAATAAGAATTGCACAGGGTCTTCTTAAAGGGTACAAAAAAAAAAGATTAGTTACATGTGTTTAAAGTATCAAAATAAATATAAATATGTTCAAAGTATTGTGTTAATAAATTACTTACGGGAACAGGTGTTGAATATTACTGTGCGTGTACTGTAACTTCTGAAAAAAAATCATATTTGTCATTAAAAAAAATTCAGTCATATAATCATATTATTTTCACAAACGTCACTGGAAGCCCTATAATAAAAAAAGGTGTTGTGCTTTACAGGTTTAAAATCTTACCAACCATTAACAACAGTGTTTGATGAAGTAGCACCATATATTCCAGTAAGACCGTCTTTAACAAAATTCCAACAATTGGTTTTAACTTTTATTAGGAAAAAATACATATTCTATACCTAGATTCTAAGTTCCCATATAGAAAGTATAAGTGTTGTCTAACTTCTTGATTGCACCATGTAGTGTTAACTGTGCTGTAATAAAAACAGAGGCATTCCAAATACATTGATGAAGTAGAGTAGTCGTGTTTCATTTTGTGCTTCCGATATAATTAGTGATTTCTCCGTTAGTGTAACAATTTCAGAAGTTGAATTGCTCACACGCGCTTTCTCATCTTTACAGTACAGTAAACAATTGCCCTAGGGTCACAACTTTGTGCAATAGCTGAAATAAATGCTCAAGTTTTAAATTTTAAGTCACGGTGTAAATCCCTGGGCAGTAAACGTTTACGTGATGGCGTCATCGTCGGCGCCGCTTCGAGCCATGCGTGTCTTTTCGATAAACAAAAACAAGCAGCAGTTTTCGGTTTACTATTTGAATTTAATAAAGTTACTAATTTGCAATAACGACTTGTCAATAAAATAACAACCATGGATGATTCAGATGGGCATGATGCCGGTGATGACGATTACGGACGATATGTTCGAATACTTCAGAAACGTAAGCGTTCTAAAAACATCACTTCGAACAATGATCGTGACCGCGACAGTGCTGGCGACGGTATTAACAATAAACCTAACAATAAACCAACGGATCTGAAAATCGCGGAACAAGTTACTAAAAAAGTCATGGAAATAATGGAAAGCATGTCGCAGGTATCGGGTAACCAGGGTATGCAAAAATTTATTTCTAAAAGTGAACTGATCCCTATGTTTGATCCTGAAAATCCGAACTTCCAGCTACGAACTGGATACACAAGATCGATCCGTTGAGCACCATTAATCATCGAGGAGACGAAACAAAGTCTTTTGTATGCAATTTCATTTGCCAGGGATTGCTAAAAGCTGGCACAATACCCTAACCGATTATAATTTGTCATGGGATGAGTGGAAACTGTAAGCGATTGCAACAGCGAAAGAGCGGTCACCATGCCGTCAAAGGAATACATTTGGCGGTGTTTATGTTTTGAGAGAGTGACCCTGGATAAGCACGTACCAGTTAGAAGGATTTGGCCATACAGGAAAATATTATAAGAAATGAGATATTGAATTCATTCTTAATTGAAATCTTGTGAGAATAGCTCGTTGTCATTTGTATTATTCTTGTATTTTTTTAGTGAACAATATAATTATTATTAGAACTTTTGGTGCTCCTATTATCTCAGAAGTGAGATTTACTCGCTACCGCATAAACAAACCTGATAGTGAAAGTGAAAATGGATAATCAACTCAAGGACGTAGCCCTTTCGGTGCTTCGGGACGTGCTGGTGTTTCCCAGGTGCAGCGACCCGACGACTCCCGCACTCCCTCGTTAACAGCAGGAATTGTAAAGCACATGAAACAGGAACTTGAAAGTTTGAGGAGTATCGTGAATACAGGCTCTCATAAAAATGATGTGATTGTATCTAGTCCAAATTTGAATTTCTTTAAAGATGATCGTCTTTTATCTGAGTTTGATCCGTCTAATGACGATCAAACTATCAATGATTGGTTGGTTGCATACAGTAAATGAATGTGGACAAATATATCATTGGGACGACGCGACGTAGCTAAAATCTATTTGGCGTTGGGGAAACTAAAAGGCATTGCACGAGTGTGGAATGATGGATTAAAAAGTGCGCAGTATTCGTGGGACCAGTAAGAAAATATGTTAAGGAACACCTTCTCTAGTAAAATCTATTTTGGATAATTATTCCATGACGCAGCTTCATATAAAACCCAGGCTGGTCAGGATTTGCAGGAATATTGTTTTAATACATTAGCAAGATTAAATAAATTGCAACTATCGTTAACTGATGAACAGATCATAGATTGCATCACCGAAGGTATTCAGGATAAATAGATCCGACTCACTTTGCAGCTCATTGCAGTAGTTTCGTGACTTTTGCGTCCTATATTAAAAATTTTCCTAATATTAGTAGAGAAAGCACGGGATTTAGAAAGCGTACATTTGAAAATAAACTGAAGGCAAAATTTGGAAAGTCAACCAAGGTAGTCAACGAACAAAGTCACATCAGTTGTTTTCCTTGTAATGAACTTGGTACGCTTGCACAAAGGTCAGCAATATAACAAACAATTGCAATCAGGGAAAATTCCAAGAACATTAATTTTATAGGAACTAAGACAAATTGCATTAATTTTAAACAAGCAAAAATTAATAATCACAGCGTCAGATGTTTTGTGGAGTTGGGCAGTGAATAATGTACGTTAATAAAGAAGCCCTTAGCTGACAAGTTAGCCATAAATCAGGCTAAAGTAACAAATAACGTAGAGTTGTGCCGTTTTAACGGCAGCAAATTGATTCCACAATTTTAGTGTCAATGTCACGTTAATACTGAGGGCGTTAGTATTGAAACGCATATGTATGTTGTTGACGATAAAGATATGTTTGTTGATTTACTGGTTGGCCACACTTTTACGGAGCATCCAACAGTATTAATAGTAAAAGCTAATAATAAACAACTGGTTATTTCTAAATTACTGAACGATACAGTTTATGAACATGACAAACGATTTGAGGTAAACCTGATTCACGAGCATGTGAACCAACGGAAAGATTTAAAAAACATACAGTGTGGTGAGATTTCTAATGTGCAAAGGCAACGATTACTTGCTCTTTTGCGGAAATACGAATCTCGTTTTTGCTTTTATCTACGCAATCTGGGTTATACAAAAACTGCTGAAATGAAAATAGAAGTGTTACAGATAAACCAATAGTATATGCGCCATACCGGTTATCGATTTCAGAAAGATCTAAAGTAAAAGAAATGATAAATGAATTATTGCAAGCTGTTATAATCCGAGAATCACAATCACCTTACGCAATCCCCATTTTATTAGTAAACAAAAAGGATGGTGGATCTAGAATGTGTGTTGACTATAGGGCCCTAAATTGTATTACGAAAAAGAATAAATACCCGCTCCCATTAATTGAAGACCACATTGATAAACTGGGTGGTTATAAGTATTTCACCATCTTAGATTTGTCTTCAGGATTTTACCAAGTTCCTTTACATGCAGATTCCATTGAAAAAACTGGGATTTGTTACACTGGACGGGCATTTTGAGTTCCAACGCATGCCGTTCGGTTTAGCGAATGCCCCGTCCGTGTTTCAAGACTTCATGCATCGTGTTTTGGGTAAATTACGAGGTGAAATCGCCTTAGTTTACATAGATGATGTAATAATCCCTGCGAAAACATTTAAACAAGGATTAGAACGGTTATCAATAATATCCAAGAGATTGCAAGATCATAATTTAACCCTAAAATTATCAAAATGCACCTTCTTCTCTTGTGTTGAGTATTTGGATCGAGAAATATCGAGTTCAGATGTACGACCAGGGGATGTAAAAATTTCAGCTCTAAATAATATGCCCATTCCAAAAACGATTACACACTCTAGAAACAATAAAAAAATGTTTATCTACCAGGTCCGTTTTAAAGATTTTAATCCAGACTTAACAACAGAACAGGCAGGAGTATTGCTGCAGTTTGAAAACGGAGATAAACATGCCATCGCGTATTACAGTAGGCAGACTACTATTGTAGAAAAGAAGTATCACTCGTATGAGCTTGAGACGCTTGCCGTGGTAGAATCATGTAGATACTTTCATGTATATTTGGTAGGGATTACCTTTAAACTGGTAACAGATTGTTGCGCTATTAGAAGCACTAATAACACGGATTGGTAGGTGGTAGCTTCCGTTGCAAGATTATGATTTTGACGTTGAGTACCGTGCCGGCTCAAAAATGGCGCATGTAGACTGCGTGAGCCAGAATCCACAAAACGTCGACAGTAGTGAATGTCACAGAAGCTGATTGGCTCTTAGCCGCACAATTACAAGACGAGATCTGTAAGATTCGGAATATTTTTCTTGTCGAATGAACGTGATCCTAGCGTAAAAAATACTATGAAAATTATGAATTAAAAGAGAACAAGGTTTTTCGAAAATTAGGGGATGCGAGCAAATGGTTAGTACTGTAACGAAGTATCCTGTAACAACAATGTTTTAATAATTCGAAAAGATTATTATTGTTGTAATTCCAATTCGTGGCGCTCGTAGTGGACAATTTTAACGCGAAGTGCTCGCAGAAGAAGTGGTGTGGGGAAAGGAAACTCCCAGAATAACTCCTTCCAAAACATCCCTACCACCTTCACTGGGTATAAAACCAGTGCACCAGCTCAATTTAAGAGAATTCAATCCTGTCCTTCTTGGAAACAAGAATTCAATCCTGTCTTTCTTAGAAACCAGAATTCATACCTGACCTTCTTGGAAACAAGAATCCAGCTTAACTTTCATTTAAAACAAACATTCCGAATTGTTTTCCTGTTAAATATATCCGACTTAGTAAAATTCATTTTACTCCGAACAGTTCAACTGTTAGAAAATTTGTGATTCAAGTCAAGACTGGACTTAGAATTCAAAACCAGGCTGGGATTTAATTTGAACTTAAACTTGCTTTTAGTTTAAATTAAATAGAACCAGGAATTGAGTGTTTAATTTTTATTGTAAGATCTTGCATGGAAATTAAATATTTATTCGAATATTTCAACACGTTAGTGAGAGTTGATGTTCTTTTAGTGGAGTTAGAATAGCTTCTGAAAGAAATAAAACCGTAATCACTAGAATAAATGAAGTTAATTTCAAAACTGAGGGCCTTATTGGAATTAAAGCTTTTATTCAACCAGAAGTTACCAGTTATGTTTATTAATTTGAAACTTTCCATGAATTGGATTAGTAACTCGAAACCTGTAAATAATTTCCCGCAGATTCAATTCCTTTAATTAATTTATTTAAATCCCGTTCCGATTATTTAAGTAAATCCATAAAACACTTACCTTATTGAATTCGCAAATTATCCGTTTATTTCCAGTTATAACCGTAACCAGAGGGTGTGTGAACATTGCAGCACAACACAGCACAATTGTTAATTTTATTTCAGACGTTTTGAACTGCATCGAGTGAATGTAGAGCGTGCAAAAGACATTAATTATATTTACAGAAACGCCGAAGCACGTGAACGCCATTTTTGATGCGATTCAGCATCGATCAGCGTGTCCAAATTGACCAGTGAGCTTGCGCAGACAGGGACAACCGTCAGCTGAGATGCGGCGCAGAATTCGTTTGATGAAATGAAATCGATCCACCATAGCCAACTCGTCTAAGAGGGGACATTATTTATTTGCAACATTTTGATTACATTATTATTATACATAAAATTATTAATTTACATTTTTCCGATACAATAGTTTATTTTGCATTGTAATTAACATTTAATAAACATTATAAATAATTTGATTTACAGTTCGATCTTATTATTTCTCCGAACTCTGGCTCTAAGCTACCTGGGAAGAGCTGGAGTTTTACAGTACCAAAGGCAAATAGGTGTCAGATTTGCAAGCTATGTCACGACGACATGGGTCATTTTGGGGTTGACAAGACGCTACCTAAGATTCAACAAAATGATTGGTTTCCTAGTATGCGCACGTTTGTAAAGAAATATGTTAATTCATGCTTAAATTGTTTGTACTATAAAGCGCCTTCTGCTTTACCCAATCGGCAAAGTCACAGTCCCATTTCACACAGTGCACATGGATCATCTGGGTCCGCTTATTAAGTCACAAAACGGCAATACTCAGTTATTGGTCATAGTCAATGATTTTTCTAAGTTTTATGTAATAGAGCCTGTACGTAACACGAAATAAAAATATATGATACGATGTGTAAAAGCCATAGTGGATATATTTGGGGTTCCTGTACGCAATATTACAGACAAGGGAAGTGCGTTTACGTCTCGTTCGTCAAGAGGTTTTGCCTTGATTCTGAAATAAAGCAGGTCCTTCATGCAGTCACCCCCCCCTCCAGGAGTAACGGGCGGTGCGAACGCTACAAATGTTCGATCTTAGGTTCATTAGCTGCACTCAATGGGGGAAGTGAAGATGAACTGTGGGATACTAACGTAAAAACTGTGTTACGTGTTCATTTTTAGCTTAAAATTATATTGAATTTTAGGTGTATTTATATCGTAAGATAGGCAACCCAATAGTCATTATTGTTTTATTTGGTTTGACTGAGGTATATTTTCAAATTTGTCGCCATTTCTGTTTCCTGTGGTGGGATATTTCCTCGTTTTTTTTTAATTCCCCTTTGAAAAGAGGATGGTAGTTTGAGCCTTATTGGTTTGCTTGTTACGGGTATTTTTCTCGTTAGAATATTTTTGGAATTTAGTGGTTTTGTGCCCCTGTGGTTTAGATCACTTTTCATGCATCATTTTCTGATTTTCTGGAAACCTTGAATTTTGAGTATTGTAGTAAGTTTTGATTTTATAAGGTTTTCCCGCTCTATAATTTTAAATTTCTTAAGATCCTTTTTGAGGGAATTTTTCTTCCTGTTTGGGTGATTTTAATTGTTGGCCTGCGAGTAGTAAGGTTGTTCGAGCCATTTGAGGATTTTCTGAAAAATTATCAGTCATCATATATTATAAATGAATTAGTTTGGAAGATTCTTTGAGTGTTTATGAGACAACTCTTTGGATTACCTATATTTTGGTGAGTTTTGTCTCAAAAACCAATTTTTGGGATCATAGATGGTTCGATCACATGTTTTCGACTTCGACTACAAAATTAAAGACGACACCCTCTAGTTCTGTGTATTTGTGAGTTCATGGATCCTTGTAAATAAGGTGGAGTTGGATATATTATATTTATTGGAATCCCCGTGGTGATTTGGTGATATTTTGCCTGGAGGTTATTCAGTGTGAAGGTTAGATCTATACAGTTAAATATTATTGTTACTATTCCTGTATTTGATTCAGTTAATTTTATTTTGAGTATAATCGTTATTACCTGTAGCTCACATTTGACTTTATCATTTTTATATAACCTAAAAACAAAAGTCAATAACCAAACTTTTAGGTTTGATAGTCTTGATTATTTATCTAATTACCTTAGAGTTGTTGTGCTATTTGATAGCATTGTATTGCATCATATTGATTTATAATTATGTAATTATTTGTTTTAATAATTATTTTCCGGTTAATAACATCAAAACAAACTTTATATATATATTTTTTCTGTTTTGACACTTTGTATGTTGAGTGTTAATTAAGCTAATCAGCATTTTACCTAAACATCATTACCATTTTATATAATATTTTGTATAACCACAAATTTTGTGATTGGGAATTCAGTGGTTTTTCCCCATTGTGAAATAATAACTTAAGTTTATGACTTGATGAATGATTAAAATTTTTCTCCGTGCAGAGTTATATTAGCAAGCGTCTTGTTTCTAATCTTTTCAGCAGATACGTCGTCCCTGGTTGGTTTTTGTGAGCTAATAAAAAGTAAAGGGGTATATGTAATACGGCATTGGTGTTGTTTAACGATTCTAATTATTTTTATGCGCTATTTATGTTTATTTAACGACCAAACGTATTTTTAAAAACTATTTATTTTAAAAATTACAGAAATGTCGGAGTTCAATCCGGCAGCCTACTTAATGCAAAGCTAAAATAGAACTAACTCTAAAAGCAGAAGATTTCACACAGGAAAGAAATTATCAAAAGAAATACAATACTCTTTATCTGTGCTTCTTCAGAGAATTGTTATCACATAACTCCTCCATGCCAAGAATCTTAAATATGTGAAGCAATATTTAAGTTTTGCATTGCAGCAGAGATGAATTTGGTACATTATCAGGTGTGATCGCTTTACCTTGCGATTTGTTTAAAATTTCAATTAATTTTGCTTTGAAAGAGTTACGTTTACAATAAAAGTATAATATAGTACATATGAAGATAATACTTAATAAACTAGCAATAATGAATGAACTAATATTTAAACCTGTGACCGGGGAGTTATCATTTAGTAACTTTTCTTTTTGATCACTAAGCTTTAACTGGTTTCTAACCAATTTTTGGGTATTGATAGGTGACAGGTCAATTTTTGAAATATTGATATTATTAGATTGGTGTACTCGCAATTTACCGATACTGGGTAATTTTAGAGTAACTTCTTTAGTAGAAGAAGATTTCATAGTAAACAGTAATTCATCGTGATTAATCAAAATTGAACAGTCTGGACTCAGATGTATTAGGTTTGACCCTGTAATTTCTTTTCTATTAGTAGCCTGGCTACATTGTATATCTAAAATGGTTTTGGTAGGTGAACTAATTAGCCATGTAGCTGTGTCAATTTGTAATATCTTGTTTATAGTTAAGTCGAAAACATATGGCTGACATGTTTGATTATCATAGAAAGATAATAGTTGTGTTTCACATAATTTTGAATTTGGAATGCTAAAATGGTTATCTTGGGAACAAAAATAATGTCCTACGGAGGTTTGCTGACAACGATCAGTTTCAATGGGGACGCTGAAATCATTAGTGAATAACAGGGTGTTATAAGAGGGTACGACCATACGGAATTTACCATCTGTATTATAATATGCAGGAAAAGGAATCAATTTGATTAACTGATAATCAGAAAAAGGTTTGATTAAGGGGATTTCAAAAATAAACGTGAAGACTTTGTCTTTTTGATATATTTTTGTTGTAATAATTGATTCGTATAGATGAAGATATTTGTAATTCGCCGGATAGGGAAGAGATAAACTTTTTTTATTAGAATTTTGGATGTGGGTCAGAGATTCGGTTATCTGGTTAAGGGATTGAATGAGGTCATTATTATCAACGAGGGAGAGGTGTAGTTGTTGTCCTTGGGCAAAAGTCATGGCATTTTCTAATTCGAGCCAAACGTTGATGAATAGTTGTAATGACTGAATAGATTGATTTATTATTGAATGAGTAGAGTCTGCAGTTAGTATTCGTTTGATTTCTACGTTGTCTAACAAAAATTTATTAAGGTTGTCATTTAGTAATTTTTGATTTTCAGAAAGATCATGTATGGTGGATATAGTATTATCAAGGATATGTGCCTGTTCTAACAAAACATTTTTTTGCTTTTCAGAATTACGTGTTAATTTAGATATCATGCTTTCGTAGCGTCGTCCGTCTTCTGCGTTCAGGTTACCTGTGACAAATTTAATGACAGTACCTAATCCGTCCACTAAACCTCGTTTTTGTCTAGTAGTTTGCATTTCAGGGAACAATTGGTTCAGCAACTGATCAGCTTTGTTAATGTATTGTTTAAGGATTAGTAATTGGTTATTATGACTTAACAGGATGTCTTTTAATTCTACAAAACTTCTATGTGACATAGGATAGTACTGGTTTTCTAAAAGGGATATTGATTTTATGAGATTATTTTTGAGAGTATGGTAATTAGTCAATATAGGGGTATAGTCGAGAATTTTAATTACGGTCCATTCTGATTCTTTTAAAAGAGCTTTACCTTTTTGTAGAGGGTATAGTCCAGGATTTTCGTTTAAAGTCTCTATTGTTACGTGGCACTCGAAATTCCGCCAGGTAATAAGGAAGAGGATGGTCGGCAGTGTCCTGTAAAAGGCATCAGGTCATTGGCATGTCTTTTCAAAATACTGTTTGTAGGGGCATTTCTAACGTCGTACGTGTCATGTTCATGAATTTTTTCTACGATGTAGGGACCTACAAATCTAGGCTCTTTTTTATTTCTTGCGTTAGTTTTAACGTAAACATGGTCTCCTATTTTGAATACTTTGGTTTTTCGAGGTTGGTTAAAT
This sequence comes from Ctenicera cuprea, assembly GCA_958336395.1. Classification (NCBI taxonomy): domain Eukaryota; kingdom Metazoa; phylum Arthropoda; class Insecta; order Coleoptera; family Elateridae; genus Ctenicera; species Ctenicera cuprea. The sequence goes on along the minus strand of OY284488.1, from coordinate 18,831,510 downwards.
TTTTCATTTCGGCTTTCCTTCGTAAGGTTTTGTTTGTCATGAAGGGCGTCGTACAGATGTTTCATTTTCTCTTTATGGTTAGTTACATAGTTTTCGAAAAATGATTTTTCATAATCTAGGTCGAAAGGATTTTTATTGTCAGTGTGTCCAAATAGTATTTCGAAAGGTGTGAGTTTTAAATTTGAATGTATTGAATGGTTATATGCCATTACACAGTAGGGTATTTTCCTGTTTTCAGGCATTTCACCTAAAAGTCTATAGTGTTCCAAAAGCGTCGAGTGTAGGCGTTCTACAGGCGAATTTGACTGATGGTGATATGGCGTTGTGACGTGAAACAAAATTTTATGTAATTGCAAGAAATTAATTAGGGGTTGTTTGTTAAATTCGTTGTCTACTACTAATACATTAGGGGCGGTGTAAGTTGTAATGAAATAAAATAGTCGATCGGTTACATCAATTATGTTACTAGAGCGTAATTGATAGGCTTGAGCAAATTTAGAGAAGGCGTCTACTAGAGTTAAATATTTTTGACCATTAATTTGAAATATGTCCATATGGATAGTATGGAATGGGCGATTAAAAGTTGGGGTTAACTGTAAAGGCTGTTTTATCGGGTTTCGATTGTATTTTTGAATTTTACAGGTTTGGCAGTTATTAATAAAAATTTTAATATCGTTAGTCATACCTTTCCAGAAATATTTACGTTGCAAATGTTCAACAGTTTCGGATATTCCTCGGTGGTTTGTTTTGCCGAGATGGTAATTCATTATTTGATTTTGTCGTTCTTCTGGATTAATTATATATGTAACTTGTGTGGTACATTTGTGAAATTTGGGGGTGTTTTCGTTTGTAATTGAATTTACATATAGGGAAAATTCTTGGTATAGTGAATCGTTGGGGAAGTAACAATAATAATGAGTTTTTGGTTCACAATGTTCTATAAGCAATTCATTAAATTTAGTTTGTTTGTTATTAGGGTTTACAAAAACTGAATAGTGGGTAACTCCATCGAATTTTGATATTTGAATTTTCCTAGGTAAATTAGCTTCGATAAATTCTATCTGTTTATTAAAATGTTGTAATGGTTTATCACTAATGTCTATTACTGGTGTTGAGCTTTGTTGGGTGTGAATAGTATCTATCAATGAGTCATCATCGTTGTTTGGGGATGCTAGTGAAACGTTTTGAATAGGAGTTTCGACGATGGGTATGTCAAACAAATCATCAATATTCGGCGTTTCTGACCGATTAGGTATTACACTGAAGTTAGGGGATGTCGGCTCAGGTGTATTTATTCTGTCTACGTCATGTATAATTTCATCAATTTCGTCAAAGATATCGTCATTAATAGTTAGCGGATGGATTTGAACTCGAGAAAGTGCGTCTGCTACCTTATTGGTTTTTCCAGGTAAATATCGAATGTCGAAATTGAATTCTTCTAATCTCAAAGCCCATCTCGTGAGTTTTGAGTTTGGTTCTTTAAGGTTTCGGAGCCATACTAAAGGTCTATGGTCTGTGAAAAGGGTGAATTTGGTTCCAAACAAATATGGCCTAAATTGTTTCGTGGCCCACACGATAGCTAATAATTCACGTTCTATTGTGCTATATTTTTGTTCTGTGTCGTTAAGCGTACGTGAAGCGTAGCTGATAGGTTTTCCGTCTTGCGAAAGAACTGCACCAAGTGCAAATTTTGATGCATCTGTAGTCAATTCGAATGTTTTATTAAAATCTGGGTATTGTAAAATGGGTTCGTTAGTCAAAAGGTTTTTACAATATTCAAAAGAGTCTAAGAAATTTTGATTATGGACAATTTTGTTTTCTTTTTTTAGGCAATGGGTGAGAAATTTGGTAATTTTTGCAAAGTCTTTTATGAATTTTCTATAATATCCAAAAAGTCCTAAAAAAGATTTAATTTCGGTTCTGGTAGTGGGTAAAGGAAAATTTTTGATGGCTTCAATTTTGGAGTGGTCTGGTTTGACTCCATCTGGCGTTATTACGTGTCCTAAATATTTTACGGTTTTTTGGAGAAATTCGGATTTATCTAGCTGAATCTTTATGTTGGTGTCTTTACATTTCTGGAATACGTTTTTTAAACGACTAATGTGTTCCTGTAGTGAACTTGAGTATACAATAATGTCATCAAGATATACTAGGCATTGATTAGGGGTAAGTCCTGTCAAAGCAGTGTTAATTGCTCTTTGGAAGGTAGCGGGGGCATTTTTTAAACCGAATGGCATACGTTTAAATTGAAAATGACCTTCTTCTGTAGAGAAGGCTGTTTTTTCCCTATCACGTTTTTCAACTTCGATCTGGTGAAAACCAGAAGCTAAGTCGAGTGTAGTAAAGTAATTAGCTCTTCCTAAGTTATCTAATACTGTTTCTATTCGGGGTAAAGGAAATTTGTCGTCGATAGTCTGTTCGTTCAGTTTTCTATAGTCGATAACTATTCGCCACTTCTGTATACCAGAGGCGTCGAGTTTCTTAGGGACTATCCAAATCGGAAAATTATAAGGTGATTCACTGGGTTCGATTATGTCTTCGTTTAACATTTTGTCAATTTGTCTTTTTACTTCTTGTCGGTGTACATGTGGGTATCGGTATGTTTTTGTAAATATTGGTGTGTCTGTCTTTGTCCTTATGTGGTGTTTAGTTAGGGTAGTTGAGGACAGAGGTAATTCAGGCGTGTAAAATATTTCTTTGTATTCTTGACAAAGGTTTGTTAGTAATGCACGTTCCTCAGAATTTAGGTGGTCTAATCTTAAATTATTTTGTAAATTTTGAAAAAGCAGGTGTTTTCGTTTGGGTGTTAGATTGTCATGATTATTAATCTGAACCTGGTCGTTTGCAGAAGTATAATCTTCGAGAATGAGTGGTTGAGAAATAGTCAAAGTTTGGAGTTCGTTTGATAAATTTATTAGGCTGGTACAGAACCAGTTATTTTTCAAAGTTATGATGGCTGAAGGCATTAGCACGTGTTTAGTTAGGTGTAATTTAGGAGCTAATTTGTAACCATCTTTTCCTACTGCAGGTAATGTAACGAATTTTTCTACTCTGGGTGGCAATGTGATTGATTTCAAAATTTTTTTTGAGGGTTGGATTTTTGAAAAATTGCACTGATTACGTTTTTGTTCTTCTTGTTTTAATTTCGATTGGTTATAGTAAAATGGTACTGTTGTTTTATCAGTTTGAATGTGCATCCATCGATAATCGATATTTGCGGGTAAATCGGCTAGTAGGTCAGTGCCTATTAGTCCAACGTATTCGGTATGAAAATTAAATAAATAACATAAGTGGGTTCCTTCTTCTGAAAACAAATTTTGAATGGGTACTTTTGCTACCAAATTGTGGTTAGTGGTCCCGTGAGACGTAGTAATTTCAAAGGGGTGTTCGAATATTGATTCTGGAAAATAAGTATTTACGAATTGGGGTGAAAGTATGGTGCGTGAACTTCCTGTGTCTATTAATAGTTTATCGTTAGTTTCTGGGATTATTATATATGGTAAATTTGATTTTGGATTAATTGAAAAAGATTCGACCGAGGCACTTATTGAAAATTTACGGTATCTTCCGTATATTCAATTGGTGGTTCGGGGTATTCAGGGAATGAATCTAAAGTTTCCTGTTCTGGTTCATAATAGTCTTGATTTAACATTTCGGGAATTTCAATAGTTTCTTGTTCGTAACAAATTTCTTGAAAATCGGGTGGTTCATAAAAGTCTGCGTTATACAATTCTTGTGAGTGGAAATTTCTAGACTGATTTGATTGCTGAAAATAATTGTTGGGTCTAAAATTTTGGTTAAGGTTTGAATTAAATGGTCGTTGGGGTTGAGGTTTTTGCAATTGTTGTGAAGCAGGGCGTTTCTGTATAGTACTTGTTTGCATCGGTTCGGGTCTATTAGTAGGTTGAAAATTACGTTTCGGGGCGAACACGTTTTGTTCAGGTTTTCCAAATGATTTTTGCTCTCCGGGGAATCGCGTTGGGGGTTGGTTTGGATTTAGTTGATAAGTATGGTTAAATTGAGGTTTAAATTGAGGTTGTCTTTGATTGGAAAAATAATTTTGTTGGTTGTAATTAGGTTGGTGATAGCTTTGAGAAGGGGGATGTATTTTATTAGGTGTTCTTGATTGATTTTGAGCGAATGTGTTAAATTTTTGTTGCGGGTAAATATTGGAAGAATAATTTTTTCCTATTCCTTGAAAATAACGAATATCTAATTCATCTTTAACATAAGTTAGTGCTTGTTCTAAAGAGTTGGGTGAGCGACTTCTAATAAAACTACCAAGGGGTTCTAACAAACCGCTTGTAAAAACTTTTAATGCTAAATTTTTGGAAGCTACCATCTTGTAATCTTTTATTGCCTGTGCTTCATTTCCTAAAGATATTTTAGAATTTAATATTGCTAATAACGATCGAACTTTATTGAAAAAATCTACAGGTGTTTCTTTAGGGGATTGTCTGAGTCTAGTCATATCAATTTGAATATTTAATTCGGAACGTTGATCTCCAAAATTATTGATCAAAACTTCTTTTAGCTCATCCCAAGAGTGATATGGATGGCCAGTTATAATTTCGAGAGCAGCGCCTTTTAGGCGATTGCGGGCAGCTGATAAAAGTAATTTATTGATATACGCGCCAGGGTTTTGTTCTTGCCAAAATTGCGAGAAGATATCTTCTACAGCACGGATATATTCGCTTAATTCTACGGGATTTCCTTCAAATTTAGGTATTTCATTAAGAATACTCATATGAAAACCTTGTGGGTAACCATTAAATGGTTGTGCAATTAGACCTACAGGGGGTTGTCCTGCTTGAGGAGCTACTCCTTGTTGATTATCCATTATAGCTAGTCTTAAACGGGGTGGTCTTAAAATAACTCGTTGAAAAGGTTGTGGTTCTAAATCGTTTATCTGATCAGTTTCGCTATCAGATGATGTGTCCGTACTAATCATTAATCACTCAAAAATTAAATTTTATTTTTATGTTAGTAAGTACTTAAATTATTTTGGGCAGGGTTCCTACACATAAAACGTGAGTAGATTCAGAAATTAAGTATACCTAGTGCATACACTGAATTGTCTCGCTTACCACGTTTTACTTGAACTTAAATTTACAATTCCTACACATAAAACGTGAGTAAATTCAGAAATGAAGTATACCTAGTGCATACACTGAATTGTCTCGCTTACCACGTTTTACTTGAACTTAATCTATTTTTATATCTATGTTAATATGTTTTAAATCAATTTAATAATCACTTTCACTTGATTAATGTAGTAAAAAAAAATTCTCTTACAATTTCATATTGATCCCAATGATCAGGATTGATCTCGATGATCAGGTGTTCGCTATGAACTGCTTTCCTGCAACCAGCGATGCTCGGTCCTGGGGCGATGCTTGTCCCTCTCAATCGGATTACTGGGTTACGGAATTTGCCGTCTGAGTTGATGTAGATTCGGGGATCCGACAATTAAGAGTTAAAACTCAAAGAGCTAAATTTAATTTTGATTTTTGAAAATTTTATAAAGCCCTTTTGTCAGATCCTACAACGACTGCGCCATTTATGTTTATTTAACGACCAAACGTATTTTTAAAAACTATTTATTTTAAAAATTACAGAAATGTCGGAGTTCAATCCGGCAGCCTACTTAATGCAAAGCTAAAATAGAACTAACTCTAAAAGCAGAAGATTTCACACAGGAAAGAAATTATCAAAAGAAATACAATACTCTTTATCTGTGCTTCTTCAGAGAATTGTTATCACATAACTCGCTTTGGTTTTTACCTTTACCTTGCTGACAGTATTTCTGTTTGGGGAAAAAGATTTTGTTTTTGCGATCAATTATTTGGCTTTTCACCATTTTTCTAAAATATTTAAATAACGTTGTGTAGCTTTATACAAATTAATTTCTTTTTCCATTCAAATATTAGTACGCTGAATGAACAAATTCATTATTTGCATTGGTTGAGTATAATTCACGTAAGTTCATTTTAAGTGGTAGATTTTCTTTTGATGTGGTTGGGTACTAATTATAAAGCTTCATTTAGATCCGATGAAGTAGGATTATCTAGTGGGGTCACTTCGTAGTAATATATCTTGGCGCCCAATTTAATTATAATTACTGTATTTTCTTTCGGTCCATTCAGACCCACCCAGTTTCGCAAGAGCAGCCGAGTCTCCCAAAATTATTGTTACCGTCAGGACTTCCATCATTTATAATTCATTTAATACAATTTTTTTTTATCTGGGGAAAATTTATGTAACATGCTGGTGGTCAATAGTGGCCGTGTGCCCAGTTCAAGTTTGTTTTCTGAAATTTATTTAGTTAAATCATTAATTAGTGGATTAGAATTCGGAGAGTTAATTACCTGGCTGATATTGGGAACAACTTTATATTTGTATTTGGATCGTTTGGGAGGTATTTTCCACCGAAATCGTTCGGATTAGTTATGCCCATGGTGGACTTCATCGATTTGGATAAAAACCTAAAGCAAATGGTCATTGGATACTCAAATTACACTATATGTATGGTTTTGAGAAGTGTATGTCAATTTACGTTAGTTTGGAAACAGTCGAGAGTCAACGTTTAGAAGAAATTGGATTTTGTACTGTTGTTGGAGGTCATCCTCGTAAAATTAGAAGTCTACGTGAAGTTCAGAGGCCATTGGAGATCTAGAATTGTGAATTCGGTCTGCCGTTAACATCTATCGAGCCTAAATTACTTCTTCTACGTGATACATTTTTCCGAGAGGTCATCGTTCTGCGATCAACCAATGTTAAGGTCAGAACTTCCCAATTATTAGAAGTTTACCTGTGTGTATACAAGCGTTAGTGTGCTCCGATTGAGTTTATTTACTGTATTTCTGTTGTTGGTTAGTGTAACCTGTAAATATTATCGTGATTATCTCACGTTGTACATGTTTCGTTAACTTAGTACATAATTTGATAGTACTTACCTTTATTTGATTAACATTAGAGTTTATTAAGCTTTGATATTGTTACCATTGTAAATATTAAGTTAGTGCATTGGTGCACAACCATTTTGGTAGGATACCGTGTGTTGGTAGTTGGCAGGTTTTGAATTTGTAAAAATTCAGTAAATATTTAGATTTGCACTGGTTTATTAAAGATTAACTATTACATTGTTTTACAGTTTTATCTTCCCTAACTGATTTTCAGAGTTATGCAAATTTATAATACTTAGAAATTTTTGATCTACTGCGGCTTTCGCTTAATCGAACAACTGCTTAGGTCCATTAGCGAAAGATAGGTTTTGCGCAGATTTAATAGTGATTTATTTATTTCATTTACAGTTGCGTTTTGCAAAATAAGCAAAGATTTGCAAACTCACATTATCGCAGGAGGGTTAATTATTGAAGTCAGTTATTCACTTAGGGTTTCTTTACATGAATTTTTGTTGTTATCAATTTGATGGGTTTTCCGCTAGTTTACTGAATTTAAAGTTAACCACTTTACCTTCACATTCATCTTATTTGCTTTGTGTTATTAAAGTTAATCTAAATAACAGTTACATAATTAAAAAATTGGTTATTGAAACCAAATTATTGTAATATATATTCGTGTATTATTGGTATGACTTTGTACATAATATATAATCACTTGAACATTGGTTACCTCATTAAATATTTTTGCTCCTTATGTGTTTTTGTTTATTGAATAATTCTTTCTTGGGTAGTTACATTTTAGTAGAGTCCACTAAATTGAATACTCATTGGCCGTTAACTGTAGTAATTGCTATTGGACTTTGGCGCCCATTAATTCTTTACCCACCCCATCTCGCATCGAGCAAGCTACGGTCATTTTGTCATCGTTAACGTAAGAAAGTCCTATTTCTCCTGGGAAACTTGAAACTGGACCTCGTTCAGAAGCTTAATGGTGCAATGTTATGATAATTGTTTTAAGATAGAAACGTACGAATAAATATATTTAAAGAAATGGGGAAGGTAGTCCTATTTGCCCTGGGAAACTTGAAACTGGACCTCGTTCAGAAGCTTAATGGTGCAATGTTATGATAATTGTTTTAAGATAGAAACGTACGAATAAATATATTTTAAGAAATGTGGAAGGTAGTCCTATTTCTCCTGGGAAACTTGAAACTGGACCTCGTTCAGAAGCTTAATGGTGCAATGTTATGATAATTATTTTACGATAGAAACGTATGAATAAATATATTTCACGAAATGTGGAAGGTATTTTTCCTGGGAAACTTGAAACTGGAACTCGTTCAGAAGCTTAATGGTGCAATGGTATGATAATTATTTTAAGATAGAAACGTACGAATAAATATATTTAAAGAAATGTGGAAGGTAGTCCTATTTCCCCTGGGAAACTTGAAACTGGACCTCGTTCAGAAGCTTAATGGTGCAATGTTATGATAATTATTTTACGATAGAAACGTATGAATAAATATATTTAAAGAAATGTGGAATTTAGTCCTATTTCTCCTGGGAAACATGAAACTGGACCTCGTTCAGAAGCTTAATGGTGCAATGTTATGATAATTATTTTACGATAGAAACGTATGAATAAATATATTTTTAAGAAATGTGGAAGGTAGTCCTATTTCTCCTGGGAAACTTGAAACTGGACCTCGTTCAGAAGTTTAATGATGCAATGTTATGATAATTATTTTACGATAGAAACGTACTTATAAAAATATTTTAAGAAATGTGGAAGGTAGTCCTATTTCTCCTGGGAAACTTGAAACTGGACCTCGTTCGGAAGCTTAATGATGCAATGTTATGATAATTATTTTACGATAGAAACGTATAAATAAACATATTTTTAAGAAATGTGGAAGGTAGTCCTATTTCTCCTGCGAAACTTGAAACTGGACCTCGTTCAGAAGTTTAATAATGCAATGTTAAATCCTTCTATGGCGGAAATCCTCCCCACTTGAAGGCAGAACACGGCAGTAATACTGCCGTTGCTCAGTTTTGATGCGTGACCTTGGTGAGGTATTTTGTATTACAGGCTACTATTTGCGAATTTTTGTTTCTTCTGTAAACTTTGCCTGGTGGAAGATTTATTAGTGAATCCATCGGCGTAAAGGTATGTTTGGCTCTTGAATCCTATTATCTGACATTCGGTAAACGTGTTTATACCTTCTACATTAGTTATTGTTTGGTTGTAAAATTTTAATGAGGAGAAAATGCAACATATAAGGGGCTACATGACATGTAAATTGTGTCACAAAGGCGCCCCGACAGCGTTTATTATTTTAAATTCAGTAAATATTTTGTTTTAGTACACTAAATTATGCCTAGAAAGTAGGGTAATTTGGTGATAGTTTTTGTAACATTTATCATTGAATAACCTGTTGCTGAAATGCTTTAATTTTTTTCGAAGAGGAAAATTGTCTACTTATGTGGTCAAATGCGTTGCAACCCAATGACGCGCTTGTTTACTTACAGCAAAACGTGAAAGTTCTAACCTTAGTTACGCAACAAAATTTATCGAGTTAATCTTGACGTCCTAATTCTGATATTTTTTGTCAAGTTCGTGCAGGTAAAATTTCGTATTTTTTATATGAGTGTGTTCGGCATGGATTTGGGATTATAATCAATCTTTGTTTGCAAAAGTTACTTTTGGTTTGTAGTGGTTACAGCCTTAGCCGTGCGGGAACTTGAAGTTCACTTTTGCTGCGGTTTTTATTGCATTCTTCGAGCGCTTACTTTTAAATATATTTGAGACTGATAATATTACGTTTCCTATGACTTTTTTTGCGTAAACATGTGTAGTGAAGAGTGAAAAATAATAAAAAGTGTCCGTTTGTAAAATTAACGGTATCACCAAATAACCTATACTAGTTTTGAACTGTATCATGGAACCTAAAAAAAAACCAAAAAAATTGATAAAGTTAAAAAAACAAAGAATAAACCGTGTTTGTATCGAAGTTATGAAACTACCGAATTACTAAATGCAGTGAAAGAAGTGATCCAGGACAAAAAATCCCTCTATAAAGCCTCAAAAGATAATAATGCCCCTGGTCAACGCTAAAACGGTACTTAAAGTCTAATCCTCATATTAATCAACAAAATGCTTTGATTCGCAAACAAGGTAAACCTTTTGCCCTTACTACTGAGCTGGACCAAAAACTGTATCATTACACTCTCAAAATGCAGGAGTTAGGCTTCGGTTTAACAGTTTTTCAAGTGAGAACTGTAGCGTTTAAGTTAGCAGAAGCTGTAAAATAAACGCATTGCAAGCAAATGGTGGTGGGCGCACTTTCAGTCTAGAAATAACTTAACAATAAGAGTGCCTAAAAATCTTTCAGCTTACCGTGCTTCGTAGTTCGTGTGGAAATCCCACTTTAAATGCAGAATTTTATTCTATGTTGAAGAAACTTTACACCAATTTAAATAATGAAGAAGAGCGTTTGAAATATCATGTATGGAATACAGATGAAACTGGACTTCAGTAGGTAGTCAAAGGGCCGAGAGTTGTAAGTTCAGTGGGAAAAAATACATTTATCGCCGCACGTATGCTGAAGGAGGAGAAACGCAAACAATTATTGGATGCATTTGTGCCGATGGAACATGGATACCCCCAACAATAATTTTTAAAGGCGTCTGTTGGAATGAACTGCTAAAACAAGGTTGTCTGCCTAACACGCAAATAAAATTATCACCAACAGGCTGGATTAACGCAGACTAATTTTTAGAATGGTTCGGTTTTTTATTTCTTCAGTTGCTGCAAGACCGTTGATTTTAATAATGGATTCTCATGCATCGCACATTACTCGCGAAGTTATTGAGTTAGCCGTCAGAAATGATATTCATCTATTAACTTTTCTGGCACACACGACACACCTATTACAGCCTTTGGATGTCGGTGTCTATAAATCTTTAAAATCTTAATGGGGCGAAAAAAATGATTGATTATATGAGCTAGAGTTGGGCAAATGCATATTTGCATCTTTTTTCCTATTGATCATAAAATGTTAATTTTTCGTATATACACGTTTCGTGATGTTTAGAGTCATAAAAAGTAAATTTTATTTTGCATATTTGGCATATATTACAACTTTACGGCATATTAGTGCATATTTTAGCTTTTAATGGCATGAAAATGCATATTCTAGCAAAAACAAATAAAATTTCAAATAAATTATCAAATAAAATATTCGTAGTTCTTAGAAGAAATTGCACAATTTCTTCTAGTGAAACCACATGGACCCTAGACTTGCACTTTCTAAATTTCCAAGTAGGGGTAGAGGAAATAAAGGATTAACTGACAAAGGTTGTATTATTTGGGTAGGTCTTGTTCCTTAGGTACAAATTTCTTTGAAAATAATATTTGGAAATTTTTCTTATACTTATTCCTAGAAATAGTTATTTATAATTTTAGTGCTTGACTAGTTCATTTGTTGCTTTGACAGAGAGCTGTAAAGTGTAATTGTCCAGTCTATACCCTGAAAATGCCTAAAGTTGCTAGTTAAAAAAACGATTTAATTAAGAAGTGGTTGAAGCCGTATACATGTTTTAAATACGATGGAAGTGTTGTGGTGTTGTGCGTCATCTGTGAAAAAGAGGTATTTATCCGTTTATTTTAATTTTGAATTAAAAAAAACTGTTTACTCTGTTTAAAGTTAAAAAACTTCAAACAAGCCAAAACAGCGAGTTAAAAATTTAATACTAATTTGTTATTTTATTTTGTAATTAAGCAAACAATTTAAGAATAAAATTAGAATTTTTTTTTGTGATATTGCAAAGGATATGGCACAGGCCACAGGGCACAATCAATTATTTTCCTTTGTGTAAGCTGTAGTAAATTGTACTTAAATATTGTTTTTACAGATAAACGTTAATAAAAAGTTTCAACTTGATCAGCACGTAGCCACCGGTTCGCATCAAAAAAGAAAAAATAATACAAACGAGCCAAAACAACAATTATTGCTGAACTGCTTAAATAAGAATGTCAACAATTTCAACGACGATTTGTGTAGAATGATGGTTTCATGCAACATTCCATTAAATAACATGGACGTTCCCGAATTTAGAAATTTCTTAGAAAAATATACAAAACAAAACGTCGTTTCCCGGAGAAGAGCTTCCAGAATGTGCATTCCAAAATTATACGAAGAAAATCTTCAAAAAATAAGAAACGTTGTTTCGAATAATTGTATTTGGTTTAGTGTTGACGAAACCACCGATGCTAAAGGAAGATATATAGCGAATTTTATTGTAGGTGTTTTAAACAGCAGTCCGTCTTCCAGTAATTTAATTGCTGTTAAACAACTAGAAAAAACCAACAATTTGACAATTTCACGTTTTGTCAATGAAACCCTTTCGTTACTTTTTTTGCCAAATCAAATACCACCAGAAAGGATTTTATACATGGTGACTGAAATGACTTAAAAATCTTTTTCCCAAATTTAATTCATGTAACTTGTTTGGCCCATGCGATGAATAGGGTGGCCGAAGTGGTTAGAACTGAGTTTCCTTTAGTCAATAAATTAATTAATAACGAAAAAAAAGGTATTTTTAAAATCACCATTTCGCGTCGAAGTTTACAAAGACTTGCTTAAAGATGTGCCCTTACCTCCACAACCAATTCTCGTCAGGTGGGGAACGTGGATAGAAGCCGCTCTATTTTATTGTGAAAATTACAGTGAATTAAAAAATGTTGTTAACACCTTTGATTCAACTTCTGCTCAGTCTATAGCAGATTGTCAAGATATTTTAAAGTGTCCGGAATTGCAACCTCAGTTGTCCTACATAAAGGCTCATTTTCGGAAATTCCTAGCATCATTAATAAATTAGAAACACAAAACCTGCTTCTCACTGAATCTTTAGAATTAATCGAAAAATTTCATTCATTTTTGAATAAAAAATAAAAATAAAATATGCAAAAAAGTTAGCAGCAAAATGGACGATTTAATTCAGAAAAACAGCGGACTTTCAACTCTGAATTCCATAAAAAATATTTTAAATGGAGATTTCTTAAGCAATGGCCACAATGACGAATGTTTTGCAGTTAAAAATTCACATTTATTTAAATATTGTCCAGTAACTAACTTCTTGTGATGTAGAAAGAAGTTTTTCCAGCTACATAAATATATTGGAAGATAAACGGCAAAATTTTCTCGTTGACACCATTGAAAAGCACATGATTATTTTTTGTAATAAATAGGTTGTTATTTATTGATTTTACTTCTACCTGTATTTTTGTATATGCAAATAAAAAATGCAGTTTTAACTGAAAATAATAATGCGTTTCTATATTATGTAAGCCCTTTTGATTTTTTGAATGTTGAGTGTTTGTAACTAAAAATAATGAAAATCATTAATTGTATTTATCTTTTTCTTTCAACGAAAAATTACATTTGATGCAAAACGTGATTTAACTCATATAATAATTACTAGCATTAAACTGCAGATTCAAATAAACATCAGATTTTCATATTAGGCACTAAATAAACAAACTAATTTTCTTTAGTGCATATCGCAAAAGGTTACTGCATATTCTTGCATATATTGAAGGTTTTATGCGGCATATTTTAGTGCATATATTGACGGTTTTATGCGACATATGTTGGTGCATATATGCACTATCTTTACAGCATATTTGCCCAACTCTATATATGACTGAACATCCACATGATAAACAAAATCGTTTCAATTTTTTTTCTATCTTTAACATTCCATTTGTGAATGCTATCGAATATCCAGAATGCTTTTAAGAAAACAGGAATTTTTCCATTCAACGACAAAATAATACAGGAAGAAGCTACTGCTCCGTCTCTGCTAACTGAAAAAACTATCAAAATCAACCCTTCCGGCAACCACACAGTTCATAATTCAAATTCCGTAACCCCTACAAAGAACTCTCCAATTTTGCTTACTCAAAATCCAATTTCTGCTACTATCCCAAGTTATTCCTGTCAACCAAACAGTTCTTCTTTAACACTGTCAAAAAGTAGTCACGTAGAACGACTTTTGACCGTAATAAGTGCCTTGGAAAAAAATGCCAGGAGTGCAAAAAGAAAATCAGATCCGTCAGCAAAAATATAACATCACCAACTTATATTGCCAAAATGATAGACAAAGAAGAAGAAAAGAAGAGGACAAAAAAAATGAAGAGGATTGGAAATGTGGATCGTGCAATAAATTGTACTCAAATGATGTCAAGATTAAAAACGGTATGGAATGGATCCAATGTTCTTTTTGCAGAGGAACCTTTCATGAAAAATGCCAATCAGAAGAGCCTGACGATACTGGTACTTTCATGTGTGATTTATGTTGTGGAGATATCTGAAAATGAAAACACTTTACTAATGGAAATCCAAATAAAAATTTTATTTTAAATTGAAAAAAAAGGATGATAGAGCTTGTTTTTTAATGTCACCTAATAACCTAGATAGGTAAGGCATTTTTTAAAGCTCCTGTTGTGGCAAGCCCGATCAATAACATTCAAAATAAATTCTAAAAATGGGTGGTTGAGATGTCTATCAAAGATTTTATATAATTAAAAAATACTTATAATACCTTAAAAGTTTAAAACATTACAGTTTTCAAAAATGATCACCAAATTACCTTACCTTACCCTATGTGCGAAAACATGGGGCGCGTGTATATAAAACCTATACGGAGAAAACCATTGAAAACGCACTAAAAGACATTAGAACAAAGAAATTGTCTATACGTGCTGCATCTGAGAAATACGGCATTCATAAAAACACATTATGGTTAAATTAAAGGGAAACATGAAAAAAATCCAGACGGTCAAGTTGTGCTTTCAGCAGATGAAGAGCAGAGGTTCTTTCATTTCATAATAATTTTCCTGGCGCGGATTAGGCTTTCGCATTTTTGATAAGACGTAAAAAGTTCTGTCACAACGAGCTGCAAAATATATGTCACATGCACGAACAGCAACTGATCAAGATGTAGTAAACAAATTTTTCGACAATTTGGAAGTAGAACTAGAAGGCATTCCTAGTTCCAATATTTGGAATTTTGACGAGACAAATCTCGTGGACGACCCAGGGTCTAAAAAGGTTATAACCAGGCGGGGAACAAAATATCCTGAAATGATCAGAAATGCAACAAAAGCTTGTACATCTTTAATGGTCTGCGGAAATGCATGAGGTTATATAAGCTCCCATATATGTCAATTATAAGGCCGAAAAACTATGGACTACCTGGACGGAGAACGGCCCACCAGGCGCAAGATACATTAGAACCAAATCTGGGTGGTTTGGCCACCATACATTTGAAGAGTGGTTTGAGTCTTTAATGCTCCCCTTATTAAAAAAACAAAATGGTATAAAAGTTATCATTGGCGATAAGCTCAGCTCTCACATAAGTGGAAGTTCTTCGACACCAGGGGCGGACTGGCCTACCGAGATACCGGGAAAAATCCCGGTGGACCGATGCATTTTGGGCCGGTTTATTAAAGAAAGAAAGAAAGAAATTGAATATAATAATGTAACCATTATAGAAATTATTTTTATACTAAGTCGGGCCGGACACACAGCTCTGCTTGCGGCTTAATAAAATAAAGAACACTCGTAAATAATATCCACAACCATTCTACCTACTTAAGTTGGGACCGTTGTTTCCAATACAATAATACCTACTATTGTGGCACTGTGCCTTGGACATAATATAATGTTACGTATTCTACGAATTTCATGTAATTCGGAGCTTAATTTATGAGGCCGGCCGATCGCAGTGTTTGGTTTGTTTATACTACAAGCACAAACATACCACTGTTTTGCCTAACGTTTTAGGTATTTTAAAATTGTTTTACTTTAGTTTCAGTCCCTTTTACGAATGCGTTTGAATTACATCGGCCGGCCCCAACAAATAATACTAATAATAAAAAATACTCGTTTAAAATTATTAGGTTAAAAAGACAAAGTTGTTAGTTTTTAATTTAGTGCTAGTTTTGTGCATTTAAAGTGCGTTTATTAAACAATAGTTTTTAGTGTCGTTAGTTTATATAATTAAATAATTAATAATAAGATGAAAAAGGCTAAAGGGGGCGCAGAAAAACTTCGCGAAAAGAAAATAAAATTATTAGCAAAAGATGCTAAAAAATCTGTGAAAGTTTCCAAATATTTTCAGAAAACTGATGAACAGACAACTACTACAGAAACAGAGACTCTGACTTTCTCACAATCACCACAACCATCTACCTCCTTTCAATTTGTTGAAGAGGACATAGAAGAAATTGTAGACACAGTAACAGCTCCAACCTCAATTTCGTCAACAATTATAGTGCCAGAAAATGAACCGATTGATAAGGAAGAAGAAGTGAAGGAATCGTTAAACATTTTTGTTAGGCTTGCTATTACAGATATAGCCCTATTTTTCAAATTGCATCCCAAGCAACCGTCTTCATTCACTAATCTTCCTTTTAGAAAAAAAGTATTCCATAAAGAAAAAGGTCAACACCGATGTTGGCTCAGTTATAATGAATTAAATTATAAATTATATTGCTCTGTTTGCCTAGCGTTTGCGTTTGTAAAAACAAACGAAAGTAATTCATTTATTGAGGGAATGAGTGATTGGAAACATGTGCATCAAAGAATCAAGGAACATGAAGGTAGTAAAATGCATGCCCACTGTACTGAAGCTTATTTTCTATACTTGCACCAGCAAGATATTAATACCATGTTATTTTCAAAACAAAAGACCATCAGAAAAGACCAAGACAAAAAGAAACGTCAAATTTTAGCTAAGTTTCCTGTCGCCTAGTAATTTTCAAGAAATCGCTGAAAATGGAATTCCTGAAAACGCTCTTCAATGTTTAAGCGAAAAATTGATTAAATTTGATGACCGAGTCACTAAAAGTAATTTATCTCAAGAGTTAATTGATTTTGCGAGTAAATGGGACAGATTAAAAAATTCGATAACTGAAGAATATTCTTTACTTGAACGGAACTTGGATTTTGATGAATTCGAAGAAGAGAAAGAACAAAAAGAAGAAAGTGCGGATAAACTGACAACTTGCAAAAACTGTAACAATTATGCAATTTGCTGCTACCAATTACTGTACAAATTTAATTTATTTAGTGAATCGTACAGCATGCTATCATTGGCATATAAATATTTATTGACAATTCCAATTACCCAAGTGTCTTGCGAACGGTCCTTCTCTAAATTAAAATTTATTAAAAATCGACTGAGAAGTACATTATCAAATGACAATTTGGAATCATTTATGTTAATGGCATGTGAAAAATATGTTTTAAACAATATTGACTGTGATTCCATTATAGACAAAGTTGCCGAAAAGAGTGATTTATTACGAAAGGAACTTTTGGTTTGATTTGCCGTGTTCACAATTTCTGTACTTTATTTATGTAAGTACCTTAGAACTTAAAATTATAATTTTATGTTCAAGCATGTGTCCTGCATAATTTTTCGTATTTTTTTTAAACTTGTGCCATGATCCATATCAAGTTAAATTATTTGTAAGTGAGAGTTGCTTTAAATGCATTCTTCGTAGCCACGCTACTTTCTTCAAAAAAATTTTCGGCTGGGCCGGCCGGTTCACCAATTTCCCGGTCGCAAATAAGCCCCCAGTCCGCCCCTGTTCGACACTGTGAAGAAAATAATGTAAAATTCATAGCTTTACCACCAAACGCTACACATATCGCTACCTTGGAGTTATACAGTTGTATGTTACAAAAGTTGGAATTTTGAGTTATTTGCACCACGAAGTTGTATGTACGCAGATATACGTTTTGACACAAAGAACAAAGTTGAATGTTATTTCATTCCAGAGCTATTCTTCCATTTATCATACTACTTTGTAGTTTAGAGCAGTGTGGGATAAAACAAAGTTGTATGTTGGAACATACAATTTGGTCATTCATATATAATATTGTTTTCTTACTATTTATTCCTTGGAATGAATAGATAATAGATGGATACTAAAACTGAAGTATTACAGCAATTACAAAGATATAAAGTAGATATGGGAACCGAAACAAAAAAGAAAGGCCACGGCATTGAAGAGTATGGAAACTATATACACATATTCAGTCGTGTACCTAAAGATAAAAGAGCTCGCTCAGGTGTGGCAATAGGAATCCAAAAAAAAAATGGAAGAATTACATACGAAACTGGGAAGCGGTAAATGAACGAATCTTAAAAGCAGAAATAGAAATTCTTGGATACCAGGTAGCTGCAATCTTAACATATGCACCGAACGAAGACGCTAATAACAACGATAAAGACAATTTTGAAAAAGACCCGACACTTTGAATAGAATAAGGAACAGAAAAGAAATAATTGTAATGGACCTGAACGATAGAACAGGACGAAAGGACAATGATGTAGTAGTCGGAAACTTTGGAGAAGAAACTTTAAATGAAAATGGAAGAAGGCTAATAGAAATCTGCGACAGATTCTCCTTAAAAATAATGAATGGTCATTTTAAACATAAGGATGTGCACAGCAACACCTGGCAGCAGCCATATAGACAACTAAAAAGTATTACTGATTATGTCATCTTAAAACAATATTCTAAAATAAAAATGTACGAATTTATAGAGGAGCGGAAAGTGGTACAGACCACAACCTCCTATTAGCAAAGTTATACTTAAAACATGACCTAGGACGAAAGAGAAACCCGGAACCACAGTACGAGGAAGAAACACTAGATGAAAATAAGTACAATCTAAAATCATGAGAACACGAGTCTACAATATTCCTGTATAAAATTCGTCTCGCTGCCAAAGTACAAGATGGTATCGGAGGAAGTGCGCAAGAAATGTACGACACCTTAAAGGTAAAGTTAAAAGAAGCGGCTTATGAAGCCTTAGGTGAAGTCCAAGAACGGAAGAAAAAAGACGGGGAGTACTGGTGGAATGAAGACATCGAAGAAAAGGTGAGAGAGAAAAAATCACTATACCAGAAGTGGCTTACAAATATTTTATTAATGTTAATACCGAGAAAATTAGCGTTTGTAAAAACTTTTATTGTGGAACACTATCAATTAGCCAAACCCCGATATACAACGTGCATTTAAAGAAAAACACGGTTAGTAATACTCCTAGTAAAATCATTCAGGGACAGCATACAAAGCATTCAGTATCGGAAGTTGCAAAAGAAATAGCCAAGAAACACATTAACTCATTTCATAGAATCGAAAGCCACTACTGCAGAGCTAGGACTCAAAGGTAATACGTTGAAGCGATCTTAAACAAAAAAAAATGTAGAACTGTATGAAGAGTATTCGGGAAAAAACGTGGTGCCTGTAAAGGAATCCCAATACAGAAAAATATTTTGTACAGAGTTCAATATTTATTTTCAAAAACCTAAAAAAGATAGGTGCGATGTTTGCGAATTAAACAAGTTATGTACAGAAGAAAACAGAGAAAGTGATGAGGTTAAAACCGCATACGAAAATCACTTTTAGAAAAAAAAGCGACAAGAGAAGAAAGAGCAAAGAATAGAAAAGAAAAATGTGTTGTTTTAACGTTTGACTTGCAAAATGTTTTAACTTGCCCGCAAGCAGACATAAGCAATTCTTTTTACAAAAGTAAGTTGTCTGTGTACAATCTAACGGCCCAT
Organism: Ctenicera cuprea; assembly: GCA_958336395.1. NCBI lineage: Eukaryota > Metazoa > Arthropoda > Insecta > Coleoptera > Elateridae > Ctenicera > Ctenicera cuprea. The sequence goes on along the minus strand of OY284488.1, from coordinate 18,811,960 downwards.
CTATCTAGTGCAAAACAAACTTACTGCGCTTTATGGTCTGAAAACCTTACAGGCCGAAAGGGGAATGACTTGGAAAGCGCTCTTTACAACATTATTGAGAGTGTAATAAAAGATTATCTAAATTTAGAAGACCTCATACTTTGTACTTTGGAGCGATAGCTGCGTTCCCCAAAATAGATACTCTATAATTTCTTTTGCCATACAAAGATTTCTGAATCAAAACCAAAATATACACAAAATTACAATGAAATATTTCACACCGGCTCATTCGTTTGTACAAGAGGTGGATACAGTACATAGCAACATCGAAAAGGTGTCTAAAGCAGAATATTATTCACCCTTATCACTTCTAAGATTGCTGGTGAAGGTAAACAGAAAGCATCCGTACAAGATAAATCAAATGCGTTCAGCACACTTTAAAAACTTCCAGTCCTTATCTTCAACTCCGAATTATGATATCGTACTGTAGCAGCCCTTGGTTTTAATATTATTCAATTGTATTTTGTAACTTGGCGACTGGTGTTGCTATTTACGTTGCTATAGGTCGTTATCAAGATTATCTTGTAAAAGTAAATAACAATTAAAATTCCTCCTGCAAATTAGTGTTTTATTTACAACCACGAACATAACATTACATTATTGGTGACCCCGACGTGATCTTCGCTTCATCGCCACAGACCTCCGATCTTCAAAATCCCATTGAATTGCAACTTATATTTACAAGATAAGTAACGTTTATTAAATATGGCTTTAAATCGTGTTTGTATTGACTTTCCCGAATTTAATATTAATGACGTCGATTTGTTTTTTGTGCTATTGGATAAATTTTTCCAAGTTAATGCTATTGCAGATTCTGCAGCAAAATTTGATATATTAACTTTGAAGCTTCCTCATGAAGTATTAAGTAATATACGACCGCGACGGTTAGTCTTGAACAGACCTCATCGAGCCCCATTTGAAGCTTTGAAAGCTGAACTAATTAGTTTATATGACAAACCACAAAATGTTAAAATAATGTCACTTTTGACAGGTGTCAAGTTTGAAACTTCATGTAATGCACTTTTACAAGAAATTCTTAAACTTTCTCATGGTTTACAACTGCCAGACGAGATCCTTAAGAACCTACTGTTTTCAAAATTACCTGATAATTTAAAAATACCCGCTGCCTTACTTGAAACAGATTTGGAACTTCACGAATATTCAAATAGGATCGATGAATTATTATCTGTTGTGCCGAACAACATTCCTTGTGCATCAAATAATGATAGGTTTGATCGTCTATGGAATGAAATCACTAACATTAAAAATGAACTTCAAAATTGGCAATCAAAGTTTAGATCAAATTTTCAAAATAACTCTTTTGAACAATCACGGTTACAAACGCGTAATTTTAATCAACGTCTTACAATCAAAATACACAGCCTACTTCTACTCGGCAGCTTGACTTTCGCAATAATAACACGCACAACTACCAAAATCTTCCAAATTTGTGTTATTACCATGAAAGATTTGGTGATAGAGCCGTTAGATGTGCAGGTTCCCCATGTTCTTATAAAAAAAACTAAATGCGGCCTTGCTAACATCACCCAGTTGGCAAAATTAGGCTTTTCAAGGGTGAAATTTGATTTTTATTAAAGATGTATTTTCAAATATAAGTTTTTTAGTAGACAGCGGTTCAAATTACAGCTTGTTACCAAATTCTTTCTTTCACAATCACACAATATGCAATCCTGCCCCTTTGATTTCTTTATTGGCAGCGAACCAAACACAAATACAAACTTATGGTTCTAAAACACTAAATTTAAAATTCGATTTTTCAAATCAACCAATTACTTGGAACTTTATTTTGGCAGATATTGCGTTTCCGATTTTAGGCCTAGATTTTTTACAATATCATAATTTAATGGTAGACTGTGCTCTGGCAAGAGTGGTTGAGCGAGTTTCTGATAATCGATCTATAATGTTTGACTCAGAGATTCGTGAGTTGTCCATTCTTCCACAGACTGGTGGTAATTCATCTGTTCAACAAACAAATCCTCCTAGTTTATACAAGTCGTAAAACAATTATAAAACATTCAAACGAATCATCTCAACATTTAAACAACTCTTCTCAATTTATAAACAAATCACAACCATCACTCCAATCGACTTCATCACAATCAAAGATCCAACCAATCTATCAATTATCTCTCTCAAACAAATCACAATTAATCACACATCCTAATCAACCTACCAATCTTCTTTCTTCTGAACTTAACGACTGCCAATCGCCTTCTACGGTAGAAACAGATGTTAATGTTCAAGAAATTTCTTCTAATTCACTCTCTTTACCATCTTTATCATCTGAACGCACTCTTTACTCTAATCTTCTTCAACAATTTCCGGCTTTAACAGCTGAATTCGACATTAACACCCCTACTAAACATAATGTAGTCCATCGAATAAAAACTAACGGTCCGTCAATTAGTGCAAAGTGTCGAAGACTTAATCCAACACAATTACTGTTTTTAGAAAAGCATCTGCATGAACTGTTACGTGCTGGAATCATCGAGCAGGCAGACAGTCCTTGGAGTAGTCCAATTCATATGGTATTAAAACCTGATGGCAGCTACCGTGTCTGTGGCGATTACAGGCAGCTGAATGCGATGACAGTTCCGGATACCTATCCAATTCCCTTCATGCAAGACTTTACTCACAGAATTTATGGATCTACGATATTTACTAAATTGGATTTAAAGAAAGCATACTTCCAAATTCCTTTACATCCAGATATGGACAAAACCACAATTACCACCCCTCTTGGTGCATATCGTTACAAAAGACTTAATTTTGGCTTAAGAAACGCTCCTTCTTCCTGGTCCAGATTCGTCCAGAAGATTCTTACAGGGATGTATTACATTTATTTTTACCTCGACGATATATTACTTTTTAGTAAAACCGCGTCAGAGCATTTGCGTCGTGTAAAAATGGTTTTTGAACGTTTGGCTAGATACGGACTTTTGTTGAACGTTGATAAATGTGTTTTTGGGGTTAGTGAATTGGATTATTTGGGGCACAAGGTTTCATGTAAAGGCATTCTGCCACAAGACGATAAAGGACTTTCCAATACCAAAAGATCAAAAAAAATTACGCAATTTCATAGGCTTGATAGGATATTTTCATAAACACATTAAGAACTGTGCAAAAATTTTGGGTCCGCTGAATTCTTTAGTTATTCCGGGTAAGGCTTCCACGAAACCAGTTGTTTTCCAAGGTAGGACGTTAGAAGCTTTTTATGAAGCCAAGCAGGCACTTATTGAGGCCACGCTTCTAGTACACCTCCAAGAAGGAGCTGAGATCAGTATTTCTTGTGATAGTTCCGGAGATGCTATTGCAGGCGTATTACAGCAACTACAAGATGGTTTATACAAACCTCTCGCATTCTGCAGTCGATCGCTTACGCCTACTGAAAGAAAATATAGCATTTTCTCACGCGAACTTTTGGCTATTTATTTTGCAAATAAAAAATTTCGATATTTTATACAATATAGGACTTTTCACGTGTATACAGACCATAAACCGCTTTGCTCAGCTATCAAAAGTTCATGCGACACTTATTTACCACGAGAGTTTCGTCATTTAGAGTACATTTCTGCTTTCACCACGGATATCCGATACTTAAAGGGTAGCGAAAATATTCCAGCAGACGCACTTACACGGGTTTCAGCAATTTTACCCGAGTTGGTTGATTATGATGCAATTGCACATGCGCAGGTTCAAGATGAAGAGTTATTGCAGCTTCAGTCGAATCAAAATTTCAATTTTGTCAAAGTACGTACACCAAACAATAGAACAATACGTCAATATGGATCGACACGAGTCAGGGGTTGTCGCGACCTTACGTTCCATTGCCGTTTCGTTTTGCAATTTTCCAGCGGTTGCATGGCATGGCTCATCAAGGTACTAGGACAATGCAGAAGCTTGTTTCTCGAAGGTTCTTGTGGACTGGTATGAGAAAAGACATTCGTGATTGGGTAAAGAGCTGTTCTAATTGTCAGCAGAATAAAATAACACGACACACGAAGACACCATTGCAACCTATAATCGAACCTGATAATCGTTTTGAACAAATTCATTTGGACATTATGACCCTTCCTTCTTCGAATGGTTTTAAATATCTGCTAACAATAGTAGACCGTTTTTCACGTTGGCCCGAAGCAATTCCATTAAAGAGCACCACAACTGATATTATTATACAAGAACTTATCAATACTTGGATCAGCCGTTTTGGAGTTCCAAAGATTATTTCTACGGATAATAGTCCGCAATTTATTTCTGCAACGTGGGAAAATTTTTTGAAGACTTTGGGTGTAAAACATATTAAGTGCAGTGTTCAACACGCTCAGAGCCAGGGTTTGGTGGAAAGACTTAACCGTACGATTAAACAAGCAGTAAGAACGACGGGGATGGGCGATTGCATATGTAGATTACCATGGATTTTATTGGCTTTGCGCTCAGCAATTAAAGAACAAGTTCAAGTGTCTCCTGCGGATATTCTGTACGGAGCACAATTGCGTCTGCCCGGAGATTTTTTTCAAGATGTAGACCTTGATGATCGCACCGGGTTAACACATTTTGTTTTTAAATTACGGAAACACATGCACAACGCCAAGTTCTTTTTTACTAAGATTTTTAAAAATAGCAATACTTTCGTGGATCATCAATTAGAGTCGTGCTCACACGTGTATGTACGCAACGACAGTCATACGGTAGGCTTAAAGCAAAATTATTTGGGTCCATTCAAAGTGATCTCTCGAACGGAAAAATATATGGTATTGGAGGGTTTCGGTAGAAATGGGATTGTTTCTCTAGATCGCCTCAAACCAGCTTTTTTTGTTTAAGTATTTTTGTTTAGATGTTATGTTCTTTTTGTTTATGCACATTTTTTTCCCTTTTTGTTTTATTTTTTTTAGTGAACTGAACTTTTTCTGCTCTGCTCTTGGAATCTCAGGAATTGGACACGCACCTGGAAAAACTAGAAGCAACTTCAAGCTAATTTAATTTTGTTTTCTATGATGTTCAATTATTTACGTTACTTTCTTAATACTTGTATTGTTTTTGATAAGATCAGAAGTTTTTGTAGCTAAGATAGCATGCGCTTCACGTTTGCTGCGTAGTTTTTTTTCTTCTGCGAAGTTTGGGGAGGGGGGTATTAATGTAGCAGCCCTTGGTTTTAATATTATTAAAGACTATAACCCCTCCTATAAAGGCAATTGTTTGTGATCAGGTAAATATTTTCTTCAAATGCGTTGTTTTTCGGTCTACAGATATCGCGTTCAACATTTATAAACATCAGTATCGTTTCATCGATGTAATAAACATTGTTTTATTTAATGGGGGTGTATAGTTTTATGAATTTTTATAATTTTTTTACCCACGTGAAGAATATTTGCATTTTAAAAATTATATTTTATATATTTTATAAAGTTCCTCAAAACTCAATTTTAATAAACTAAAAGCAATACAAAAAATAACTGGGTACTTATGGTTCTATTACTGGTAATATTACACCAAAGACTATAACCGGTTATAATCTTTGATTACACTTAAACATCTATTTAAGGTTATTGTATGTGTATTTTCCAGGGTACTAACAATCGTGCTGCTGTAAAACGACTAGGAGTTAAACAAGACCAGCCTTACTTTTGCCACGAAAACAAAAAATATTACGCCTTTTACGATGTACCACATTTAATAAAATCAGTTAGAAATCAGCTACTGCAGCATAATTTTGAAATAGATGGTTGTAAAGTATCGTGGTACGATGTAAAAGAAACGTATTTTATCGACAAAAAAAGCGAAACGGCAAAAGCTTTACCAAAAATAACATGGGCGCATATCAAACCAAATCCTTGGCAGAAAATGCGTGTCAAATATGCTGTGCAAATATTTAGCAACTCTATGGCTGCAGCGATCAAAACAGCGGTGTTATCTAAACAACTACACAAACCTGCTCTAAATACTGCAACTTTTATTGAAACATTGGACCGTCTGTTTGATGCTTTAAACAGCAGAACATACAAATGTAGTAAAAAGCCATTTTTGCGTGCCTTAAGTGACGGCAACTCGGATGTAGAAAAATTATTGCAGGACAGCATTGAATGGATATCGCGTTGGGAAACAGATCAGGGTAAACGACTTCCTTGTTTTAAGGGATTACAAAGCACAATTCAAGGAATTTTGTCATTATACATAGATTTGAAGCAAGAGGGTGTTAGCTATTTGCCTACTCGTCGTTTAAATCAGGATTGCTTGGAAAATTTATTTAGCATCATTCGGAAAAGATGTGGTTATGAAAGGAATCCGTCAGCTCGTACGATGCGATTAAATTTACGTGCAATTATAAATAACAATTTAAAAATTTCAAACGAAAACGCCAACTGCGAAGATTCAATTAGTGACAAAAACCAAAATTTGTTTACTTCTGCTGCCACGGTTAGCCAATACAAAATTTACGGCAACACCAGTTTACATATAAATATTAGTCCTAAAGACTTGCAAAATATTAACCTTGAAAATTGCGCAAGAAAATACACAGGTTATGTTGTAAAAAAATGCATTGAAAAGTTTAAATGCCCAGACTGCAAACAACATTTACTATGTTCAGAGGAAAGTAGAGATGAAACAGATACTTTAATTTTAGAAAAAAATTATGATTTCCAATCTACAAGTTTATACGTACCTTCAAAATTGACAAATCAGGTAAACTATAATTTATTTTAATTGTTAAAGAATATAATTCTTTTATGTTTTTTCTTTTAGGTGTTTTCAACAGGTTTAATTTTAATTAAGCAAAATTATAAAAAGTTTTGGGCTGGACAGGCAGTCTTGGAGACGTTAGAAGAAATTATTACTCCAACTATTAATGAACAGCACCCTGTTTGGAATTCCAAGTTTTCCTGCGCTAATCACAGAAGATTTTTTATTTACTTCACCATATTGTTGTTTTTATTAAAAAAACATTATGGACATCAAGGGAAGCTAGGGAAACACAACAAAGAAAAATAAACAAGAAACAAAATGTTAAAAACCACCCAAAAATAACAGTCCTAAACCACATCTAAAATATATATTTTTTTGTGAATGTTTTCTATTCATATTAATAAAAGTTTATCTCTCTATTACTGTTTTTATGATTACGTTTTTCTACTGATTATTGTTTAATTTAGATTTAATTTTGTCTATATGTTTAAAAGAAAAAGTTAAGCTTTAAGGTTCAAATAAACGCACCTAAAAACAAAATCTAGCACTTATGGCCACATTTTGCTGCATATTATTATTGTTTGATTTACATCTAATCTCATTTATTAATATTAGAATATATGCTATAGGTAAGCAAACAATTTAACAATATTTTTAAACAATAGTACCATCGTGTTTTTAGATACATAATGTTTATATAAAAAGTAAAGTTTTGAGCATAATAGCTTTATAAATAAATGTTAACGCCGCGTTATTAAAGAGACGCTATTTTTTACGACACCATCTAGACCTTAAGCCTGGGACTAACTTTTTTCTAAACGCCAAAAGCAGTATGCAATTAATGACTAAAAATCATTTTTAAGCAAATTGAAAATTGTAAACATCTCAAATTATTTCTAGAATCTTGTGGTTATAGCAAATAACATACTATAATCAAACTTTGTTTGTTGCACTGGTCGACTGTAGAGATGCGGATTTCTATCCAAATATTTTTAAAATGAATAAGAGCGCCCCCTGTCAGTCTTATCAGAAAACGAAGAAGGCGCAACATGCTTTGCCATTTACATGAGCTGTCTATAGTCTTTGATATTATTCAATTATATTTTGTAACTTGGCGACTGGTGTTGCTATTTACGTTGCTATAGGTGGTTATCAAGATTATCTTGTAAAAGTAAATAACACATTAAAATTCCTCCTGCAAACTAGTGTTTTATTTACAACCACGAACATAACATTACAGTACCATATTCTAAAGTGGTAGCCTTTGAGTTCAAGAAATCGAGCTGTCAAGTCAACTATAAAACATCATTTACGCAGAAAGAATTCCTAACTGCAGTTCTGCACATCGTACAAACCCGATCCAAATCAGTTAATAATCCCATTGAAACTAATATTTGTTTGACAAAACTGCCACTTAGCTCTGCAGTACAGCAGCTACCCCTTAACAAAATACGTGCATTGGAGTTTATGCTGAAATGGATGCCTAAGATGGACCAAGACTTTTATGCAACAATGTTGCCAAAGGTCAATGAAGCCTCAGGGCCAAAAAGCAACCTTGACTAAAGCAACGAAAACTCAAACAACGAACACTCGTTAACCAAAACCAAAGACAGAAAGCCATCTACGTCTAAGTAGCTGATTAGCAAGTTGATTTTTTTAATTTGTATTTGAATACCTGTTTATTTTTTTTTATGTTACAATAATATTTCTTCTTTTAATGTTTGTTTTTATTTACCTTACATACAAGTGCGCACAATGGTATGTAGAAAATTGCTCCTAACTGCTAATTTAGTTGCTAACACAAAGTTGTATGTAAATATATTTGTTTAAACTACACCTCCATTTAAAACTCAAAAATAAACAAATTCTACAAATCAACTAACCATTACCAACCTAACCAAATACTGCAGTAGTAATTGCGTGGTAAGTTATTCTTCTGATACTGAAAAACTTTAAGAGGCCATATCACAAAACGTGTAACGTACAACTGTATAACTCCAAGATAGCGATATGCTTCAGCCACTCGACGTAGCCTATTTCCGCCCTATGAAGGGTATGTGGCGTAAAGTTTTAGACGAATGGAAAAAGACTGCCACATGGAGCAAATGTTTGTCAATTCCCAAAGATGAACTTCCGGGTTTGTTGAAGACATTAATGAAGCGACTTCAAAAAGGTCCAGATAACTTGGTTGCTGGCTTTAAAAAGTCAGGCATTTACCCTGTTAACAGAGATTCTCAGTGAAGCTTTCTCAACCACCTACAGCAGAAAATGATGCTATTCAATCCAGGCAAAAAAAAGAAGGAAGCTCATTGTAGTTCCACCTGGCAAAAGTATTGCCTCTTCTGACCTTCCAAATCCAGTAAGCATTGATGACTCTCAGCCTTCCACCTCCGGTACATTGAAGAGAAAGTTATCTACAAAAAAAAGCAAAATCGACAACACCTGAATCATCGGAAAATGGCGACAGCAATTTAAAAATTTTCCTTCCGCCGAATCTGATGATAGTATGGGACCAATTGACTTGAATGAAAATTCAGACGATAATAGTGAAAAATTACTGCCATAAGACAAAGATTGTTTTATGCACGGGAGACTATGTCATTGTCAATTATAAAGGTGATTTTTCAAGAGTTGTTTCCCATGTAGCTAAAAATAGCGTCCGCGTAAGGTGCATGCAAGGAAGTGCAGGAAATCAATGGAAATGGCCACCCAAAAAAGCGAAGAAGTGTACAGTTACCAAGAAATAATTCAAAACATTGAACCACCTCAGCAACTTAGTCGGCGTAAAATATTTACAGTCCCTGAGTTACTAATTTACAACAACATTGTATAAAATTAGACCGTATTTTGTAGCTACCATATGATTTTCATATTTTTTTTGTCAAATAGTTATATTGATTTTGCTATAATAAAGTTCGTTCTTACAACAGGTTTTTTCTTATAAGTCATTTCATAAGAACCGGATTTTTTTAAAAATATATTTTAACCTTATAATGTCTGGATGCAATTTAGTTTGTGGTGACTGTACAATTTGATGTTTCTATGTAAAACAAATCTAGAAAATCAGTGTCACAAAGTCACCCCAACCGCAGGGGCGACATTGTGACAACAATAAAAATTAATTGTGGTTTAAACGAACAACCAATCAATTCAAACGGGGCGTTAAATAAGACCCAAATAATCAAGGAGAGTTGTGGGCTTTTAATTTCAATTAAAAAGTTAATGCCTATTTTGCAATTTAATAAAATGTACGAGAACTGTCACAAGGTATACTAATTATTTTATGATAGAAACGTATGAATAAATATAGTTTTAAGAAATGTGTAAGGTGGTCCTACTTCTCCTGGGAAACTTGAAACTGGACCTCGTTCAGAAGTTAAATGATGCATTATGATGTGTTATGTAAAATCTCATTAAAAGTAAAACTTTTTTTAATTCTAAATTTGTTTCCTTGTCAAAGAAGCCTATTATATTTCATTAAATAATTAATATATTTCACACAGTAAAACATTTATAATGTGAAATACAGACAAAGTCTATTATTAACAATTTATATCGATATAACCGTAAACCTACTTTGTGACTACCGGTATGACTTTGTGGCTTGCGTTGCGTTCTGAAGGCCGCGTAGCCAAGTCTCACAGTTTTAATAAAAAAAAAATCAGAATTTAATGCTTAACAGTGCTCAAGAATTTTTAGCAACGTAATATAGAAGTGTAAAAACAACGACTTTAGATGTATTTTCTCGGTATATTTCTTAAAACTACGTCATAGATTTAACCTAACCTAAAAAGCTAGTTATCTTTGCATCAGGTCTTATACTGAGGAGAGAATGTTTTCATGTTTTTTTTTCACATTAAAGACATGCCTATAGTTTACAAACGAAAGAAAAATACTTCGACTAGAGGGGAATGGAGTGGCCAAAATTTAGCAAATGCAATGAATGCAATAAGATTAAATGGAATGGAGGTTATTGAAGCAGTGCGGACTTTTGAAATTACAAAATCTACATTATTAAGAAGAATAAAATCTAATAATCTAGTTAAAAATGATCGTCTTGGACCGCCATCACTATTAGGGGAAGATGCGGAAAGAAAATTGGCCAATCACAAAAAAAAAACTACAAAAAACTGGGTTCGCTCCAACAAGAGAAGGAAGTGCGCATAATGGCTTATAATTTAGCATTTAGGATGAGGGTAATAAAAATGAAGGTTTAAAAATACTAAAGGAGAGACGATAAGTGTTATGACGTGTTGCAATGCTGAAGACGTTTTTCTTTCCCCTTACTGTATTTGGATCCATGATAAGATAAGATGATAAGAAGGTCACAAAAATCAGCTTACGTTAATTCGAACATTTTCTTTGAATGGCTAGAAACCCATTTTCCCTAGAAAGATGCCAGGAAAGGTTCTCTTAATACTCGACGGGCACACTTCTCATACAACCAATTTGGAGATGCTGGAATTTGCTGAACAAAATAATATTATATTATTTTGTTTACCTCCACACACTACGGCTTACCTCCAGCCGTTAGATCGCGCATTTTTTAAACCACTTAAGACGTTCTATTACCAAGCATGTCGTCGTTTTATGAAAGCTAATACTAACCGCACGTTGAAGAGAGTACAGTTTGGAAAACTTCTGGGAGAATCATGGAATAAAGCTGCCACAGTTGAAAATGCAGTTTCAGCATTTCGTGCAACCGGAATGGTTCCATTCAACCCTATGGCTATTCCGGATTACGCATACAAGTTATTAATCCCATTCAAGAACCAAATACATCGGAAGCTCAAACATACAACCACCCATCTCAAAGCCAAGAAACACCTATTGAGGAAGAAGAAGACACCAATCAAAAAGCATTTCCAGAACAAGCAGAACAGAGTTTAGAAGAGACTGAGAAATAAACTCCGGGTAAGCTTCTACAATTAATCTCTCCCACGCCTTCAACAGCAGTATTAAACGTCTGACAAAAAAAGAAGAAAGTTCCAGTTAATACTGGGCAAATTAATAAAGCATTAAAAAAGCAATCTACGAGCCCAGTCCCATTCCATTTGGCTCACTTCCTAAAATTTCAATTTCTTTAGAATAGCATTCAAAAAAGATAAAACTAAATGCTACTTTATATTTTTTAGGCTGAGTATTGATATTAAAACCTTTTCTGATTATGTATATTAAAACAGGTTTAACCTTTCACTGGTGGCGCCAAGTCCTAGACCCAGCGCGCACATTGTTAATTACTGGGGGGTGGGGGATGGGGTGAGTTACATAACTGCACCTTCTTGTAGCTTTCTATTTTAGGCTTCAGTATCACCCCAGCAAGTGTTGTTGTGCGTGCTGTTATTGTCTGCGAGCTATTTAACAAAAAGTCTGTGGGAATTTTGCTTTTGTGAAATACTGTGTTTTTGTTTAAATTCATATTGGTGAGTTAACTCTTAGTTTTTTAATAAGGACTTTGTCTTTTTTCTCCTAATATATTCGTCTTACTAGTTTCGAGGGTTTATAACTACACTCATCATCAGAGACTCAATTTAGTACAAAATATTCTTATTTATTAAATAAAAATATTCTCATTTATTAAAACGTATTTCAAATCGTCATTGAATGTTTACTTGTTAAGATTAAAATTTTTTATTCGGAACACATAAAATTTGTGTGTTTATCTCATGCGAAAGTTTCGTGCCCTCAATGTGTAAATATTCCCAACAACAATGAAAATTAGTGATTAATATACTATAAGTCACAGAACGTATTTTTAAATTTTCAAATAAACTTAATTTTTTACACTATTTTTATTACAACCATTTTTTCCAACTAGCACAAAAAACACATAATTCAATTTTTGCGAACACTATCTAACAATTTAAAGTTTATTTGTTTTTAATGTGTACAAACCCACCAACAAAGAAGTAAAATTATAAAATAGGTAAAAAAAATTTCTTATCACATGTTCATATACCCAAACAATGGCCCTAAGCGCTTGGGTCTGCTGGACTGCGCCACCAGTGGAAGGTTAATAATATTTAATTTATTAACATAAAAACGAAATTGGTAAAAAATAATGCGATTTATGCGTCCACATATTTCCAGCACTATTTATTAAATTAGATGACAATCGAAGTGGCTGTGTAAAAGTACGACAAAACAATTCTTATATATTGACAGTAGCTTGTCAACAGCGTTAAATCAACTTTAGTCTTTGAAAATGGGTGGAGGCAAAGTTATTGATTGAAGAAATTGGATTAGTCATTATTAACTTATTAAAAACCGGAAAATCAAATTCCGAAATCGGAAAATTATTAAGTTTATCAAGATATAGTGTTAGAAATATTGTGCGATTACACAAAACAAGTGGTTCAATTGCCGCACAGACGCTATCAAACGGGTATTGAAAAGAATAATTAGGGAAAACAGACGTGCTAACTATGGCCAACTGAGCGTACTGTGGAGCGACGCTGTGGGAAGACGTGTTTCGAGATCTACGTGTCATAGAGAAGCTCAAAATTTAGAATTTAGAAAGAACATATCAATTGGAATTCTGATCAGTGGAACAGCATACATTGGAGCGATGAGTCTCGGTTTGAAGTTTGTGTAGGTGACAGCCGGAGGACAGTAATTCGTCAAAAAAATGAAGCGTATTATCCAGATTGTTTAAAACGGAAAGTGAAATTTCCAGCATCTGCCATGGTGTGGAGCTCAATGTCTGCAAGAGGTGTAGGAAAATTGCACTTTATTGATGAGATTGTTAAAATCTTAGAAGAGTCTGCTTCCAACAATGGAAGAAGCTTTGGTCTCTGGTGAGGATTTTATTTTTCAACAAGACGGAGCTTCCTGCCATAAGTCAAAAGGAGCTTTAAAAATGGTTCTCAGATAACACTATTCCACTCTTACAGTAGGGTTTCGAGTACCCCAGATTGAGACACTTTGGCATGAAATGAAGAAACGGTTGCGGGTAACTACCGTCAGATCAATCACAGAACTAAGGCAAAATCTTTAAGAAATATGGGATACATTTACTACACAAAACTGCCAGAACCTAGTAAATACTATGCCTCGTAGAATTATGGCCGTTACTAAAAAGAAAGGTGATGTTACCCAATCGTAAACTTTTGAAATGCGTTTCACATTCAAGTTCCTCTGATTCCCTACATTTCGTTTTTGTGTTTAATTTATTATTTTAGTAGGAATAAATTCTCTTAGTAGGTCGTATGTTGTGTAGGAAATCTCTAAAACGTTTGATAAAAAATACTTCTATTAAAATATTGTTTAGATTTCAACTGATTGAGTGCCAATAATTGAGAATTTTGTAAGTGGGCCAACTAAAGCGGGACCGGGCTCGTATTATAAAACGTGGGAAATCTTCTTCTACCATGACTTCTGAGGAAATTGTTTTAAATGATTCACCAAATGATGATGACACTGTAGAAGCTGAGGATTACGAAAATAAATGTGCGGGGTGCAAAGAAGACTACAGGAAGACAACAAGAGCTGATGATTGGTTAAAGTGTATAATAAGTGGTCGCTGGCAACACGAGGGATGCACAACCTTTGTAAATTTGTGTCAACAGTGCGAAAAACATGGTACAAAGAAGAAAAACAATTAAAACATTAACTGTTTGCTTCAGTTCGTCTCTCCTCCGTACGTATGCCATATCCAAGGGTGTTATACTAAATTACTGGGTAGGCCACTAGCTATTTACGCCCACACGATTGCTATAAGCCGGTTTTGAAGGTATGCAGCCCGCCGATGTGCCGTATTTCGTATTCACTTTTACTGTTTCTTACTCTCTCATACCTATTGGTATAGTGGCTGTTTAGTGTGTTTACAAGGTGGTCGTGTGAATAATTAATTAATTTAATAAACATGGTGAAATATTGCGTTGCTTATGAGTGTAAAACTTTGGAACAAAAAGGGAGTGGTATACAGTTTCATTCGTAAGTATTTTTTCTTTTTGCTACATGATATAAAACCACATTGAAAGTAGCTGGGTTAAGTGAGGTTATAAATGAGTTGTACTTATATTGCAGTTTTCCCATTAAAAGAGTTTTAATACTAAAAAAGTGGATTAATGCTATTGGAAGAGAGAACTGGACTCCAACTTCAAGTAGTCGCATTTACATTTCAAAGACGGTGATTATTTGATACGACCAGGAGCAGAAATTCGTCGCTTGAAACCAGAAGCTGTGCCTTCGATATTTAATTTTCCAAAACATTTGCTGAGCTAAAAAAAAATCGTCGTGTTCTTGTGCTTCAATTGCCATCCGAGACAAGCACCATAAATGTTTGTAACTATAAGGTTAGGAAGTAAGAAAAGTTTTAATTTATTAAATTGTAACAGGAACATGAAGCTATAGAAATGAGTCAAATACCATCTACAAGTAATACCATGAAACACAAAGAAACCCAAACTGAACAAAGCTCTGGTCCATCTTATTCGCCCAAACACAAAAAATTGCGCAAAAAGCTGAAAACTTTGCAACAAAAAATTAGGCGTCGCAATTATAAGATAAAAAATATGCGTGATCTCATTGCTGAATTAAAACGAAAAAAGTTGGGATCTACTGAATTGGTATCTGTTTTAGAAAATAATTTTAGTGGTTTTCCATTAGAGTTTATGTTTAATGAGTCAAAAAACACAGCAAAGAACAAACATTGCAAAAGGTACACGACAGAAATGAAACAGTTTTCTTTAACTTTGTACTTTTATTCACCGAAGGCATTTAGGTTTTTAAGGGAGAAGTTTTATTTACCCAATGCACGGACAATTCGAAAGTGGATGTCAAGTTACAATTGCGATGCAGGATTTTTGCAAGAAGTTTTTGATTTTTTGAAAGTGGAGGTAGAAAGCAAACCTTATCTCAGAGACTGTGGTCTAATCATATATGCTATGTCTATTCGAAAGCCTATTATGTGGGATAAAAAAAAACGACAAGCATGTAGGGTATGTTGACTATGTAGGAATTGTTGACGTGGATCCTGAAACGAAAGCAACAGAGGCTCTTGTATTCCAAATTGTATCGTATAGGGAAAAATTTAAATGTCCTATTGCATATTTTTTAACAAATAAATCGTCTGGGCAAGTCCAATGTCAGCTAATAAAAGTAGCTATAAATAAGTTATATGAAGTAGGAATAACTGTACGATCTCTAACTGCAGATGGAACGCAAGCAAATCTGCAGACTTTTAGATCGTTAGAGTGTATTTTGGATATCGATAATGTAAAACCGCATTTTAAGCATCCATTACAGGACACTAATATTTATGTAATGCTAGATGCTTGTCATATGCTAAAGTTGGCCCGAAATGCAATGGGTGAACAAAATATTACCTCGTCTGATGGATTTATAACATGGAAATATATACAGGCTGAGTCAAGCTATACGCCTTTTTTTTTAGTGAGTTTATTATTAGGAATTTATTAAAAATTTTTGGTATGCATATGTTTCGAAGGGTGCTCTACAACTTGGCGCAGTCAGTTTTTTGATTGGACGTCAAATGTCAAAATATCGATTTTCAACGGTACGACTTTTTTTGGCTTAAACGATGCTGTATGATGTTTACAGTACGATCCTTACTGAATTTTTCATAATTTTTACGATTCGGCTGTAAAATAAGCATTCATTATGTTAGTCTAGTAGGCCGGTACGTACGCACGCGTCACCATGTTTTTGCGTAAAATAAGTAAACTTTTGATGAAACAATTGCTTTTATGTAAACATTTCCACTTCTTCGAGTTTCTCGTTGGATAAAAACTAATTCGTTTTTTATTTAAATTTTGTTTAGTTTATAATCTTATAGTTGTCATTCGATGTTATCCTAATATTGAAGTAACTATTATTTAATGTAATCTAAATGTTTCTGTTTTTGTATGTTTATTAATAATTATAATGATTTTACTATGCATACTGACAGCCATTAAATCGTTTTGTGCAAATACATCAAAGTACGTTCCGTAGGTCTCGGCCTACTAGACTATCATAATAAATGCATATTTTACGGCTGAATCGTGAAAATTGGGAAAAAATGCAGTAAGGATCATATTGTAAACATCATACAGCATCGTTTAATCCAAAAAAAGTCGTACCGTTCCATTTAAAAATAAACAGTTGAAAATCGCTATTTTGACATTTGACGTCCAATCAAAAAACTGACTGCGCCAAGTTGTAGAGCACCCTTCGAAACATATGCACACCAAAATTTTTTAAGAAATTCCTAATAATAAACTCACTAAAAAAAAAGGCGTATAGCTTGACTCAGCCTGTATACGAATTACATCGTATTCAAGAAGAATGCGATTTTAAATTGGCTAATTTTTTAACAGCTACACATGTTGCTTTTCGAAACAAAAAAATGAATGTGCGATTAGCAGCACAGGTTTTAAGTTCAGGCGTTGCGGATGCAATAGATTATAATAGATCAACAGGAGAAAATAATTTTAGAAATAGTGAGGCAACTGTCAAATTTCTAAGAACCATTGACATGGTTTTTGATATGTTAAATTCAAAAAACCCTTTTAAAAAGGTTATAAAGCTCCTATCTGTTTGCATAATATTACCTACTGTAGAGAAATTTTTAAACAAACTGAAGAATATTTGAGGAAGTTAAAAATTAATGGCATTCCTGTATTATATCATTGTCGCAAAACGTTTGCTCTTGGGTTTATTGTGACCATGCAGAGCATAAGTCTAGCTTCAGACCTGCTTACAAAGTCAGATCCACTAAAATATTTTTTAGCTTACAAGTGTTCGCAAGACAACATTGAATTTTTTTTTATTAGTACGTTCTGCGGGTGGATGGAATAATAATCCGAATGTGCTACAGTTCAAGTGGGCTTTAAGAAAACGTTTGTTTAAAAATAGTGCAAAACCTGTTGTAACTGCTAACTGTGTAGACCAAACATACCATGCAAATGCAATTTTTGAGTTTCGAAGTGAGAAAAACTCTGTATTCCAACTACAAACAAACAAAACAATACAGGATGATGATAACGTTAACTTTGACATGTGTAGCTTGTTACACAGTATTAATTTAACAAATTTGCAAAACAATATATTGTATTATATAGGTGGGGTGATTGTAAGAAAAATATTAAGAACAAATTCTTGCATTGATTGCAATAAAATGTTGTTATCGAAGCAAGTTTTTCAACATGACCACACCTACTCTACAGGAGCAGATTCCTACCAGAGATTTACTCAATTTGTAAATAAGAAAAAATTATTATTTGTGTCTGAAGTAGTGCACAAAATAGTCCAGCACACAGAAAAATTGTATCAGAAGCAGATACAAACAAATATCAGAATGAATAACTTTAAACTTCGCATAGTTTTTGCAGTCGTAAAAGAATTTTCTATAAAAATTCACCCGTTTGAACCAGCTCATCCAATATGTGGTGAATTATTAATTGAAGACTTGCACGAAGTACAATTAATTAAAAAAATCTCGTCTTTGTATGCAGAAATGCGAATAAAAACAAGAACAAAAAAACTAACTGAAAGAATTCAAGGTGGTAATGCTAGTATACGGCAAAAATTAAATCATGTTGTTTTGTTTAATAATGTATGATTATTTAATTAAGTCTTGTATTTTGTATTAAAAAAATATGTATATATGATTAAAATAAATGCTTTTCTGTAGAAGGTAGTTTTCTTTTCAATTGTGGTTATATTTGTGAATGTAGGTTCTATTTTAATAAATATTTTAGAACAAATTCATAGGTTTTTATTCGCTGAAACCCTATTCCAATATGTTGGTAAATAATAAGCTCCAATTAATTCATATTTTTGCGTAGAAATATTGTTTTTCATTTAATTGCTGAACATTTTTGCTAATCAAGTAAATACTTGTGTTAGATAGAAAGAGATGCAAGTACGGCACAACGACGGGTTGCATAACCGACACAGTGACTTCACTCTGAAGCTGCTAGAGGCCTATCCAGTAATTTAGTATAACATCCTTGGCCATCTCACCTGCACTGTGAAGGAAAGATGAACTTTTGCAGATCGCAATACGTGTTTTTTTTTAAATGTTTGAAAGATTTTTTTGTTCCTTGATAATAATAAGTATACTTAAGTTGTGATAAGTTAAAATTATATTTGTACCCCCTAAATTCTTGATTAAAAATAAATTACACTGCATTTGCCACAATGTGGTCCATCTCCCGCCCACTTACCCTATTATTAACAATTTATATCGATAATTATTTTATGATAGAAACGTGTGAATAAATATATTTTTCAGAAATGTGGAAGGTAGCTAGGAAATTTGCAACTGGACCTCGTTTAGAAGTTTAATGATGTAATGTTATAGAAAACCTCCTTAAACGTAAAACTTTTTTTGAATTTAAAATTTTTTTTCTCGTCAAAGAAGCCTTATTATATTTCAATTTTTTTATATATTTACATTGCAAATTTACAAATCTATTCAAGCTACAGAGTAATAAGTAAATATTGTGACGTGGTTACAATATGGCACGAGTTGGGCACCATCCACTGATGGCTCCCCAGGATTCACTCAATGAGGTCTTCCGGCCATTGCCTTTTTAATCTTCTATTCGCGGGCTGGTGGGAGTACAGGTCAGCGATGAACTGGTTGGTGTGATTTAAGGTGCGATCACGGCTTTTCACAGCAGAATTCTTGATAACATCGGTGATGAAGGGAATTCTGAGGTCGTTATGGAGGGTCTGATTGCTGATAAACCATGGAGCGTTTGCCAGAATACTTCGATTGGAAGAATTGCAAGATTTTGGTGTTTGATGGTTTACTGCATCCCCATAGCTCGATCCCGTAGGACCATACAGGTGTTAGGATGACTTTATACAGTAACAGCTTACTTTCTAAGCTCAATTGAGATTTACGTCCAATTAGTCAGTACATATTGTTTGTCTTCAGGTTGAGTTGCTGTCGTTTGGCTTTTATGTGGGCTTTTCAATTCAGTCTTTGATCCAGATGAAGTCCCAAGTATTTACCCCAGTTTTTATTGGAATAGGTTGATTGTAGATAGTAACTTGCGCGTTTATTAGTAAATGTGATTTGAGTGGATTTACTGCTGTTTACTTTGATTCTCCAACGATCAAGCCAGGTTCGTAGGAGGTTTAGATGTTGCAGCTTATCAGATGCGTTATCAGGTTTGGTATCTGACGACATTATTGCAGTGTCATCGAAGGTTGCGATTAGGGTATTGTTTGTAGTTGGGATGTCTTCAGTATAGAGGAGGTATAGGAAAGGACCTAGGACACTTCCTTGCGGAACACCAGCATTTATGGAATAGTAGTTTGATAGTGTGTTATCGAATTGGACTTGGAAATGTCCGTCAGTTAGGTAGGATTTTAGGAGGAGGTAAATTTGGTCGGGTAGCTTTCTTTTTATTTTATATAAAATTCCGGTATGCCAGACCTTATCGAAGGCTTCGTGGATATCTTAGAATACTGAAGCGCACATTTTTTTCCTCTTGAGATTTTTCTTGATATGGTTAACTATATTCTATGGGATTGCTGAATGGTTGAGTGTCCTTCGCGGAAGACAAATTGGTGCAGAGGAATTAGTTCACTCTGTTTACTTTCAGCAGGATGGTGGGCCGCCACAATATGCACTTGTGGCTAGAAATTCTGTTGCAGAAACATTTGGAGTTAGGTGGATTGGGAGAGCCGGACCAATTGAGTGGCCTGCCCACTCACCAGATCTGACGATTCCAGACTTTTTTTATATAGTCTTTTATCAAAGATAGATGTTATAATCCTATCCCAGAGACTCTGCAACAACTGTGATGTAACATTGTCCGAACATTTCAAGAAATTACCGCGGACATGTTGCAAAAATCTTTTGACATTTTCTTGTTCAGGTTGCAAAAGTGTATAGACCAAAATGGACAACACTTGGAACATCTTAAAGATTTTTATTAATGTAGCTAATTTAGAATGTTAATTTTTATTAAAATTAGGTATTCATCTTTCAATTTTGTCTTGTTATTTTCTACAAATAGGTAGTTATCGGATTTCTAATGACAAAACTTATTAAGGATCAACATGGATTAGAAATCTGTAGCTAATCGACCATCCTTAAAAACCAAATAACTCACTCATTTTTAAATTCAACTGCAACAAATTGTACATTTTCGGATAGAGGAAAAGTTCACCTTTCACATAGGATCAAAATATACAGGGTGTTCTATTAAAAAAATCGACGATATTTGCAATTGAAAAAGACCTTTTTTTGAAAACACCCTATATAAGACTTTACTGAATAAACATTTATACCGAAAAAACTTTTTTTAAAAAGAAATTGTTTAGTGAAAACCGCATCTCTCTATCGCCTCTGAGTTCGGAGATATTTGCAATTAAAATGGGTCAGTAACTTCTGGGACACCCGGTATTTAAATATGGTTTACTTATTACAATTTTTGCATTTTTCTTTCAAAATATCCCTGTACGGTTTTGAGTAGTGTAGTTTAAGATGGTCTTTTCCCGAGAATTTTTATACCTTTGCCATATAGCGCGAGCTCTGCGCTTTTCTACTACTAGTTGTCTTATATATAACGGTATATTTTGGCTTACGGGTGTATTTTATTTTCAGACGGAGTAGCTTGCCAGGCTGCTTCTTGAATAAGGTTAGTGAGGTACTCTACAGTTTCATCAATATCTTTAGGTGTGTGCATTCTGTGAGCTAGGTTGATATTATCGTTGATGAGGAGTTGGAATTGTTTCCAGTCTGTCTTTGCGGTACAAAGTTTTGGCGGTGAAGTTTTCCAAATAACATTTGTACTCAGGGTTATTATAATTGGGGTGTGGTCTGACTCTAGGCCAGAGTTGTTTTCAATTTTGCTATATATGTCAGAAATACCTTTGGTGACTGCAAAGTCCAAGAAATCTGGGATTTTATTAAGGTCCGTCGGCCAGTAAGTTGGCTCGCCAGTTGACATAATTTAGATTGTGTTGTTGTATGGTTTGGAAGAGTGATCTTCGTTTGGGTGTAATTAGTCTTGAACCCCAGGCAGTATGCTTGGCGTTCCAGTCTCCTGCTACCAGGAAACGAGATTCAATTTAGAGTAGACATTTTTGAAATTCATCAGCAGTAATGGGGTGCCTAGGAGAACAGTAGACGGCTCCGTCCGTTAGTGGCCAGGGGAATAAGTTTACTTTTACTAAAGCGCTTTGGATTTTGTTGGTTATATAAGGTGGTAATATGTAGTGATCTATGGCTGTTCTGATTATGATTGCTGAACCTGCATGAGCAGTTCCGTCAGGGTGATTTGCATAGTATATATTGTAGTGTGGAATTTTTATTACTGTATTAGATGTAGAGTGGCTTTCAGCTATCAGTAGTATGTCTATTTTGTTGTAGTTTAGAAACAGAGTTACTTCGTGAACATGATTTTTCGCCCGTTTGAATTCCATGCCGCTATTCTTCTTGAGGTAGCCATTACTGGGTTAGCTTATTAATGACTGTTGTAAGCATGGTTAAAATCATGCTGTTCTGATTTAGCAATTGTGAAAACACATTTTTAAATTCATTTAGGAAGGTGGTAAGTTTATCAGCTATCTCATCATTGCTGTTGGTTCTTCTTGCTGTGATATGTGAGTAGTTTGGAAAGTTCTGAGAGGGGTCCCGCGAGGGTTGTTGATTAGTTGCAGTGTATGTTGTTAGGTTTATTTTGTTAGGAGTTCTCATGATTGGTTGCTTAGTAGTAGTTTGCCAGGGGTGTTTGTTATCATCATCCTCTCGAGTTGCGTTCATTGTTTCGTCATCGTCGCTTTCGTTGTTGTGGCTAATTTATACGGGTTGAGAGAAAGTTGTGTATGTGTTATTAAAGTTTGTCATGTGTGAAGGTGGGACTTGGGTTAGGTAATGTTGTTGAGGTTGTGGTATCGGTGGTTGGATTTGGTACATTTGTGATGAGTAAGGATTTGGCTGAGTTTTACTTAGCTGATATACGTAGTTTGGCATTTGCTGTAGCTGATTTTGCATTGTAGACATCGGTTGAAGATTATTCCAATTGTTGGATGACCCGGGTATTTTCCCGGTCGGAAACATTTCACTATATTAATGTCTGTATTAATACAATATAGTTAAACAAATTAGAATTTAAATTTAAACTGTGCGTCGATAACCATGTTATCGAGCACGTGCACAAGCGATAAGTACTCGACCGACCCACAGATATAAGAGAACGGCGATCGACACGCCTTTATTCTGTGAAAGTCAACCGAGAACTCTATTATATGTCATTAAATAATTAATATATTTCACACAGTAAAACATTTACAATCTGAAATACAGACAATGTCTATTATTAACAATTTATATCGATAACTATGTTGTGATAGAATCGTATGAATAAATTTATTTTTAAGAAATCTGCAAGGTAGTTCTATTTCTCCTGGAAAACTTGAAACTGGACCTCGTTCAGAAGTTTAATGATGCAATGTTATAGAAAACCTCCTTAAAATTAAATATATATATATACAGCGAGTATTTTACGGCCTGTGCCGTCTCTCGCATCCCAAACGCCAGTAGTCTTTGTCATTCCATGCTCCTTCTTCAAGGTTCCTGTTTATCATGTCCTCTTGCACTTGTTTTATCCACGTATCAGGAGGTCTACCTCGTCTTCGTCGTCCTGGCGGGTTCCACTTTAGTATTCGATTTGGCCATCTAAAATTAAAACTTTATTTAATTTAAAAATTTTTTTCCCTTGTCAAAGAAGCCTATTAATATTTCATTAAATAATTAATATATTTCACACAGTAAAACATTTATAATTTGAAATACAGACAATGTCATTATTAATTTATATCGCTAATTATTTTGTGATAGAAACGTATGAATAAACATATTTTTAAGAAATCTTCTCCTGGGAAACTTGAAACTGGACCTCGTTCAGAGGTTTAATGATGCAATGTTATAGAAAACCTCCTTAAAAGTAAATTTTTTTTATTTTAATTTTTTTCCTTGTCGAAGCAGAATTATATTTCTTAAAATAATTAATATATTTCACACAGTAAACCATTTATCATCTAAAATACAGACAATGTCTATTATTAATTTATATCGATAACTATTTTATGATGGAAACGTATGAATAAATATATTTTTAAGAAATGTGTAAGGTAGTCCTATTTCTCCTAGGAAACTTGAAACTGGAGCTCGTAAATGTTTATATTTCGTAAAAAACGAACAATGCAAAAATAAACATGCAAGACTGTAAGCTCTTAATGCTGTTAAGTAAGCTGTAAAGTCTCTTCGTCCAACAACTTCAAAAAAACGAGATAAAACAAAAGTTTCGAGGTCTGAAAACTAAGTTTTTTGCAAAACACAAAAAAGTCGAGACATCTAAGCACTCTGGTGCAGGAGACGATACAGTAAGTACTTGTTTAAAAGCATTGATCAAGTGCATATTTATAAGCAACTGTATTTATCTGTTAGGTGTATTGACGCAATTGGCGAGGAGACGTAATTCACAAAAATTTAAACCTTAAAAAAGTAAACTTAACGTGTGACGAAATGTCTATTCGACAATTAATTCAATGGGACGGCAACAAATACCATTGCTATATTGATTTGGGAACAAAATCACTGAAGCAATGGCGGTTTTGTTGGTTCATGTGTGTCATTTCTTTGTGCTAGTAAAGTCTTCACCTCCCTGGTAAGTTGTAACGTTTGATTTGTTTTTGTATTTATACATAATATATTTGAAAACATTATTTAAATGACAAGTTTCATGTGTGAGGTTAAGTTGAGTGAGTGCAGTTTGGCAATTTATTGTGTACAAATTGTTTAATTTTGTTTCATAGCCCCAACTGCACCAACGCCACCATCTTCCGATTCACCTGGTTCAAGTGGATCATTATCTGAATAAATTGAATAAATATTTAAAGTTTAGAATAAATAATTTCGAAGTTTTTTTTGTATCATTCTCCAGTTGATGTAGGTGTCTGTTAAAAGCTGATTCTAAAAACTACGTTCAGTATCATAAAAACTAGAAGCATTGATTTTACACCTAAAATCATTTTGTCCTATACAGGCGCAATAGAAAACAAAAGATAAAATGATAATTCGTTTAATTATGACTAATGTTAAAAATTATAAAAACTATTGATTTATTGATTGTCCTGAACACTGAACAGGTACATATAGTATAAACTCAAAACAACAGGCCGAAATGCTTTTAAATTTTAACTTTTTCAATATACTTTAAAAACAGGTCAAAATCCTTGAAATTTTAATAATTATGGTAACGATAGATTTTACGCCTAAAAATCATTTTGTATCTAACGATTTTTGTATTCTAAAAATGTACCTACCTTTTTTCTCTCTGAATGACACGTCCCGAAAATTTGGATGTGTCAAATAATTTTTATTATAACAGATATTTATTTTCAAGAATTCGTTTAATTATGACCAATTTTAATGATTATAAAAACTATTGATTTTGGGCCAAAAATCATTCTGTATCGAATGGGTTTTCCTTTTCAGAATGACACATCTCAACAATTGGATTTGTCAAATAATTTTTATTATAACAGATACTTTTTTGTCAAGAATTCATTTAAAAATGACCCGTTTTAATAAATTTATTGATTTTGTACTTAAAAATCAAATTGTTCTGAACAGACCCATATAGTATAAACGCAAAAAAACAGGCCGAAATGCTTTTAAATTTTAACTTTTTTAATATACTTTAAAAACGGCAGAATCCTTAAGTAGCGTATGATTTGTTGCCAAGTGACTGGAATGTGGCATTATGCATACTTAAATTACAACTCTGTAGATCAACAATTTTCCTAGAATCCATCACACCCCTGCCAAAAATCTGACCAGGGGAGTGATGTTACGGGTAGGGGAGTGGAGACTCTCTGAATATAGCAATATAGCAGTTGTATGTATTCAGTTTTCAAATGTATATACCACTTTTTTATCCATTATATGTCAATATTGAGTGAATACATACAACTGAAGATTGCCAGAAGCATGAAATAGGTACCTATATTGTATTTTGTTTTCAATGCATGGGTGTTGGCTTCAAACCTGCGTGATCACGTTCGAAATAATGAAAGAAAGACAAAAGAAGGAAGGCTTGAGAAAAAAAAAGTTAGCTGAAAGAGCACGTTACCAAAGAATAAAAAATAACCCAATTAAATACGCTCAACAACGGGAAAGGGAGAAAAAAAGTATCAGAACAAGAAAGACAAAGGCTCTGTTAGGCTTATCAAAGACATTGACTCTGGGTCAACAGCGTCAAGTTAGGAAGGAGTGGAACAGAAGATCACTCGCCTACCGTTATAGACGCGCTGTCCTAAAAGAAGTAACTAATAGGTTCATTCAAAATACTAGTCCACCGACACTGATACAGAAGTGTCGAAGAACGTCAAACGCGCCGAACAATCACCTGTTGTTGCTGCAAACGCAAGAGTCATTGCTGCTAGAAAAAAGTCTGAGAAATTGAGAAAACTAAGGAATAAAGAGATTAAGAAGAAGGATCAAGAGATAATAAAGTTAAAAAAGAAGTTAGAAACATACAAAAAAGACTGATTCGTTCTAAGGAAAGGCAACCACTAACTTCAAACACTAAAATACAAAAATTGCTGGATAGTCCAAGCTCCAGGGAGACTGTGAAGACACTTTCATTCGGAGAAGTCATGAAAGAACAACTTACTCAGAATTTTAAGAATCTAAAATCGAGAAAAGAGAAGACAATGTTCACAAGAGTATTAACGGGAAAAAATATCCAGAAATATAAGTTGTTGGAAGAAGTCGGTCTGACTAAGAAACGATTAATAACAGCTGCAAAAAATAATAAACGAAACATTCTTGATCTTAGGCGTAAAGTAAGAAAAGACAAAATTTCAGAAAATTTTAAAGCTAGAATAATTAGGTTTTTAGAAGACGACTCCAACACAAGAATGTGTGCTGGAAAAAAAAAGAAGAATGTATAACCAAGAACAAAGAACGTAAACAAAAAATATTTCTACAAGATAAAATGACAAACATACACAAGAAATTTGTAAGAAGCACAGGAATCGCACCGACTAACTGATCTTTTTGTAAGTGCAGACCATTTTGGGTTTTAACGCTGAGAGTAGCAGAAATATTGAACGGCGCCAGTATTATTTCTAATGGCTGCCACCAAAAGTGCTTGAACACCTTTGCTTGCGATAAGTATAATCAAAAGTGTCTCTCGAGAGAATGCTATAGTTAGTGTATTTAGATATGCTACTAGATTATTAAGTTGGCAGTAGCATAAGAAGTTTATAGTTTTGTAGAAGGTCATGTAATCCTATTATGTTGTATTCACCAGGCTAAATAAAAACAATTAATAACTATATAGTAGTCGAACTTAGGTTGTTAACCAGTGGATAGAAAACATAACAATTGGCGACGAGAATGTGGAAAGTAGAACGCGAGTAGTCAAATATACATAAAAGCACGCCGTATTTTGGGGTCAAAGAAAGAAGTCAACATGGCCGCGTTGATTGGAGCAATTGAACAGTTTTCGGCGGCAAAATCAGACATTAGTTCGTACCTGGAACGTATGGAACAACTTTTCATATGCAACGAGGTGGAGGAATATCGAAAAGTACCACTGTGTTTAACATTAATTGGCCCGGAAGGTTACACATTGTTGAAAAACTTGTCTACACCAGAAGTCATAACCTCGAAAACATACAGTCAGTTAAAATGGAAATTAACACGTCACTTTAACCCAGAGAAAATCGTCATAGCCGAAAGGTTTAAATTCTACAACTGTTGTCAGTCGCAGTCCGAAAGTATTCCCGAATTTATAGTCAAGTTAAAGGATTTGTCGGCGTCTTGTCAATTTGGAATATTCTTGGATGAGGCACTACGCAATCGTTTTGTATGCGGATTGCAAGCAGAACAGATCCAGTCCCGGCTTTTATATGAAAAGGGTTTAACTTTTGATAAAGCATATCAGTCAGCAATAAATTGGGAAATGTCACATAGCAAGTTAAAGCACTACAACCACAAAGTGACACGAACAAACAGCAGGTACAATTACCTAGATATCAAAGACAGCAACAAAGGTCACAGTCAGGTCAGTCAAAAGGTTTACAAGGTCAACAACAATTGGTACAGGAGTCAGGAAGTAACAGTCGTCAGTCGTGTTCAGAAACAAATAGTCGAATAGAAAGGAAGCCCTGTCATCGATGTGGAATGTGGCATAATCCAGTAAACTGTCCAGCAATGCAGTGGCAATGCTATAATTGATCCAAGTGGGGGCACTCATCAACAGTTTGCACAGCAAAAATAAAAAGGGTGAACCAAATGCATCAAGAAAACAATGGGAATGGAAGAGAAGAGGAATTCGAGGAGTCGCTAGTTTTGGGCCACATAGAACAGATTGATAAGAATAAAGAATAAGGAATTAAGAAGGAAGACAGACGCATATCAAGTGGAGGTGTACATCAAAGGAAAGCAGATAAAAATGGAAGTCGATTCAGGGGCATGTAAGACCGTTATGCATAAATCAGATTTCTGTAGATTAAACAGTAATACTAAATTACAACCAGTCAAGTTTAAATTAAATGTTATTACAGGGGAACATGTCAAAATAATAGGTCAATCTTTAGTAAATGTAGAATTTAGGGGAAGGTCTGAGCAATTACCTATTACAATATTGGATGCTAATAATAAATTTGCAACATTAATGGGTAGGGATTGGCTTACACAATTTAATCCTGTGTGACAACAAATGGTATTTAATTATTATTCTAGATTTGTACCAATGCCCTCTGCCAAGGTGAAAGCTTTATATAACTTACAGAAGTCAGGTATTGAATTTGTCTGGACTGAGGATTGCAATAAGGCATTTATTGTCACGGTCCGATTTATTCTCAATAAATCAAATCATGCTCTATGTCTGGACACAACCCCATATAAATAACCAAACCATTTCTAGTATTAATATATTTAATTAAACAAATAATTTTTAACAGGACAATCTTGTTTAACAAAATAACTTCTAATTTTACTTACATTACGAAATGTAAAGAGTTCATGATGACGGACTTGTTACCGCCAGAATGCTATCTGGCTCTAATGCTGGATAATGAATTTAGACTGGCACTGCGACTGCAACTGACTCCCAATGTTTCTAGTGTCCCTTATATATAAAATATCACATCATGTAAACAGATTAAGCCACGTGTGTTTCTATACAATGGTAACCTTGGCTTTATATAGCAAAACCTATTAACGTTTTATGATCAATTTAATATTCAACTTCCTCTGATAAGAATTATAATATCGTGTTCATTTGTATGAAACTTAGAAATGTTTTAGAATAATATTTTCAAATATGAATTTGTTTCTTACTTTGTATTCTGGCTTGTGACATTATATTAAGCAAAGAATTGTTGTCTGCTTACCAATATGAGATACAATATAGAAAGGGATGTTTAATTAGCAATGCAGATGCGTTGTCTAGATTACCTTTAAAAACTGATACTAAAATAAAACAAGTGATTAATTCATTTAGTTTAATTAATGAAACTTCATTATCCTATGAAGACATATCAAAAGCAAATAGTAAGGATATAGTTTTGTTGAAAGTATACAAATTAACATCCAAGGGATGGCCTAACCTAGTCGAAAACGAATTATTAATACCATATT
The DNA here is from genome assembly GCA_958336395.1 of Ctenicera cuprea. Taxonomy (NCBI): domain Eukaryota; kingdom Metazoa; phylum Arthropoda; class Insecta; order Coleoptera; family Elateridae; genus Ctenicera; species Ctenicera cuprea. Next base: position 18,782,592 of record OY284488.1, on the reverse strand, counting down.
TTCGCAGGCAATATGAACTTTCTATAGAAAGTAATTGTGTGTTATGGGCTAACAGAACTATAATTCCAAACTCATTAAGAACTGAAATTTTAAAGATGTTTCACGAACAGCACGTAGTAATTGTAAGAACCAAAGCGTTAGCAAGATCTGTGTGTTGGTGGCCGAATCTAGACCAAGATATTGATAAGATGATACAATCTTGTGAAAATTGTCAAATAATGGCTAACCACACCAAGAGAGCACCTTTGATTTCATGGCTAGTCCATAGTAATTCCTTTTATCGTGTGCACATCGATTCCTTTCATAAAGATAAATTTAATATTCTAATACTGGTTGACAGCATGTCAAAATGGATTGAGGCAAAAGTAATGGAAGGTGATACGACAGCGATGAATACAATTAATAAACTGAAAGAGATTTTTGCAGTTTTCGGTCTACCCACAGAGATAGTAAGCGACAACGGACCGCCTTTCAAGTCTAACGAATTTATAACCTTTTGTGTAGCGAATGGTATAAAACAGTAAAATGACCACCATATCATCCAGAGCCGAATGGATTAGCAGAGCGTTCAGTTCAAACTATTAAAAAAAATCTAGAAAAAGTATTGTTCGACAAAGGAAATCTTACTTTGGCATCATTAAAGAATCAGTTACTAAATTTCTTATTTACATATAGAAATACACCTTGCACAGTTACTGGGTTATCACCAGTGAAATGATTTTCAAAAAGAAGCCTCGTACTCGGTTTGATTTAATAAAGCCAACAATGGGCCAAGGGAAAATAAATAGAGAAATTACACAAAAAAATCTGCCAGAAATATACTAAAATGTATAATGTAACAGATATTGTGCTAGTTAAGAATGTGTATAACAGTAATGCAGATAAATGGGTAAAAGGCAAAATTGTTAAGGTAATGAGTCATTCTACATATCTTGTACGAGGGGGTATTGATATCTAGTTAGCCTGGAAAGTTTCTAGTAAAGAAAAGTGAATATGGTTGCTATGGTTACAACTATGATGTTTTATAAATAAGTTGTCAAAGTTGACATCCATAAGTTGAACGGCGATCAAACTGTGAATTTTTGAAAACAGCATGTCTGAGAAAAAGATAGAATTTGAAAAAATCGAGTTTCGGTCAGTTATTAAGTATTCATTTTTTAAAGGGTTATCGGGCAAAGAAATTTTTGCTGATATGATAGAAACCTTAGGTGATCAGTGTCCTTCATACGCCACTATTAAAAACTGGGTTGCGGAATATAAAAGAGGAAGATCAGATGTGAAAGATGAGCACCGCCCTGGAAGACCAATTTCTGTGACCACTCCGAAAAACATTGATTCTGTTCATAATATGATTTTAGAAAAGCATATTACACTAAGTTGCTAACTAAATTACGTAAGAAAATTGTGGAAAAACGCCGGGGAAAACTTGCCAGAGGTGTGCTGTTTTTGCAAGACAACGCTCCTGCTCACAAGTCGTTGATTACACTGCAAAAAATTGATGAAATTGGTTTTGAATTGGTTGACCACCCGCCCATTCTCCGGATTTAAGCCGGCCATACACGCTACGGTCTACCGGAGAGGTCTACCTGTGCAGGTGTGCCTGCGCAGGTAGACCGGAGCGTGTATTGGAATAGACCTGTGCAGGTTTTTGGACCTGCGCAGGCGACCGGCGCAAGATCGAAAATCAATTCTTTTTCGTGACACCGTACGGCGAACCTGTGCGTGTGTGCGTGTCCGAGTCGCCTGCGCAGGTCGTGCTTAGTTGTTTTCTAGTCTCTGTCTAGAGGGTGATCATCGCTCGCATCGTACAGCCGCGTGGTAAAAAATGGCGCCATCAGATTCAACTAAGAAAGTACTTGAAGATTTTATCGAATTTTTACACCACTTTGTTCGCTTCTTTTTTACTGTTTTATTTTTCAAGATTAACGCAAGGCCTATCAACGCCAGTGCGTCGTCGTCTTCAATCGATGCCATAGCGAAACGAACTGAAGACCTCTCCGGCATACCGGACCGTCCCATACACGCTACGACATGCGGTCTACCTACGCAGGCACACCTGCACAGGTAGACCTCTCCGGTAGACCGTAGCGTGTATGGCCAGCTTTAGCACCGTCAGGCTATTATTTGTTTCCAAAACTGAAAAAACATTTGAAAGGTAAAAGATTTTCGACAAATGACGAAGCAATATGTGCCGTTGCGGAGTGGTTTGCAGACCAAGACAAAGATTTTTTTTAATGGCTTAGAATAACTTTATGAACGTTCTGCTAAATGTATAAGTCTTAAAGGAGATTATGTTGAATAAATAAAATTTTGTCTGAAATATTGTGGCGTTTTATATGGTAGGCTAAGTACTTATCAATACCCCCTCGTACAATTGAATGATAATAGCATTAAACTAGTTCATGCAGATATGTTACGTTCCTATTTTATAAACCCAAATATTGTAAATATTGTAATTGTAAATGTAATTGTAATTGTAATCGTGATTGTAATTGTAAATTGCATTTGTAGTTATAATTGTAATTGTAAATGCTAAATTGCGTTTGTAATTGTAATTGTAATGGTAATTATAATTGCAATTGTAATTGTAACTGTAATTGTAAATTGCATTTGTAATTGTAATTGTAATTATAGCTGTAATTGTAATTGTAAGTGTAATTGTAATTGTAATTGTAATTGTACTGTAGCAACCTGGTTGTATGCTCTTAGAACCTCAAGAATTGGACACGCACCTGAAAAAACTAGAAGCAACTTCAAGCTAATTTAATTTTCTATGATGTTCAATTAGTTACGTTACTTGTATTGTTTTTGAAAAGATCAGAAGTTTTTGTAGCTAAGATAGCATGCGCTTCACGTTTGCTGCGTAGTTTTTTTCTTCTGCAAAGTTGGGGGGTACTAATGTAGCAACCTGGTTGTATCAATTGTATTTAGTAACGTAGCGACTTGGTTGCTATTTATATTACTATAAAACATTCATAAAAAAAAATTCTGTAAAACCTAACACATAAAAAGTTCTTCCACAAACTAGTGTTTCATTTACAACTCCTAACCAAACATTACAGTACTTGTAATTGTAAATTGCATTTGTAATTGTAATTATAATTGTAATTGCAATTGGAATTGTAATTGTAAATTGCATTTGTAATTCTAATTGTAATTGTAAGGAGGAGTATAGTGTATTTAGATATGTTACTAGATTATTAACCCTGGAATGCTACCCGGGGTGCACCAGTACCCCAAGCTTGAAGAAAAACGCTGCTATTTTGTAACAGATGGCGGTGACTTCTGGCGCATCCGTGTAGTTTCTTGTCTTAGCATCTCAGTTAACCTTGTGCAGTTGTGTGTACGACACGTCGCATTTGTCGGGAGATTTTAAACAATTGGGGTACTGTAGTGCCCCTGGGTAGCGTTTTGTTTATTATAGTTTTGACTGCTGAGGTTTGTATATTTTGTTTTCGATAAACATCGTATTGATACTTGCTTATATGTCTCATTTATAGTTTACGTGTTATGGCTAGCCATTCTAGAGACAATCACCAGGCTGCATAAACTAATACTTTTTTGATAATATATAACACTTTTAAGTTTAAGTAAATGGTGTAATACGTTTTTAGTTTTATAAAATAAAAGTTTTCGTTTTTACTTTTTTACTTTTTTTTTACTTTCGTTTTTATTTATTTTTGTTTGGGGTACAGTAGTACCCCAGGGTAGCAGAACTAGAAAGTTTTAGATGGGTAGCAATTCCAGGGTTAAGTTGGGAGTAGCATAAGAAGTTCATAGTTTTGTAGAAGACCATGTAATTATATTATGTTGTATTCAGCAGGCTAAATAAAAACAATTAATAACTATAGTATAGTAGTCGGTCTTGGGTTGTTAACCAGTGGATAGAAAACATAACAAATGCAAGCATTGCAAATCGAAAAGCATGGAATACAAAGAATTCAACAATGAAACCAATCTGAAATTAAAGCAATGGGTTATGGTTTCAGAAAAAATAATCGACTCAAAAATCAAGAAACCTCGTAAAGTTAGAAAATATGCTAAACCGACATTAACTTTGCCTCTACGTGATATTATTTTGATGCTAGAAGGAAAATTAGATAGGTTTCTTAAACACGAGTTAAATGTTGTACATCAGTACAAAACAATGAAAGAACTGGAAAATAATTTGACAGAAAATGATTGTGTTATTTATTCACATGCATTTTAATGAAAATTATAGCACTAAATGCGACACTGAAATCCAAGCTTACTACTTTAATGGATCACAAATTGACTCTCAAATACAGAAAATGGAAAAGCTTGTCAACGAAAACGAGTCAAAGTGTTTACCTTTTACCGGAACTCTCAAGATCCACCAGGTGAAATTGATCCACCAGGTGAAACATTTACCTAAGAAACAAAGTTTTTATGAAATATTTGTTTGTTTTTGTACGAAGAAAATATGCAAACATTTCTCGCTTGAGGAGCTTCTGTATGATAACGAAACGGAGTATGTCCCACTTAGGGTGGAAGAAGTATATACCGACTCTGAAGACGAACGAAACGAAATAGTGGAAGTCGAAAACGAGCAAAAGCTGAACATGACGAACTACCCGCAGGCGAAAACGAGCAACAGATCGAAGCTGAACAACGGGTAGCAAGCTGCTCAAAACCGCGAAGCTTATTTAAGACGGGAGATATGTGCTAGTCACATTACCTACCCAAAAAAACGAATATCGATATGTAGCGGTAGGTTCTGAGGAAATCGATGATGAAGAGTAAAAGTTACTTCCTTAAAATTTTTTAAGAAAATGGGATTCTATTCAGTTATTCCAGAAGATGTTTCATTCGTTTCTTTCAAACATATCGTGTGCTTATTACCACCACCATTTGTGGTACTAAAAGGCGGCAGGGTATATTATTTGTAAGTTTAAAACACTTATTGAAGTTTTCGAACAGTAAAATGCTGAAATTCAAAACACTATTTTACTGTTAGATAAATGTCTTTTGTGATTTCTTTCATTGTTTAATTTGTTGAAGAATAAAATTTTTTAGCCGTTGCTTAAAAGTTTGTTCCCATTTGTTAGTTTTTAGTATTTGATAAAGATGTTTTATTTATGTTTGATTTGTTGAAGAACAGCAATTTTTGGTTTTGGATTAACACGTTCGCGGCCGACGGCACATACATGTGACATGCGGTTTTTACAGTACAGACCGACGCCACGGCACCAATATGTGTCGAGCAGTATAACAGAAACAATAATAAATTCAAATCTGTTGGTTTGTGATAGCTGACTTGCATGTATGGCACGGTCTGCAGAAATGTCTGGTCACTGTGCCAATTGGTTTTGAAATACGACACGCGTTAGGCTACCTTCTTGTCTCCTGTTTACTATTGCACCATATATTGTAATGTGTGGTGTGTATTCAGTTCTAAGTTGCATTTTGTTGTGGGTGGAAGTGTTTCTATAAACAGTAATGGCTGGTAGAAGTAGAAGAAATCATGCGCTTACTGAAAAAGAATTAGATGCAGAACGAGAACTTATTATGCAAAGTGAAATTAGTGATGAAGGCATGAAAGAAGGTAGAGATTTTTCAAATTCTGGAAGCAGTTTCCGGCCTTCAAGTGACGGCGAAAGTGAAACAGCAGGTTGCACAGTTACAATAGCATTTTTCTGTAATCAAAGCTTTATACATTTATTTCTAACAGGTAGTGAACCCTCTGATAGAGCTAATAGTACAGATGATGGAGGTGATACAGATGTAGCTGATAACAATAGCGATGGAGACGATCGTTTAGATTCAGATGGTGATCGGACAGATGCCGAAAGTGACCCAGCATTATATCAATTTACTGGACAAAAAAAAGTAATAAAGGTAAATATTCCAAATTTAAAACCCTTGGATACCTTTCTACTGTAACAGAATAAACAGAATTACTTATTGTACAAACGAAAGAGCATCTGCAATAATTGCAAAGACTACTTTACGCCGTCGTTCAAATATGCGTGGAAACCGGTTACATCAGAAGACATTAAAAAAATTATTGGGGTCATGTATTTCTATGGGCAACGTACATATGCCTAGGTTGAAAGATTACTGGAGCAAACACGTTACATATAAACATCCGTTATTTGGCAAAATTGTCAAGAAATAGATTTGAAATGATATTACGTTGCATTTGTTTCTATGAAGCCACTGATGGTCAAAGTAAGCGTTTACATAAAATTGATCAACTAGTGGCACATATCCTTGAAAATATACAAACTGTACACACCATAGGAGAAAATCTATTGTTGGATGAAGCCCTTCTCTTATGGCGTGGAAGACTAGTGTTTCGCCAATATACTGCGAACAAAAGGGCGAAATATGGCATTAAACTTTACGAGCTTTGTACCCTAGATGGTCTCATCTTTAATATTTTGGTAAATTCAGGTAGAGGAACAGTTACAAATGATACCTTCGGTCATGCATATGCAGTTGTTACACATTTGCTAAAAAATATTTAGAAGGCCGTTCGATTTTTCTGGACAATTACTATAGTAGCGTGAAATTATGTGAGTTTCTTTATGGAAACCTAACTCGTGTAATAGGAACATTGGACAAAAGAAGAAAAGACAACCCAAAAGCTGTTCTGACAAAAAAACTAAAGAAGGGGGAAGTAGTATCACAGCGTAAAAAACATACGCTTGTGTTAAAGTGGAAAGATAAAAGAGATGTGTTAATGATTTCAACGAAACATAGAACTGATCTTGTTGAAGTTACAAATAGGAAAGGTTCCCAGAAAATGAAACCCTGTATAGTTAGAGAATATAATCAGAAATGTCGGGAATCGACAGAGCCGACCAGATGGTTTCTTAATATTCAACACCACGAAAGACAATAAATTGGTATATAAAGCTGTTTTTCCACATGCTTGACTTATCATTGTGGAACGGATGCTGGTTGCATAAAAAGATAACAGGGAAAAACTTGACCTATTTAGAATATCGGGAACACAGCGTTCGGCAACCAATGTCGCAAACCGTTTCCCAAAGAAAGGGCGCAAAGGTATAAGATGTCGTTTGAGCCCTCAACATAAAAAGAGAGCCATGACCTGGCATGCATGTGGCACATGCAAGGATATAAAAAATCGCCCTATTGGTTTGTGCACAGATCCACGTTTCCAGATTTACCATTCATAGAACAAGCGTATACATATTTACCAATAAGCTATTTTCAAAAGATACCTAGGTACTACTAATTACATAAATTAATGTCATGGTAGGTACTCTACCTTGGTATTCAAACAAATGTCTACAAGGAATAAGGGAGCAATATACCAGTACCCACTTGAAAATAAGGCTAAAGCGCTAGAAGCAATTAGAGGCGGTATGCCTGTGCTTACTCCAAGCAAGACGTATCAAATTCCACGATCGACACTTAGAAGCAAGTTATCTGGAAGAGCCCCTGAAAAAGTGGGAAAAATTGGCCCCGAATCTGTATTAGGCAAATATGTTGAAGAACGATTAGTTCAGTGGATTACCAGTACTGCTGCACGAGGGTTTCTCATAAACACAGAAGCTCTTTTCTTCTCTGTTAAAAAACTTGTTGAAGAGTCGAATATGAAGATTCCTTTTGTAAACAGTGTTCCCGGTAAAAAATGGTTCAAGTCTTTTCTTAAAAGGAATCCTATTATAACACAAAAACATACAGAATGTGTAAATAAAGCTCGTGCATCAGTAACGGAATAAACCATCAGAAACAGGTTTGCTGAAACACTGGAACTTATAGGCGAAGAAAGAGATGTGTTAAATTTTCCACGTCAGATATGGAATATGGATGAGTCAGGCATATTTCTCTCTCTAAACGGATCATTAGTACTAGCAGAAAAAGGAAAATCTTATGATGTTACTTCAACATCTGAAAAAGATAATCTAACCACATTAATAGCTGCTAATGCAGCTGGAGAATTTGCTCCTCCACTTACTGTTTATAAATATGATCGCCCTCCAGCTGCAATAATGAGATCTGCTCCACCAAACTGGAGTATTGGCAAATCAGACACCGGTTGGATGCAAAGCGAGATATTTTTCGGATATTTTGCGAATGTTTTCTATTCATATCTTTTAAAACAGCAAATATCTTTACCCGTTGTGGTATTTGTAGATAGACATGCATCTCATCTATCGCTCCATTTATGCAAATTTTGTAGGGGAAATAATTATTTTAATATGCTTATATCCAAATACAACGCATATTATGCAACCTTTGGATGGTGCGTTCTTTTTCCCACTGAAACAGGCTTAGCAGTAAATGTGCAGGAAGTGGATCTTTGATCATAATGGAGAAAGCATACAGAAGAAAGACGTACCATCAGCTTTGAACTGTTTTAACAAATAGTAATTTTCAACAAAGCATAGCTGCTAGTTTTAAAGATTGTATCCCTTTGACCCGGAAGCAGTTAATTACATCAAATGCATCTCGCAGCCCCAAAGACGACATGAAGAAGAAAAAGAAACCAATAGCAGTACTAGTCCTACTAATGATTTAATGTTCGAGCATTTTAAATTCATTGAGAGCAACATAAATAACTCTTTACTACAAAAATTTAATGAATCTTTTAAAAACCCGTTTGGAATGGACAGGTGACATACCATATCTAAAGCTCTACGAATTTTGGTGTAATATTAAGAACAAAATATACAGGAAAGAAAATGGACAACAACTCCAAGAAAGTTCAGGATCCAATGTATTAAATGATTTTACTGTAGGAGTTTTCGAAGTTATTGAAGAAGATATAATAGATTTTCCATTTCCCGAATTTGATAGCGCTAGGATGGATATTACACTTACTAAGGAACTCAATATATCAGTAGTTAATGAAAAAAGTAAGACTGCAGTAGTAAAACTAGGAAGTGGGCATATATGGAAGCAGAAAATGTACTAGAGATGACCAATAATGATGAAGCTAAACAAGAGAGTGCTAAGATAAATGTCTTGCAACACATTGTATTAGTTCCAGCATCAGTATGTAACATACAAAATCAAGATGAAGTTTTTCCAAAAGCTGAAGACACAACACAAACAAAAGTTCATGGGGAGCTCCACGACGCGGTAGAAGCAAAACCGATTAAAATAAAATCGTTAACAAGGATATTAGAAGGAATTATTCCCGTTTCAGAAATGAGAACGCCTACTACAACAAAAAGAAAAAGAGAAATTGTACCTCCCGTTTTAACTTCTGAAAAATGGAATCAAATTGCAGAAGTGCCGTTAAAAGGCACTCGGCTTCGCCTCGTGCTTTAAAAGCTTGCTTATACACTTGTATTATAATATACTATATTCAAAATCTCTAGCTCTGAAATTGTGGCAGCTATGATTTTTGAAAATTTTTATGAACTTTAGGAGTTGTAATAAGCCCTACAAGCACACAAGGATGAGAGCTTAAACTTCATTGCCTCATAGAGCTGGAGATACAAAATTTGAGGTAACGCGACCGCGGAGGAATTAAAAATTTTATAAATTCAATTTTCTCACTTCTAACTTACAATAAAATCTAATTATTTTAAGGTTTCTGCTATTTACACTGCCACATCAGTCTTCTCAGCTATTGCGGCTATGAATAAGGTATTGGTGATAAATTGTAGCTTGATTAGTGCCGATTCTAACAATGTAAATTACATAATTTTGCTAAGCGTAATAATCAAGCAAAATAATACAAATAATGGGAGTTGTAAATAAATCGCATCCACTGCACGACTGAGTGCACAAGAGTGCTTGCTTCTTTCCGCTTGCTGCGCTCCAGCTCCTCCTTGCATCCACACTCCAATAGGGTTAAAGATTGTGATTTTCATTTAAAAAAACACCTCTTTAAAATGCTAAATGTTAATTTTGTGAGTTTTTTGTTAATTCACAAAAAGTAATTTATTAATCCTTATTCTTTAATATAGCACCTACACTTATATAACAATAAAAAAATGGCGGCGAACCACCAGGTGACCTCCTCTCATACATCCTATGCTTCAAAAATTTCCAGTATTTATAAATTGTCAAAAATTCATAAATGTTTATTTGAAATTTTTAAACAATCTAAATATTATGGAGATTTACAAAATTGTCTATTATTTACAAATTGTTTTAAAAATCTGTTTTTAAAAATTTAGAATTGAAAATAACTAAAAATTTTCAGTTCTGAAAATTTTAGAAAATTTGAATATTTGATAATATTAAAATATTTGAAAATTTTGAAAATATGCTGAAAATTGTTTTAAATTTAAAAATTTTTATTTTCGAAAATTTTTGAATAACTATACTAATAAAAAAAATGAAATTTCTTTAATGTATTTGAAAAAAGAATAGAGTTGTTCCTAGTTTCATTAAACATGTTTACACCGATTATGAAACCGAAATCCGTACATTTTTTAAATATCGAAAAATCATTCATACCACTTACTTAGATCACACTTGCGCAGAAGACTATTCAACATTTGTAGAATACGACTCTACGGTTCTTCATCTGAAGTAGAGCACCACTCCCCCCCTCCATTTTTTGAATTTAAAAAGTTTTTAAATTTTTTCTAATTTTAATTTCAAAAATTCAAAAAACTAAAAATTTCGAAAATTTTAAAATTCCATAATTTTTGAAGTTTTATGATAAATTTATGAAATTTTTTGAACATATTTTGAAACTACTGAAAATGTTTGAACATAAAAAGTTAAAATGTGCTTATTAGCAAAATGTTTAGGTTGAAACTGTTTGCCATAAAAGTACCTACCTTTTTTAGGCATCGGCCAGCAAGTCTAAAGTGAAAAAAATTCATTGAATGATCGTATTTGCTTCAAATCCTACATGATGATCATAATACCTTCCTATAATTATACTCGGTGCAAGGAAGGTACAAATTAAAAAGCAATCACTATATTAAGAGTGGGGAAAAATAAAAAAGAGATCAAAGAAATATGAATTTACATTTGAATAAGACAGAAAAAAATTTTCAGTCACTACCAGACTCTGCAGTTACTTCCAGAAAATCAGACGGTCTATTTTGAAGTTTCGTAGAATGCACAGAAATGACAGAATTATTTTCGTTTTTCCAAGTTCTTAAATTGTGTTTTTTTTAAATAGCTTTATTATTTTCCTCTGCATTTTTTGTTAACTCTATTGAAGGTGGAGAAGAAAAGGAGCACAGCACGGGGAAAGAAGCAAGAACTGGGTACTCACATCATATGCTGTAGCAGTCATGCAGTAGATGTGATTTATTATTTGCAACTCGCTTTATTTATATTATTTGTGTGATTATTACACTTGGCAAAATGACGAAATTTAAATCACCAAAATCAGCATAAATCAAACGAATGTATTTAAAGCGAGGAAAACGCATATACAATTTTGTGTAGAAGATAAGAAACTAAAGCAAAGCAGAATGCAATTTTATATCCTACTGGCAGATTACATACACATTTAGGGAATTAACCAACTAAATAATTAGACAAATGGCTCAGTTTTGAACCAAAAATGTCTTAAGAGCAGGTACTGCAACCCCAAGTAGTTTCAAAGGGATGGACGTGGACGACGGGGAAGTAACTCAGTAGTACTGTGAACCCTCTATTCCATATGAAACTATTAAAGGGACTAACAAGTAACAAGGATAATGCTGCAATGCTTTCTTATCACAGTACCGGCAGCACCAGCTTAAACTTAAAATCGTACCATTTTCCATATATAAACCTTGAAATTTTCCTAATACATTGCATCGTCTCTGTGTTGTTTTCTTTGTTATTTAGAAACCAATCTGATCCAAATATATATTTTTTGTAAAGACTAAAACCAATCTATTTTTATTTATTACAATTAAATGTATGTCTGGGCGTAGCTATCGCATAGCAAGGCAGTGCAACGCACAAGGGCCAGGGCCTGCAAGGGGCCCGTTAGGGCCCCACACTTAATTTAAAATCAAAATAAAATGATAATAAAAATAGTCGGTGATGTAAAATATTTTTCAAGTATACAGTTGAATGCTCAAGTATAAATGTGAAATTGCCCTGTGAATTCGAATCTCATCTTGCCCATTTCTGCACCGATTAAAGTTTTGATTATCGTCTGCCCATTCCGTACCTGACCATTTGATATGTGACACTTAAAATACAACACCCTGAAATATTCAATTATAGGCCTAAACTGCCCGACAATTTGAGAACTAACCATATTTTCGTTAAAACTATGACAGTCGCGTGTTTACGTACCATGTTGTAGCGTTTGCTAAAAGAAGCGAAATGGTACAGTTGGAAAATGCATGTACTGCGTAGGTATTCACCAGATAAAACCTTGGCAAAGTTGAACTTCTTTGTGAATTTCACTTCTTTAAAAAAACATGTAGTTTAACTTGCCATTTATTGTCATGTTTTCAAAACATTGTTTTGGCGTTTTCAGGATCTTTAAGGTTAGTCGTCGAAACAGGTGATTTTTGTTAGATAATGCCAAAAAATTCTTCACTAACTCCCAAACTCAAACAAGTTCCTAGTTGCCATAGAGAGATTTATTGTAAGCAACTGTTTCATTCTAGTAACCAATCAGTTAATAAATTGGGCAGAATACAAGTTATTGAACTGAGGGGGCGAGTTTTTGGCCAATTTGTAAAATGGCCAGAATGGATGGAACTTTTCCCATTTCTTGAATTGGACAAGGAGAGCATAAGCAATAGCACTACAAATGCACTATACTTGCAAATAAAAAAAATTGCCCCTGTAGGGGTTTCATCTGGAGCTACCCTACGCTGTACATGCATTTTCCGACTAAGCTACCGAGCCCCTAACAACAAACGCTACAACATGCAACATAAACATACGCGACTTGCGGAGCCTTAACAAAATGGTCAGGGGGTAATATACAGCCCCTAAAAGGCCATTGACCAAAGACTATGCCAATTGGTCTTACCTTTTACACGTAGGGATACAAAACTTAGTGATGCCTACCTCTTTCTATATTTGAGTTTTGATATAGTTTAGGTCTATTTTTATTTTTATTGTTTTTGACTGGACGTAGCTTATTATCTACATTTAATTTGTTTTTTGCGGAATAAATTTATCTCGTAAAAATGTATTTCTATGGTGGTCTGGGTGGCCGATTTACTGCTTAAGGGGTTTGTAATTAAAAAAATATACAAATTGTCCGCGCGAAAAGTTCGGGTGCGATTATATCTGGTGTCTTTTAAGTTACAGATTTGAAATTTTAGGGTGTTAGCCGGTGCATAGCGGGACGTAAGTTGCTATAACTATCATGTCAGTACCGCCTCCAGCCATCCCCCTTCAAAATTTCAAATGGTACACTATATTTTTTATGACTAATTATGAAAGAGGACATTTTTTTACTATGTCCGCTTGTAAAAAGTGCTAGGTTATAAGAAAAAGTGTTTGAGATATTTCAGTTTAAAATTTGAAAAATTGAATATTGTTATCAATGCGGCTGGGGCAGAGTACTGGCATGATAACTATAGTGACTTACTTCCCCCCAAGCACTGACTGACACCCTAACATTTAAAATTTCTAATTTGAAAGACACCAGAGATAATCGCACTCGGAACTTTTCGCGCGTTTATAAAAACTAATAAAAAAATTTTGAGCGATTCCTACTAAATTGATTAAAAATAAAAAATACCAATTAATTATTTTTACAGTGTTTAATTTCCAAAAATCATTCCTCTGTACTGTAACCGTCAATACTATCATATTTGTAGCAAAGAAAAAGGTATTAAAAGGCTTAAAACATTCAAATAGTATTTTCTATTCTAAATAATTAGATATTTATAACTGCCCCCCCCCCCCTAAAAAAATTAAACAATGATATTGTCGGTTGTCTCACAAAACAAATCGAAATCTTGTAACCTACTTGGTCAATCATTCCTCTGGTCCGATCTAAATGAGTCAATATTAGTGCGTTAGATGGCACTGAGTTATTTAGATGACATGTAATCTGAGTTAAGTAATTGTTGCTGCATAATTATTTTGTTCATTCTTAATTTTGTAAACCAGTGTTACAAGGTGTAGTGTCACACGCAAGCGGGTCATTCATCTGGTAAGTGCTGGCAATATATTTTCAAATTAAAAGTCTCATTCTAATTATTATTATGTTCAACAAGTGGTTACCTACTCACACCCAATATTTGAGGTTAAAAAAATATGACATCTTAAACTGTTATATTTAAAAACCGTCAAAATCGCCATTCCTCTGGCTCTGTGGAATGATGAATCTGACAGAGGAATGAAATTTTATACTTATTCTCGACTTTTACTTAATTACTCTGCTTTCTTATCAAACTATTTAAAAAATACAAGCAAATTTGAAAAATTAAATACGTAAAATAGATAGGTAAGTTTTATTTGATTTTTTACTAACTTGACAGAAAACACTCATATGAAAACAGAGTAATTACCTGGGTTATTAAGCATTAGGTTACAATACAAATTATTTTTGTAGATTCGCAAAAAAAGGGAAGCCGAGAAAAAAAGATACGAACGGCTTAAGCAGGATCCTGAAGGAAAAGAGAAGTTGAAACAAAAAGAGCGTGATCAATATTCAAAGAAAAAGGAAAAAAAGATTGTTCAGCCCATCAACGAACTGAGCAAAAGGGACAAACGCATGAAAAGAAAACAATGGCACCATAACTCCGCAGCATATAGATCAAGAAAAAAGCAAAACGAAAAAGAAAATGAGTTTCTAGAACAAAATACGCCACCACCTTCTCCCGTTCATTTGGAAAACGTGAATGCTGTTCCAAGGGATACGCCACAAAGGATTTCATAAAGACGTTTAGCAGCAAAAAATAGAAAAATAAGGAGCAGAAAATAAAAATAAAAAAATGAACTTCTACAAAAACTTAGAAAAAATATTATCAAATACAAAGTAAAAATTCACAGACTATAAGATACTGACCAAAAAGACTCCCAATAAGCGATGTGACCTCGAATCCGCTCAAGTTTCTCCCAAAACAAGAGTGAATGAAATGATGCGTGAGAATCAACATTTAAATATTGCCAAAAAATTTCTATTTGCTGAAGTTGTGAAGGATCAACTAAAAACAAATTACATAGAGTTGAAAAACGATAAAGAGAAGCAAAATTTTAGACAAGCACTATCAGGGCGAATAATAAAAAAGCACAAAATTACAAACGACTTACGAGAAATTGTGAGAGGTAGCAAATTGATTAAAGCCTCCAAGACTATTCCGAAACAACATGCTGGGGAAAGATGCAAGAAAATTAATGCAATTTGGAAATTTTTAACATCAGACATTAATAGTAGAATGTGCCCGGGGAAAAAGGATTATTGTTCTAAAAATGGCAATATAAGGCAGAAACGATATCTTAATGATACAATGTCGAATTTGCACAAAAAGTTTTTAAAATATCACCCGACTATGCCTGTTAGTTATGCTTTTTGGTGTAAGAATCGTCCTTTTTACATTATTCCAAGAAAAGTTTCGGCGACAGACACTTGTGGTTGCAGTATATGTTTAAATATGTCGCTATTGATTCAGTCTCCCTCTCGACTAAAGGTGATCTTCGAAAATGTTCCAAGTTCTGTGATGTCGTCATTTTGCTGTGAAAATAAGACAGAAAAATGCCTTAACTGCAAATACAAAAAGATTTTGTATAAAGATCACGATTCCTCTCTCTCGAGTCATTACTTTAAGTGGTGTTTACAGAAAGAAACATATGTTGACAAGAAAACAAAAAAACAGAAGATTGTTAGTAAAGTCATAAAACGAAAATTTCTATGCTCTGCAGCTGAGATAGTCTAAGAATTTGAGAGCAATATCATAAAGTATTTAATGCACAGGGGCAGGGCTCGTCAGCAATACAAACGAATCTCGGAACTGAAAGAGAATCTATAACCTAATGAGGCATTGATACACATGGATTTCAGCGAGAATTATAATTTCAAAGCTGAGGAAGTCCAAGCGTTCCATTTTGGAGGATCTAGACAACAGATATCACTCCATTCTGTTGTGTATACGAAATCTGGTGGCGAACTGAAAAATGAAAGTTTCTGCACCTTGTCTCAGTCTCTTCAGCATAACGTTCCAAGAATATGTGCACATTTGAATCCTATTTTGAAACACATTGGAGAAAAGTACCTTGTTGACACTTTGTTTTTTGTTAGCGACAGCCCGGCCACGCAATTCCGTAATAAAACGATGTTTTATTTTCTTGCTGTTGAACTCCCAAATTTATATCCGAAAATTACAGATTGGTGGCCCAAGGTAATGATATCGCATCTTTTGATACCTTACTAAATGTACTTTCTGAAAATGTTAAGAGCATTACGTACCTGACTGTTAACTCAAGCGATATTGAGAAAATGTCAGAGCGACTAGAGAATAAAGAATTTCCAAATTTTAAAGGAACCATGAAAGTCCATTAAGTACAAAAAGACTTATAATAAACAAATAAAACTTCAAATCTCGTCACCAATGTTGCATATTTAATATTAAAAATGTAAAGCAGCTACATGTTTCGGTTCTACTGTAGGACTATCATTCAGGCTGTAAAAAAACCAAACCTTAACAACTAGCTCAACGTAACAGGCCAAAAGTGGGGTACTTACCCAAGTATAAAATTAAGTTGTCGAAACAAAGTTTTCTGTTTTTTAAAAAACTATTAGACTGATTAAATATTAACTAGTGTAAGATATAATGGAAAAAACACATCCAAATGGATAACAATAACTGAAAAAGATAAAGGGATGTCAAGCTCACAGATTTTTTCCCCAAGTAAGTGTATACATACCTAAAAACTAAAAAAGGATGCGAAAATTTGCATTATCATGCTAAATGATAGGTTTGTGATACATCCCTGATGTATCACAATTACAAAGTAATTAAGTAAATCTTAACAGCACGCGACTACATCCCACACCATGATCAAGGAATGTTGAAGACGTAAAATAAAGTAAAGTGAAAAGTCACTAGATTTAAGTAGGAAATTTAAATTAAAATTTTTTTTTTAAAGACTAAACAAGTGAAATACAACAATAAAGTATGTAAGGCCATAGGAACATTATAAAATGATGAAACTAAGAGAAACAAAGCTAAAGGGTTACAATGTAAAGTTAAAGAAATATATTAAGCACATTATTATTGTCCCAAGGTGTGTTCTCGTTGACACAATTAATGTTGTTATTTTTTAAAGCAAGTTGTATTTCAAGGGATTCCAACAAAACACCTTTATCAAAGTTATTAGTGGACCATAACAATTCAGCATCAATAGAGGGATTAAACTCATGGAGGTTATCCAAAAGATGTAAGGCGAAGGCAGACTTCACCGAAGTAGGGTCATCAACATAATTGTTACAACGAGTCGCACGTAGGTGTTCTTTTATTCTAGTATTAATGGCTCTAGTTGTCCTACCTATGTAAGTAGTGGGTAAGTTGAGATTTTTACAAGTGGTGCAAGTGAGTTTATATATACCGCTATTCGCTAAAGGAGAAATAGGGTCTTTAATTTTACAAAAAAGTTTTTTTAAAGTGTAGGTAGTATTAAAAGCAATCTTGATATTGAAATTTCGGAAGTTGTTAGCTATAGTTTGTGAAATGGGGCCAAAGTAAGGTAACTTAAAGTACTTAATGGGATTAGGAGAAACAGGAATAAGGCCAGTGTTTGAACGAATGTTATGCATTTGAATTTTCTTAGAAATAAGTTTATTAATGAGTCCTCTAGGGTAACCATTATTATCAGCAATGGACAAAATTGTATTGCGCTCTATATTGAACTTTACGCCTGATAGGGGAATGGACGTTAAACGGTGAATGACAGAATTAAAAAAAGCCAATTTATGATTCATAGGATGGTTTGAATTATAAGGGATAATATTATCCGTGTGAGTAGGTTTCCGGTATATGTCAAACGAAAATTTGTTATCAACAAGTTCTATGGATAAATCTAAAAATGGGAGAAGATTGTTGTTACTAAGTTCTATGGTAAAATTTAGTCTGGGGTGAATGGAATTAAGAAAATTAAAAAATAAATCAAGGTCACTTTTGGACCCTTTAAAGACTACGAAAATGTCATCTACGTAACGTGAATAATGAAGAATGTGTTCATTAAACAGATTATGCTTGGAGATTATATTAGTTTTAATGTTGTTCAGGAATACTTCTGCTAGAAGGGGACTTAAATTACCACCCATCGATTTGGTTATTAAATTTGAAAAAATTTTGTTCCAGACAACAAGATAGCAGTTTAAAGATTTTGCTGCAAGAATTGTGATAAAGTTCAGAGTCAAAAAGCTTGTTTTTTATAATGTCTTTGACCTCGGACGGGGGTACTTGTGAGAACAAATTACTAATGTCGAAGCTAACCATAAACGAGTTGTCACCTCAAGTGAGTTCAAATAAGAACGAAACATGTAGTGGTCTATTCTAGCCATAATTGAAACCAAATCTCTTCTTTCTTATTTTTTGCCACACGGGCGTTTCTGTGTTTTGTGCTTAGAGGTCGGTGCGATCGCAGATACCTGCTTAGCAGGTTCCGATCGCAACTTTGTCGGTTTGTTGTTTTGCAACTTTTCCTCGCCGCACATAATAGAGGACGTTACTAGTGTAATTCCCCTTTAATATAATTTTTTGAGACTATTTAACTTCTCTAAAATATAGCCATGAGGAATTTCTTAAATTCATTATTATTTTAACAAAAAATTTAAAAAATCGTTTTTTGTTGTGCACTCTTTTGTAAAATTACAATTTTAAGTGTTGCATAAATAGCTAACATATAGCTACGTTAGGGATCGTGTAATTTGTGTATATTATTAAACAAATTATTTTTTTAAAATAAAGTTATCTACTACAGCTAATTTATTTATTATTCCCTCATTACGAATTACCGGCAATTGATTTAAATAACAATAATTTTCTGCATTATTGTTATTTTTATTTGTACTACTGGTGCTTTTTCGTGTAGTAGTAGTAGTAGTAGTTGGGCCCTTCTAATTTAGACCAATTGAAGGAGACTACTGGTTCCAAACACTATCACCGATACCGGCTGCTACCCACACAAAATCCTTTACACAAAATACTCACAAATACATTTTCTTTGAATGGCCAAACAACCAAAAATTCTGTTTGTAATCCATACTAGCGTCTAGTCTCTTAGATAATCATCGATCCTGACTTGCGAACTCCTGCATGGTCGAACTTGCGCAGTTAGTATGCCGTCAATCAGTGAGTGAATGCAAATTTATCTTCGTATTTTTTCTTTAAAAATATAACTGCTCTTAACCTAAACCTCGCGTAAACAGCAAAAAGCAACAACACTGTTTTAAAAAAAACTATAAAAAAAAATTTTGGTCGCAACCGAGATTCGACCCCACAACCACTTATGCAGCAAAAGCAGTACACCCGAACACACCCGCATATCCATCTGTGCCACTACAAACTTGGCAGGTATCGCTAAAGCCTTAGTTTCCTCGAACAATCGGTCGCGGAAAACCGACAGTCTGTCGTCCGCCGCGGTCGGCGATTTTATCCAACGTGAAGATTTTAATGAAAATGGTTTTCTAGACTCCGCCCAGCCGAGCGGCTC
The DNA here is from genome assembly GCA_958336395.1 of Ctenicera cuprea. Taxonomy (NCBI): domain Eukaryota; kingdom Metazoa; phylum Arthropoda; class Insecta; order Coleoptera; family Elateridae; genus Ctenicera; species Ctenicera cuprea. The sequence goes on along the minus strand of OY284488.1, from coordinate 18,763,053 downwards.
AACGCCGCACAACCGACGTGTCGGTCCGAATCTGTAGAGTTTGTGTTAACGCCACTATAGGCAACCCAGTTAACAGCACCCCCACTACATCAACCCCTTCCAGGGGGTGGTAAAATAGGAGGACGTTAAGTCCTTAGTTTGGCAGTTAGTTTAAGTTCCTTCTTAAGAAAGGTCTTAATATAATACATATTTGGTTTCAATAAATATTCTAAAACAGCTCAAGTGTTCTTTGTTGCGTTGATTTAATAAATTAGTTTACAACACATAAAAGGTCCTTCGAATCAAATAATATTTGGCTTCGAAACTCACCATATTTTGGTCCTTCGAGCCGGATAAACCGCGAATAAATAATTAAAAACATAAATTAAATCGAAGAAACAGTGCACGAAGAAATAACGTATACTTCATATTATCAGCACATCAGCTGGAAGTTGCGTTATAAGAAGAGCAAGTTTAGAAGCCAATGAAGCCATCAGATGTCTGTTTTGAAGAAATAATTTATCATCAGCACCATCAGCTGTAATTTCAAGGACTTCCCAATTAAATCAGCACCATCAGCTGTATTTTGAAGAACTCCTCAGCATCAGCACCATCAGCTACGAGTTGGAGAATCTTGCATCACCTAAATCAAACATAATCAACACCATCAGCTGCATCCAAGAAAAAGCGCATCAGCTATTGGATCTAGGGAACTAAGGTCAGTGATCCATTTATTTTCCTTTTAACTTTTCCTTTCCATATAAATTAAGAGAAAGTACATTTCCTCATAAAATGGCCGAATTAGCGCCACTTATTGCCAAACGCGGTCATATTAAGGGACGCTTAACAAGAGCGGCAAACGCGGTCCGCGAGTTTAAACAAGGCGACAATATTTTTCAATTAAAAACGAGAATACCTTATTTAGAAGCTATTCAAAAAGAATTCAACGAAGTTCAAATACAAATTGAAATTTTAAATCCGGAATCAGTCGATGCGGATGATCAAGCAGTGTTTGAAAATTTATATTTTGATAGATATCGTTTCGCAAATCGAAGCAATGTTGGAACAACAAACAGCGGGTAATAGAATTAACACGGCGACTCCTGGAAGTAGTAATAGCTCGACAAATACAAGGAGCGATGTTTCGGATAAAAATGCAAAATTACCGACACTAAATTTACCTCGATTTTCTGGCATATTTACAGAATGGAGTTCAAAAATATAAAAACACTACAAAACTTTGTACAAAATATCACATTTAATAAACACTACAAGTGACCGCGGTTTCGTTCTTCACAGAGACATTGTCAAACTAAATACTAAAAACTAATGCAGGTACAACATTAAATAAAATTTCTGAAGAGTGGGGTGTACATAAGGTCAAGTTGGTCGTTTAAAACTATTTTATCAGGTATGTTTTTGTGCTTGTAAATTTCTAATGATTCCAGAAGGGTAAGTCTAAGGCCTTTATTAACACAATTAATTAATTGTTTGGAAAAACGGTTAGAGAATCTTAGATCTGTAGACATACCGGTTAAGCCGAGTAGGGAAATTTATAAAATGAATAAACCAAATTATCAACATGATCAGAAGTTGCGACAAGTATCTTACGCGTCAACCAAAAAACCGCAATGCGTGCAATGTAGAAAGTCATCCCATAACATTTATCAATGTTTGGAATTTTTAAGATTGTCAGTACCCGATCGCATTAAGCAAATCGAAAAATTCAAGTTGTGCAATAATTGTTTAAAAGATAATCACACGACGTCGGAATGTCGTTCTAACAGAATATGCCACGAATGCAAGCAAAGGCATAATTCTTTGTTGCATTTGCTTTCGGAAACACAGGTAAATTCGGAAATACCTCGGCAAATAAATTTAATTCAAGCTAGTAACCCGTCCGCATCAAATCATTGCACCATTAAATTAAACAATATTGTATTATTGTCAACCGCGCTACTGTATATTAAAGATGCTAAAGGTAATTTTCAAGAATGTAGAGCATTGCTTGATGCCGGCTCTCAATCTTGCTTTGTTTCTAAATTAATGATCAAAAGGTTAAAATTATTAACCAAACACATAAATATTCCCATAGTTGGGATAAACAAACAAATGAGCACGATAACAGAATCCGCCGAGATTACAATAAAATCGCGTTACAATGGATTTCATGCTAATTTGCAGTGCTTATTAATGACTAAAATTACAGAAAATTTGCCTATTGAATCGTTTCCTCTAAGTTCCGTAGAAATACCAAAAAACATAAGGTTAGCTGATCCCAAATTCAACGAAGCCGGTCCGATTGATTTATTGTTGGGTGCGGAAGTCTTCTGGCAATTATTATGCGTCGGTCAAATCCAAACAGCTAAGCCGGGGCCCGTTTTTCAAAAGACTCATTTAGGGTGGGTTATAGGAGGTACCTTGAACATGCAGACTAAATTGTCGGTACATTGCAATCTAGCAATAAACAGCTTAAGCGAGCTAGACGACGGGTTAAAAAGGTTCTGGGAACTCGAAACACACTCGAATGACCATAAAATTATGACCCTCGAAGAAAGAAAGTGTCAGGCGCATTTTAAGCAAACGGTGTCTGGGTGCCCCACGGGAAGATTTATTGCAGAACTCCCTTTTAAAGAGGAGCCAGCCAATTTGGGCCTTTCTTATAAAATAGCGTTGAAAAGATTTTATAATTTAGAAAGAAAATTAAGTAACAATGTAGAATTAAGGTACGCATATGCGAAATTTATTAGCGATTATTTCAATTTAGGTCACATGGAAATAGTTCCATTACAAGCATTAGAAGCGCCAAGTTGCTATTTAACCCATCATACGGTAATTAAAGAATCCAGTACCACTACTAAATTAAGAGTAGTGATCGATGCGTCCGCGAAATCGTCAAATGGCTTAAGTTTAAATGACAATTTGATGTGTGGCCCGGTGGTCCAACAAGACCTATTTTCGATATTAACGCGATTTCGGACACATCAGTACGTTTTAAATGGAGACATTGCGAAAATGTATCGCCAAATTAGAATACATAAAAAACATAGCGATTACCAAAGAATATTATGGCGCGAATCTCCGGAAGATCCCATCAAAATTTTTAGGTTATCAACGCTTACCTACGGCACGAAACCAGCTAGTTTTATCGCCACGCAGTGCCTCAGCGAACTAGCTAGTCAAAATCAGTCTAAATTTCCAATAAGTAGTAAAATAATATCGCGAGATTTCTACATGGATGATTTAATTACTGGTGCTGATTCGATAGCTGAACTAATTAAAATAAGAAAGGAAATAACAAAAATTTTAGGCCAGGGCGGATTTGAATTAACAAAATGTGCTTCTAATAAAGTAGAAATTTTGCTTGACGTCAACAAATCAGCACCTGATGCAAATATAAATTTAAATAAAAACTAGGATACCAGAACTTTAGGCCTCTTGTGGAATAGCACAGACGACATTTTAAAATTCGATGTTAAAACAAATAAGATTCCCAATAAAATTACAAAATGATCAATTTTATCCACGGTGGCACAAATTTTTGATCCATTAGGTTTACTGGGACCAGTTACTATGCAGGCTAAAATCATAATCCAACAATTATGGATGTTAAAACTAGGTTGGGATGAATCCGTACCGCTGTCCATCCATTCTATTTGGATACAATTTTTAAGTCAATTACCCTGCTTAAATAATATTAGGATAGAACGCAAGGTTATTGCATTATTTCCCGTAAACTCGATAGAGTTACATGGGTTCTGCGATGCTTCCCAACGTGGTTATGGAGCTGCAATTTACATAAAATGTAAAGATAATCATAACAATTATTCTACGCAACTACTTTGTGCGAAATCTCGGGTTGCCCCATTAAAAGTGGTTACTATACCGAGATTAGAACTATGCTCAGCGCTGTTATTAGCAAAATTAGTTAAGTCAGTCTGCCAGACACTTAATGTAACTTTTTGCAAGCAGTTTTTGTGGACCGATTCTACAATTGTTTTAGCATGGCTATCATCATATTCACAATCATTAAACACCTTTGTAGCGAATCGTGTATCCCAAATACAAGAGCTAACCTCTATAAACGATTGGCGCCATGTTATTTCCGTTGATAATCCAGCGGACATTATAAGCAGGGGTTTATTACCCAATGAATTAATTAAGGCGGACCTTTGGTTCCAGGGTCCAGCTTGGTTAAAAAAGAACGAACTACCGCAATCAAACTTTGATGCAAGTACGGTAGAAATGATAGAAAAACGCAAGGTCGTATTAATTTCAAATAAACCTGTCATTCCTGATTTAGCGCTATTAACAAAATATTCAAATTATTCAAAATTACAACGTGTAATGGCCTTTTGTTTAAGATTCGTTCATAATTCTAAAAATCAAACGCGAAAGTCAGGAAATTTATCAGCGTCAGAGTTACAATTTGCAACTCAAACTATAGTTAAAATTGTGCAACAACACGCATTTCATTCTGAAATAAAGGCGTTAAAAGAGGGAAAATTTCTCCCCAACGCACAGTGGTCGGAAAAGCAAAAAAGCTGGCCAAAAGTCAAAAAATGAAAGTGGCCAGATGATCGTAGTAATAAGAATTTATCAACAGAGGGAGCTAGTGCATAGTTTGACAAAAGGATAGATAGCTACCTTTTGTACCTGCTTCTTTGCAGCAGCCCAACGTACCGCTGCTGTCAGAGTAGCCTGGGCTGTGTTTCTCTGCAAATGTAATATTGCGCGGTATTCATATTGTAATATGTTACTGGAGTGTGTGCTTTCAATTTCGTGCAATGGAGAGTGTTTCTGGAGGTATGTAGCATATTTTTATGCAATATAGTTTAATTCCGAATTTTGTTTGAATATATTTAAAGTTGTGTTAAACAATTGTCTAAAATAACTATGAATCTAAAAACACATGCATCATTTATCATCGAAAAAGTTGTGATCCCAGGAGATCCAGCCAAGTTTTACAATTGAGTGTACAGCTAATAGTGCATACTTCGAGAATTTACAAAGAAATCTACCAAGTTTTACCAAGTTTGGCTACTCGCTTTTTTTTTGTCGTGTCATGTTATGTTGTCGCCTCGCGCGCTCACTGATCGGTGCATGCCGGTGCGGTGCGCGGCAGTGGTCGGACTTGACTTGAACTCCCCGCTCGATTTGAAACACAATAGCAAAGCGCCGGCGGCGCCTGCCTCTTTAATATACTGGGTGCTCATACCGAAAAGAATGTTATTTTATTTATTACTAATTGACAAATTCAGACATAAAGACTATATGGCTACTTATTTAATCTAATGAACTTTTTTTTACAAATGTCGCAGGATCAGGCACTCACGAAGTAACGTATACGAAAAAGGAAATATTCACAATTCTTCAAGGACATTTGAAGTCAAATCTCGATACCCTGATTCAAATATTGGAAGACAATTTTTCTAAACGTGAAAATATCGATTTCCTAGTTGACAAAAGCACGAAAACCAACGTGAAAAAGATTTTGTGCAATTTCAAATCAAAGCGGAAAGAGTCGCACTACATCGCAGATTGGTTCTATGAGAAAAATGAAAAATGGTTACAATCTTCAGTGACTTTTAAGGTGAATATCATTCTATATGGGCAATACAATATGATAAAATAATATTATATAATACAATGAAATAATCATTTCCTAGAAGGTGTTGTGCTATGAGTGAAACACCCGCACCTTCTACAACAGGAAGACCGTCTATGGAGTTTGAGAACGCTAGTTGCCGATCAAAGAGAAGAAAGACAGAGGATGTACGTTTAAAACTCAGCACATCAGAGTTAACGTATGCTGCTCAAATGAGCCTTCGCAGCTCTGGGTCTGTTGATGCAGCGAACACATTGAAGGACATCACAGCATCTCCGTCGCGAGCCTCAAAACATAAAAAGGCCTACAAAACAGCCGCAATAGCACCACCTATTACTGAGATGTCAGCAGATGAAGCATTGGTCGACTTAGTTAAATTGCAGTTAACAAAACAACAGTATAAAGATTTGAGAAACTCATTGAGGGAAAAAAATGTACGGATTTACCCATCTTATGATAAGGTCCTAGCAGCTAAAACTTGTTGCTATCCGTCAAATATCACGGTCACAGAAACATGCGCTGAAGTGAAACTTCAATCGTTACTAAACCACACTTGTGGCAGAAGCTTGGCATTTCAAACAGACGTTGTTACAACATTACACCCTCGAGTTACAGGTAATCTCCGGTGTATTGTTAAATGGGGTTGCGATGGAAGTTCGGGGCAGAGTGAGTACAATCAAAAATTTAGTAATGATGGAAGCTCAGATGCATCAATATTTTTAACATCACTTGTTCCTTTACAAATTGTTGCCGAGGACAATGAAATGCGTCAGGAGATTGTAGTTTGGAAAAACCCTCGTCCGTCTTCCACTCGTTTCTGTCGTCCGATTCGATTGCAATTCCTCAAAGAAAATGTTGAATCTACCTTAAACGAAAAGCGCGTAATTCAAAGCCAAATTGACTCCCTGGATCCCTTTAAAATTTGTATCGATGGGAAAGAAGTTGTTGTAAAATTTCAAGTACATTTTACCATGATAGATGGCAAAGTATGTAATGCGGTAACAGACACAACATCCGCAATGCGTTGCTACTTGCGTGGAGCAACGTCAAAGGAATTCAATAATATTGAAGCAATTAAAAAAAAAGTCATTCGTGTAGAGCACTTAGAGCTGGGTTTGTCAAATTTACACGCATGGATACGATGCTTTGAATGTTTATTACATGTCGGTTATAAGATTGGTATCCATAAATGGCAAGCGCGTAAAGGGCCTGACAAAGAAATAACTGAACAGCGCAAACTTGTTATTCGGAAAGCTTTTAAGGACGAATTGCATTTGAAAATTGACTGTCCGAAACCAGGGTCTGGCACCACTAACGATGGTAACACCGCGAGGCGATTCTTTGAGAATTCGAGAGTGTCTGCTAGAATCCTGGGAGTAGACGAAAATTTAATCCACAAATTTCATATCACACTGCAAGTAATGTCCAGTGGGTTTGCTGTCAAGATTGAAGAATTTAGAAAATACTGTCTCGATACTGCTGAACTGTTTGTGAATTTATACCCATGGTTTTTTATGCCAACGACTGTGCATAAGATTTTGATACACGGTGCTCAAATTATTGAATGGGCCCCGCTTCCAATTGGGCAAATGTCAGAAGATGCCCAGGAAGCAAGAAATAAAGATATAAAAAAATATCGGGAACATTTTTCTCGAAAAAGCTCTAGAGGGAATACGATGCGGGATGTTTTTCAACGCTTATTGATTACGTCAGACCCATTTATATCGAGCATAGGAAAACAGTTACCGAAGCAAAGTAAAAGCTTTTCCTCCGAGGCTAGGGTACTCTTTCTTTGCAGTGATAGTTTTCATGCCGATGATGATGATGATTCGAATGACGATAATGAATAACTATTCATACTCTTTATTAAATTAATTGTAACACGTTCACATACATTTGCCTAATAAATAATTTTGAATTTTGGAATTCTGGTTTCAAATTCGTATTCAGCGACCTCAAAAACCAAAGTGTACAAAGTTTCGCTCAAATCAAATTTTTTTTCAAAATGCGTCGGCCATTTTGAATTTTGAAATTCTGGTTTCAAATTCGTATTCGGCGACCTCAAAAACTAAAGTGTACAAAGTTTCGCTCAAATCAAATATTTTTTTCAAATGCGTCGTCCATTTTGAATCCGCCATTTTGAATTTTGAAATTCTGGTTTCAAATTCGTATTCAGCGACCTCAAAAACTAAAGTGTACAAAGTTTCGCTTAAATCAAATATTTTTCTCAATATGCGTCGGCCATTTTGGGTCCGCCATTTTGAATTTTGAAATTCTGGATCAAATTCGTATTCAGCGACCTCAAAAACTAAAGTGTACAAAGTTTCGCTCAAATCAAATATTTTTCTCAAAATGCGTCGGCCATTTTGGGTCCGCCATTTTGAATTTTGAAATTCTGGTTTCAAATTCGTAGTCAGCGACCTCAAAAACTAAAGTGTACAAAGTTTCCCTCAAATCAAATATTTTTCTCAAAATGCGTCGGCCATTTTGAATTTTGAAATTCTGGTTTCAAATTCGCATTCAGCGACCTCAAAAACTAAAGTGTACAAAGTTTCGCTCAAATCAAATATTTTTCTCAAAATGCGTCGTCCATTTTGAATCCGCCATTTTGAATTTTTAAATTCTGGTTTCAAATTCGTATTCAGCGACCTCAAAAACTTGAGTATCCAAGATTTTGCTAATTTCGGAAACTTATCCTAGTTTTGGCCAGCTTTTTCGCTTTTCCGACCACTGTGCAACGATAGCAATTTAATTTCTTTAAATACGTATGTGGACGATAATAAAATTTTAAGAGTGGATGGGCGTTTAAGAAACGCTTCGATCGCAAACGATAAGAAACATCCCATGATTTTACCAAAACATGGTCATATAACCAAATTGTTAATAGTATACGAACATAATCGTCTACTGCACGCAGGGGTTCAGGAAACTTTAGCATCGCTAAGGCAAACCTTTTGGATCATATCCGCGCGTAGTGTCATAAGGCAAACCCTTCACAAATGTTTGAAATGTTTTCGCGCCAAGCCGCGAAATTCGCCCCAAAAAATGGGAGATTTACCAAAAGACAGATTAGAAATGACCCGTCCATTTATAAAGACGGGAATTGATTACGCCGGACCAATTCTTATTAAAGAAGGTCGCGGACGCGGTAAACGCAATATTAAAGCATATATTGCATTATTTGTATGTTTAAGCACTAAGGCAATTCACCTTGAATTAGTTGGTGATTTACACACGCAATCCTGATGATTCTTTATCTACCATTTGTGTGTGTACTTTATCAAGTAATTTAGCACATAGCCCGGGTGCTATTTGGGCGCACCTGAAGCCACTCTTTAAATTGTTACCAGAACAAGTTATTAACATTCATTTCCTAAGTGATGGGCCAGTTACCCAATACAGAAATAAGACGATGCTTTACATGTTGGCCTGCCAAATACAAACGTTTTACCCTGAAATAAAACGGTTGACTTGGAATTTCCATGAAGCCGGTCACGGTAAGGGTGCACCAGATGGCGTCGGGGCAGTGTGTAAAAGGACTGCAGATAAGTTTGTTGCTCTAGGAAGAGACATATCTTCTCTAGATTCTTTAGTCACTATAATTAAAGAGAATTGTCCTGAAATCCGAGTTTATGTCATTAACAACGAGGATATAGATGGAGTGAATTCTATAATCGCCGCAAATACTGAAAACATAGTCCCATTTAAAGGAACATTACAAGTACACCAAGTTTGCGGAAATGTTTATTTATCAAACGAGATTGTCATGAAGACTCTAAGTTGCTTTTGCAACAAAGAAGGCTGCGATCATTACAAATTAGGTGTGCTTGAATATCGTAAGTCTAAAGCTTTAGCTGTTGGTGACGTATACTCGTCATCCGAAAATGAAGGAGACGAAGTAATTAGAAATATTGACATTGCTGAGAATCCTGGACCTTCAGGATTATCTAGCTTTAAAAATGTTTATTCGCCAGGCGATTTTGCCTTAGTTCAATTAAGTGGAAAGAGAAATAAATACCATAGATTTGCAGCAATATGTTCTGGGGATATAGAAGAAGAGGAAGGGGAAATTAAAGTTACTTTTATGAAACTTTGCGATGAAAACGGCATGCTATTCAAGGTTAATGATGATGACGTATCCTATGTAACATTCGACCAAATTCTATATTCCTTGCCATTGCCAGAATTGGTTATGAAAGGAGACAGATATTTCTATAAATTTCATACTGCCATAAATGTTTTTGAAAATTAAAATGTACAAATTTAAGCAATATTAGTTTTAAGTCTATTTTTTAGTTTTTAACTCGGATGCTGTTCTAATTTTTGTTAATTAATATGCTTTATTTGCTTATATTGCTTCTTTCTTCAAATATAATTGTTTCATTTTTCATACTAATCGTTTTATTTTCATTTGTAACTAGAATGTGTAATTGCCCCCGCCGTAAAAAGTTATCCCCTGCATAAGTGTCATTCCCCTGGAGCTAAAACCAACAATAATATACAAAATAATATCTGGCCCACTTAGGATTTTATTGTTTGTAACTTATTTTACATAGAAAGTGCACAAGTTAATAGAAAACCCTGGATTAATTGTGGGGCCGTTACCCCATACGCGGTGAACCCCATTTTTAAAGATCGACCCACCCCCCAAAAGGTACTTATTAATTGCGCACTTATAGCTTATTGTCGAAGGTCAAGTGTTTTGGACAAACACTTTATTTTAATCTGAAGCATTTGTTCTTAAGCTTATAAAGTTCGAAGTTCTGAAGACATCTGCATGAACCCACGAACAGTATAAAAAAACTGTTAATTTACAATTTACTGAACACAAGCCCGGGGAATTATTACGGCAAATAATAATAGTAACTTACCATAAAAATCGTTGCATTCAGAAACTTTTGCCATGTTCTGTATTTTCGGTTGTATATCAAAATTGCGTTTTCGCATAAAATTCGGCAAGTTCCATGCTAGAATTCCACTTGCAAAACGGTTTACAGAAGCAATGGTGTTGATGACGTCACAGCTCCGCAGCAGTGTTGCCACGTCGCCGGGAACACATTACCGTATCGAAAGCGGTAAAATAGCGTATTTACAATTTACAACCAAATTACCGTACTAAATTTTAAAACGCCTTATTCTTATGCTGGACTAAAGGCGCATTGGGTATTTCAAGCTGTTAACGCTCTTTTTGCATTTTCGCTCAAATGCGTTGGTTAATTGTTTGGAGCTGTCGAACGCCTCTTAAAAAGTCTTGTCCACCGCTATCTGCGCCTGTGCGACACGCGGTGTGGTTGCATACAGCACCACAATCGCGTCAGTTCAATCGCAGACCCTCTAAGTAGCAAGTGTAAAATTTTACAGCGTCTTTTAAGTTTACTAGCATTGTGTTATTATTTTTTAGTGTGACACATTAAGGTATGTAGTACACCATACAAGCTATTTTTTTGGAAAACTCTTAATACAGCTATGATTACTGAGTTATTTATTACGTCCTAGCATGTTTTTTTCTAATGTAGTCTTGTTTGTTTACGACATGTGAATTGGAATAATTAACCAAAACATTTCGGGTAATCACGACATGTGCATTACTCGACATGTATTTCAATGCGAAAGAAAACTAACAGATATCTATTGATGTTATATAGCATTTATTGTTATTTTCTCTTACAGAATGCCGAATAAAAGAGTTAGAACAACTCAAAAATGTTCATGGACTGAAGAGCACATGAGATTAGCTATAACAGCTGTTCAGAATGGGGATGGTCTTAGAAATTCTGCCCGGCGGTTCAATGTACCTGTGACAACACTGCAAGAAAGAGTGAAAAAAGGACATTACTATCAAGCAAGGATGGGATCACGTACAGTGTTTACCGATGAACAAGAAGAAGAAATTGCGAAACATTTATTGCTTGTAACGAAGATGTTCTATGGTCTAACACCCACTCAATTGAGACGTGCTGCTTTTTCCTATGCTGAAAAGTTGGCCATACCTCACAAATTCAACCGTGATAAAAAAGAGGTAGGTAAAGATTGTATGTACGCATTTATGAGAAGACATCCAAGACTTAGCTTTAGAAAACCAGAGGCCACAAGTTTGAACATAATACAAGCTTTTAACAAAGAAGAAATGGAGAGGTTTTTTGAAAATTTAACGACTTTGATGGACAGATTTAAATTTTCCCCAACGCGTATATTCAACGTCGACGAAAGTGGAATTACCACTGTCAACAGACCTAATCGAATTATTAGTCCAAAAGGGGAAAAACAGATTGGGCAGCTACTAGTGGAGAGAGAGGCAAAAATATCAGTGTGTTGCTGCATGAGTGCGGCAGGCTCGTTCACTCCACCTATGTTTATTTTCCCCAGAGTAAGGACGACACCAGCACTAGAACGAAATGGTCCACCAGGCTCCATCTACACGTGCACAAAAAGCGGTTGGATGACGGAAGAAGCATTCGTCATCTGGTTAAAACATTTCGCTGAAGTAAATAACGCTAAACGAGACAATCCCATTTTGCTCATCTTAGACAATCACACAAGTCACATATCATTGCCTTCCTTCGAGTTTTGCAAGGAGAATGGAATTCATTTGCTTTCAATACCTCCCCATACCTCCCATCGTATCCAGCCCTTGGACTTGACATTCTTTTCATCCCTTAAGAAAGCTTACGACACTGAATGTGACTTATTTCTCAAGTCAAGGCCATATGAAAAAATAACAATGATTGATGTTAATCCGATTTACACTAAGGCTTATATTAGAGTTGCAACTGCAGAAAAAGCCATAAAAGGATTTGAAAAGGCAGGCATTTTTCCTCTTGATCCTGGTATATTCCGCGAAGAAGATTTTTTCAACATTACCAGTGAGGAGCCAAAGCAAACCTCTAGTGAGAGCAACTCAAGACCTAGCAACATTGACAACACGTTAACTTCAGTTCACGGCTGCTCAGATCCTCAGCCCGGCTATTCAAAGGATCCAGACAGAAATATTGATGAGAGCGGTGTTAACGATGACGACGAAATTGACCATAGTAACCTTTCATTTCAAACAGTTGCGCCTTTGCCAAAAAAGGGCATAATCCAAAACAAAATATGCGGCGCAGAAAGCAAAGATCGAAAATCCTCACATCAACTCCATTAAAATCCATGTTGGAAGAAAAACAAAAGAAACGCCTTGTGAAGGAGGCAGATCTGAAGAAACAAGAAAGGAAAAAATGTAAGACCAACAAGAAATCGGCAATCAGAAAAGTGTTCGATTCTTCAAGTGAAGATGATGTAGATGACAGTCATATCTGCGACGACGACGAATTAGATGACGTGGATCCACAAAACTTGGATTTCAATGAAAATGAAGGCGAAAGTTGTTTAGTGTGTGGAGAATTTGTAAAGAGTGAAGTTTGGTACAGATGTGTCGGTTTCCTCTTTCAAGTCACTTGTTATTAACAATTTTATGTCATCATATTCCCCATCGTCAGATTGCGGAGAAGATGACTGTGAAGGTGCTCTTGATACATTAAAAATTTTTATTATTGATGAAGAGATGGAAGAAAGCTCTACAGTTATTGAAACACTATGTTTACCAACTCTAGAACCTTGCACAGTGGAAGCTACCAATGAAATTGATGACGGTGTACACTCTTACATCGCAGGTTTTGTAGCAAGAAAAATTCTGAGATCGACAAAAGGATGCTCTAAATGTAGGGCAGATTTAGTTGGCAATGTCCGCAATTTAAAAAAACATATTATTTTGTGCAGCAGAGCCTATGGGCCGAAAGCATTGTTGTACCCTAACACTGCATTTTCTAAACTATTTTCAAAATGTTCTCATAAATTATTTCGAAAAAACCGCCAAAAATTTGTCATAAACCCTTACTAAAACGGCAACTTGTTTCTTTTCTGGAAAATAATGTTGAAAATATCAATTTCTTTTCATGCAAAAAACATAACACGAAAAAATTTTTTTTAAATATAACCACAAAAATGTATATTTTTACATGGGTAAAAAACGTAAATAGGATTTTAAAGGGTAAACAGAACATTAAACAAAATTCGACAGACGCAATTAAATTGTTGGCTAATGCAAAATTCTTAAAATACAAAAAGAAATCTGCCAAAATTAATAAGATGAAGCAATTAGTACAGTAGTGATTAGTAAAATAGTGTTAGTAAAAATGATAATAAGATTTATGTAGTGCAATGTATTTATCTTAGTATTCTTAGTGATAATTATTGTATTCTTCTTTCTCTTTTTGTCGGTATTTTAAATTACTAATACAGAAAATTGTATCACAATATTGATATTAAATTTCAATTTAAAAAAAAATGTATTTTATTGTATTCAAAATTATAACTATATCAAAAATGGATTGTTTCAACTAAATTTAAAATTCCCGCCATTACGCTTAGTTCAAAACTACGTCAAAAGAGCACTAGTAGCGCAAATAAATTCTCGGACTTTGCTAAGAGACTTTCTCATCTATATAACAATATAACTGATCTAACCTATGCTCTGAACAGCTGACAACTGCAAATCTCGCGCATGCGTCACACTACTTATTCATAGTGAACACGGCTATTGTAGTAGCAAATCATGATATTCTATAAATAATTCTATTTTCAGAATTCTTATAAATTTAGTTTCCGTAACGTATTTGTAATTTGGAGACAACTGTAATGCTTTGAAGTTTAATGGTGTTTTTTTTGTTATTTGGGTTTGATTAGCCCCTTTCTTTTTATTTGAGTTTAAAAAATGTATGATTAATATAAAATGTACCTAATTAAAAAGTATTGGTGCCACTATAGTATGCGGTCTACCGTCACTTTACTACTGCAGTATGCAGTCTAGTACTTTAAAAAATAGATGTAATATATAAAAAATTGTAGGGAAAGAAAAATTCAAAAACACTTCGCTGTTAGGGTCATTAAGATTCACTTACCTTCATTTATTTTAAAATTTCAATGAATACACATTATCATGTCATTAGGATGCACTAACTTTCCTTAAACTTGATGTGCCTAGTGTACTATATGTAGTACGGCACAAACAAGTCTCAACCTGCGCAGCAGAAAACGCGCACAACATAGTCAGAAGCATGAAACTATTCAGTATATACGTGGTAATGCAAATGTCAGCATTCAATTGACTTGTCGAATCTCGTTTGTGTTTTGTTTCACTTCGAAGTTGGCCGTCCAATAGAAATGGAAGATCACAGTGTACGCTTCGCAAGGTAAGTTGAATTGAAATAAAACAGAAGACGATGAAATTTTCGTTCAGTGGGTAACATAACCACAAATTGCGATGTTATAAGTGAGCCTTGCAATATTTATATTATTTTGAAAATTTGTGGTAATTTTGAAGGATGACATACGGGTGTACTAAATATAGTACATTAGGAATATATCTGACTATGAACATCATTCAATTACAGGGGATTTTCACTCCACGAAGCTCTTGCTATGTTGGAGAACGATGATGAAAACGCTGGCAGAGTCGAAGAAATAACCATATTTCCCCCTGAGAATGCAACAGCTGATCTAACAGACGAAGATTCGGGAGATGAAGATGATCTGACCATAGATAGCCTACCCGCAACACAACTGAAGGCTCCTGCAGAAATTATCTTTCTTAATATGTTCGTTGCTCGGGCAGTGTAGACGTGCTTGTTGTTGCTCTGGCAGTGTGTGGAACTTTAGTTTAGAAGATGCCGTTTACACGGGACCAAAAAGCGGAAATAGCAGAAATAATTAAAGACACTATAACAACTGTACTAGCCGATGAGGGCTTTGTGATGAAAATCACGGACATGATATGGAAAAAGGTGGAAGTTCAAATAGTTGAAATGAACAAAATAATGGAAGCTACCATCACAAAGTTACAGAATGAAAATAAGGTGCTAGACACAGATCTAGACCATCTACAACAATATTCTAGAAGAAATAGTCTGCGCGTATTTGGTATACAGGAAATTAATAGTGAAAATCTCGAAGAGAAAATTATTTCTATTATTAAAGAAAAAAGAACGTTGACATCTGTTCTGATAATATTGACCGATGCCATCGAGTGGGCTCGCGTGTTAGTGATAAGCCACGTGCTGTAATTGTCAAATTTACGTCGTATAGAATAAAAGATATTTTAAAAATTACGGTATTGTTATAAAGAAGGATCTCTCAAAAAATCGCCTGGAAGTTTATAAAGCAGCATGTAATAAATTTGGTGCCAAAAATGTGTGGACATCGGATGGCACGATAAAAGTTAAAATTAATAATAAGATTTCTTCTATTATCAATCTAAAAAATCTGGAACGTCCGAATGAGTGAACAGTTTTTGTTTTATGTTTTTTTTACCCGCTATCATATATTATTTTATTCTACGAGCAAACGTTAAAGATTGAATTGTCCGTTGTACTTTAATATGTTCTATTTTTTTGTGTTCTTTCCCTTGTAGTATTAACTTATCAGGTGCTATGAGCAACACATAATACATTTATTTCAGGTTGGTGCAAAATAGACTGGATACTTCTATTTTTTTTTTAAATTTTAGTTTGTAATAAACAAAATAATGAAAGTATGCCATTTAAATGTAAGATCAATGTTACCTAAGTTTAGTGATTTAAAAAATGTCGTAGCTGAAAGCAAGTGTTCTCTGTTTGGTGTAAGTGAAACCTGATTATCTGGTAATGTTCAATTAGATACTGTAAACATCGACGGCTATAACTTTGTTAGGCGTGACAGAGCAACAAGAGGGAGAGGAGTTGGTATGTATATAAAAAGTGATCTTAATTATTCCGTAATAAACTCGAATTCTACTCTTGAACAAATTTGGGTGTATGTTACCTTAAATAAAATGAAAATAGCTGTAGGCACTGTTTATCGGCCACCCAATCTATACTCTTCTGATTTTTTCAATATGTTTGAAGAAGTTATTGCAACATTAACCCCAACATGTGATAATATTTTATGTATGGGTGACGTAAATTATGATTTGCTGAAAACTGATGATTTAGTAACAAAATTCAATAATTTATTGGACACGTTGGGCTTAATTCAAATAATCGATGAACCCACTCGGATTGCCAGAAACTCAATGACCTTATTAGATTTGATAATGTTATCTAATGGTCACAATTTCAAAATCGAAAGCAAATGCGTTTCTGAATGTAAAATAAACAAAATATAGTTTTTATTTTTTTTATGTCTCAATTTCAGGTGAATAAAAAAATTAAGCAGTAGAATGAATTCCTTATTAAATTACCTTTCCAACGATGTGCCACACATGGTATGGTGCCATTTGAAATTTTAGAGGGGGTGGCTGTGGCGACTAAGGGGTTGATAACAGACGTCCGGATTTTACGTAAAAAGATGTCCTCCTTGCTGTCTTTGTTGACATGTCTTGGCGATTTTCAAGCAAAAAATAATTTTGAAACATACTGAGGGTGGCTACTTTTCGTTGAAAAACCCTGTATATAAGAAACATGAATTATCAAGTAATTTACAAAATGTAAATGAGATAAACAACTTCTTTCTAAATTCTTGCAGTAAGAAATACGCAAATAATAATGATCTGCTTAATTATTATTCAACAAATAAAAAATGTGAATTTGAAAGCTGCTTTCATTTTACCGAAACAAACGAGTTGGAAGTTGAAAAAAATATGTTTACTATTAAAACAACATATGAGGGTCCTGATAATATTAACATAAAATTACTACAAATGTGCTGCCCTTATCTATTACCTTATTTTACCCATGTCATAAATTTTTGCATATCAGAAAGTGTTTTTCCAGATGTATGGAAATCTGCCTTTGCCTAAAATTGACTCACCCACTGAACTTAAGCACCTTCGTCCAATAAGCATCCTATGTACTCTATCTTAAGTCATCGAAAAAATTTTAAAGAAGCAAATCCGTAGCATCTCCTCAAATACAACATTCTTCCAAAAACGCAATCTGGTTTTCGCTCTGGGTACAGTTGTAATACGACGCTAATAGACATAGTAGACGACTGCATAAGGGCTACTGATATAAATAATCTAACAATTCTCATACTTCTAGATTTCTCAAAAGCTTTTGACACTATTGATCATAAGCTTTTGTTATCTATTCTGCATTTCATCGGACTTGGGGAGTCTGCTATCAATTTACTAAGTAATTATCTTTGGAATAGATTTCAAACGGTAATATATCAGCAAAAAAAGTCGAACCCGTTAAAAATAACAATGGGTGTTCAACAAGGATCGATTCTTGGTCCTCTTATGTTTTCCATATATACTAATAACATAGGTTCTTGTTTAAAACACTGTAAGTTTCATATGTATGCTGATGATACACAAATGTACTACTCTTTTCCTGTCAATAAGTTAAACGAATCAGTGTCACTAGTGAACAAGGATCTGGCGAGCCTGGTGGAGTTCAGTGAAAAACATTTATTAAAAATAAATTCCTCCAAATCTTCTCTTATGATCTTTGGCAAAAAGGCTATAAGGGAACACGCTATCACACTAATCGATATAAAAGTGGGTGATGATGTTTTAGAGCACGTGAATGTATGCAAAAATTTAGGGGTACTCATTGATAGTGATCTGCGGTTTGAGTAACACATTTCTCGTTGTATTCAAAAAGCATATTACAATCTTAAATTATTATATGCTAACCGTTACTGTCTCTCGAGGGATATGAAAATTTTACTTTGTGATACATTAGTTTTATCAAATTTTAACTACTGTGATACTCTATATGATTCATGTTTCACTGAAAAAACCAAGCTAAGAATCCAACGCGCGCAAAACTCTTGCAGCACATTTCTCACAAATTAAATGATGCGAATTGGCTCAATATGTCCAATAGACGTAAATTACACACAGCCGTTTTGTATTTAAAAATAATTAATAACCAAACTCCTTCCTACTTGTTCGACAAAACCATCAAGTTAATATAAGAAGTAAAACTACATTATCAATTCCGCGTTTTAATACGTTTTTGTTTAAAAGATCTTTTTCGTACAATATCGTTTATTACTATAATAATGATACCGAAGCATTTCAAGAAGGTACCGGTATCGGTAACCAGGCTTAAAAATAGTTTAAAACGTCATTTTCTAAATCAACAGTAGAGTACTTCTTCTTTCGCCTACGACATATAGCATATAGCATAGTGCTCCTGTCCCAAGTGGCACCAGGTACTAACTTGTAACACACGGGCGCAGTGGAAGACCAGCTGACCTACCACTACGTCGGGTCAAGCTGAACTGTGCCCATTTTCCATTTCATTTTTTTTTTGTAAAAATAATTGTATTTTCTTTGTTTTTCTTTTTGGAATAAATATTATTATTATTATTAAACAAACGACGACGACGAGAGTGATGTGTCATCAGATGACAATTTACCCTTATCCCAATTGCGAACAAACGTACCGATAAACAAGCAAAACCACCTGCGAAAAAAAAAGAAGCATTACAATTGGGTCGAGGAAGATCTAGCTCCGATGTCAACAGAGTTTGACAATGAAATTATTTCTAATACTCCGACGTTAGAGACCCATTTGGAACTTTTTGCAAAGTTTTTCGATGAGAGTGTAATAGATCTCATTCTAAACTGCAGCAATAGATACGCTCAACAAAAGAATCGGAAACCAAACATAGAAAACCATGAAATAAAGGTTTTCATAGGAGTTTTGATACTTAGCGGATATGTGCAAGTGCCAAGACGGAGGATTTTTTGGGAGCGTGACAAAGATGGTCACAACACCATGGTTTCAAGAGACAGATTGGAGCATTTGTTCTCGAATCTTCATGTATGTGATAATCAGCAGTTGGACCAAGGGAACAAATTCACAAAAGTAAGACCCATTTTCACATTGTTGAATAAAAAATTTATGGATAATTCACCTATTGAAGAAATGCACTCAATTGATGAAGCCATGGTACCATACTACGGGCGTCATGGCGGCAAACAATACATTCACTGAAAACCCATACGATATGGCTACAAGTTGTGGGTTGGGAGTACGAGTTTGGGTTATGTAAACTGGTTCGAGCCGTATCAAGGAGCTACGACAAACATTAGTGAAACGTATGTAGATTTTGGAGTAGGTGCTGGAGTAGTCTTGGGAGTATTCTCAAGCTCTGCGCAAAAAATGGCCGGACATGAAGTTCCACCTTTTCTTCGATAATTTCTTCACTTCACTCCCTTTGATTGAAGAGTTGACAGCATTAAATGTTTACGCTACCGGTACGGTAAGGGAAAACCGATTGAGAGGAATCTCTCTGCAGGGTGGCCACTTAAAACTGCTTTTCAAATTCCCTGACTTCCCTGACTAATAAACTTCAGTTTTCCCGGACTCATTTTTATGGTACAAAAGACAATTTCAATTGTTTATTTTTTAATAAAAATTGTAACCCAACATAAAAATTAGCAAAGTAAACTTAAATTACTTTATAGCAATTTTTTTTTCATAATTATGAGATTTATTAGCAATCAGAATTTATAGTTCTATGAGCTAATGTGCTAATTTAAGTACTAATTACAGTACTAACTATGACATGATGAGCGCCCTTCCAGCGAAATGAAAATTTTTCAACAAGCATAATAAAATACAACATCTAAACTTTAAGGTAAAACCAAATGAAATAAATATAAATTTTAGGGATGCTGCGGGTACCCGGCTATTACCCGGTACCCGGCCAATTTTGGCAGATACCTGGTTTGGTCGGGTAACGATCTTGTACCCGGCCGAGTATCGGGTACAAAAAATATTTTTTTTAAATAAAAATAAACGCTATGTTGTCTATTATTCTGGTTTACTGTCAATAGTAATTAATAATTACTATACATAAGCATATACACTGTGTCTATAAAGTAACCCCCCCCCCCAACTAACTTTTGAACGACTTGATATTTTACCACAAAATTTGGTGTGCTGTAATGAGAAATTAAATACTATTTTTCAGTCCATATTAAAATTTTGTATCATCCAAAATGGTGACTGGCGTTATTTAATTTTTTTTTAATGGAAAGGAAGGTCGACTGACACCTTATTGGAAAGGTCTTGTAGTTCTGCGTCTGATCCTAGAGTTTCAAAGAAAAATATTCAGGCATAACAAAATGACAATGTTTGAAGATAAAGAAGTCTATTTAAAAAAATTAAGAATTAAAGCAAAAAAAAATTAAATTAAGTGTCCGAAATGTTTACCATTCACTTCTTGGCACATAAAAAGTCGGTTATGAAATTCCTGCCTTACATTTTCAGTTTCAGTTCAGTTTCTGAAGTGATATTTCTGGAAACTTCTGTAATGCGTTGCTCCAGTTCTTCAATTGTTTCTGGACGGGTTCTGTACACTTTCGATTTCATATATTCCCATAGAAAAACATAACGTTTTCAATATTATTTCCAGCCACCTGAGATATTTCTGGGAAAATTTTGTCCTGCAAATGAAAAAGTGGACTACTGCATAAGAAAATCAAAACAATTTTGAATTGAGTGAGTCCATTTGTTTAAAATCCGCCATTTTGTTATGACTGAATATTTTTCTTTGAAACTCTAGGATCAGACGCAGAACTAAAAGACCTTTCAAATGACGTGTCACTCGACTCCTCTTCCTATTTAAAACAAATGTTTAAAATGGCGCCCAGTCGCCATTTTAAATGATACAAAATATAATTTTTGGCTAAAAAATAGTAGGTATTTTATTTCCCATTGAAGCACACCAAATGTTATGTTAAAATATCAAGTCGTTCAAAAATTAGTTAGGGGGGTTGTTACTTTATAGAGAGACGGTATAAACATAAATAATTAAATCATTAAATATCAAACATGATGTATGCAATGATGCCAACGCCCTAAACACATTTTGTGGAATTCCACAGCAATTGGCAACCCTGATGGAGGTGGTAGGTAGTGAAGCTGAAACCCGCGTAAGTAGGTAGCGTGTAAAAAACATCTTTAATTTTGTTTTAAATTTGTAATATTTATGCTTTTATTTGCTGTTGCAGGAGAAACTGCTAGCTGCAATAGCTGTTGCCAACCCAGTTGGATTTATATCTACCAAAATACAAGGATTGCTTGTATGCATTGTTACTTGATTGATTTATGAATGTTTATTATTTTAGAAGCAACTGCAAAATTTCTGTAATCATTTCACAAAAGAAATTCTGTCGAATGAGGAACTTAAAAGATTGGCTGGCAGAAAGAGAGGATGAAAGAATAGTAGTCAATCCCCCTAGGCCGGAGAACCCCGAGACGAGCGGTCACTCCCAATTCCCTATAGGGGAAAGGGAAGGGGGGATCATTCAACCACGGGGAACATTCAACCAGTTGGTTTATTTCATAATGTATTTGAATTTGGCGCTTAAATATAGCAAAATCTGCAACTTCATACCGTACCTCAGCTGTGTACAACATATCCGTTTTGGATAATACAAATGATATTATGAGCAATAAATATATGAAAATAAAGAGAAAAAATACTTGTAACCATAATTAACAACAGTAGAGTAATATGGACAGTTCTGGATCCACCCCCCACTCTTTAACCTTGAATCCCAAGGTCAAGGTCATATTCCAAGGCTACCCCCCACCCTAGATCCTCAAGGTTACCCCCACCTTAGATTCTCAAGGCTACCCCA
This sequence comes from Ctenicera cuprea, assembly GCA_958336395.1. NCBI lineage: Eukaryota > Metazoa > Arthropoda > Insecta > Coleoptera > Elateridae > Ctenicera > Ctenicera cuprea. Next base: position 18,740,848 of record OY284488.1, on the reverse strand, counting down.
ACCCTAGATCTCCAAGGTTACCCCGACCCGACGGCCACGGCGTCCACCAGCTTCACCGCTTCAAAAGAAAACACAAAATAGATTCAAATATATTTATTAATTAAATATACATAATGATCACTAAGGTAGGTTATTGTAATTAATTGACCAATATATAAAGAAATATATAATACACATAGATAAACTAAGTAATAAAATAGTTCCGAGAATTATTGTAGAAATACAACAATAGTGATTGCCATGAATAGCAACTTTTTGTATACTAGGCTTTTTATTGTTCGTCACGATAGTTTGCCAATTAGTACTTATCGTGTATTTAGGAAAATTAAATTAAATCTTGAATGTTACGAAACCATTTTCCGTTAAGTTCTTGACAGACGATTTGAAGACTGGAATGTCAGCCCAGGTATCAATATCCATTTTGTTCCAAATCACGCTGTTATTCTCATCACGATCGTATGCAATAGATGCCGAAGTGCAATTCGATGGTTGCATCACATACAGATGACCATTGTAGACAGCTGCTAAGGCTGCTAATAATTTTATAGGTATCATGTTGACCCGCACACAAACAAAGACTGAATGAGTATATTACATAAATGGCACTACACTTTTTAATTACACTTATCCACTTCCCCCACCTCTTTAGCTGCGGCTTTTAACTCGTTTAACCTCTCGAAGGTATTAACGCGAAGTTCCAAATTATGTAGTGCAGGATATCTTTCCAAGCAGATCATCTGATACGGATTCTTGGTGTACAGAGTGGAGGCATCGTAATGAAAGAATCCCGACTCATTTCGGAAAAAGTTTGCTAGTGTAGTGTTTAATGGATGAGATATCTTAGGGAATTTAAATACCAGTTCAGGATTTATAGTTGGCTCTTCATCAAAATTATAATAACGACCTTCAGCAGCTTTATCTACGTGATACACTCCGTCGTCATGGACGTACAGGAATAACATGTTGCTCGTGCGATAGCCCCAAGAAAACTGAGATTCTTCTAACACATGGTGGCGGATAGTTGACCTTAAGCATATGAGACTGAACCGCTTCTGCGCAGTCTTGCTCAACGGATACTTTGTTTTTAGAACTTAAGAAATTTGTAGAACCCAGACAGGTTAACCTTGGCCTTGGAATCTGTATAGACATGACCTGCGCTATAGTAGACGAACAGGATTGCATTTTGAAAGATTGCTACTTACCATACGCAAAGTTCGATAATGTTCAGTTTTATAAAGCTACAATTGACAATTGTGTGCTAGATGGTGCCACAGCTTATAGCAGTTATTTTGAAAAGTGTAAAAGTGTTTGTGCATCAGCTTACGGAGCCTTTAGGAATTTTAGCGATGGGAAAGAGGACTTATGTTTTGTCAAGTATTTAGAAAAAGTAGACGTAATGGGTTTTGATTTTAACATGTACGAATAAATAGATAACAATATTTTATATCAATAGTTTATTTACATGAGCAACACAAACATTAAAAACTAATACACTAACACTAGCACTAACCTAAATTTTTATTTAGTTCTTCTTAACCTGAAAAAAAGATATGAAAACTGAATTTCTTAAAGGTTGCGAAAAAAAATACTTACAGATGCAGACGTACAGCTTCTTCTCTGCACTCTCCACATAAACTTTAGCGAACAACGTACCCTCAAGCACGTCGAATAATTGCTTCATTGAAGCGTTCGGCGACTGGTACCACAATTGCATAGGGTACATTGCATACTCAGGATGCATTAGTAGTACCCCTATTGCAGCTCTGTGCATAAGCTCTAGGTGTTCTGTTTCGGAGATATTCATTTTGCAACTATTATTGGAACACTGTAAAAAGTCATATATAAGAGGGTAATGCAGAATATTGAGGGAGGGGGGCAAGGCTGCCTTGATTTTGAAATCGAGGTTGCGGTATGGTGTGACCTCAACCTTCTACTCAAGGCTCAAGGGACGCACCTATAAATTCGCAATTGTGCATTGGTTGGCTTAGAACAGTTTACGAAGTTTTACTGTGAGTGTGCAAGCTTGGGTTGTATAAAAATTTAAAAAGTAAGTGTAATCAGATATGTACGCAGCATGTGCTAATAAAAAATGTAACAAATGCTTCATGTATTTTTTTTGTCTAACTCTTAATATTTTTTAAATTATAATGTGTTTTATTTGAAGAATAAAAAAAGAAATGTTTTATAATTTATTTCACAAAGTATTATATATAACAAACATTAATCTTATTACTATTATACATTACTTAAACTAACTATTTATACAACTTAAACCAACAATTTATACAACTTAAACTAACTATTTATACAACTTAAACTAACCTATAAGCTACGCCCAGAACGTTTTTATTGTCGGTGTCGGCATCAACTTTACCGTTTCGGTTTCGAATATTTCCCTAGGCATTGCTAGGAAAACTTCGGCGTCCTCGTTAGTGATGGGGAAATGTGACCCATCGCGGGTTACGATGATCCATCCGACACCATCCTCCGTCAGTAAGAAGTATCTAAAGAGACACCCCGTAGGTGGCACAATTTGCTGTAGAAGTTCTGCAATGTTTGGAGGAACGACTTGCAACCTATCGTCGTCGTTGACGTTTATTGCATCCTCCAATAGTGCAGAGTCGCGCTACCCACATAGATATCCAACTTTACACATTTCACTGCCGAAACTCACTTTGAACAACATTATCACGATGTGCACTTGGTGAACGTATGATGTAAAATGAGCTCCTCGGTGTTGAATACTTACAAAGTGGTGGGAAGGGGTAACCTTGAACTCAAGGCCAGGGGTGGGAGTAAGAGTGGGGGTGGCCTTGACCTTGAACTCAAGGCCAGGAGTGGAGAAAACGTTTGGTAAAACTTGTATGTATGTTTGCAAAACACTATGGCAGACCAGACAGTGATTTAGCCGAAAAGTAACTATCGTAGTCTTCAACTAAGCTGGTCCAGCTGAGCTTTTTTTTGCGGGATGACCTTGAAAACCGGTTTTTTGACCTTGAAATTGCATCTAACCTAACCTTGAAAAATTGTATCTAACCTAACCTAACCATGAAAAATTGCATCTAACCTAACCTAACCTTCCCCCTTCTCCCCTCCCCCCCCCTCCCCCTCCCGCACCCCTCCGGCTTTTTTTTTTCTTTTGTTTTTTTGAAAAAATTATTTGGGATAGATGTCAAAAAATTATTTGGGATGGATGTCAAAAAATTATTTGGGATGGATGTCAAAAAATTATTTGGGATGGATGTCAAAAAATTATTTGGGATGGATGTCCAAAAATTATTTGGGATGGATGTCCAAAAATTATTTGGGATGGATGTCAAAAAATTATTTGGGATGGATGTCAAAAAATTATTTGGGATGGATGTCAAAAATTATTTGGGATGGATGTCAAAAATTATTTGGGATAGATGCGGTCAAGGCCAAGGTTAACCACATTCCAAAGTCTAGACGGTCAACGTCAAGGCCAAGGTTTGCAAGATCAAGGTATAAATTTCACAAGCGTTCAGTTCCAAGTCTGCATTCGTTCGGCGCACTTGATTTTATAATGTCTGCTAATTCGCGTACGTGTCAGCTCTGTGATGGTGTAGTGTTACGTTGCGACCATCTTGAAGGAGGTGCCCGCCCTAGGTGGTCTAAGCTCTCTTTGAAGAAGGTACAAACCACGAAGTACAAGCTGTGTGCCTGTACCCAATCTACCAGCTCAGGGTCTCAGGTATGTAAAGCTGCACCTGTAGATGCTTGCTTAAAAAACGCTTTTAATCAACCCCGCTGCCTTCAACGTTCAGAAGTGAAGAATATCGCTGAAGACGTGAAGGTTGAAGGCGGCAGTATTTTACGGAATTACCTATTAAACAAAAATTTAAAAAATCCCGCTTCACGGTTTGATTTTAATCACTATGTAGCTGCAACAAACAATCCTGTTGCTAGCACTTCGCGGGCTGTTGCAAAAGACTTTGTGAATGTTCCGGGCAGTAAAGTAATTTTTAATGAAAATGAAATTTCAGCAACTAGTACTCAAATTGACATAGTTGATTTATGTATTAGTCCTGAGATAGAGTTTCCAACTCCAAGATGCAGAGGCAGTTCAGAAGTTAGCCCCTGCATAGAAATTTTTAGTGACGCTACAAATTTTAACTCCAATGATAATTTAGGTATGGCTAGTATGAATTCAGAGATTGATTTTTTAACTCCAAAACGTCGGGGTAGCTTGGAAGTTGAGTCCAACAAAGAAATTTGTAGTGTCGCGACAAATTTTAATTCGGAGGACATTAATAATTTATGTTCGACAAGATTTAGGGAAATGTTTGAAAGCATCCAAATTGTTGAAAGTTCGATCGCTAATGAAAGCTTGCAAATTATACATTCACAAAATCCTGCAAATGTTAGCAAGCATTCTGCAGGTGAAGCTTTAGAGGCTGTACTTCGCGGAGTCACTACACCTACAGCAGCAGGTGACGCAATTATCGTAGAACTATTTGGTGATGGTGCCGATGGAACTTCACAGTCTTCTCCAACGGCAACACCACCAAGTTCTCTTAATTTATTTTCTGATAGTATGGTTGGCGCGATAGATAAGAAAGTACTTCGTATAGAAACCTTGAAGGCGGAAATTAAAGTTATAAAAACTCGCCTAGTTAAGATCGACGGCAAACTTAGCCGCCTTCAAAAGGTTATAACTTTAAAGCAGACGTGGAGCTATCCGAGTACCCTGAGCCAGTTGCGAGATCTGGAACGTTGTCGTTTATCGGCCATCATGGAAAAACTCAGGTGGCTCAAAGTGATAGAAGGAAAGATGAAAACAATTTCTTATTTATCTCGCCACCCGTAATTTCCGGTTTACTAACTGTAAGTCCCACACTAACACATAACCTAGACCCTCCTCTCCAGGTTGGCAGTCCAACGTCCCCGTCGTGCCAACTGGGTGTCTACAGCGAGTTTAGATATAAAGTCATATAACGTAAATACGCTCGCTATAGGTTTGCTAAGGACCTATTTAACTGTAGTCCAAAGGCAAAACGTTTTAGTATGTTCAGGTGCGACGGGTGTAGACAGTCCTTCACCAGATCGGATGCGCTGTATCGCCATCGAAGGGAGAGCTGCCATGTAACTGCGGACCTGCCCTCTACAAGCGGTAAGCACATTTCATGCAAACCGCATGTCTACATTACAAACAAAAAATATTTCTGTTTCAGGCGGCTCCGTACAGGTTGCGATAGCCAGTAACGGTGAAGGACCCACAGCCACTAAAAAAATTAAAAAAAATCCCTCAACTGGTGAGATAAAATGAAAACGTTTTAAATATGCATACTATAATAATTTTAATTTTTACAGAGGTTCCACCACCACCGCCTACGCGATACTGTCCCGTGTGTGACGAAAACGTTGTCAGATCGTCCTACGTTGGCCATCTAAGGAGCAATCGTCACACGACGCGATCGGGCATAGCAGACCTTGCAGATGGCGTGGTGGTGTTACAATCCGCCTTCAAGTCCCGAATCGTGACGTACAGAGTGTCTGCGGAAAAGGTTCATATAAAGGTTGTGGATTTTATGAGCGAAATTAAAAGTAAAATTTTGCCGCTGATCGAAAGGCAGATGGCAAAATTTACTAGCGTGAAAATGCATTTTGAGCTTTTTGGGTTGTTTGTTTTGGAAAGTAAGCAATTGGAAGATATAAAATCATCAATGACAAAAAATGTGGTCTCAACGCGCGCAACTGATTTGAGTGCTTTATATGATAATTTGGCCGCAGTACTGGACAAGAAGGTGGCAGAGTTTCAGGAGCGTGAGTCAGGTAATGTTTGCATTTTATTATCTTGTTACTATATTGACACGATGCAATTTATTTGCAGGTTGGGCGCTGAAGCAGATTTTATACGTAGATGTAAATATCAACAAATTCAATCCGCTTCGAGCTTCTTCCTATATTCCGCTACCGAAACAAATAGAGTACAAGAGAGCAGTAGTAAACGTTCAAAATCAGGATGAGCACTGTTTCCGTTGGGCTGTAATTTCAGCAATTTGCGAACCTGCAGGCCCCTCCAACAGAGTCAGCTCTTATCCTGATTGTCGCGAATTGTTGGTATTTAAAGATATTGAGTTTCCTGTTAAATTAGGCGACATTGAAAAATTTGAAAAATACAATCCCCAACTTTCTATAAATGTATACGGAATTGAAAAAATTTTCGAAAACAATGTTGTGAAATACGAAATTGTGGGACCTCTGTATTACAGTCATCGCAAGAAGCGTGTACATATTAATTTATTGCTTATTACTGATGACTCGGGTAACAGTCACTACTGCTGGATTAAGGATTTTTCTAGGTTGGTTTCGCGGCAAATTACGTCTAGAGACGGTAGAAAACACTTTTGTGACGGATGCTTGCATTATTTCCGTACCGAACAACACCTTGCTATGCATCATCGGTTCGACTGCAGCTATATCTATACCAAATTGCCTACAACAGACTTGGTCACAGATAAATTAGGAAACACAGTCCCTCAAAATATTTTAAAATTTAATAATTATCAAAAACAGCTAAAAGTTCCTTTTGTGATTTACGCGGATTTCGAAACTTTCTTAAAGCCTCTTGCGCCGGCAGATCCTGATCCTACAACCTCCGTAACTGTAGCGACGTGCGAGCATAGACCGTATTCATTCGCATATTTTATCAAGTGTTCGTATGATGAAAGATTTTCTAAATTCGAAATTTATCGCGGAGAAAACGCAGTGCAAGTGTTCATTGCGCGTTTGGAATGGGACGTTCAAAATTTATACTCGAAACACTTAAAGCACATTATACCGATGAAGCTTTTGAGCGCAAGAGAATTACAAAATTTTAATGATGCTATTTCATGTCATATATGCGACCAACCTTTCAAAGACGGAGACGAGAAAGTGAAAGACCATGACCATTTGACAGCAGACTATCGCGGCGCTGCTCATTCCATATGTAACCTAAATTACAATGTTCCAAACTTTATTCCAGTCTTTTTCCATAATTTAAATTATGATTCCCATTTATTTATAAAGCAACTTGCTTTAAACAATGAAACTATAGACGTTATACCTCAAAATACAGAGAAATACATATCTTTTGACAAACATTTGGAAGTTGATGAAATTATCACTAACGAGGGAAAAAAAGTCAAAATTAATATGCATATAAGATTTTTGGATAGTTTTCGATTTATGAGCGCTTCTTTGTCGAATTTAGTGGAAAATTTATCTTCGAATCAGTGCGTTGAAATTCAAAAACAATTTGGCACTGGCATCAAATTTAACCTGATGAGACAGAAAGGCGTGTTTCCGTACTCCTATGTCGACTCCTTTTCAAAATTAGATCGAACCACTCTGCCCACCATGCTCGAGTTTTACGATTCGTTAAACGAAGAGGATGTGTCACAACCCGATTACGAGCGCGCGGTTGAAGTCTGGACGATTTTTAATTGCAAAACTTTAGGCGACTACTCGGACGTATATTTAAAATCAGACGTATTAATTTTAGCTGACGTTTTTGAAAATTTTCGATCTTTATGCATTCATCACTATAAATTAGATCCTGCACACTACTACACAGCTCCCGGGTTGAGTTGGGATGCTATGTTAAAATTCAGCAGTGTAGAGTTAGAACTACTGACGGATATGGACATGCTTCACTTTTTCAGAAAGGCTATTCGCGGAGGAGTGAGTACTTGTGTTAGTAGAAAGGCTATTGCCAACAATAAATTTGTTGAAAATTACGATTCCGCGAAACCCCCTTCTTTTATAATGTATTTAGATGCTACCAATCTTTATGGCTACGCAATGCGCCAGTATTTGCCGAAAGGCGATTTTGGTTGGTTAACCGAGGTTGAAATTGAAAATTTTGATGTTTTCCAAATTTCCGACGAATCCGACACCGGTTACGTGTTGGAAGTTGACTTGCACTACCCACAAAATTTACACGACTACCACAATGATTTACCTTTTTGTCCTCAGCTTATGGTGCCACCAAACGGAAAATTTAAGTGTGCAAAACTTATTCCAAATTTATTTGACAAAACAAAGTATGTCATTCATTATCGAAATTTAAAACAATGTTTAGAAGCGGGTTTGAAATTGAAAAAGGTTCATAGAATATTGAAATTTACGCAATCCCCCTGGTTGAGGTCATACATTGACCTTAACACGGAATTGCGTAACCAATCAACAAATACATTTGACAGGAATTTATTTAAGGGATTTATAAATTCGATTTTCGGAAAAACCATGGAAAATGTGGACAAAAGGGTTAATGTCAAGTTGGTTAGTCATTGGGAAAAGATTGGTAACAAACTCGGAGCTGAAAATTTAATCGCAAAATCAAACTATAAAAGGAATGTGGTTTTTTCTGATAATTTAATTGCAGTTGAAATGAACAGAACTTCAGTTCTTTACAACAAACCGTGCTATGTTGGTTTCTCCGTTCTAGATATTTCAAAAACCGTTATGTATGATTTTTTTTACAATTTTTTGAAAACGCACTATGGCAATAAAGTTTCTTTACTGTACACAGATACTGACTCCCTTGTATTAGAGATTTTTACAGACAATTTCTACGATGACATGAAACAGCATCTTGACCAGTACGACACTTCGAATTTAAAAAATAATCTTTATGGAATCCCCCAGACCGAGTCTGTTGTCGGAAAAATGAAAGATGAATACGCTGGAGTACCCATCCAAAGCTTTTATGGAGTCGGTGCAAAAACGTATTGTGTGAGCGTTGGTGGAGAATTGGATAGGAAGGCTAAAGGTATTAAAAAAAGTGCTGTAAAGAAATACCTTACCACGCAAATGTATCAAGAGGTTGCTGAAAATAAGCGTGGTGCGGTATTTTGCAAAATGTTTGTGTTTAGATCACGCTTGCACAATATGTACACCGAGATGGTGAATAAGGTTGCGCTTTCGTCCGCCGACGATAAACGTTTCATTATTCCCGGTTCTACCAAAACTTTGGCGTGGGGTCACAAAGACATACCCATGTTTGACAATGACGACTCAAACAGCGGACTAAACGATTTGGTAGAACTATTGCTAGCAGCAGATCGCGACTAAATTTCAAATATGTTTTATGTTGAAATAGCAGTACTGGCCATTACTTTAAAGCAGAAGTCCTATAATCAACGTTTACAGAAACTTTCTTGTGCGTTATTAGTCATATTTTCTTGCGCTTTGTAGTTTTTAAGTAGATTGTATTAGCATTATTTATATGTGTATATATTATAATAGAGTAAAACAACTAAAGAATGTGTGAAAAATGTTTATATTTTATGTGACTTCGTTGAAGTCTATTTAATATCAATTATTTGTAAATGACAATCTAAAGAACAAACACGTTTGTATAGCAACATAATTAAACTAAATACATATTAAAAATTATTTTATTTCATCATAATTACAGTTCAAGAAAATTATACAAGATCTGTTTTAGATATCCATGAATTATGTTTATTATCAAAACCTAACCATTTAACGAACAGTTGATTTCCTTTTCTCCGAACCACTTTTTCCACTAGGAATATATCTGGGTGTTTAGTTTTCTGCAATTCGTACTCGTAAAATCCTCCTTTTATTTGTTGCTTAGTTTCATCTTCCAATATGTAGGTTGTTGGGTTAGTAAGACGAACTTTTGCAATTTTAAATATTTCGTTGCTCCAGCTGGGGGTATATCCTTTGGCAAATGCTGCTCTATATTTGCTCACCCGAACATGATCGCCCAAGTGAAATTTTTGTTTCTTAGGATCTACCGTTTTAGTATGACTGTATACAGATTGTAAAATTTGAGGCGCGTTTTTGTTACTAACATCTTTTGGCTTAAACCCAGTTGTGCTGTGTTTCTTTGAATTATACGCTTTTACGATTTTTGGTAAAAGATCTAACCATTTGTAGGTTCCCTGAAAGCTGAACTGCTTCCACATCATATTTTTTAGAGTTCTATTACACCGCTCAACTATGCTACTTTTTAGATTTGAATAACTACTGTAATGGTTTATGCCGAATTTCTTCATCAAATTTTGAAATTCTGCATTATAAAACTCTTTTCCCATATCTGTTTGCAAATTTTTAGGCTTTTGTGTTGCAGCATTAAGCGCTTTCTTCATAGCTTCGGTAACTGCTTGACCCGTCTTTCGCTTGATGGGGTATGCCCAAACGTATTTGGAAAATGCGTTGATCACAACTAAAATGTATCGGTACCCCTGGTTAAGTTTTGCGTAGGGTATCATTTCTACCAAGTCAGCTTGGAATAAATCGTTTATTCCCTTGACAATCACGCGTCGCCGCTTAAAATTTTTTCTAGCTGGTTTGTGCAATTCTTCGACAACTTCATGTTTAACGTTCATGTTAGACTGGAACCTTTTCCTGCTGCAGTGAACATTTAAGAACTAACTGCATCGACATGAGAACATCCTTTCCACCATCGGGAAGCTTAAGTCGGAAAGCATCTCCACGTTTCAATGTTTGACCGATCAGATTAGTTACATGAACATTGTTGAGATACACTTCCACGTTTTCTATAGATTTATTTGTTTGTAAAACAACAGCCGACGTTAACGGAAATATGTATTCTGTTTGCCCCTTTCCGAGTTTGAAGAATCCCGCTTTGTCAGTTTTCGATCCAACGATGTGTAGAGGGACTTCGTAATACAATTCCGATATATTTTTGACTTTAAACAAAACATGAGTGGGATAGGCTCTATAACGAGAATCGTGTAAGTGTCTTCCAAACTTATCGATCGGCATTTCGTAGCTATGTGATGAGAAGTCAAGCTTGGGTCTCTATTTAACCATCGGTTTGTTTATTTAATAATTTTTTCTGTTTTTAAAGCGTCAATGATACTAAGAATTTCGTTATTATGACCGGTATGACCTGCCAACTGTGAGGCTATTAAAATCTGTAATCTGTTTACTAACGTGTTCGGATTTTTCCAGGGAACAAATTCAATCTGCTTGTTATTTAAATTTAGGAGTCCTTTACCTCGTCGCTTGGGTTCAACTAAACGGCGAACAACGTTTTTGTACTTTTGCCCTGCATTACCACTTATTCGATCGTTGGGATTGTAATTTTGTCGGTTGGCTGCAGACCGATTAACGATATCTTTATAATTGTCTTCGTCAGCTTTACTGTAACCTATGGGTTTCTTTTTAAACATTAACTCATACATTCCAGGCGTTCCTTTGTAAACCACCCTATTTGCACCATCCATTATGACCATGTCTTCCCCATCAAAGTCTAATTCTTTATTGCCTATAGAAAATTTATTGCTCTCAAGATCCCATCGTACTCCGTAGTGCATATCAAATTCGTCCTGTGTGTCATGTATCATGTTTTCGATATATTGCCTAGCTAATCCGTCATACTGCTCTAAGAACTGGTCCAAAACTTGAGACTGCATCATTTGCTGTACGGTTTTATTAGCTTCCCGGATGCTTTCTTCATGCACTTCATCTTCTGCGGTTTGTTCTGATTCTACATGATCCTGTAATTCTGTTTCTGGTGAAATTTCTCCAATGTCCTCTAACTTTAGAAAATTTGGTTGGGAAATAATAGGCTTGCGTGGAGAGGTCGCATGCTCAAATTTACTTTTTATATCAGGAGTATCTACTCTTTCAGTTTTTAGAGTTGATATTAGATCCTGAAGGGGTTGGGAAATTGGTTTTAATTGTTCCGCCAACTGTAACTGCGATTGAGCAATGTCTGACCTTAAACTTTGATATTTCCTTTTTACGGCTTTTCTCGTTTTAAGCAGTTCGACAACTAAACGTTTATCCATCTTGCGTTTACAGTTGTTCGCCAACCACTAACAGTTTGAAGTAAGTTTTAATTATTTATGTGGAAATAGCAATCAAAGCCTTTCCGGTATCTTCCGGAATTTATTGCACTATCTTTATCTATAACTAAAAACCCGTAGTCCTCCTGCCAACAAATAGAGCACAATTCCTTTAACTGATCGAACGACATGTCCACAATGACGTGGTCGTCGTAAATGTGTTTGAGATTTGTTTTATCTTGTTGAAATACTACAATCAGATTAGCATTGTCTCTAATGAGTTGTTTGGGAATCGATGAATACGTTTGACATAGGTAAAAGCAGTCGATATTTCTATGACGTCCGAAACAATAGTAATTTTCAATTATATTTTGATTTTCTCCGACCACATCGTCAAAAACAATTACAGAATTGGGTTTTGCGTTCATAGGTTGTGGGACTGCAGCCCCATCTTCGTATTCCTCGTAACCAATTTCTTTTATCGGAGTTAATAAGTTCTTAAGATATGCATACTTAGGCTGATCTAGCGTCTTACAATATAAATAAACATTTTCAAATCGTAGGCCGTTAGGGTGTTCTATCAAAGTAACCATCACGCTTGTTTTACCGCTGGCTGAGCTGCCCACGACAAGACCTCTTTTACAATTCTTCCCTAGTAAAACACTATGCCTTTGAAATGGTTTTACCAATGACTTAGCATCGTGATTTACGATCGGTAGGGTTACATTTTGTTTTTCAATTGTAATCCTTTTCATTTCGACACCTTTCTCTCCAGTACACTCGCTAAACACTAAGCTAAACCTAAACAGTGATCAAGTTATATATAAGAACAAGTTTTAAAGAAATGTTTGCAGTTCAAACTTTGCAATCGGTCGCAATAGTTTAATATGAGAGTTTACGCGCACAAACCAGGTATTCGTCGACGAACCGTGAGAAGGAAAGGTTGTGGTGTTTTAAATACGCTTATAAATAATTTGCCAGTGGAACTACATGTGCCTGGATATAAGTTTTGTGGTCCAGGTACTCGCTTAAAGAAAAGACTTGCTAGGGGAGATCAGGGAATTAATCCGCTAGACGAAGCGTGCAAAGAGCACGATATCGCATATTCTCAACATCAAGATCTTCAGAAACGACACGAAGCTGACAAGATACTTTCCGAAAAGGCGTGGCAACGTTTTCGTTCAAAAGACGCTAAATTTGGAGAAAAAGCCGCAGCACTAACCATAACAGGTATTATGAAAGGAAAAACCAAACTAGGAATGGGTGCTCTACGTAAAAAGAGAAGTTCAAAAAAAGTGAGACAAAAACGTTCTGGCGGTGTTATTAGCTTTACCGGTGCGGTCACGCGTGCGCGAAACCGTATTAAAGGTAATAAAGGATACGATGTAATGAAAGCTGCAAAGCTAGCTTTAGCAACCATTAAAAAAAGTAAAATTGCTCAGCCAAAAACTAGAATAATCAAAATCCCTAAAACTGGCGGTATTTTACCCCTCATACCAATATTTGCCGCTTTAAGCGCCCTAGGATCCTTAGGAGGTGGAGCTGCAGCAATCGCCAAAGCAGTGGGAGATGCTAAATCTGCTGCAAAGGACCTTAAAGAAAAGGAGCGACATAATAAAGCGATGGAGTCGGTTGCTCTTGGAAAAGGTCTACATTTGGGACCCTACAAAAGAGGATTTGGATTATATTTAAGACCCTACCAACCAAAAAACTAACTGTAAAGCTACCGCGACGAGCGTTAACAAACGTTGATTTAGCGAAGTATGCTAAAATATTAAAAATTCCGTATTTTAGAGGAGTATTCATGCGCAATGCTTTGCCATCTAGAATTCATGAAAACGAATGCGGTATCGTAAATCTCGACGATAAAATAGGTCCTGGCACCCATTGGACTGCCTACGTGAAGCGTAGTGAAAACGTAACATACTTCGACAGCATAGGGCATTTGAAACCTCCTCTTGAATTAATAAAATACTTTCGCAGCGACGGTAGCAAGAATAACATCGCGTACAACTTTGATAGATATCAGAACCTAAATTCCTACAATTGTGGTCATCTGTGTTTGCAGTTTTTATATAGCTACGTAAACTGACATGTACCTGCAGTGCGCTTTGAGTTCTTGAATAAAGTACTTCAGAATGTCCACCATTTTTACTCTTACCGGTAACTCATCAGTATTAAGTGCAGATTTCAATCCACCACTTTTTTTGGAAGAAGACAGCGAATATGTAATGGGTTTACTTAGTTTTGAGTCGTACAATTCTATTCCCAATATATCACCACCGAAGAACGTCTTCAAACTTACTGGGCGAGAAGATATTGTGATACCCCAAGGAGCTTATGAAATTAACGACATCAACGACTACATACAAACTAGCCTGAATCCAGCTAACCGAGAATACGTTTTAATAAAAGGTAGTAACAGCACGCTGAAAACGATGATTAAGTCGTCGCACGAAATAGACTTCACTGCGGATAACTCGATAGGAGATTTACTAGGATTTCTACCTCAAAAATATAAACCCAATGTGTGGCATTCGTCTGAAAATATAACTAAGATAATGAAAATAAATTCCATATTAATACATTGCAATATATCGTTGGGATCTTATAAGAATGGGGAAGCAGGTCATATAATTCATCAATTTTTTCCTACTGTACCGTCTGGATACAAAATAGTTGCGTCTCCAAATCCAGTCATTTATCTTCCAATCAGCACTAAAATAATTACCAACATAACAATTAAAATACTAGACCAAGAGGATGTTCCTGTCAGTTTCAGTTCAGAAACCGTGACGGTTAGTTTGCATTTGAAGAAGCTATAATGGGTTTCAGATTCAACACCACTTACAGCAATTTTAGCTCAGACACATCATCTACAGCACCAAAAGGATATAACATGAGACATACCAAACGTTCCGCAGTCAGTAAGAGGTCGTCAGCCGATCAGTTGACAAAGAAGAATAAAGCATTTCTTAAATCGTTAGGTTTTCAAGTGTTACAATGAGTATTTTAAACATTAGTGAAAAAGTTCTTGTTGACAATTCAATTGTTAGCAATCAAATACATACCCATCAACCCTATACGAATCGCTTTGAAAATAATGACGAAATCCGGATTCCGATTCAAGAAGATATGTCAACACTACCCGGTTTAAGTTACTTGTATATACAAGGAAAATTGTTAAAAACAGCTGGAGGAGCTACAAACGCAACATTTGTTAACAATGGAGTTGCCCACCTATTTAGCGAAATTCGCTATGAAATGAATGGCGTTGTGGTTGATTCGGTAACGAAACCTGGTATAACATCTACTATGAAAGGTTATGTTTCCTACAGTTCTAACGATATTAAAAAGCTTCAAAACGCTGGATGGCTTCCCAACGCAACAAGCAAAATAGTTGATGCATCTGGTAATTTTAACGTTTGCATACCCCTCAGCATGCTGTTGGGCTTTGCGGAGGATTACGGAAAAGTGGTACTAAATATCAGGCAAGAATTGGTGTTAATTCGAAGTAATACAGATAACGATGCGATATATAGTCCAAATATAGATGAAGATGTCAAAGTTACAATTGAAAAACTTTATTGGAAAGTTCCCCATATTACAGCAGGCCTTGCTCAAGAATTAGCTCTAACAAAATACATAGATAAAAATATCGACACTCAAGTACCGTTTAGAAGTTGGCAACTTCATATAATCTCAGGACTAAATCAAGTTACGCAACATTCTCATGCGATTGCCACCAGTACAAAATTACAGACTCCGCGACAAGTTATACTGGGTTTCCAGACAGATCGTTCTGGAAAAATCGACAAAAAAATGAACGAATTTGATAATTGTAGTATTACAAATCTTCGAGTTTACTTAAACACCGATAGATATCCATACGATAATTTGAATATCGATTTCGCAAATAATCATTATGCAACTCTATACGAAATGTATTCACACTTTCAATCAACATACTATAACAAACATAACGAACCTCTATTATCCCTAGAAGAATTTAAAAAAATTGCTCCTCTGATTGTTGTGGATTGTTCGAATCAAAAGGATTACTTACAAGCTAATGCTGTTGTGTTTAGACTCGAATTTGAAACGGCAGTCAACATGGCGGCCGATACAATAGCGTATTGCCTGGTTTTGCACGATCGCGTGTTTACATACAACGCGCTAACAAAAGCAGTTAAACAGCTGTAAGATTAAAACCAAATGGTTAGTTTAATCAGTGCCTTAGGAGCAACAACATGTTTGTTATAATAGATCTCCAAGGTTTCATGATTTCCGAAAAAAATTTTTCACCAAAAGAATTAGCTGCATACGATGGAAACACCATTTCACATTACATTTTTCTGCGTTACCCCAAAATTTACAACAAAAAGCTAACTGGTTGATGAAAAATCATCACTGTATTAATTGGGATGAAGGATTCACGCCTGTTTTCTTATTTCCAAAAATTTTGATGCGACTTGTTCAAGATGCTGACGTAGTCTACGTAAAGGGACATGAAAAAGCTACATTTTTAAGAAGTTTCATCGATAAACATATAATTGAAATTGAAGAACAACCAGCACTGAGTGCATCAAAACCGTCTTGCATGCATCATATGAAACCACTATGTTATTGTGCATTGTCTAATGTTTATATTTTATACGAACACTATGTAATGCAATAATTTTTAAATAAATTTTTTTGTGTACTTACTAGTTTTATTTAATAAAATACATGTTTCGTTAAAACGGTAGATATATTTGTTAATAATACATTGTAATGCAAAAACATTTCTAATATATACAACAAGTCGTGAACATTATTAATAGTAATACATTTTAATTTCTTTATAAAATTATGCAAAGCGTTCTAAGTAGATCTTATTTCTATGGTTCGAACTTAAAACTTTCACAAGCGTTTTATGTGTATCTTCAATTCTTCTTTGAAATCTACATCGATCTACAGCTACAAATTCCCAAAACTTTATTCTACTTTGCCGATATGCGAAACTCCATACTATCATATTGCGGATTTTATTTTTTGACATATCAAACTTCACTTGGCGAACCATTTTATGGCATTTATGCATGCACTATAAGGGGGCTTTGCAAAGTTAACGTCAACATCAGCGCTTGATAGCTATTTTTTATATTATATATAGCTGTAATCTCATCGTCTACCTTCAGGTCAACTCCAACCAAATCAGTGTACTTAATTTCTTTGTCGTTAATGTAAAGTTTAACTTCCTTCACCGAGATTCTTACATTTGTAATGGTTCCCCTTATTGGACACTTATACACGCGTCTGTCGCCTTTAGCTTCATCTCCAAAAAAAACAAAATTGCCGTTCTCATCGGTCCTAAGAGCCAGTAATAATAAATTAGATTCGCTTCTTAATTCCGCCTCACCCATTTCTGCAAGAAAAATTTGAGGGTCATGATGACTATGCAAGTGTCTTCCAAATTTATCGATCGGCATCTCAACACCTTATAGAACTTTCACGTAATGATTGCCTGCTCTTCAACTGATCGTTATATATCAGGTTTTAATCTTTACCCACAAATATTTCAACTTCAGCAGTAAACTCCTCTAAATCAATATCGATTAGACTTTTCAGAAGGAGCTTTCCACATATACGGTTCTCCAAAAATTTCCGACATAACTTGATACCCTTCTGATATTTTTTTTCTAACTCCTCAAGCTCGCTGACAGTTCCGAATCGTTCAAACCCATACACGCTTTCGTGTCCAGCATCGAATGCCAAGTCTTGAAGCAAACTCTGAAGACTTATAACTGCTGTGTGTAAATCTGTAGCCGCAGGACGCGATGCTGCAGAGTATACCATCCACATTCTGACACCTTTTGTTAATTAATCTTATTTGCAAAGTTTTCAAATTCAACGTCACATGTAATTATTTGTTCACCAAATTTTAACATCTCCAACATACACACAACATTTTCAGACTTTATATTTAAATTCATCAATACGCTATGAATGTTGCTTTTTATGTCGCCAGACATACAGGCAACCCCTTTGATAACG
The DNA here is from genome assembly GCA_958336395.1 of Ctenicera cuprea. Classification (NCBI taxonomy): domain Eukaryota; kingdom Metazoa; phylum Arthropoda; class Insecta; order Coleoptera; family Elateridae; genus Ctenicera; species Ctenicera cuprea. Next base: position 18,723,020 of record OY284488.1, on the reverse strand, counting down.
CTTGTGTAAAACTTTTCAAACTCCAAACCTTTTAACAGATCCAATCGACAATCAATTAAAGCTAGGAGTTCCCATAATTCCACAAGAGACTCCAATCCCAAATAAATTTCAGATGCACCCTGGTCCTGTATGATTATCACTTTTGTTTTTGCAACAGTTTGGAAGGAAATTGTTTTTGAAGGACTTATGCTTACGGGTTGAACTTCAAAATCTCTTGAAAAGAAATAGTTTGTTATCACCCCTTGATTCGCCAAGAACACTTTCCATTCTTCTTCGTTGAAACTTGTCCAGTCATTTTTACAACCATACAGTTGCACTACAGGCCAATGCGGTGTATAACTTGACAGACCAACCGCTACAAACTTGCTTCGCGATTTGTTTAGAGGATAACTTCTGCAATGTATTAATATTGGATACGGTGCAGTTTGTTTAGCGTTTGCATTCACAGAACTAACAACTTCCCCCGAATTCATTCGCACTTGGTTTTTCACTTTTTCGATACTTTTTAATAAATTATCCATCACTTTTACGAACTCGATCTTCTTTCGCGAACTAAACAAACTCAACTAAATATCGAAACAAGCATGCTCTTTATATTGCAAATCAGTCAAGGTCGCACTTTATAGTGGTGGTGGAAAGTAGCGCTCATAACCTTGACTTTCACGGTCATATTTCACGAAGGTTGCATATTTTACTTTATATTTCGTGTAGAAGCTTTACAGCATCAGTTATCGCCTGAGTGTAAATCTGAAAAATCATGTCACTTCACAACTATTCCGACGAAGATGTCTTCTTCCAACCTCCAAGGACCAGCCACTACGAACGGTTCCAGCAATTTGTGAAAAAGGGAGGAAGCTCGTTCGAGGGTAAGAAGGTGTATGCGGTTGCCACGATCTCTTACACTCTAGAGCTGCAAGGGGAACAGCTCGACGAGTTAGCAAGATTGAAAACGTTGCCGACACCCTTGACGAAACCCTTGGACGAGTGGTACAGAAACAACGTGGTTCGGCAGGTGTTGCGCTTTACCTCACGATATAGGAACGGGGAACTGTTGTATATTAATTATTATTGGCAATAAATATTTATACTTTTTAATTTTAATACTTTATTTTAAATGTTTAAATCCTCACAACCTTGAACCTATTTAGCCTTGAGTTGACTCCACCCATCCCCCACTCTTGTACCTGGGATTATATAACCTTGTTTGCAAATCCAAACTTCAGTTGCTTAGTGACAAGTCTGTGAAGATGTGGTCTAACCCGAATTACCAGTCTTATGTTAAACGACTAAAAACATTCGACAATTGGCCTGGTGAGCTAACCCCAGAATCGCTTGCTGCTGCCGGTTTCTACCACATCCCCACTGGTGTTGACGATACGCAATGCTTCTGTTGTGGAATTAAAATATATCTATGGGAACCTGCTGACGACCCCCTGTCTGAACACCTTCGATGGTCAAAGCATTGCTCATTTGCGAATCTTATAAAATCCTTGAAAACTACAAAGGGGTTACTTGAAGAGGCGAAAAAGACTTTCGATGGTTTGGAAAGACTAGTTAAGTTTGATGGTGCCGATGTTGCTGGAAATGGTGTAGAATCCGAAGACATTTGTGATCGTCTATCGGCAAAGAAGCTACTACTACAATTTTTCCATTCTTTGTAGAACTCGCGTGCAGTTAAAATACACATCGCACATATTTATTTCCCCATTCGCAAGTTTGACATACTCGTATCAACATGGTGCGTGAAACGTTGACTCTTGAGTATGTATTAGATGAAACAGCAAGCCAAGCCAAATGTTTCAAGCATGTCAGTGAGAAACTCAAGCCGCTAGTTATTAGTAATATCGATATGATGCAATATTTCTCCCATCAGCATTATATAAAAATTAGTGGTAGTGCAACATTTATTCGGAATAGTGTAGAAAAGGTTATTATTCCCGTTACCGAAGTAAATTATCATACAAATTTGCGCGAGTGGTACCAACACAACATATATAACATTTGTGTTCCGACGGATCACTTGACTAGTTTATATCTGGAGGTTACTGGAGATTTTAAAACTACAGACTTTCATGGTGTCAACAACTGCAAGAAGATCCGCTTGATTTAAGTTAAAATTATATATTGTGTATGTGCAAATATTATGTAATTTTTTGTAAAATAAAAACTATAAAATTTATCTTTTAATTTTGTGTACAAGAGTACAGCTTTTCTTTATATATTGGTCAATTAATTACAATATGTATATTTAATTAATAAATATATTTGAATCTATTTTGTGTTTTCTTTTGAAGCGGTGAAGCTGGTGGACGCCGTGGCCGTCGGGTCGGGGTAACCTTGGAGATCTAGGGTTGGGGTAGCCTTGAGAATCTAAGGTGGGGGTAACCTTGAGGATCTAGGGTGGGGGGTAGCCTTGGAATATGACCTTGACCTTGGGATTCAAGGTTAAAGAGTGGGGGGTGGATCCAGAACTGTCCATATTACTCTACTAACAACTGGAATAAGACAAGTAGTAGATGGAGGAATTCAACTTTCTCCAGGATTCGTTAATCATTGTAAGCTTTTGAGCTTAACAGTTTATAAGATTAATAATTTAATGTATTCATAATGTGTTTCATATTTGAACGAGATTCACGTAGCTCGAAACTTAAATACAGGCTGGCTCTCAAGAGAGGAACATTATAAAGCAAAAGAAGCGCCATTTTTTCAATTACTTTAAGCAACCAAATGCTGGAAATTTAACAAAATAGACATGAGATGCACTCCGTTTCGAATTTATGTATAATGAGAAAGTGAATACTGACATTGGCCAATTAATGTTAAAATGGTGTGACGAATCATTACCACGATATCAACATGATACAGGTCACATATTCTTTGAAGTCTGCTGCGTATGATGTATAACAATGAATTTGTTGAAAAGGGTTGTTATTGTGTTATTCCACCTGCATATCGCTAAAAGAAGAAACTAACCATGCTAAAACCGAAGCCTCCAAAAAGATTCTAAAACTTAAACTGAAAGTTCATAAGGTTAGAGTTCACTGTTTTTTCCAACTTTTAAAACAAAAAATTAAAGGAACAGTTACGTTTACCTACGACTGCCAAAAAACCTTGCTTTGCCAAAAGTACCAGACCAGTGTTGCTATTATAGTCGTCAGCTTTATACATCAATGAAAATGGATTCTGGAGACGACGCTACAACTTCAAACTTTACCAACTGTATCGAGAACCGGAAATTGTAAAGCATATTAAGCTCGGACTATTACGATGGATTGGTCACATTAGAAGAGCGGTTGACGATGCTCCGTTAAAGACAGATTCATTTTATCGCCTAGAAGGGACATCCCAAGTCAAGATACATAGACTCCAACGAACGAGATCTTAGGAGTATTGCGGTCCAAAGGTGGGAAGAGCAATCGTTGGAGAAAGATTTAGGAGGTCAAGGCTCACGCAGGTCTGTAGCGCCAAGCTGATGATGACCAGCGGTCGTGTCGAGGACGCTAGTTGTCTAAAACTTTTCCCTGTAGGATGCATTGGAAAAAAACAACTTTACCTTAAGCCCCAAATAGACTATTTGTAGCAGACACCCAAGAGTGCGAACTGAAAAGCATGATAGCAACAATACGCAACGCAACGAAACAAGTAACACGCCATACGGTACCCGGTGAATTCACCATATGCAATGTCGACTTGCAGGACTTGCAACAACGTGGTACAATAACCTCCTAAGGTACGCTGATATTTTTGGGATGATTGGAAATCGCTTAGCCAATTAATGTTAAAATGGTGTGACGAATCATTACCACGATGTCAACATGATACAGGTCACATATTCTTTGAAGTCTGCTGCGTATGATGTATAACAATGAATTTGTTGAAAAGGGTTGTTATTGTGTTATTCCACCTGCATATCGCTAAAAGAAGAAACTAACCATGCTAAAACCGAAGCCTCCAAAAAGATTCTAAAACTTAAACTGAAAGTTCATAAGGTTAGAGTTCACTGTTTTTTCCAACTTTTAAAACAAGAAATTAAAGGAACAGTTACGTTTACCTACGACTGCCAAAAAAACCTTGCTTTGCCAAAAGTACCAGACCAGTGTTGCTATTATAGTCGTCAGCTTTATACATCAATGAAAATGGATTCTGGAGACGACGCTACAACTTCAAACTTTACCAACTGTATCGAGAACCGGAAATTGTAAAGCATATTAAGCTCGGACTATTACGATGGATTGGTCACATTAGAAGAGCGGTTGACGATGCTCCGTTAAAGACAGATTCATTTTATCGCCTAGAAGGGACATCCCAAGTCAAGATACATAGACTCCAACGAACGAGATCTTAGGAGTATTGCGGTCCAAAGGTGGGAAGAGCAATCGTTGGAGAAAGATTTAGGAGGTCAAGGCTCACGCAGGTCTGTAGCGCCAAGCTGATGATGACCAGCGGTCGTGTCGAGGACGCTAGTTGTCTAAAACTTTTCCCTGTAGGATGCATTGGAAAAAAACAACTTTACCTTAAGCCCCAAATAGACTATTTGTAGCAGACACCCAAGAGTGCGAACTGAAAAGCATGATAGCAACAATACGCAACGCAACGAAACAAGTAACACGCCATACGGTACCCGGTGAATTCACCATATGCAATGTCGACTTGCAGGACTTGCAGCAACGTGGTACAATAACCTCCTAAGGTACGCTGATATTTTTGGGATGATTGGAAATCGCTTATCCTGAAAACTTTTCCGATTTCGAGATCAACTTTTAAAAAGCTTGTTGCGCGTATGAAGCAGCCCGATGAGACCATGGCGCAATATTATTTTGGCAAGATGGATCTAATACGTAAGATATTCGAAAAAGACGAGCTATCTTTTTTAATCGATGGATTAAGAGATCTGGTTCTGGAAAAAGGTGCCAGGGCGGGACAATACCATACCAACAATCATTCAGAGCATACATCGCTACGGGTTGTAGTGTCACTACTAGAGACCGGGTATTAGAGCAAAAGCCTGTTTGTTAGTTTTATAAGCCCACATGCGAGAGTAAGGCAGAAATTTGTTTCACATATATCGGAATTTTTTGAGGCCTGTTTGGTACGGCTTAAATGCCTATTTTTACTAAAATCGTATAATATTTCCTTTTTTGCCTACTTATATCCAAAAATTGTTTTTATAGTGTTCAAAAAAGATTTATTAAGGCCTAAAAATTTTCAATGTGGAATCATACTCTTGCAATTTTCCCGGAAGCCCGTTCAAATTCTGTAGCTTATCGTTCAGTGAGCTGTAAAAGTATCTCATTTTCGATCTAGTTATATGGGTAACTTCGCTAATATTAAAGTTATGGATAAACCGTTTGCATGATATTGGGTCTATTTTTTTAACACAAATTCAATGGTAGAAACAAAAATAGAAAACCTTATTTTGTTTTTTTTTGGTAGTCAAAAAGTGAAATTTTTAACATTTTTGTTGGGCGTTATTATTTATTTCTACAGATATTAAAAAATGCTATCAGACTTTTTACCGATTTGTTTGTTTATATTACAGTAGCCAATAGCGTACTTAGATTTTTCAAGTTTGAAATGGTTATTGAGTTACACAAACATGCATTTTCTTAAATGGGAACCATAGTGGGCTTGGACATCATTTAAAGAGCGTTTTAAGAGGTTTTCAAAAATATATAGTTTGCTATACTTATTTTGTAAAATAACTAAGATATTAGATGTCGTTCAAATTGCTGTAGTTAAAAAATAAATAGTGAGCCATGAAACATAAAATTTACAAAAAACAAATGCAAGTGGTAGATTTGCATAATATTTACAATATATTAATATTAAAAAATATTAATAAAATTAACTTGTTTAACATTTATTTATTTTTGATAGTATTACTCTTTGTTACTTACGTTAACTATTGGTTGTTTTTAAATCTGACATGTAATTGTTATCTATTTATTTTGTATTTAAATGTAACTCACAAAAAACTACTGCTGAGAAATAATTTAATAAAATGTATTGAATTTGTTAAAAAACAGAATGCCCATGCAGCTATTTTCAAAGATGATAATAACAATTTTAAAGGTTTATTTGTGCATACGCCTGCGATGAAAAGTACGATGATGACATTTCCGGAGTGTTTAGCCGTTGATGCTAGATACAAATTATTAAAAATTGGTATTCCAGTTTTGTTGATTATCGTTGAAGACGGTAACTGTCAGAGTGAAATTGTCGCTGTCTGTTTGCTTGTGAACGAAGACAGAAAGTTTCAAATGGTTTTTAAATACTTTTAAATCAAAGAATAGCAACTAGGTAGACACGAAAAGGATTATGACTGACAAAGACGTATTAGAACGGAATGTCATCAAAAACCTTTTTCCTAATGCTAATTTCATAATTTGTATTTTCCATGTAATAATAGTATATTATTGTATGAGCGATTATGACAGCCATTATTCACGAAGATGATGTTTGAGCCCACGAGCCGTAGGCGAGTGGCGCAAATCATCCGAGTGAATAATGGCCATAATCGCGAATGTGATACTATGCTTTTTCTATACCTATTAAGGGAGTATTCTTTAATCCTAATTTAAAATGGGATAAACACGTTGATTATATAGTTAATTCCTCATTGAAAAACTTAGGTTTTTTAATGAGAAACACTTTTAATTTTGCAACAACCAAACCTGTAGTAATACTATATAATTCGACCGTTAGATCAAAACTTGAATATGCGTCTAAAGTATGGAATTCTTCTATTTTAACGAACCAGATAACAATTGAAACAGTACAAAACAAATTTCTGAAATACCTGTATTTTAAAAAATATGGGCGTTATCCTGAATATGTACTACATGTGGCGTCTCATCGCACTAATTTACGAATGTACTCGCCTATCTATGGTAAGAATGCCTATGCTCACAAATTCATTCGTTAGTGAATCAGATGTTAATATTTTCAACGCTTCATTTCGTAGTTTTAAAACGGTGGTGCTCAAATTCTAAAATTACGTCATATATCATTTCTTTCAACATGTTGCTGCGAATTCTTAAGAATATAAAAAATAACTCGTCAAAATTTGAAGTGTAATTCCTTCGTGTATGTTTTATATTTTTTGTAAACAACGGTTTGTCAATTTTTGTGTTGATTTCGTATATTTTTAGATTTGCAAACAGTATTTTTTTGTAAACAACGGTTTGTCAGTTTTTAGACAATGGACAACAGCGTGAACCCATTCCTTATTTTTAAAAAGGACATCGGAGTACAATGTCGAGGAATTCGTTTGACAGACTTGACAAAGGGCGCTGCATTTTTGTGGCGCCATATGACGCTCTATGGGAGAAGACCATACAAAAAAAGGGCACGAGAAGTTAAAAGACGGATGAACCAGGATAGGAGGGTGATGGGAGAAAATTGGCAGATAGCGGCGATACACTTTGTAATGCAGCAATATAACTTTTGTGGGGCAGAAGCACGACTGTTGATAGAACACATATATCATTTCTTTCAACATGTTGCTGCGAATCCTTAAGAATATAAAAAATAACTCGTCAAAATTTGAAGTGTAATTCCTTCGTGTATGTTTTATATTTTTTGTAAACAACGGTTTATCAATTTTTGTGTTGATTTCGTATATTTTTAGATTTGCAAACAGTATTTTTTTGTAAACAATGGTTTGTCAGTTTTTAGACAATGGACACCAGCGTGAACCCATTCCTTATTTTTAAAAAGGACATCGGAGTACAATGTCGAGGAATTCGTTTGACAGACTTGACAAAGGGCGCTGCATTTTTGTGGCGCCATATGACGCTCTATGGGAGAAGACCATACAAAAAAAAAGGCACGAGAAGTTAAAAGACGGATGAACCAGGATAGGAGGGCGATGGGAGAAAATTGGCAGATAGCGGCGATACACTTTGTAATGCAGCAATATAACTTTTGTGGGACAGAAGCACGACTGTTGATAGAACACATATATCATTTCTTTCAACATGTTGCTGCGAATCCTTAAGAATATAAAAAATAACTCGTCAACATTTGAAGTGTAATTCCTTCGTGTATGTTTTATATTTTTTGTAAACAACGGTTTGTCAATTTTTGTGTTGATTTCGTATATTTTTAGATTTGCAAACAGTATTTTTTTTTGTGAACAACGGTTTGTCAGTTTTTAGACAATGGACACCAGCGTGAACCCATTCCTTATTTTTAAAAAGGACATCGGAGTACAATGTCGAGGAATTCGTTTGACAGACTTGACAAAGGGCGCTGCATTTTTGTGGCGCCATATGACGCTCTATGGGAGAAGACCATACAAAAAAAGGGCACGGAAGTTAAAAGACGGATGAACCAGGATAGGAGGGTGATGGGAGAAAATTGGCAGATAGCGCCGATACACTTTGTAATGCAGCAATATAACTTTTGTGGGGCAGAAGCACGACTGTTGATAGAACACATATATCATTTCTTTCAACATGTTGCTGCGAATCCTTAAGAATATAAAAAATAACTTGTCAAAATTTGAAGTGTAATTCCTTCGTGTATGTTTTATATTTTTTGTAAACAACGGTTTGTCAATTTTTGTGTTGATTTCGTATATTTTTAGATTTGCAAACGAGTGCACGCTGTACCTTCGAACAGCAGAGACGTGCTCGCGCTCTTATCGCGGATCTGGCAGTGTGTGCGACTTATCAACGTCTGTCCTTAGTGATAACCATTTAACGTAAACAACGTTCACTTTCATCCTATTTCTGGTAACAAAACTTTACTTTTATTAAACTTTGGCAACTACAACTACATCCTTCACCCCCTCTTAGGGGGTGAACAGACTCAATCACATGTCCTTCTTAAAAAGAAATTCAGATCACTTATCTCCACCGATCACCGAACTACAAAAAAAATATCTTTGGAAACCCGAATCCCTAATCGAGAAAAATAGATACTATTTACCTAGCCACCTCGAACCTTCCGCTGCAAACGAAACCGAGACAACTAATGTACCACCTAAAGTTAAAATACCACCTATCTTCCTACACGGTCCAATCAATCATAAAGAAGTAATCAACGACATCAAAAACCTCGCAAAAGAAGAATTTACAACATGCTTAAACTCAACTACATTAAAAATCACTCTAACAAATCAAGACGACTACAGAACCTTGGCTAAACATTATTTAGATAATAAAATAGAATTTCACACATACCAAAACCCTAACAGCAGACCACTTTCGGTAGTTATTAAAAACGTTCCACCTTCCTTAACTAAAGATGATATTCTTGAAGAACTAGCAACGTACGAACTACCGATAAGTCGGGTTACAAGATTATTAAACAAAGACAAAACACCGATGCCAGTTTGCGCTGTACTCCTAACAGCAAACGAGAAAGCAAACGAAATATTTAATATCAATAAAATTTACCACTCAATAGTGACCATAGAACCACGTAAAAACAATAATAAAACCCCTCAATGTCATAGATGCCAACGCATCGGGCATACTAAAAATTATTGTAGACTAGAACCTAGATGTGTAAAATGTCAAGGCAATCACTTATATACAAATTGTGACAAACCAGCTCAAGCGCCCCCGACATGTACCAACTGTGGAGAAAATCATCCTGCTAACTTCAGAGGATGTAAATATTTCACTGAAGCAAGGACTCAAGACAGACGACCTCGAAACGAATATCTCAACTCAACAAGAACGCGGAACAACCGCGTACCTGATAATAATACCAAAAACTTCCCTCAACTCCCACGTAGTACATCTCAAATTAACTCGCCGTGGCAACCCAGAACCAACATTCCAGCACCTGAAACCTCATCCTTGCTCAATACCCTACTATCATCCCTCATAAACCTAATCCAACCCTACATAGAACAAATTAAACAATTCCTATTAACAAATCTCCTACCCACTCTTTTCAATGGACCATAAAATTAATACAATCTCTCAAATAAAAATCCTCAATTGGAACGCCAACAGCATCAAAAAGCAGCTAAACTTATTGAAGTTGTTCCTCACAAGACATTCTATTGATATAGTATGCGTCTCAGAAACGCACTTAAATCATTCTGAAAAACTCAAGATAGCTGGATACCAAATCTACCGCACAGACAGAAATGCCAACATCGCATCAGGAGGAGTAGCCATCATCGTTAAGCGTAAAATTATGCATTACGAAAGTCAACCAATCAGCACCATCAACCTCGAGACTGTTGGAATTAAAATCAAAGCCCAAGATGGCACTGCCGTAAACATAATATGTGTCTACAAGCAACCTAACAAACGACTCCTCGAGCAAGACATTTCTACAATATTCGCCACAGATGAACCTATTTTGCTCATTGGAGACCTAAAATCCAAAAACACCATTTGGGGATGTAGAATAACAAACCCCGCCGGCTCCAAACTATACGACCTAACATCAACATACGCTTTTCAAATAGAAGCCCCTGATGAGCCCACTTATTACCCATACAGAAGCGACTACCAACCAGACATACTGGATATTCTAGCACGCAAGAACTTCAATAAGCAAACACATCAACAAGTACTCCCCGACCTTGACTCGGACCACCTTCCAGTAATTATTTCATTTATAATAACCCCGGCAATTATCACCCCCGAGCCCAGATTAATTAATGGGATAGTTGACTGGAAACTCTACAGTGCATTTCTAGACCAGCAGCTCAAGTACCCTAACGACTTGCAATCCCCAACCCACATAGATGAAACAATTACACACATACCAAAAACCATCACAGATAGTGTTCAGCGAGCTACCAAACAGAAGGCTAACAGAAAACATACGAACATTAATTCATCACCCAAATATATAATTGACTTAATCAAGCAAAAGAACTCGCTGAGAAGAGAATGGCAGAGAACCCGAAATCCCGCAACAAAAAACATCGTAAATAACCTATCGCACCGCATTAAAAACGAACTTGAAGCGTATCGAATTTACTCCTATCAAAAACTCATCAGTAATCTCGAACCAGGAGATCCAGGATTATGGAGAACAACCAAACGGATACTACGCCAGCCACACGAAATACCATCAATTACCTCGGGTGCACAAACACTTAACTCCGATGAAGAAAAAAGCAAAGTATTCGCAGAATATCTCGAGAAAACGTTCACTTCTCACAGTCACAGCGACCCCGTTTTCAATAATATTGTGATCAACCATGTTGAAACACATCAACCAATACCAGAAGCAAACTTCAAACCAACCTCACCTAGGGAACTTGCTTCTATAATCCAAACCCTACCAATAAATAAGTCGCCAGGCCCCGACGCTATACCCAATATCATATTGAAGAAACTCACCAAAAAAGCATATGCGTACTTAGCAACAGTTTTTAATTCATGTCTAAAGTTAGGGTATTTCCCTAGCATATGGAAACATGCAACTATACTTATGTTCCCCAAACCGGGAAAAGATAAAAAAGACATTAGCAGCTACAGACCAATCAGTTTACTATCAACCATTTCGAAACTCTTGGAAAAAATCATCTACTCTCGATTAAACGACGAAGTCCAAAGATTGGATATTCTACCAACCTTTCAATTCGGTTTCAGAGAAGGCCACTCCACCAGTCATCAATTACAACGTGTGACAGAAACCATCGAAAGAGGATTCGAATCCAAACAATTTACAACAACCCTATTTATTGATATAGCACAAGCCTTTGATCGCGTCTGGACAAACGGCCTCAAATACAAAATCTTACTCCTACAAATACCCGACTATATCAAATCCATACTATTTTCCTTCCTTAACAATCGCACCTTTACAGTCAAAATTCGTACATTTCTATCCCCCATCAAAAACATACATGCAGGGGTCCCTCAAGGCAGCATCCTAGGCCCAATCCTCTTCAACATCTTCATGAGTGACTTCCCCGCCATCAATGCTGACCTAGCAATGTACGCAGACGACACAGTCATATTAACTAAAGACGAATGCCTATCAGTAGCCATATCTAACCTACAAGATGCTACCACCATACTTAGCAAATGGTTCAAGAAATGGAATCTATCAATCAACTATGACAAATGTGTCACAAAAATCTTTACTTTGAGACGAATTAGTAACCCGCCTGAAATTTCCATCAACGGCCACATTATTCAGTGGAACGCTTACGAAGAGCCCGTTAAATACCTAGGCATATATTTCAACACCAAACTCACCTGGAAATATCATGTCCTCAAAAAACTAAACGAAGGACACAGGAGATTAATCCAATTATACCTACTTATAAACCGCAAGTCCAACCTGCTTACTCAATGTACTACTACCATCTATAAGTCACTTATACGCCCATTAGTCCTCTATGGGTGCGTCGTTTGGGGCAACACATCTGCAACAAATCTCCGCAAAATCCAAGTACTCCAGAACAAAATTCTAAGAATCGCCGTCAACGCTCCCTGGTTTATCACCAACCAACAACTACACCATGAATTGGGAATACCCACAATTGAACAACATATACAGAAACTTGTTAAAAAATTCCACGCCAATCTCATCAACTGCAGCGGGGCAGCCTACTACACACTAGGTCAGCGAGGCATCCACCTACGACTAAAACGTAAGCTAGCACAAGATATTTTTCTAAGTGACAACAGTGACAACGATTAAGCGTTTAGTTTCAACATACCTAGTGCTCTTATAGTGAAATAACAACTAGCTAACAAACAAAACTCTCCTGCTGTCGTACTTACCGCTTATCAAACTAGCAAAAAAATATTCCCCAGTGACAACAGCGACAACGATCAAGTTATAATTTTCGTCATATTCCAGTGCTCTCATAGTGAAACACAACGATTAACAATTAAAATATTCTTGCGGCCATACTCACCGCTCATGTTACTTAGTATATTACGTACAAACTGTCATCATTGCCTTGAATAACAGTGTAAATTGTTGAACAGGCAAAAGCCTAATAAAAAAAAAAAAAAATTCTAAAAAATAAATTTTTGCAATGAACACCTAGGGCCAAGTTACTAAGTTACTAACTAGTCACTAGATATACTAGATATAGGTTAGTTTAGTTTAGATTAGTTTTAAATATAAGTATAATTGCTTCTTCTTTCCTTCTTTTTCTCTCACTCTTTTGTTGTTAATTAATTATTATTTCCATGAAGCCGGATAGTGCAATTGGGCGTATGTCCGTTCTATCCGTATATTTTAAATAAATAAATTAATTAAACAAATAAATTAGACTAGTTTTAGTGGTTGAATTATTAGTTTGCACAGATTGTAAAACGTAAACAAGCAATATGGCGATACACTTGGCTGTCACGCGAGTCGATTGTCAGCCGCAGAAAGAGTTGATCGCGGGCGATTTAAAATATCAGCGAAACAGTAATTTTTGAATTTGTATTTGTGATTGGTCGGATACAGTGAATTATGAATCCATAATTCACTACAGTGAATTATAGGTACGATTTTTCAAAAAATTTTTTTGAATAATTAAGTTTTTTATTCCAAAAGATCAAAATAAATTATTTTTTAGTGTCTTTTATTGTGATCAATTATCACGAACGCCACTGCTTATAAAACTTGTCTAACAAAAAAACATATTTTAGCCCTTGCTGTTATAATATAACCATGGTATAAGTTACAGTTAAAATTGGTGATTGAATAATCACGAAGTATAACATAGTTTGCCGATTTCAATTGGTTCATTACAACTATTACTTTTTAAACTTTTATTTCAATAAACTACCAAAAAATATTTTATTACACACCAATTGACTCTCTAAATCAAATGTGTTAAAAAAACAACCATAAAACCATTACAAACTAAGCTATTTTTTGGCGGTCAATTATTTAAGAGAGACCACTGTGCGCCGTCTTCCTCAAGGTAATATTACATTTAATTGGTTTATTTTCGAATTTGTTTATCACCACTACGTAGCAATATTACGTATAGCATACAATCAACATGAAGTTTACTTTTAAAAATTAATCACATTGATTTATCAACCCTAGTCGTACCAGCTACACAATCACCTGTTTCAAACTACAAAAGCAGCATTACCTATACTGAACTAGGTATGTTTTTGTACTTTTAACGTCTAAACATGATCTTTAATATTACGTATTGCATAGATTCAACATCATGTTTACCTTTAAAAATCAATCACACATTTATCAACCCCAGCCCTCAACGTCGTACCAACTACAACACTGCCACATGTTGCAAACTACAGCAGCAGCAGCAGCAGTACCTCGTTAGCTGGGAATTATACTGTTGTATGTCCATTTTTAGCCGAATATGAGCTGAATATACATTTTATTTAAAAAATTTAGCTGGTTCTGTACCCGTTGAGATATTTGTAATATCTTGAACCATATCCAAGTTTTCAGTAATTATTTAATCTATATCCTAGCAACTCTGCCAAAGCGAGAATTATATTGTTCAAGAACATATTGGTCTATATCCCACCTATTGTGCTATGCAACTATGTTGCGCCTAGTGCAATGTTCTATATCCATGTAAGTTTGCACGTAATGCGTAAGCGTAGTGTAGGAGCAGTTAAGTAAACATGTAGGGGATTACCACTAAAAATTTCTTTACCGGAAAAACCTTCAAATTGTGACACTGAAGAATGGAAGTAAGTAACAAACTTTAAATATATCTTAAAGACTTAATATTATGCTCTTCGAACCTCACTTTTTACGTCAAAATACAGCTTAGCGCAGTATAGTACGCTTTCTGAATTTAAAAATTTAATACCCATTTAATTGTTTAGACTTTCTAAGTACCGTTTTAAGTTAATATTGTTGTTAAATATCAATAATTTTAGTAATATTGCAGAATATGTTTGTAGATGATGAAAACTAAGAAAATGTACAAATTGAAAATGTATCTCAAATAGAAGAACAAGAATATAATAATCACAGGGAATTGTTTGATCTCCAAAATATACCTATAATTGTAGCAGACAGTGGTAGTGTACCAACTAATATTGGGTAATCATTTCTTATCTAAGTTATGTAGATATAATTAATACAACTACACTGTTAACAGTTTCGACGAAAATGTTCTACTACAAAATAATACTAGCCTAATAATAGAAAGTATGGCTACACTATACAATGCAGACAAGATAATTGTAGTAAAAATGAACAACTTTCCTCAGGTGAATAATAACTAGCCTGTGGAGTACCAGTTAGTATATTCTTTGGTTTGTTTATAATATTAATATAGAAATTGTTTTCAGAGCAGGAGTTGTTCTCCTTCATGCCAGTAAAAATACCGTAAAAAATATCGAACGGAGTCATAAAGTTTTAAAATATCATGCAGAAAGAGAAGATCCAATACCTTTAGTAGAGCAATCTACTATGGATAACTTGGAGGGAAAAAAATCTAAAATAAGGAAAAGAAATCCCAATAATTAAAATAATTAAAAAATTAAAAGTAAAGCTACAAGAAGGCAAATCATTGAAAGAGAGTTTCTGCCATTCTTCGAAATGCCCCTTTCAGTGCAAGATGAACATAACAGTCGAAGAGAGGCAAGAGATCTCTTTATTTTCACATTGATGTCTTATTTGCATGCATCTGCTTGCATTTTATTGCCATTTTTGTAATTTCCAGAAAAAAGAATATTTGTAAGCATTTATGAGCTGTTCGATTTTTTGCGACAAAAGGACTCTATGCAGCCAACAAGTGTTGAGTCGCGACTATACCTCTGTCAATTTCTTGAGACAAAATGAAGATGTGAAGTAGTAAATATCAAAAAAATTATTTTAAAGTTTACGCTTAGTCTCAGTAGAAGGTGGTCGCCAAGGAAATATTATTAAATTTCATAAACACAACTCGTATGAGTCTAAGAGCTACGGTAAACAGAAATGCGGCAGAAATTTCTCCAAAACGAGACAATAAATAAAAATGCCTACAAAACACAAAATCAAAGTGGCCCAATTCCCTTTACACATGAGAGAGCCCTTGTTTTTTATGTTGAAAATACGTTGACGAAACATCAGTATATATTTATTCGAAGCCAAGCTAAAGCCAGAAATGCAAATATTTACCCATCGTATACAAAGCTAGTGCAAGCTAAAAACGATTGCTATCCACCAAATGACTCTACAAAAGGAAGTGTAAAGTTGGAAATACATAATACCTTAATAAAACCGGTAGTGTTGTACGGATGTGAAACCTGGACCTTAAACGAAAGTGATAAAAATAAACTAAGTGTTCGAAAGAAGAATCCTCAGAAGAATATTTGGACCCACAAACGAAAATGGAGAACGGAGACCAAAAATGAACTTTGAAATAGAGAAACTAATTAACAACCAGAAGATCGTTAACTGTAGCAAAGCAAGAAGAATAGGGTGGCTTGGACATATCCACAGAATGCACAACGATAGAGCTCCGAAAATTATAACCAAATAGAAACTAGAACGAACAAGGAAAATAGGAAGGCCACAAAAACGATGGGAGCAAGATGTAACCAACGACCTAAACGAAATGAAGATAAGAAATTGGAGAAAATTGTTAGAAAATAGGAAATAATGGGCAATAGTGATCAACAAGGCCAAATCCCACCAAGGGATGTAGCGCCAGCAGAAGTAAGTGAGTAAATGACTTTACCACTATTAATGATTATTCTGTAGAAATTAAGTTGCACACAGTAAGAATTTTTTTGTTAGATTGACTAAAATTTTTAGTTCCAGCAGGTTCACTACTGTTTTTAGTAACATTGACAAACAGCCCATTACTAACCTTTAAAGAATTTTATTTGGTAAATGTTGACAAGAAATAAAAGTTAGTTTTATCATGTATGCCGCAAAACTTACAACAATGCAAGAGTACTTATAACTATTTAGTTGGATAGAATTTATAATGGAGTAGTAAATTTAAAATTTTTTTGTTAAGATGAACAAAACATTTATGTCTATTTAATAAATGCAATTTGTAAGATTTACAAACATGCGTTGTTGCCTTGAGAATAAAGTATTGTAAGTTTAGCAACAGCTTTTTGTTAAGATGAACAAAACATTTATGTATGCTTAATAAATGCAACTTGTAAGATTTACAAACACGCCTTGTTACCTTAAGATCAAAATATTGTAAGTTCAGCAATAGCTTTTTGTTAAGATTAACAAAACATTTATGTCTACTTAATACATGCAATTTGTACGATTTACAAAAATGAGTGTGTTACCATGAGAGTACAGTATTGTAAATATAGCAACAACTTTTTGTAAGATAAACAAAACATTTAAGTCTACATAACAAATGCAATTCGCATTATCTACAAAACTACGTTGCTACCTTAAGTGCACAATATTGTAAATTTAGTATTTCATAATCGCTGATTAAAAAAAAAGTGTAATTTGGTATAGACATCGTTACTGAAAATTTACTTTTTTACTTATTTTTTATTTACATACGACAACCAACCCGTGTGGGGTTGCTAGATCCCCCATCGGGCGCCTCTCCAGGTGGCGGATAGGGGAATGTTCGCCAGATATGGCGGGTACCGGGGAAATCAAATACCCGGGGCGGACCAAAACTAGCAACAGGAAGGCAACTTGCAAATGATGCATATTATTGGCTTCAAATTATTCTTTGCTAACGGGCAGCAGCGTTATCATTAATGGATTGGGGCTACCGCGAAAGTACCGCTTTAAAGGCCCAACACCATACACTCGCAGGCGACAATCACATATTGATCCACACGGCTGCGACACTGCAGAAGGAAGGACACGGGAACCCACCTTCTATTATCCCAAGAGAATCTTATGACATTATGGCTGCACTCAATGTGAAATGTTCCGGAGTTATAAATAGTTCCCCGATCGGATCTCCGGGGGGACGCCACCCAAGATAGAGTAAACATAAGAAAGACACGACTTGGCACATGGAATGTGCGAGGACTGCTGCAGGCAAGAAAACTGTACATCGTAGAAAAGGAGGCAAAGAATCATAATAAAAACATCCTCGGACTAGTTGAAACACACTGGAAAGGTGCTGGACACTACAAGACAAGATTAGGTAATACCATCTACTTCTCGGGCAACAGCACGCAAAGTATAAATGGAGTTGCAATAATGATACCAGAATCAATTAATACACCAGTGCTTGGATACAACCCTATTAACGATAGAATTATGACAGTGAAAATCAAGTCAACACCCTTTAACTTTAATATAGTACAAATATATGCACCAACTTCAAAGACACCAGATAACGACATTGACGAATTCCATCAACAACTAGAGAATACCATAAAAGAACTACCCAAAAAAGAAATCACCATTATACAAGGTGATATGAACGCTAAAATTGGAAATACAACAAAAGATGATCACATCAGAAACGTGGTAGGCCAATATGGCCTAGGAAAAGGGAACGAACGGGGAGAACGATTGATCAAGTTCTGCCAAGAAAACAACCTGACAGTAGCTAACACACTCTTTCAACATCATCCAAGTCGCCTATACACGTGGAAATCACCAGGAGACAGATACAGAAACCATATTGATTTTATTACGATAAACTCACGCTGGAAAACATCACTTCTTAACTGTAACACCCTCCCAGAAGCGGAATGTGGATCCGACCACCAACTACTGATAATGGATTGTAAACTAAAACTGAGAAACGCAAGACAACCGAGCAAAAATAAGAGAATGACTAAAGAAACCATAAAACACATGAAAACAGAAATTAAAGCAAGCCTAACTGAAATTAAAACAGAAATGGCAAATCAAGACGCAGAACAAGAGTGGGAAAAATTAAAGGAAACAATAAAGGAATCTATCGAAAGAACCACAAAGAAATTAGAAAACAAAACCAAAACAAGAGACAAACATTGGATAACAACTGACACTCTAAAAACAATTGAAGAACGAAAAACACTAAAGCAGAGGACTACACTCAGAAGCAGACAAAATCGAGTACAAACGACTATCTAAACGAATCCAGCGATCATGTCGACGAGATAAAAACAACTACATCAAGAAGATATGCAAAGAAATCAAAATCATAATGAAACGCGACAAAAAAGTTCATTGCTGACACAGCAATTCAAACCTAAAAGTTTAACAATAGAAGACAAAGATGGAAATATACTGTGGGAGAAAGAGAAAGTACTGGACAGATGGAAGGAGTACTGCATAGAGTTATATAACGAAGAACAGGAAGAAAGACAATGAGAACGCAATAGACAACCTTGGCGAAGAACGAGAACCAAATATATTAAGAGCCGAAATTGAACAAGCAATACAACAGCTGAAACCAAATAAATCACCAGGAAGCGATGGGATAAACGCAGAAATCCTTTAAGCACTAGGCGAAGACGGAGTAGACATAATGTAACAAAATATGGAGAACAGGCAAATCGTCACCCCAGTGTTATCTTGTTCTATGTCCATTTTTGGACTTTATACAACCAAATGCATGAAAAATTTAAAAAAATTATCTTGTTCATTATCCGTTGAAATAACAGTATTATCCTGGTCTATAACAAAGTTTTCAGTAAATAATTAGGCTATATCCTTAAAATTTCGGGTATGTTATAGAATTATCTTGTTCCTTTCATTCCTTAAGAATTATCATGTTCTATAAACCATACAGCCTTATTTTGTTCTATATCCATTTGAAACCTTTATCAGTAATGTTTTGTTCTATATCCATACGCACAGCATTCATTGTTTAGTTAAGTTGTTCTACAGTTTTAATTTACTCTGACCTAATAATGGACAGTGAATTTAGTTCTATTCCCCGTAGCAAACCTTCTGAATGCCCTTCGGAGGCCTGGAAGTAAGTAACATTTTGAAATAATCCCTAAATTGAAATGTGTTTGTACATAACCTCAAACTTTTGAATTAATCTAACGTACTTAACTTTTTCAGTGAGTTGGCTGTAATAATCAACAACGTTATTGACGAAAATGACTATCCCTGTAATACTGAACAAGTAATATTAGAAATAACTGATGTTAATGAAGATGGACAGGTTATGGCAGTTACAGGTTTGGGCATTGTTAACACAGACTCTTCTCCAGATACTTAACTCTTATTTCATTTCAGAAACTGTTCAAGAAATACTACCAAATAATGTACAGACCGATCCTGATTATGTTCCTGAAGAAAATAGTGAAAGTGAAAAGTTATCTGGAAATGAAGAGCAAGTAATTATTGCCGAAGAAAAACAAAACGGTTCAGACAAAGTTTTAACCCGCAAGCGAAATAGAAATCCAACCAAATGAAAACAAAATATTAGAAAGGCTAAGCGACAAAAAGGAGAAGTATATTTGGATACTAAAGGTACTTTAAAACCACCCAAGAAAGTTAAAAATGAAACATGCCATTCAGAAAAGTGTGGATTTAAATGTTCACAAGCCATTACCAATGAAGAAAGAGGTCACATTCATAGACAATTCTGGAAACTGAACGATGAAACAAAAGTACATTTCTACTCAAAACATATAAAATGTGTCACACCTTTACGAAAAAGAACCAAAGGGGAATCGAGCAAAAGGAAATACAGTTACGAATACCATTCTGTAGTCTCAGGAGTGAAGATTCGGGTGTGTCAAGAGTATTTCTTAAATACTCTAAACATAAGCATTATTTTGTGGTCCGATAGTTGCGTGCCACAAAATAGAAATTCCGTGATGACTTTTGCTATACAGAATTTCTTAAAGTCCAAAGACAGTAAAGGTCTTGAAATTGTTGAACAAAAATTTAGCGAACCTGGACATGGTAATGTCCAGGAAATAGATTCTGCACATAGTTGCATAGAAAAACACATTCGAAATTTAGAAATATGGAGTCCCATATCTTTAGTCAGAGCCCTATTCTGCCGTCCTAAGAACAGATGCCGTATCTACAAAAAAATAGTATTTTGATATTTTAGTCTTAATAGGATCGAGGCAAGATAAATTAACTATTTACCAGGCAGAAACGCCGTATCTGTTTGCTAGAATAGAAAAACCGTACATATTATTTGGCCGTATCTGAAAAATTGATTATCTTTCCTAAGAAACTATGCGGTATATGCATATTACTAGTAAAAAAGCGGGAACTGCTGGCGCGTCTATGCAGATACGGCGTTTCGTGTTAGGACAAGTTGGGTACCGCCTTTCTTCTTAGGAAAACGCGCGATAATATGCAGTTGCATTTAGTAGTTTATTCATGAGTGGTGTGAATGCACTTCGAGTGTCAACTTGTTATAAATATAATTTAAAATTTGTGTTTTTCACTGGATTTATCATTTTTAAAGGTAGGTATATATAATAATTTTTGTTAATACATTTTATAATATTACGTGATATAAATATTTATAGGAAAATGTCAAGTAGATCAAAGAAAATTCTTTCTATGGTTCTCAAAGTACCCGATAATGAGGTATTGGCGGGTCCTAGTATTGAAAATATACAAGTGATTACTGAAGACGATTTTTTTACATCCTTAAATAATCCGGTCGAATACAATTTTCAAGAGTTAAATGAAATAATACCAAATCGGAATATGGCTGAAATCCTGTATGAAGAACCCCAAGTCATTCAATTAGTAGATCCGAAAAACTATCAAAATACTAGCACTTTATCTGAACAAAATGAGGCAAAAATATTAGAAAAGGGACCACAAGTACTTAATGCAATCATAGACAATAAAAAGTTAAAGGACGGTCAATTTATAATAATTGATACACCGTGTCAAATATCAAATGATCAGGTAATTTTAGAGGAATCAAATCAGATAGAGGGATTTGAAAATATTGAAATGTCAAGTATTGGGTATACAAAAAATGGAAATCCCAGAAAAAGAAGGAAAATAGACAGAGATGCGAAGCAGGAGGAACTGAGAAGCAAAAGAGAAAAACTAATTAAAAATCACCATGTATTGCCTGCATGTAACGGGGATAGATGTAAAAAGAAATGTTTGCAGGCTTTTCCTGAGGAATACAGAAAAAAATTGAATAGCAATTTTTGGAAACTGTCTAGCAAAGAGAGAAAGGCATTCATTCTAAATACCTGCAGTCGGATTGATATAAAACGGCGAACCACTGAGAGCGAAAGAAAACAAAATACCTTTAAATACAAATTAAAAACTGAGAATGGTGAAATGGTAGGAGTGTGTAAAACGTTCTTTCTCACTACACTTGGTTACAAAAAAACTAATGACCGGGTTTTACATGACACGCTAACAAAAACCCCCAGATACTGAATCCTCCTCAAGATCGACGAACACAGTCAGCCAAAAAGAAAATAGATTATGATGTAGTAGATGCGCATATAGAGTCCTTTCAACCCTGTATTGCCCATTACAGATAAGTTTAATTTTTTTTTAATATGCAATTTAAATGAGCGCAATTTTCTTTATTTAAGACGCGAGCACGCACCTAACCGGAGATACCTTCCCAGTGACATTTCCGTTTCCTTAATGTTTGAAAATTGTAAATCACAAAATCCTAACATGAAAGTTAGCTACGAAGCTTATCGTTTGCGCGTTAAGGCAAAAAATATTTCGTTTGCACAACTGGGGCACGAAGAGTGTGAACATTGTGAGGAATTTAACCTGCATGGTCACAAGAAGGATGAGTTACAAGAGAATTGCGAAAAATGTACTTCTTGGAAAAAGCATATTGATCATGCTTAAGGAGTCCAGAGAATTATATCAAACCCACGCCATAACTAAGTTCGATGACGGCACTCTTTGTTTTAGCGTAGATTTACAAAAGGTGATTATGTTACCTAGGGTCGACACTTTTAAAACAGTTCTATTTATTAAAAGACTTACAACTTACAATGAAAGCTTTGTTCCAATAGGATCAAAATCACAATATAAGCCATTTGCAGTTCTGTGGAATGAGGCTGTGTCTGGCAGGGACAAAGAAGACATCATAAGCTGTTTTTACGCATTTTTTATTAAATATAGAGATGCACCTAAAATTATGATTTGGCTAGATAATTGCTCTAGCCAAAATAAGAACTGGTGTCTCCTTTCATTTTTGGTTATGATAATTAATTCTACTCAAATATCCGCAAAGGAAATAATTTTTAATTTCTTTGAACCGGGACATACATTTATGTCTGCAGATAGCTTCCACCATCAGGTGGAGCTATCACTTAAAAAAAAGGCAAGATCTATGATTTTGATGATTTCACTGACGCTGTGCAAAAAGCACAAAAATCAAAAGTTGACGTCAAAGTAATGTCTCATCAAGACTTCTATAAGTGGAAAGATTTCAAATCTGAGGCAAAGATGAAAAAACAAAGCAAAAGAATTTATTTACGCGACATTGATCAAATAAAAACCACTAGAGGGAATTTTTTTTTACAGTATAAAACTTCTTTTAACAGTGAAAAATGTGAGAAACTGGACTTTTTATGCAAAAAGGCAATGACAAAAAACGGCACTTTATTTCGAAGTTTACCACATCTTAATGAACCTAGAGGTTTTCCAAAATCAAAAAAGATAGCGCTGTTGAAAAGTCTTGGTGGCATTATGCCCGAAAACCGAAATAACTTTTGGATCAATTTGCCAGAACGCTCCGACAATTAAAAATTATTTATGTTAAAGTTAGTAGCCGTTTAGTTTCGCATTAATAACTCATGTTTAACCAGGAGGATTTAAGTTAAATAAATATTACTAAGTTCTTAATCTGTATGTTTCTTTTTATTTTTATATTATTCGTTAATAAAATATTTGTATAATGGAGATATGTAGTTTTATTAAAAAAGCGTACATATATTTTTCTACGACTGTTCAAAAAACCCTATTTTTACTATTTTTCAATGTTTAAAACATATGTTTATCGGACTTATTTGATAAATTATTATTATAATAATAGTAATTTATCAAATAAGCGCCATAAACATGTTTTAACCACTGAAAAATCATAATTAGTAAGTATAATACTTATTATTATGTACGATGCCCGTTGTATTTACGCACATACGGCTATTTCGTTTTGCATAACCAAGATATTAAATTAGTGGAAAATGCCGTATCTGTTTTTTTAAATAAAAGTTGATGATTTTTGTCAAATTTTTCTTCACTTACAATTTTTTAAACTAATTTTTATTAAGAAAGTACAATTACATTCTTTCAAATTTTAAATACTTAAAAAGGCTATTGAAAAAACTTTAGCTATCATTTCCTCCATTTGGCTCTCTCTGCAGATACGGCATCTGTTCTTAGGACGGCAGTATTGTCTATTCCTTCATCATGGAAACTTAAATTCAAAGTATTGCAAATGAAAGAGACCGACTACTTCAATTTTCAGAAAATTAGTAAACTACTCAGTTATGACACAATACCATACACTAGAGTGAAACATATTATTTATACAAAAAAAGATGTCAATAATGTAGAATATAAAGAAATCTTTGAGGGTGATATGCATAAAACCAAAATTTGTGTGTTGAAACAGCAAAATTCAACTAGACATGGGCGAAGGGATATATTATGTGACTTATAGGCCAACTAACCGCTCTTGTCTTGTTGGATTTTTCAAAGGCTTTTGATGCTTTAAATCATGGAATGTTGTTAGCCATACTGCATTATATCGGGATTAGTAACCATGCAACTTTGTTATTGGAAAATTATTTGTCAAATAGATCTCAGGTAGTTCAACTTCCAAAACAAACATCAGCTATTTGTAACGTATATAGCGGTGTACCCCAAGGTTCTATTCTGGGCCCATTACTGTATACTGTGTACACATCAAATTTAGGCAGTGTCTGTAAATCATGCCGTTATCATTTGTATGCGGATGACACACAATTGTATTATTCCTTTGATCCTGCTGACATTGCTGTGGCTAATAACATAATTAATAATGATTTAGATAACCTAATCAATATGGCAGAAAAGTACTCGCTTGTAATTAACCCTTTAAAATCACAGGTTATGTTATTTGGTAGACGCAAAATTCGTAAAAATGTAGTCGATCTTTTAGCAGTCAAGGTTAAAAATTCTCAATTATCCGTTACTGATATTTCTCGTAATCTGGGATTACATTTTGATTCTGAATTGAGATTTAAAAAACACATAAGCTTATGTATTCAAAAAGCATTTGCAAACTTAAAATTTATCTATTTAAATAGACATATTCTTAATAAGAAAACTAAAACTGTTTTAGCTGAATCCCTAGTTCTCTCTCAGTTTAATTTTTGTGATACTGTGTACGGACCATGCTTGGATAATGTTGGTATCATCAGAATACAGAGAATACAAAATTGCTCTATTCGTCTAATTTTTGGCTTGAGAAGGAGGGATCATGTGTCTCACAAGTGAAAGGAGTTACATTGGTTAAATATGCTAAACAGGTACTTTGCATTCCTTCTGTTTATTTCACAAAATAATTATGTCTAAAACTCCGCCTTACTTATTTAAAAAAAATAATATCAGAACTGACGTGCATAATTTAAATTTAAGAAATAAAGGTATCATCACTCCACCATTTCACAGAACTAGCGTTTTTCAACGCTGTTTCACTTACAATATTGCCAAACTATGTAACTCGCTGCCTGCAACTATAAAAACCATCCCTACATTAAATTAAAAAACAAGTATTTTCGTTATTATTTGATAAACAATAATGTGTATAATAAATTCTACACATCACAATAAGTGAATGCGCCATCATTACCAGCAAAGATCAAATATCACAAAGCCGAAACTGCATCGCACGGAAGCCACACATCCTGAACCGTAATTTCTTCTTAATTCTTCTTATAATTCTTATATTTCTTGTTTCATTATTTTGTTTTTCCATTTCTTAAGCGCTCAAATAGTCATACTTATTCAATAGTTATATATTATATTATTAATTTACTGGTTAGGTGGAAGAGCAGTGACTTTTCAAGTCACTGAACCTCGCCTTTTCTTGCCTTTCTTTTTTTTT
This sequence comes from Ctenicera cuprea, assembly GCA_958336395.1. Classification (NCBI taxonomy): domain Eukaryota; kingdom Metazoa; phylum Arthropoda; class Insecta; order Coleoptera; family Elateridae; genus Ctenicera; species Ctenicera cuprea. The sequence continues at coordinate 18,697,150 of OY284488.1, read as the reverse complement.
GTTCTGTTTCTTATATAATTCTGTTTGTTATATAATTTTGAGGTTACAATAAAGACATTATTATTATTATTATTATATAATTTTTCAAGTGATGTACCATTGGCTGATTTGGAAAATAATATATCTGATTTAAAACGACAGCACTTAACTGAAATGAAGTCATATATTCCTGATGATACTGAAAGAATCTTTTATGAAACATTGTTAGAGATAAAAAACACTCCGAAGAAAATAATCACAGAGAAAAAGAAAAACACACGTATTGTTACTGCAGGTAAAGTTGCCAGAAATACCAAGAGTTCAGTGAAGAGGAATAACACTAAAAACAAGAAATTAAAAGAAGAAAATACCAAAGAAAAACCAACAAAATCCACCAGAAAAATAAAATAGTTTATTTTACATTTTCATTTTTTTTTTATGATAATTTGATATGCATAGAATTTTCTTTTTGAGTTGATGTTTTGAATTGTCTGTTATTTTCTGTACCCAATAAAGTTTTAAATTGGAAAGTTTACTTTTTTTTTTGGAAAATATATACTTACGTGGGTTATAAATATTACCTACTTAAAACAGAAATAAAGGATATAGAACAATTTCATGTTATAAAAATGTGCTATATCCATTAGTTTTTCCTAAATATACGGAAAGTGTAATTTTTGTTCTATATCCCAAACAATAAAACGCTATTATTAACAATAAGTGCTCAGTTGATATCAACGTTTTATAACAGAGAACATTACCTACAACATGAACAATGTTTAGGTAAAACAATTTTAGAAATCCGAGATGAACAAGGTATGTTATAAAGAAAAATATGTTCTTTTGCAGTTTCCCAAAACAGGTGTTTTGGGATATAGCGCAAGATAATACTGGGGTGACGAAATGGCCAAAAGATTGGACTCAATCAATCATAATCCCAATACATAAAAAAGGGTTGACACAAAAGTGCCAGAACTATCGAACGCTGGCTCTCATCTAACACGCAAGCAAAGTACTACTGCAATAATAGACCAAAGACTGCTAAAATACCTAGAATACCAGATTCCCCCAGAGCAGGCAGGATTTGTAAAGGGTAGAGGAACCCGAGATCAAATCTTTAACATCAGACAGCTGATAGAAAAAGCCCGCGAATTCAATACACCAATGCTACTGTGCTTTATAGACTATAAAAAAGCATTTGAATGTGTCCGTTGGAGCAATCTGTGGAAGATCCTAATCGATATGGGAGTTCCCAACCACCTTACACAATTGATAACAGACCTTTACGAAACACATGAAGGAGTTATACGTATTGAGAAAGACACGTCCAAATCCTCTAAAATCAAAAAGGGCGTGCGACAAGGATGCATATTGTCACTGAGACTTTTCAATGCGTACGGAGATTATATACTAAGGCGGGCTCTAGAGGACTACGAAGGAGGTGTATCTATCGGAGGCAAAATGATAAATAATTTGCGATATGCAGACGATACCACCATAATCGCCAAAAATGAGACAGAACTAACAGAAATGCTCCGACGAATAATAGCAGAAAGCCGCGCGCTAGGACTGGAAATCAACTTGGAAAAAACCAAGCTAATGATCATAGACCGAACAAACACGCTCCAGCTACAAAATTTACTACATCAAATACAAATAGTACAGGAGTTCATCAACCACGGATCCCAAATCTCCAACGAGGGGAGTTGCGAAAAAGAAATAAAACGAAGAATTGCAATGGCCCGGAGTGCAGTAACAAACCTCGCGAAGATATGGGCGGATAAACAGATCACAAAAAGTACGAAGAAACAGTTGATGGAAACTCTGGTATACTCTATTTTCCTATATGGCGCAGAATCATTTACTATGAAGGCGTCAGACAGACACCGGATTGACGCTTTCGAAATGTGGTGTTAGAGGAGAATGCTGCGCATACCATGGAAAGCACGAAGAACAAACGCATCCGTCTTAAACGAACTGAACATTAGCGACAGACTATCCACCATCTGTCGACGGCGAATATTGGGATATTTTGGACACGTTATACGACGAGAGAACACCAACCTAGAGAAATTAGTAGTTCAAGGGAAGATAGAGGGAAAACGACCCAGAGGTCGATCTCCAAATAGGTGGCTAGATCAAGTAAAAACTTTTACCGAAATGCCCCTACATACCACACTAAGAAAGGCAGAAGATAGAATAGAATGGAGAGGAATAATCAAGAACTGCATATAAAACCACAAGAACATAGGATCACGATTCCTCAGACAATGAGGAAAACGACGAAGAAGAGAAGAAGAACGACAACCAAGGGTTGTGCAAGAAGGGAGAGGGGTTACACTTTTACAGTTAAAAGATATGGTTGACGTATGTAAACGAAAATAAGTAAGAAAGTAAACCTTCAATAACAATGTCGCACCACACCAAATTTAAAATAATTAGCGCAAACAATGTTTGAGTTTTTGACCAAGAAGTGGCGCCTCTTTGAACAGGCATAGTTCAGTAATGAAGCATTTCTGGTCATATGTTTACTAAGACTATTTACTTGTTTAAGCGAGTACTATTATACGCCCTAAAATTTCTCGATACTTCTTTTAACACAGTGAATAAAGTTAAAATAATCAATTGTAAATAGTTTTGTAACCACATTATATGGTTAAAGAACAAGTAAATGTAACATTAAATATGATGTAAGCTCTTTTTCGAAAATAAATGCTTATAAACAACAAATGGATCTACTAGTCATTATAGTAACACAATACTGTAAATAAATAATCTAGTTTATTATAAGAAAAGATTTGGTTTCTTGCCACACGGGCGTTTCTGTGTTTTGTGCTTAGAGGCCGGTGCGATCGCAGATACCTGCTTAGCAGGTTCCGATCGCAACTTTGCCGGTTTGTTGCTTTGCAACTTTTTCTCGCCGCACATAATAGAGGGCGTTATTAGTTTAATTCCCCGTTAGTTTATTATAGCTGATATGTTGGTAGAAAGTTGTGGTTAAAAACCAAAGTTGGTATGTATCTACCATTTTTCTTAGATCGACGTCCAGTCAACACAAGTTTTTACATTCCCGCACCAATTATGATTATTACTACTTAAATAGTTTCTCTTACTTTAAAAAATTAAATGTTATTAAGTTAGCCAATATCAATGTTTGCAGTAGGAGTGCATGAAGGAGATGCGAAGAAAAAAAAGTTAGGTGCATACAATTTTTATTTTAATAACACCGCAAATAACATGAATAACAACATATTATGTATAGGTACTTAAAATACTAACTCAAATTTAGGAACAATAACGTTAAGATGTTCCTGTGTAGGTTGGTGTAGATCATAAGAAGCAAAGTGCAGTAATTTGTTTAAGTATATATTGTATAGTATATTATTTGAAACTTCATGTTGTACTACATAAGCTTGAAAATTGCTACTAAAAGTGACAGTTTCCCATTGTATGGTTACTTTTGAATGCAGGTGGTGGTAGAAACATTTGAACTGAAGATGGCGGGTGTCTTGTAACATCAGTGTAATTAATAAAACTTGCTTATAAAAATAAATGGTTTTTAAGTAACATATAAAATACACAACATGGCGCAGTCGGTAAACAAAAAATTAAGTTCTCAGAAGTAAAAGCGCGAAACGTTGTATGCGTATTCGTAAAGAAAAAACAGTAAAAATAAACGTGCTGCGTGATATCAAGCTGTGTGCAACCATTCAAAATATAAGGGCTGCGTGCAAACACTACCTAAAATGAATGATGCGAGAATACCTAAACCTTTGAGGGCAACCTTAAAGAAAATGTTGAGAAGTTCAAACAACAATTCGAAATCTACTTGTTAGCAAGTGGAAAGTATAAAAAAGAAGATGAGGTTAAGGTAGCAATTTTACTAAGGGCCGGTTTATCAATCCCATGTTAAACATGTCTGTTAACTGCCAAGAGGATAAATGTTAGCTTACTGGTAAACTTCCTGTTAGTGTATTTGCGTTTATCAAGCTAGTATTATGTTGGGAATAACAAACTGAAAGTTTCGTGTTTGTTTGCAGCAGTTTGGTAGTACAAGTTTAAACGATTTTGACATTTTTGAGGTTATAGCGGCAAAAGTATGTTGAAAGCAAGGATGTTATACTAAATTACTGGATAGGCCACTAGCTATTTACGCCCACACGATTGCTTGAAGCCGGTTTTGAAGGTATGCAGCCCGCCGATGTGCCGTATTTCGTATTCACTTTTACTGTTTCTTACTCTCTCATACCTATTTGTATAGTGGCTGTTTAGTGTGTTTACAAGGTGGTCGTGTGAATAATTAATTAATTTAATAAACATGGTGAAATAATGCGTTGCTTATGGGTGTAAAACCTTGAAACAAAAAGGGAGTGGTATACAGTTTCATTCGTAAGTATTTTTTCTTTTTGCTACATGATATAAAACCACATTGAAAGTAGCTGGGTTAAGTGAGGTTATAAATGAGTTGTATTTATATTGCAGTTTTCCCTTTAAAAGAGTTTTAATACTAAAAAAGTGGATTAATGCTATTAGAAGAGAGAACTGGACTTCATCTTCAAGTAGTCGCATTTGTAGTTTACATTTCAAAGACGGTGATTATTTGATACGACCAGGAGCAGAAATTCGTCGCTTGAAACCAGAAGCTGTGCCTTCGATATTTAATTTTTCAAAATATTTGCTGAGCATTCAAAAAAATCGTCGTGTTCTTGTGCGTCAATTGCCAACCGAGACAAGCACCATAAATGTTTGTAACTATAAGGTTAGAACGTTAGAAAAGTTTTAATTTATTAAATTGCAACAGGAACATGAAGCTATAGAAATTAGTCAAATACCATCTACAAGTAATACCATGAAAGACAAAGAAACCCAAACTGAGCAAAGCTCTGGTCCATCTTATTCGCCCAAACACAAAAAATTGCGCAAAAAGCTGAAAACTTTGCAACAAAAAATTAGGCGTCGCAATTATAAGATAAAAAATATGCGTGATCTCATTGCTGAATTAAAACGAAAAAAGGTGGGATCTACTGAATTGGTATCTGTTTTAGAAAATAATTTTAGTGGTTTTCCATTAGAGTTTATGTTTAATGAGGCAAAAAACACAGCAAAGAACAAACATTGCAAAAGGTACACGACAGAAATGAAACAGTTTTCTTTAACTTTGTACTTTTATTCACCGAAGGCATTTAGGTTTTTAAGGGAGAAGTTTTATTTACCCAATGCACGGACAATTCGAAAGTGGATGTCAAGTTACAATTGCGATGCAGGATTTTTGCAAGAAGTTTTTGATTTTTTGAAAGTGGAGGTAGAAAGCAAACCTTATCTCAGAGACTGTGGTCTAATCATAGACGCTATGTCTATTCGAAAGCAAATTATGTGGGATAAAAAAAACGACAAGCATGTAGGGTATGTTGACTATGCAGGAATTGTTGACGTGGATCCTGAAACGACAGTGCAACAGAGGCTATTGTATTCCAAATTGTATCGTATAGGGAAAAATTTAAATGTCCTATTGCATATTTTTTAACAAATAAATCGTCTGGGCAAGTCCAATGTCAGCTTATAAAAGTAGCTATAAATAAGTTATATGAAGTAGGAATAACTGTACGATCTCTAACTGCAGATGGAACGCAAGCAAATCTGCAGACTTTTAGATCGTTAGAGTGTATTTTGGATATCGATAATGTAAAACCGCATTTTAAGCATCCATTAAAGGACACAAATATTTATGTAATGCTAGATGCTTGTCATATGCTAAAGTTGGCCCGAAATGCAATGGGTGAACAAAATATTACCTCGTCTGATGGATTTATAACATGGAAATACATATACGAATTACATCGTATTCAAGAAGAATGCGATTTTAAATTGGCTAATTCTTTAACAGCTACACATGTTGCTTTTCGAAACAAAAAAATGAATGTGCGATTAGCAGCACAGGTTTTAAATACAGGCGTTGCGGATGCAATAGATTATTTAAGATCAACAGGAGAAAATAATTTTAGAAATAGTGAGGCAACTGTCAAATTTCTAAGAACCATTGACATGGTTTTTGATATGTTAAATTCAAAAAACCCTTTTGAAAAAGGTTATAAAGCTCCTATCCGTTTGCATAATATTACCTACTGTAGAGAAATTTTTAAACAAACTGAAGAATATTTGAGGAAGTTAAAAATTAAGGGCATTCCTGTATTATATCATTGTCGCAAACTGTTTGCTCTTGGGTTTATTGTGACCATGCAGATCATAATAAGTCTAGCTTCAGACCTGCTTACAAAGTCAGATCCACTAAAATATTTTTTAGCTTACAAGTGTTCGCAAGACAACATTGAAATTTTTTTTTATTAGTACGTTCTGCGGGTGGATGGAATAATAATCCAAATGTGCTACAGTTTAAGTGGGCTTTAAGAAAACTTTTGTTTAAAAATAGTGTTAAACCTGTTGTAACTGCTAACTGTGTAGACCAAATATACCATGCAAATGCAATTTTTGAGTTTCGAAGCTGGAAAAACTCTGTATTCCAACCACAAACAAACAAAACAATACAGGATGATGATAGCGTTAACTTTGACATGTGTAGCTTGTTACACAGTATTAATTTAACAAATTTGCAAAACAGTATATTGTATTATATAGGTGGGGTGATTGTAAGAAAAATATTAAGAACAAATTCTTGCATTGATTGCAATAAAATGTTGTTATCGAAGCAAGTTTTTCAACATGACCACACCTACTCTACAGGAGCAGATTCCTACCAGAGATTTACTCAATTTGTAAATAAGAAAAAATTATTATTTGTTTCTGAAGTAGTGCACAAAACAGTCCAGCACACAGAAAAATTGTATCAGAAGCAGATACAAACAAATATCAGAATGAATAACTTTAAACTTCGCATAGTTTTTGCAGTCGTAAAAGAATTTTCTACAAAAATTCACCTGTTTGAACCAGCTCATCCAATATCTGGTGAATTATTAATTGAAGACTTGCACGAAGTACAACTAATTAAAAAAATCTGGTCTTTGTATGCAGAAATGCGAATAAAAACAAGAACAAAAAAACTAACTGAAAGAATTCAAGGTGGTAATGCTAGTATTCGGAAAAAATTAAACCATGTTGTTTTGTTTAATAATGTATGATTATTTAATTAAGTCTTGTATTTTGTATTAAAAAAATATGTATATATGATTAAAATAAATGCTTTTCTGTAGAAGGTAGTTTTCTTTTCAATTGTGGTTATATTTGTGAATGTAGGTTCTATTTTAATAAATAGTTTAGAACAAATTCATAGGTTTTTATTAGCTGAAACCCTATTCCAATATGTTGGTAAATAATAAGCTCCAATTCATTCATATTTTTGCGTAGAAATATTATTTTTCATTTAATTGCTGTACATTTTTGCTAATCAAGTAAATACTTGTGTTAGATAGAAAGAGATGCAAGTACGGCACAACGGCGGGTTGCATAACCGACACAGTGACTTCACTCTGAAGCTGCTAGAGGCCTATCCAGTAATTTAGTATAACATCCTTGGCCATCTCACCTACACTGTAGAGGAGAGATGAACTTTTGCAGATCGCAATACGTGTTTTTTTTTCAAATGTTTGAAAGATTTTTTTGTTCCTTGATAATAATAAGTATACTTAAGTTGTGATAAGTTAAAATTTTATTTGTACCCCCTAAATTCTTGATTAATAATAAATTACACTGCATTTTCCACAATGTGGTCAATCTCCCGCCCACTTACCCTATTATTAACAATTTATATCGATAATTATTTTATGATAGAAACGTGTGAATAATAGATATTTATTATACAGGGGAAAAAAGTAATAGATTTTAGCTCGAGGTGTCTGTTTGTCTCCCGACGCGAAGCGGAGGGAGACACTCACACCGAGAGCTAAAATCTTACTTTTTTCCCGTGTATAATACACTATTTTTTTCTGTGACGGGAAAAAATGTAATATATTGAAAAACATATATAATAAAGTCGGAAAATTGGTCAACGTGGAATTTGAATTTTTAAACTAGTAAGCTGTTGTAGCGGGAAAAAAGTAATTACTTTTTTCCCCGGGGAAAAAGTAATTACTTTTTTCCCCGGGTAAAAGGAAAAAAGTAATTTCATAAAAAGTGATACTTTAGTACCTGTCAAGAGAGACAAAATGTTAAACTTTTTTCCCGTCACAGAAAAAATATATTTTAAAGAAATGTGGAAGGTAGCTAGGAAACTTGCAACTGGACCTCGTTTAGCAGTATAATGATGCAATGTTATACAAAACCTCCTTAAACGTTAAAGTTTTTTTGAATTTAAAATTTTTTTTCTCGTCAAAGAAGCCTTATTATATTTCAATTTTTTTATATACTTACATTGCAAATTTACAAATCTATTCAAGCTACAGAGTAATAAGTAAATATTGTGACGTGGTTACAATATGGCACGAGTTGGGCACCATCCACTGATGGCTCCCCAGGATTCACTCAATGAGGTCTTCCGGCCATTGCCTTTTTAATCTTCTATTCGCGGGCTGGTGGGAGTACAGGTCAGCGATGAACTGGTTGGTGTGATTTAAGGTGCGATCACGGCTTTTCACAGCAGAATTCTTGATAACATCGGTGATGAAGGGAATTCTGAGGTCGTTATGGAGGGTCTGATTGCTGATAAACCATGGAGCGTTTGCCAGAATACTTCGATTGGAAGAATTGCAAGATTTTGGTGTTTGATGGTTTACTGCATCCCCATAGCTCGATCCCGTAGGACCATACAGGTGTTAGGATGACTTTATACAGTAACAGCTTACTTTCTAAGCTCAATTGAGATTTACGTCCAATTAGCCAGTACATATTGTTTGTCTTCAGGTTGAGTTGCTGTCGTTTGGCTTTTATGTGGGCTTTTCAATTCAGTCTTTGATCCAGATGAAGTCCCAAGTATTTACCCCAGTTTTTATTGGAATAGGTTGATTGTAGATAGTAACTTGCGGACAAGTACCGCGTTTATTAGTAAATGTGATTTGAGTGGATTTACTGCTGTTTACTTTGATTCTCAAACGATCAAGCCAGGTTCGTAGGAGGTTTAGATGTTGCAGCTTATCAGATGCGTTATCAGGTTTGGTATCTGACGACATTATTGCAGTGTCATCGAAGGTTGCGATTAGGGTATTGTTTGTAGTTGGGATGTCTTCAGTATAGAGGAGGTATAGGAAAGGACCTAGGACACTTCCTTGCGGAACACCAGCATTTATGGAATAGTAGTTTGATAGTGTGTTATCGAATTGGACTTGGAAATGTCCGTCAGTTAGGTAGGATTTTAGGAGGAGGTAAATTTGGTCGGGTAGCTTTCTTTTTATTTTATATAAAATTCCGGTATGCCAGACCTTATCGAAGGCTTCGTGGATATCTTAGAATACCGAAGCGCACATTTTTTTCCTCTTGAGATTTTTCTTGATATGGTTAACTATATTCTATGGGATTGCTGAATGGTTGAGTGTCCTTCGCGGAAGACAAATTGGTGCAGAGGAATTAGTTCACTCTGTTTACTTTCAGCAGGATGGTGGGCCGCCACAATATGCACTTGTGGCTAGAAATTCTGTTGCAGAAACATTTGGAGATAGGTGGATTGGGAGAGCCGGACCAATTGAGTGGCCTGCCCACTCACCAGATCTGACGATTCCAGACTTTTTTTATATAGTCTTTTATCAAAGATAGATGTTATAATCCTATCCCAGAGACTCTGCAACAACTGCGATGTAACATTGTCCGAACATTTCAAGAAATTACCGCGGACATGTTGCAAAAATCTTTTGACATTTTCTTGTTCAGGTTGCAAAAATGTATAGACCAAAATGGACAACACTTGGAACATCTTAAAGATTTTTATTAATGTAGCTAATTTTGAATGTTAATTTTTATTAAAATTAGGTATTCATCTTTCAATTTTGTCTTGTTATTTTCTACAAATAGGTAGTTATCGGATTTCTAATGACAAAACTTATTAAGGATCAACATGGATTAGAAATCTGTAGCTAATCGACCATCCTTAAAAACCAAATAACTCACTCATTTTTAAATTCAACTGCAACAAATTGTACATTTTCGGATAGAGGAAAAGTTCACCTTTCACATAGGATCAAAATATACAGGGTGTTCTATTAAAAAAATCGATGATATTTGCAATTGAAAAAGACCTTTTTTTGAAAACACCCTATATAAGACTTTACTGAATAAACATTTATACCGAAAAAACTTTTTTAAAAAGAAATTGTTTAGTGAAAACCGCATCTCTCTATCGCCTCTGAGTTCGGAGATATTTGCAATTAAAATGGGTCAGTAACTTCTGGGACACCCGGTATTTAAATATGGTTTACTTATTACAATTTTTGCATTTTTCTTTCAAAATATCCCTGTACGGTTTTGAGTAGTGTAGTTTAAGATGGTCTTTTCTCGAGAATTTTTAGACCTTTGCCATATAGCGCGAGCTCTGCGCTTTTCTACTACTAGTTGTCTTATATATAACGGTATATTTTGGCTTACGGGTGTATTTTATTTTCAGACGGAGTAGCTTGCCAGGCTGCTTCTTGAATAAGGTTAGTGAGGTACTCTACAGTTTCATCAATATCTTTAGGTGTGTGCATTCTGTGAGCTAGGTTGATATTATCGTTGATGAGGAGTTGGAATTGTTTCCAGTCTGTCTTTGCGGTACAAAGTTTTGGCGGTGAAGTTTTCCAAATAACATTTGTACTCAGGGTTATTATAATTGGGGTGTGGTCTGACTCTAGGCCAGAGTTGTTTTCAATTTTGCTATATATGTCAGAAATACCTTTGGTGACTGCAAAGTCCAAGAAATCTGGGATTTTATTAAGGTCCGTCGGCCAGTAAGTTGGCTCGCCAGTTGACATATAATTTAGATTGTGTTGTTGTATGGTTTGGAAGAGTGATCTTCGTTTGGGTGTAATTAGTCTTGAACCCCAGGCAGTATGCTTGGCGTTCCAGTCTCCTGCTACCAGGAAACGAGATTCAATTTAGAGTAGACATTTTTGAAATTCATCAGCAGTAATGGGGTGCCTAGGAGAACAGTAGACGGCTCCGTCCGTTAGTGGCCAGGGGAATAAGTTTACTTTTACTAAAGCGCTTTGGATTTTGTTGGTTATATAAGGTGGTAATATGTAGTGATCTATCGCTGTTCTGATTATGATTGCTGAACCTGCATGAGCAGTTCCGTCAGGGTGATTTGCATAGTATAGATTGTAGTGTGGAATTTTTATTACTGTATTAGATGTAGAGTGGCTTTCAGCTATCAGTAGTATGTCTATTTTGTTGTAGTTTAGAAACAAAGTTACTTCGTGAACATAATTTTTCGCCCGTTTGAATTCCATGCCGCTATTCTTCTTGAGGTAGCCATTACTGGGTTAGCTTATTAATGACTGTTGTAAGCATGGTTAAAATCATGCTGTTCTGATTTAGCAATTGTGAAAACACATTTTTAAATTCATTTAGGAAGGTGGTAAGTTTATCAGCTATCTCATCATTGCTGTTGGTTCTTCTTGCTGTGATATGCGAGTAGTTTGGAAAGTTCTGAGAGGGGTCCCGCGAGGGTTGTTGATTAGTTGCAGTGTATGTTGTTAGGTTTATTTTGTTAGGAATTCTCATGATTGGTTGCTTAGTAATAGTTTGCCAGGGGTGTTTGTTATCATCATCCTCTCGAGTTGCGTTCATTGTTTCGTCATCGTCGCTTTCGTTGATGTGGCTAATTTATACGGGTTGAGAGAAAGTTGTGTATGTGTTATTAAAGTTTGTCATGTGTGAAGGTGGGACTTGGGTTAGGTAATGTTGTTGAGGTTGTGGTATCGGTGGTTGGATTTGGTACATTTGTGATGAGTAAGGATTTGGCTGAGTTTTACTTAGCTGATATACGTAGTTTGGCATTTGCTGTAGCTGATTTTGCATTGTAGACATCGGTTGAAGATTATTCCAATTGTTGGATGACCCGGGTATTTTCCCGGTCGGAAACATTTCACTATATTAATGTCTGTATTAATACAATATAGTTAAACAAACTAGAATTTAAATTTAAACTGTGCGTCGATAACCGTGTTATCGAGCGCGTGCACAAGCGATAAGTACTCGGCCGACCCACAGATATAAGAGAACGGCGATCGACACGCCTTTATTCTGTGAAAGTCAACCGAGAACTCTATTATATGTCATTAAATAATTAATATATTTCACACAGTAAAACATTTACAATCTGAAATACAGACAATGTCTATTATTAACAATTTATATCGATAACTAAGTTGTGATAGAATCGTATGAATAAATTTATTTTTAAGAAATCTGCAAGGTAGTTCTATTTCTCCTGGAAAACTTGAAACTGGACCTCGTTCAGAAGTTTAATGATGCAATGTTATAGAAAACCTCCTTAAAATTAAAACTTTATTTAATTTAAAATTTTTTTCCCTTGTCAAAGAAGCCTATTAATATTTCATTAAATAATTAATATATTTCACACAGTAAAACATTTATAATTTGAAATACAGACAATGTCATTATTAATTTATATCGCTAATTATTTTGTGATAGAAACGTATGAATAAACATATTTTTAAGAAATGTTCTCCTGGGAAACTTGAAACTGGACCTCGTTCAGAGGTTTAATGATGCAATGTTATAGAAAACCTCCTTAAAAGTAAATTTTTTTTATTTTAATTTTTTTCCTTGTCGAAGCAGAATTATATTTCTTAAAATAATTAATATATTTCACACAGTAAACCATTTATCATCTGAAATACAGACAATGTCTATTATTAATTTATATCGATAACTATTTTATGATGGAAACGTATGAATAAATATATTTTTAGGAAATGTGTAAGGTAGTCCTATTTCTCCTAGGAAACTTGAAACTGGAGCTCGCAAATGTTTATATTTCGTAAAAAACGAACAATGCAAAAATAAACATGCAAGACTGTAAGCTCTTAATGCTGTTAAGTAAGCTGTAAAGTCTCTTCGTCCAACAACTTCAAAAAAACGAGATAAAACAAAAGTTTCGAGGTCTGAAAACTAAGTTTTTTGCAAAACACAAAAAAGTCGAGACATCTAAGCACTCTGGTGCAGGAGACGATACAGTAAGTACTTGTTTAAAAGCATTGATCAAGTGCATATTTATAAGCAACTGTATTTATCTGTTAGGTGTATCATCCAACACTGGTATTACCACGGATTGTTGTTTCTTCTGGACCACACCATTCCCAGGAAAAGCATTGACGCAATTGGTGAGGAGACGTAATTCACAAAAATTTAAACCTTAAAAAAGTAAACTTAACGTGTGACGAAATGTCTATTCGACAATTAATTCAATGGGACGGCAACAAATACCATTGCTATATTGATTTGGGAACAGAATACAAAATCACTGAAGCAATGGCGGTTTTGTTGGTTCATGTGTGTCATTTCTTTGTGCTAGTAAAGTCTTCACCTCCCTGGTAAGTTGTAACGTTTGATTTGTTTTTGTATTTATACATAATATATTTGAAAAAATTATTTAAATGACAAGTTTCATGTGTGAGGTTAAGTTGAGTGAGTGCAGTTTGGCAATTTATTGTGTACAAATTGTTTAATTTTGTTTCATAGCCCCAACTGCACCAACGCCACCATCTTCCGATTCACCTGGTTCAAGTGGATCATTATCTGAATAAATTGAATAAATATTTAATGTTTAGAATAAATAATTTCGAAGTATTTTTTTGTATCATTCTCCAGTTGATGTAGGTGTCTGTTAAAAGCTGATTCTAAAAACTACGTTCAGTATCATAAAAAATAGAAGCATTGATTTTTCACCTAAAATCATTTTGTCCTATACAGGCGCAATAGAAAACAAAAGATAAAATGATAATTCGTTTAATTATGACTAATGTTAAAAATTATAAAAACTATTGATTTATTGATTGTCCTGAACACTGAACAGGTACATATAGTATAAACTCAAAACAACAGGCCGAAATGCTTTTAAATTTTAACTTTTTCAATATACTTTAAAAACAGGTCAAAATCCTTGAAATTTTAATAATTATGGTAACGATAGATTTTACGCCTAAAAATCATTTTGTATCTAACGATTTTTGTATTCTAAAAATGTACCTACCTTTTTTCTCTCTGAATGACACGTCCCGAAAATTTGGAAGTGTCAAATAATTTTTATTATAACAGATATTTATTTTCAAGAATTCGTTTAATTATGACTAATTTTAATGATTATAAAAACTATTGATTTTGGGCCTAAAAATCATTCTGTATCGAATGGGTTTTCCTTTTCAGAATGACACATCTCAACAATTGGATTTGTCAAATAATTTTTATTATAACAGATACTTTTTTGTCAAGAATTCATTTAAAAATGACCCGTTTTAATAAATTTATTGATTTTGTACTTAAAAATCAAATTGTTCTGAACAGACCCATACAGTATAAACGCAAAAAAACAGGCCGAAATGCTTTTAAATTTTAACTTTTTTAATATACTTTAAAAACGGCAGAATCCTTAAGTAGCGTATGATTTGTTGCCAAGTGACTGGAATGTGGCATTATGCATACTTAAATTACAACTCTGTAGATCAACAATTTTCCTAGAATCCATCACACCCCTGCCAAAAATCTGACCAGGGGAGTGATGTTACGGGTAGGGGAGTGGAGACTCTCTGAATATAGCAATATAGCAGTTGTATGTATTCAGTTTTCAAATGTATATACCACTTTTTTATCCATTATATGTCAATATTGAGTGAATACATACAACTGAAGATTGCCAGAAGCATGAAATAGGTACCTATATTGTATTTTGTTTTCAATGCATGGGTGTTGGTTTAAAACCTGCGTGATCACGTTCGAAATAATGAAAAAAAGACAAAAGAAGGAAGGACTGAGAAAAAAAAAAGTTAGTTGAAAGAGCACGTTACCAAAGAATAAAAAATAACCCAATTAAATACGCTCAACAACGGCAAAGGGAGAAAAAAGTATCAGAACAAGAAAGACAAAGGCTCTGTTAGGCTTATCAAAGACATGGCTCTGGGCCAACAGCGTCAAGTTAGGAAGGAGTGGAACAGAACATCACTCGCCTACCGTTATAGACGCGCTGTCCTAAAAGAAGTAACTAATAGGTTCATTCAAAATACTAGTCCACCGACACTGATACAGAAGTGTCGAAGAACGTCAAACGCGCCGAACAATCACCTGTTGTTGCTGCAAACGCAAGAGTCATTGCTGCTAGAAAAAAGTCTGAGAAATTGAGAAAACTAAGGAATAAAGAGATTAAGAAGAAGGACCAAGAGATAATAAAGTTAAAAAAGAAGTTAGAAACATACAAAAAAAGACTGATTCGTTCTAAGGAAAGGCAACCACTAACTTCAAACACTAAAATACAAAAATTGTTGGATAGTCCAAGCTCCAGGGAGACTGTGAAGACACTTTCATTCGGAGAAGTCATGAAAGAACAACTTTCTCAGAATTTTAAGAATCTAAAATCGAGAAAAGAGAAGACAATGTTCACAAGAGTATTAACGGGAAAAAATATCCAGAAATATAAGTTGTTGGAAGAAGTCGGTCTGACTAAGAAACGATTAATAACAGCTGCAAAAAATAATAAACGAAACATTCTTGATCTTAGGCGTAAAGTAAGAAAAGACAAAATTTCAGAAAATTTTAAAGCTAGAATAATTAGGTTTTTAGAAGACGACTCCAACACAAGAATGTGTGCTGGAAAAAAAAGAAGAATGTATAACCAAGAACAAAGAACGTAAACAAAAAATATTTCTACAAGATACAATGACAAACATACACAAGAAATTTGTAAGAAGCACAGGAATCGCACCGACTTACTGATCTTTTTGTAAGTGCAGACCATTTTGGGTTTTAACGCTGAGAGTAGCAGAAATATTGAACGGCGCCAGTATTATTTCTAATGGCTGCCACCAAAAGTGCTTGAACACCTTTGCTTGCGATAGGTATAATCAAAAGTGTCTCTCGAGAGAATGCTATAGTTAGTGTATTTAGATATGCTACTAGATTATTAAGTTGGCAGTAGCATAAGAAGTTTATAGTTTTGTAGAAGGTCATGTAATCCTATTATGTTGTATTCACCAGGCTAAATAAAAACAATTATTAACTATATAGCAGTCGAACTTAGGTTGTTAACCAGTGGATAGAAAACATAGCAATTGGCGACGAGAATGTGGAAAGTAGAACGCGAGTAGTCAAATATACATAAAAGCACGCCGTATTTTGGGGTCAAAGAAAGAAGTCATCATGGCCGCGTTGATTGGAGCAATTGAACAGTTTTCGGCGGCAAAATCAGACATTAGTTCGTACCTGGAACGTATGGAACAACTTTTCATATGCAACGAGGTGGAGGAAAATCGAAAAGTACCACTGTGTTTAACATTAATTGGCCCGGAAGGTTACACATTGTTGAAAAACTTGTCTACACCAGAAGTCATAACCTCGAAAACATACAGTCAATTAAAATGGAAATTAACACGTCACTTTAACCCAGAGAAAATCGTCATAGCCGAAAGGTTTAAATTCTACAACTGTTGTCAGTCGCAGTCCGAAAGTATTCCCGAATTTATAGTCAAGTTAAATGATTTGTCGGCGTCTTGTCAATTTGGAATATTCTTGGATGAGGCACTACGCAATCGTTTTGTATGCGGATTGCAAGCAGAACAGATCCAGTCCCGGCTTTTATATGAAAAGGGTTTAACTTTTGATAAAGCATATCAGTCAGCAATAAATTGGGAAATGTCACATAGCAAGTTAAAGCACTACAACCACAAAGTGACACGAACAAACAGCAGGTACAATTACCTAGATATCAAAGACAGCAACAAAGGTCACAGTCAGGTCAGTCAAAAGGTTTACCAGGTCAACAACAATTGGTACAGGAGTCAGGAAGTAACAGTCGTCAGTCGTGTTCAGAAACAAATAGTCGAATAGAAAGGAAGCCCTGTCATCGATGTGGAATGTGAAATAATCTAGTAAACTGTCCAGCAATGCAGTGGCAATGCTATAATTGATCCAAGTGGGGGCACACATCAACAAATGGATCAAGAAAACAATGGGAATGGAGGAGAAGAGGAATTCGAGGAGTCGCTAGTATTGGGCCACATAGAACAGATTGATAAGAATAAAGAATAAGGAATTAAGAAGGAAGACGCATATCAAGTGGAGGTGTACATCAAAGAAAAGCAGATACAAATGGAAGTCGATTCAGGGGCATGTAAGACCGTTATGCATAAATCAGATTTCTGTAGATTAAACAGTAATACTAAATTACAACCAGTCAAGTTTAAGTTAAATGTTATTACAGGGGAACATGTCAAAATAATAGGTCAATCTTTAGTAAATGTAGAATTTAGGGGAAGGTTTGAGCAATTACCTATTACAATATTGGATGCTAATAATAAATTTGCAACATTAATGGGTAGGGATTGGCTTACACAATTTAATAATGTGTGACAACAAATGGTATTTAAAGTCAATAATGTCGCACAGTCTGAATGACAAATATGAAGCTCAAGTAAAACAGGCATATCGTACCGTATTTAGTAATAAGGATAATGTTATCAGTAACTTTAAGGCTAATATTAAGTTGAAGGCAAATGTCCAGCCTATCTTTCACAAAGGATATAATATGCCATATGCAATGAAACTTAAAGTAGAAAACGAGTTAGTCATTGGTTGCTTCAGGGGTATTGTCTGAAGTCAAACATGAGCAAGTCCTATAGTAGTAGTTCCTAAGAAAACTAGTACAGATATAAGAATATGTGTAGATTTTAAGAAAACGCTAAACAAAGTAATCGATGTAGAGCGTTATCCCTTACCGGTACCATCAGATTTTTTTACAGCATAAGTAGTCAAAAATGTTTTACTCTTATCGATTTGAAGGGTGCATACCAACAATTACAGATTGGAGTTTTATCGAAAGAGTTATTTACTATAAATACGCACATAGGGTTGTTTAGATATAACAGGTTAACCTACGGAGTGAGTTCAGCGCCTGCAATCTTCCAGGCTATGGTAATGGATCAAATTATGATAGGATTAACAAATAGTCATTGTTATTTGGATGACATATTAGTTTCAGGAATAGACACAAATGAATGTCATAAAAATGTGTTAGAAGTATTTAAACGTTTAAGTGAATTCAATGTACGAATTAACATAAACAAATGCAAATTTTACAATGACTCTGTAGAGTTCTTGGGGAATATAGTTGATGAACAAGGAATTCATCCTACCAATGAAAAATTAGAAAGCATAAAAAATGCTCCAACACCTGAGAACATCACACAGTTAAGATCTTATTTAGGGTTATTTAATTATTACTCTAGATTTGTACCAATGCTCTCTGCCAAGGTGAAAGCTTTATATAACTTACAGAAGTCAGGTGTTGAATTTGTCTGGATTGAGGATTGCAATAAGGCATTTATTGTCACGGTCCGATTTATTATCAATAAATCAAATCATGCTCTATGTCTGGACACAACCCCATATAAATAACCAAACCATTTCTAGCATTAACATATTTAATTAAACAAATAATTTCTAACAGGACAATCTTGTTTAACAAAATAACTTCTAATTTTACTTCATTACGAAATGTAAAGAGTTCATGATGACGGACTTGTTACCGCCAGAATGCTATCTGGCTCTAATGCTGGATGATGAATTTAGACTGGAACTACGACTGCAACTGACTCCCAATGTTTCTAGTTTCCCTTATATATAAAATATCACATCATGTAAACAGATTAAGCCACGTGTGTTTCTATACAATGGTAACCTTGGCTTTATATAGCAAAACTTATTAACTTTTTATGATCAATTTAATATTCAACTTCCTCTGATAAGAATTATAATATCGTGTTCATTTGTATGAAACTTAGAAAAGTTTTAGAATAATATTTTCAAATATGAATTTGTTTCTTACTTTGTATTCTGGCGTGTGACATTATATTAAGCAAAGAATTGTTGTCTGCTTACCAATATGAGATACAATATAGAAAGGGATGTTTAATTAGCAATGCAGATGGGTTGTCTAGATTACCTTTAAAAACTGATACTAAAATAAAACAAGGGATTAATTCATTTAGTTTAATTAATGAAACTCCATTATCCTATGAAGACATAGCAAAAGCAAATAGTAAGGATATAGTTTTGTTGAAAGTATACAAATTAACATCCAAGGGATGGCCTAACCATGTCGAAAACGAATGATTAATACCATATTTTCGTAGGCAACACGAACTTTCTATAGAAAGTAATTGTGTGTTATGGGCTAACAGAACTATAATTCCAAACTCATTAAGAACTGAAATTTTAAAGATGTTTCACGAACAGCACGTAGTAATTGTAAGAACCAAAGCGTTAGCAAGATCTGTGTGTTGGTGGCCGAATCTAGACCAAGATATTGAAAAGATGATACAATCTTGTGAAAATTGTCAAATAATGGCTAACCACACCAAGAGTGCACCTTTGATTTCATAGCTAGTCCATAGTAATTCCTTTTATCGTGTGCACATCGATTTCTTTCATAAAGATAAATTTAATATTCTAATACTGGTTGACAGCATGTCAAAATGGATTGAGGCAAAAGTAATAGAAGGTGATACGACAGCGATGAGTACAATTAATAAACTGAAAGAGATTTTTGCAGTTTTCGGTCTACCCACAGAGTTAGTAAGCGACAGCGGACCGCCTTTCAACTCTAACGAATTTATAACCTTTTGTGTAGCGATTGGTATAAAACCAGTAAAATGACCACCATATCATCCAGAGTCGAATGGATTAGCAGAGCGTTCAGTACAAACTATTAAAAAAAATCTAGAAAAAGTATTGTTCGACAAAGGAAATCTTACTTTGGCATCATTAAAGAATCAGTTACTAAATTTCTTATTTACCTATAGAAATACACCTTGCACAGTTACTGGGTTATCACCAGCTGAAATGATTTTCAAAAAGAAGCCTCGTACTCGGTTTGATTTAATAAAGCCAACAATGGGCCAAGGGAAAATAAATAGAGAAATTACACAAAAAAATCTGCCAGAGATATACTAAAATGTATAATGTAACAGATATTGTGCTAGTTAAGAATGTATATAACAGTAATGCAGATAAATGGGTAAAAGGCAAAATTGTTAAGGTAATGAGTCATTCTACATATCTTGTACGAGGGGGTATTGATATCTAGTTAGCCTGGAAAGTTTCTAGTAAAGAAAAGTGAATACGGTTGCTATGGTTACAACTATGATGTTTTATAAATAAGTTGTCAAAGTTGACATCCATAAGTTGAACGGCGATCAAACTGTGAATTTTTGAAAACAGCATGTCTGAGAAAAAGATAGAATTTGAAAAAATCGAGTTTCGGTCAGTTATTAAGTATTCATTTTTTAAAGGGTTATCGGACAAAGAAATTTTTGCTGATATGATAGAAACCTTAGGTGATCAGTGTCCTTCATACGCCACTATTAAAAACTGGGTTGCGGAATATAAAAGAGGAAGATCAGATGTGAAAGATGAGCACCGCCCTGGAAGACCAATTTCTGTGACCACTCCGAAAAACATTGATTCTGTTCATGATATGATTTTAGAAAGGCATATTACACTGAGTTGCTAACTAAATTACGTAAGAAAATTGTGGAAAAACGCCGAGGAAAACTTGCCAGAGGTGTGCTGATTTTGCAAGACAACGCTCCTGCTCACAAGTCGTTGATTGCACTGCAAAAAATTGATGAAATTGGTTTTGAATTGGTTGACCACCCGCCCATTCTCCGGATTTAGCACAGTCAGACTATTATTTGTTTCCAAAACTGAAAAAACATTTGAAAGGTAAAAGATTTTCGACAAATGACGAAGCAATATGTGCCGTTGAGGAGTGGTTTGCAGACCAAGACAAAGATTTTTTTTAATGGCTTAGAATAACTTTATGAACGTTCTGCTAAATGTATAAGTCTTAAAGGAGATTATGTTGAATAAATAAAATTTTGTTTTGAACTATTGTGGCGTTTTATATGGTAGGCTAAGTACTTATCAATACCCCCTCGTACAATTGAATGATAATAGCATTAAACTAGTTCATAGATATGTTAGGTTCCTATTTTATAAACCCAAATATTGTAAATATTGTAATTGTAAATGTAATTGTAATCGTAATTGTAAATTGCATTTGTAGTTATAATTGTAATTGTAAATGTTAAATTGCGTTTGTAATTGTAATGGTAATTATAATTGCAATTATAATTGTAACTGTAATTGTAATTGTAAATTGCATTTGTAATTGTAATGATAGCTGTAATTGTAATTGTAAGTGTAATTGTAATTGTACTTGTAATTGTAAATTGCATTTGTAATTGTAATTATAATTGTAATTGTAATTGCAATTGGAATTGTAATTGTAAATTGCATTTGTAATTCTAATTGTAATTGAAGAGTACAGGGAAAAAACGTGCAAAGTCATTTTTTTCGCAAAATGAGATACCTGCGCCATCTTATAGTTTAAGCCATGTACTATCCACTAAATTTATGTCCAGGAATAGAACGCTATAGGTCAAGAGATATTGACGGTTTTCTAAAACCTATACAGGGAAAGAACGTGCTTAGTCCGCGCGAAACCGTAATAAAACGTGTTAAGTGTAAATTATATTCATGGTCATGTGATTACATTACTGAGTTTTAGTTGAAGTTTTACGTGCTACCGCAACATAGTGTTGTAAAATTGTGGTTATGGCGTCGTCAGAAGGCGAAGAACAACCATGTTTGGGGTTATCATTAACTAAGAAACGGAAGAAGACGGGCAGATTGTCGGAAGTAGCTAAAAAACTTCGTCTTCAGGGCCATGAAGAAGGTTATTGTAATTCTAATTGTAAGGAGGAGTATAGTGTATTTAGATATGTTACTAGATTATTAACCCTGGAATGCTACCCGGAGTGCACCAGTACCCCAAGCTTGAAGAAAAACGCTGCTATTTTGTAACAGATGGCGGTGACTTCTGTCGCATCCGTGTCTACGACACGTCGCTTTTGTCGGGAGAGTTTAAACAATTGGGGTACTGTAGTGCCCCTTGGTAGCGTTTTGTTTATTATAGTTTTGACTGCTGAGGTTTGTATATTTTGTTTTCGATAAACATCGTATTGATACTTGCTTATATGTCTCATTTATAGTTTACGTGTTATGGCTAGCCATTCTAGAGACAATCAAAGGTCTCTTACGCAGGCTGAACTTAACATAATAGAGAACTTGTCTGACTTTGAAGCGGATGATACATCAGATTTGTCTGAGGATGACCAAATAATAGATGATTTTAGGCAAGAATACGATAGTGAGGATGATTCTGACGACGAAAATGTGCCATTATCTGAATTGACAAACATTTTACAAAAACGTAATACTGAAGAAAAGGTAAACGAAAGCACGGATGAATCAGAACGTTCAGACGATGGAGCAGAAGAAACACCAGTTGAAGAGGAGAATATACAGCAAGTAGCTAATAATGATCGAGAGAGAATACTTAAAAATTGAAAATGTACCAGTCCGCCTACGTGGGAAAAACGGTTTTAAATGGAGTGGAAAAAAGGGAAAAAAGCATCCCAAACTGCAAAACGTAATTTAGTTGAGCACCTTCCTGGAAATAAAGGTGCTGCTCGAAATGTCACAAGTGAACTCTTTGCCTGGTCCCTGTCTTTTACTGATGATATTCTCGATAACATAGTCAGTCATACGAACCAGGAAATTGCTACTCAAAGATCGAAATATTCATCTGACCGACCCACTGACAATGAAGTTGATGCGATAACAAAGATACGCCCTTCCTATGTTAGAGATACTAATCTAGTAGAAATCAGAGCATTATGTGGATTGCACTATTACGCAGGAGTTATGAACATGAATTCAGTCACCACCTACGAACTTTTTAATAAAGATACGGGTATAGCATTTTTTCGTGCCACAATGAGTGAAGCTCGTTTTAGATTTTTAACAAATTGTATTAGATTTGATAATAGAGAAACTAGAGCGCAACGCAGAGAAACTGATCGTCTTGCACCCTTTCGCGATCTCTTTGAGGTTTTTATTTCTAAATGTCAGGAACTTTATACACCTTCAGAATATTGTACCTTGGACGAACAACTAGTAAGTTTTCGAGGACGATGTCCTTTTAAAATGTATATACCATCAAAGCCAGACAAATGTGGTATAAAAATTGTGGCTTTTTGTGATGCAAAAACGTTCTATCTCTTGAATGCTGAAGTATACATAGGTAAAGGCTCTACACCCGAAAATGTACCAGTTGCTGAATATTACGCACTAAATCTAACGACAACAATTCATGGCACAAACCGGAATGTAACTATGGACAACTGGTTCACCGCTATGAAAACAGTTCAAAAACTATCCAAGGATCATTCAGTAACAACGGTAGGAACCATGAAAAAAACAAGCTAGAAATTCCACCCTTATTTATTGAAATAAAAAATAGACAAAAAAATTCAGCTATGTTTGCCTACAGTTAGAATTATACCTTACTTTCGTACGGCCCACCAAAATCGAAGAAAAAGAAAATTGTTACTATGCTGTCCTCCATGCATCCTGAAGGTGACAAACCTAATTCGACAGAACTTCCTGAAATCATTGAGTTTAATAATAAAACTAAAGGCGGAGTCGATACTTTTGATCAGCTAGCACACCGGTATACGGTTGCAAGAAAAACAAGACGTTGGCCTCTCAGACTATTTTATAACCTTCTTGATGCGGTTGGTATTATTAATTCTTATATTTTATTAAAAGGCTCAAAGGCCCCCGATAAAGAAACTGTACTAAACAGCAGATCATTTTTGAAAAAACTGGCCATTAACCTGATCACACCACTCATGCTGGAGCGTCTGCAAATACGAACTTTGCAGGCCGAACTTCGTGCTACTATTCAACGAATTCTTAAAATAGATGCACCTGTTCAAGATCCTATACCTGCACAGTCATCTAGTGGGAGATGTACATTTTGCCCAAGAAAAAAGGATAGGAAAAGCCGAACTTCATGCGCCAAGTGCAAAAAATTCATTTGCTTAGATCATCAATCAAAAGTATGTCCAGGCTGCATAAACTAATACTTTTTTGATAATATATAACACTTTTAAGTTTAAGTAAATGGTGTAATACGTTTTTAGTTCTATAAAATAAAAGTTTTCGTTTTTACTTTTTTACTTTTTTTTACTTTTGTTTTTATTTTTTTTGTTTGGGGTACAGTAGTACCCCAGGGTAGCAGAACTAGAAAGTTTTAGATGGGTAGCATTCCAGGGTTAAGTTGGGAGTAGCATAAGAAGTTCATAGTTTTGTAGAAGACCATGTAATTATATTATGTTGTA
Source organism: Ctenicera cuprea (assembly GCA_958336395.1). NCBI lineage: Eukaryota > Metazoa > Arthropoda > Insecta > Coleoptera > Elateridae > Ctenicera > Ctenicera cuprea. The sequence goes on along the minus strand of OY284488.1, from coordinate 18,672,776 downwards.
TTCAGCAGGCTAAATAAAAACAATTAATAACTATAGTACAGTAGTCGGTCTTGGGTTGTTAACCAGTGGATGGAAAACATAACAAATGCAAGCATTGTAAATCGAAAAGTATGGAATACAAAGAATTCAACAATGAAACCAATCTGAAATTAAAGCAATGGGTTATGGTTTCAGAAAAAATAATCGACTCAAAAATCAAGAAACCTCGTAAGGTTAGAAAATATGCTAAACCGACATTAACTTTGCCTCTACGTGATATTATTTTGATGCTAGAAGGAAAATTAGATAGGTTTCTTAAACACGAGTTAAATGTTGTACATCAGTACAAAACAATGAAAGAACTGGAAAATAATTTGACAGAAAATGATTGTGTTATACACATGCATTTTAATGAAAATTATAGCACTAAATGCGATACTGAAATCCAAGCTTACCACTTTAATGGATCACAAATTGACTCTCAAATACAGAAAATGGAAAAGCTTGTCAACGAAAACGAGTCAAAGTGTTTACCTTTTACCGGAACTCTCAAGATCCACCAGGTGAAAGGGGACATTTACCTAAGAAACAAAGTTTTTATGAAATTTTTGTTTGTTTTTGTACGAAGAAAGTATGCAAACATTTCTCGCTTGAGGAGCTTATGTATGATAACGAAACGGAGTATGTCCCACTTAGGGTGGAAGAAGTATATACCGACTCTGAAGACGAACGAAACGAAACAGTGGAAGTCGAAAACGAGCAAAAGCTGAACATGACGAACTACCCGCAGGCGAAAACGAGCAACAGATCGAAGCTGAACAACGGGTAGCAAGCTGCTCAAGACCGCGAAGCTTATTTAAGACGGGAGATATGTGCTAGTCACATTACCTACCCAAAAAAACGAATATCGATATGTAGCGGTAGGTTCTGAGGAAATCGATGATGAAGAGTAAAAGTTACTTCCTTAAAATTTTTTAAGAAAATGGGATTCTATTCAGTTATTCCAGAAGATGTTTCATTCGTTTCTTTCAAACATATCGTGTGCTTATTACCACCACCATTTGTGGTACTAAAAGGCGGCAGGGTATATTATTTGTAAGTTTAAAACACTTATTGAAGTTTTCGAACAGTAAAATGCTGAAATTCAAAACACTATTTTACTGTTAGATAAATGTCTTTTGTGATTTCTTTCATTGTTTAATTTGTTGAAGAATAAAATTTTTTAGCCGTCGCTTAAAAGTTTGTTCCCATTTGTTAGTTTTTAGTATTTGATAAAGATGTTTTATTTATGTTTGATTTGTTGAAGAACAGCAATTTTTGGTTTTGGATTAACACGTTCGCGACCGACGGCACATACATGTGACATGCGGTTTTTACAGTACAGACCGACGCCACGGCACAAATATGTGTCGAGCAGTATAACAGAAACAATAATAAATTCAAATCTGTTGGTTTGTGATAGCTGACTTGCATGTATGGCACGGTCTGCAGAAATGTCTGGTCACTGTGCCAATTGGTTTTGAAATACGACACGCGTTAGGCTACCTTCTTGTCTCCTGTTTACTATTGCACCATATATTGTAATGTGTGGTGTGTATTCAGTTCTAAGTTGCATTTTGTTGTGGGTGGAAGTGTTTCTATAAACAGGAATGGCTGGTAGAAGTAGAAGAAATCATGCGCTTACTGAAAAAGAATTAGATGCAGAACGAGAACTTATTATGCAAAGTGACATTAGTGATGATGGCATGAAAGAAGGTAGAGATTTTTCAAATTCTGGAAGCAGTTTCCGGCCTTCAAGTGACGGCGAAAGTGAAACAGCAGGTTGCACAGTTACAATAGCATTTTTCTGTAATCAAAGCTTTATACATTTATTTCTAACAGGTAGTGAACCCTCTGATAGAGCTATAGTACAGATGATGGAGGTGATACAGATGTAGCTGATAACAATAGCGATGGAGACGATCGTTTAGATTCAGATGGTGATCGGACAGATACCGAAAGTGACCCAGCATTATATCAATTTACTGGACAAAAAAAAGTAATAAAGGTAAATATTCCAAATTTAAAACCCTTGGATACCTTTCTACTGTAACAGAATAAACAGAATTACTTATTGTACAAACGAAAGAGCATCTGCAATAATTACAAAGACTACTTTACAACGTCGTTCAAATATGCGTGGAAACCGGTTACATCAGAAGACATTAAAAAATTATTGGGGTCATGTATTTCTATGGGCAACGTACATATGCCTAGGTTGAAAGATTACTGGAGCAAACACATTACATATGAACATCCGTTATTTGGCAAAATTGTCAAGAAATAGATTTGAAACGATATTACGTTGCATTTGTTTCTATGAAGCCACTGATGGTCAAAGTAAGCGTTTACATAAAATTGATCAACTAGTGGCACATATCCTTGAAAATATACAAACTGTACACACCATAGGAGAAAATCTATTGTTGGATGAAGCCCTTCTCTTATGGCGTGGAAGACTAGTGTTTCGCCAATATACTGCGAACAAAAAGGCGAAATATGGCAGTAAACTTTACGAGCTTTGTATCCTAGATGGTCTCATCTTTAATATTTTGGTAAATTCAGGTAGAGGAACAGTTACAAATGATACCTTCGGTCGTGCATATGCAGTTGTTACACATTTGCTAAAAAATATTTAGAAGGCCGTTCGATTTTTCTGGACAATTACTATAGTAGCGTGAAATTATGTGAGTTTCTTTATGGAAACCTAACTCGTGTAATAGGAACATTGGACAAAAGAAGAAAAGACAACCCAAAAGCTGTTCTGACAAAAAAACTAAAGAAGGGGGAAGTAGTATCACAGCGTAAAAAACATACGCTTGTGTTAAAGTGGAAAAATAAAAGAGATGTGACTCAGTAGCGGTTTTAGGTACGGCGTACCTGGGCCACCGCCCAGGACCTCGCGCTAAAAAAGGCCTCGCGCTCGTAAATTAAAAAAAATCCATATCATGATCAATTCACTTATATGCATTTATTGCTGTTTGCATGAACGATAAAATGCAGCTTCGTTTAATTTAAAACGATTTTTAAATATAATCGATTGTCAAAAGGCGTGTGTATCGATAACAATATATCGATACTCACACCATGTGATCAGTGAGCAGACAGCTGTCTGCAGACGTGTCCCGTCGAATGTTGTTGATTGTGATTTACTGCAAGTTCACACACAAGAGGTGAGTAATGTAATTAATCTAGAGTATTCAAAATAACGTGAAAACGAGTAAAAAAATCAATAATGCATGTACTTGAGTTTTCAAATGACATGAAACAATTTCCTTACAACTTTTTATCACATTGATGACAAAAGTAATGTTAGGAGGTTATGTTTACAATTCATCTGTCATCTGCGTTTTTTTTCAGTATTAATTCCGATATGAAATAAGCAAACAGTTCCTTTTCGAATTGTCTGTCTATCCATTTTTCGAAAATTGTTAACTTTAAAAACGCAGTTCAGGAGAGTTTAATTATATAATATGGTAATTGGGTAATGATGATTTTTTTTACAACAGATTGAATATATGTCTGAATAGAAAAAAATGGGACGAGATCGTGACATTGGTCGAAAATTTGAAAGTGGAGGGACGAAAGCAAAAAAAAGAAAAATACAAGATGCATTTTTGAAGAAACAAGAGGGTGCCATCGAAAAATTTTTCTCCTGTCCATCAACGAGTAAATCTCCAAATACTCTCGGTGTTAGTGACTCCAAAAAATCATCTCAACATACCCCACCGTCACAGAACACAAATGATGATTTATCTATACACAGCAGTTAGTTTTCTCGTGTTTTCATACTGTTGCCATTTACGATTTCCAAATAATTATTTACTGTCGATTTTAATCAAACAAAATATTACAGATGCTCGCAGAGATAAATATGACGCAGTAAATAAAGATATTACTGAAAATTCTTGTGATCCTGCATCCGAAGATGAAAAAAAAAATGAAAGTCCAAATGCTACTCCAGCAATTCAAAGACCAATGAGCGTATCTGATCTTAGTGAAGATGCATCAGATGTTGATGGTAATATTTCGACTCGTGAAATTTATCATTCATGTATATCTGTCGAGTTTTTATCGATTTATTTATGTAAGATCGTGTTAATAGTAGAATAATATATTTTTCATGAATATTGCAGATCCTCGAGCGGAAAATCTGTATCAGAAAATGACATTGATCATTCGACGAACATTGAAACAAATCTTAATGACCCCGGAAAATGGCCCGAAAATTTTACGACTTCGCAAATTGACATAATTGTTGAGAGAGGCCCTATCAGAGTCAAAAACATTCAATATCCTCGGAATGCTAACGATCGGCATTTTTCCGATTTTTACTACTGTCGCGTTTTACCAAACGGAGAACGTGTCGATCGACGATGGCTTGTTTACTCGAAAGCACAAGACAGTTTGTTCTGCTTTTGTTGTAAAATTTTCCAAATCGGCGCCAAAACAATGTCCCGATTCGCAGTTCATGGTTTCAAAGATTGGAAACACGCAACTTCAGCGATAGAGAGCCACGAGCTATCACAAACTCACTTGCTCAACGTCCAAAGGTATTTTGATAATTATAAATTTTGGAATTATAATATATTTATTCCAATTCTTGATTGCATAACAGACGATTCGAATGAAATACTTTGTAGAGAAAAGTCTATAATCTTATACGCACAAAGTAATTATATCACACGTCAATTCTGTACAAACAAAACAGCTATTATTTCGATTCGGATTTAATTGCAAAATTCATAAATCGATGTTCTCTAAATAATTTATCATTCAATTGCAGGTGGATAGAATCTGAATTACGAATGAAACAAGTATCAGGCATCGATAAAAAACTGCAACAAATGATAATGGATGAAACTATGCGCTGGCGAGAAGTGTTGAAGCGCTTGTTGCATATCACGTTGTACTTGGCAGAACATAATTTGGCTTTTCGAGGTCAAACTGATAAGTTGTTCGCTTCAAACAATGGGAATTTCTTGGGGCTTGTCGAGATGATTGCACGTTTTGACCCTGTTTTGCAAAAACACCTGGACAAAATCTCATCCCAAGAGATACACGATCATTATCTGGGGAAGGACATGCAGAACGAATTTATAGATTTATTGGCGACCACTGTTCGCGATAAAATCTGTTTAAAGATTTCTTCCGCCAAATATTTTGCGTTGATTCTTGATTGCACGCCTGACACGAGTCGACAAGAACAATTATCTTTTGTACTCCGATTCGTCGATATGGAAACAGAAGATGTTCGAGTTGAAGAACGCTTTTTAGAATTCGTACCTGTTTTATCTTCCACGGGGGAAAATTTGACGAAGGTGACTACCACTGAGTTGGACAAATTTGGTCTTCCTATTGCAGATTGTCGTGGCCAGGGCTACGACAATGGCTCTAACATGAAGGGAAGAAAATCAGGAGTTCAAGCACGGATCCTGGAACTGAATCCTCGAGCATTCTACACTCCCTGCGCATCTCACAGTTTAAATTTAGTGTTATGTGACATGGCTTCCGCAAATCGTCAAGCAGAGTATGTTTTTGGCATATTGAATAATGTTTACTGCATTTTTGGATCATCACCACATAGATGGTCCATTTTGCACAAACATGTTGAGATAGGCGTCAAAAACTGGTCTGAAACGAGATGGGAGAGTCGAATAAATAGTGTCAAAGCAGTGAGGTTTCAACTTAAAGGTGTTGTCGAAGCTATGTCTGAGTATGCTTCTTCAGAGTCGGATCTTGTAAATAAACATAAAGCACAGTCAATAGTAGAAAAAATGATGAAAATGGAGTTTGTCGTAGGTCTGGTCGTTTGGTACGATATTTTACTCGCAGTCAATGTCGTGAGTAAAAAGTTGCAGTCAAAAGATATGGTACTAGATGAAGCTGTAAAAGGACCGAGAGGAATCAAAAGTTTTTTATCTGAATATCGCTGTACTGGGTTCGAGAAAGCAGTAGTTGCAGCTCGTGAAATCTTGAAGGATCTGGATGTAGAACCATCATTTGAAACAAAGCGAATCCGAAAAGTCAGAAAACAATTTGAGTATGAGGGTCATGATGGTCCTCTGAACTCAGAAAAATCGCCGGAAAAAGTTTTTAAATAGAATTTTTTAACGTGGTTGTGGATGGAGCTTTGTCTGCTGTGTCTGAACGGTTTGAGCAATTTGATAATTACGAAAATCTCTTTGGATTTTTGTACGATCCGAAAAGATTGAAAAAAATGCCTGATGACGATTTATTGAAGAACTGTAAAGATTTAGATTTAGCGCTGCGTCACGGGAACGAGAAGGACCTGGATGGCGCTGAACTTTTTTCAGAACTTAGAATTTTCCGGCATTTCATTACGGATGAAATGCAAAGCGCTATCCAGGTTCTTCGATTTCTCCGTTCTTACGGTAGTGGTTTCCCGAACACAATCATCGGATATAGAATTTTGTTGACCATTCCCATATCTGTAGCAAGTGCTGAAAGATCGTTTTCAAAATTAAAATTGATCAAAAACTATTTAAGATCAACAATGGCTCAGGATCGCTTGACATCGCTCGCAATTTTGTCAATCGAAAAGGACATTTCGCGTACTACTGATTTCGACACTGTCATCGACACATTTGCAAAACGAAAAGCTCGCAAAGTTAACTTTCATGCCTAAATAGAAATCTTGTTGATCGACTTAATCATTGCATGCCACATGCCACAAATGTAAAAATGAGAACATGCGCGTATTAAAGAACATTCTGACTATTATAATGTTGATATTTTTTCTGATAATATCCTTTATAACACGAGATATTGAATGAAACAGTTCGCTGATCGTCCGCAGTTATCAGCATATTATTCTGCATATAATATATATGAAAACCTATTTAATGCAATATCGATTAGGGAATACCATAACTATATCATAAAATAATGATTATGATCTGAAATGTTCGCAGTATTTCTACAAATTTTTCTCTCAAATGTTACTTAAGCTGGAACTTTGGGCTGGATTCGAATCTCAACCGTAAAGGCCTCGCAAAAAGTGCTCGGCCCAGGGCCTCGCGTTGGCTAACGCCGGCACTGAGATGTGTTAATGATTTCAACGAAACATAGAACTGATCTTGTTGAAGTTACAAATAGGAAAGGTGCCCAGAAAATGAAACCCTGTATAGTTAGAGAATATAATCAGAAATGTCGGGAATCGACAGAGCCGACCAGATGGTTTCTTAATATTCAACACCACGAAAGACAATAAATTGGTATATAAAGCTGTTTTTCCACATGCTTGACTTATCATTGTGGAACGGATGCTGGTTGCATAAAAAGATAACAGGGAAAAACTTGACCTATTTAGAATATCGGGAACACATTGCGATGGCATTGATGAACATAGTTGAGACAAGGCAAACAACTAAGCGTTCGGCAACCAATGTCGCAAACCGTTTCCCAAAGAAAGGGAGCAAAGGTATAAGATGTCGTTTGAGCCCTCAACATAAAAAGAGAGCCATGACCTGGCATGCATGTGGCACATGCAAGGATATAAAAAATCGCCCTATTGGTTTGTGCACAGATCCACGTTTCCAGATTTACCATTCATAGAACAAGCGTATACATATTTACCAATAAGCTATTTTCAAAAGATACCTAGGTACTACTAATTACATAAATTAATGTCATGGTAGGTACTCTACCTTGGTATTCAAACAAATGTCTACAAGGAATAAGGGAGCAATATACCAGTACCCACTTGAAAACAAGGCTAAAGCGCTAGAAGCAATTAGAGGCGGTATGCCTGTGCTTACTGCAAGCAAGACGTATCAAATTCCACGATCGACACTTAGAAGCAAGTTATCTGGAAGAGCCCCTGAAAAAGTGGGAAAAATTGGCCCCGAATCTGTATTAGGCAAATATGTTGAAGAACGATTAGTTCAGTGGATTACCAGTACTGCTGCACGAGGGTTTCTCATAAACACAGAAGCTCTTTTCTTCTCTGTTAAAAAACTTGTTGAAGAGTCGAATATGAAGATTCCTTTTGTAAACAGTGTTCCCGGTAAAAAATGGTTCAAGTCTTTTCTTAAAAGGAATCCTATTATAACACAAAAACATACAGAATGTGTAAATAAAGCTCGTGCATCAGTAACGGAATAAAAAATCAGAAACAGGTTTGCTGAAACACTGGAACTTATAGGCGAAGAAAGAGATGTGTTAAATTTTCCACGTCAGATATGGAATATGGATGAGTCAGGCATATTTCTCTCTCTAAACGGATCATTAGTACTAGCAGAAAAAGGAAAATCTTCTTATGATGTTACTTCAACATCTGAAAAAGATAATCTAACCACATTAATAGCTGCTAATGCAGCTGGAGAATTTGCTCCTCCACTTACTGTTTATAAATATGATCGCCCTCCAGCTGCAATAATGAGATCTGCTCCACCAAACTGGAGTATTGGCAAATCAGACACCGGTTGGATGCAAAGCGAGATATTTTTCGGATATTTTGCGAATGTTTTCTATTCATATCTTTTAAAACAGCAAATATCTTTACCCGTTGTGGTATTTGTAGATGGACATGCATCTCATCTATCGCTCCATTTATGTAAATTTTGTAGGGGAAAAAATTATTTTAATATGCTTATATCCAAATACAACGCATATTATGCAACCTTTGAATGGTGCGTTCTTTTTTCCACTGAAACAGGCTTAGAAGTAAATGTGCAGGAAGTGGATCTTTGATTATAATGGAGAAAGCATACAGAAGAAAGACGTACCATCAGCTTTGAACTGTTTTAACAAATAGTAATTTTCAACAAAGCATAGCTGCTAGTTTTAAAGATTGTATCCCTTTGACCCGGAAGCAGTTAATTACAGCAAATGCATCTCGCAGCCCCAAAGACGACACGAAGAAGAAAAAGAAACCAATAGCAGTACTAGTCCTACTAATGATTTAATGTTCGAGCATTTTAAATTTATTGAGAGCAGCATAAATAACTCTTTACTACAAAAATTTAATGAAACTTTTAAAAGTCGTTTGGAATGGACAGGTGACATATCATATTTAAAGCTCTACGAATTTTGGTTTAATATTAAGAACAAAATATACAGGAAAGAAAATGAACAACAACTTCAAGAAAGTTCAGGATCCAATGTATTAAATGATTTTACTGTAGGAGTTTTCGAAGTTATTGAAGAAGATATAATAGATTTTCCATTTCCCGAATTTGATAGCGCTAGGATGGATATTACACTTACTAAGGAACTCAATATATCAGTAGTTAATGAAAAAAGTAAGACTGCAGTAGTAAAACTAGGAAGTGGACATATGGAAGCAGAAAATGTACTAGAGATGACCAATAATGATGAAGCTAAACAAGAGAGTGCTAAGATAAATGTCTTGCAACACATTGTATTAGTTCCAGCATCAGTATGTAACATACAAAATCAAGATGAAGTTTTTCCAAAAGCTGAAGACACAACACAAACAAAAGTTCATGGGGAGCTCCATGACGCGGTAGAAGCAAAACCGATTAAAATAAAATCGTTAACAGGGATATTAGAAGGAATTATTCCCGTTTCAGAAATGAGAACGCCTACTACAACAAAAAGAAAAAGAGAAATTGTACCTCCCGTTTTAACTTCTGAAAAATGGAATCAAATTGCAGAAGTGCCGTTAAAGGGCACTCGGCTTCGCCTCGTGCTTTAAAAGCTTGCTTATACACTTGTATTATAATATACTATATTCAAAATCTCTAGCTCTGAAATTGTGGCAGCTATGATTTTTGAAAATTTTTATGAACTTTAGGAATTGTAATAAGCCCTACAAGCACACAAGGATGAGAGCTTAAACTTCATTGCCTCATAGAGCTGGAGATACAAAATTTGAGGTAACGCGACCGCGGAGGAATTAAAAATTTTATAAATTCAATTTTCTCACTTCTGACTTACAACAAAATCTAATTATTTTAAGGTTTCTGCTATTTACACTGCCACATCAGTCTTCTCAGCTATTGCGGCTATGAATAAGGTATTGGTGATAAATTGTAGCTTGATTAGTGCCGATTCTAACAATGTAAATTACATAATTTTGCTAAGCGTAATAATCAAGCAAAATAATACAAATAATGGGAGTTGTAAATAAATCGCATCCACTGCACGACTGAGTGCACAAGAGTGCTTGCTTCTTTCCGCTTGCTGCGCTCCAGCTCCTCCTTGCATCCACACTCCAATAGGGTTAAAGATTGTGATTTTCATTTAAAAAAACACCTCTTTAAAATGCTAAATGTTAATTTTGTGAGTTTTTTGTTAATTCACAAAAAGTAATTTATTAATCCTTATTCTTTAATATAGCACCTACCCTTATATAACAATAAAAAAATGACGGCGAACCACCAGGTGACCTTCTCCTCTCATACATCCACTGCTTCAAAAATTTCCAGTATTTATAAATTGTCAAAAATTCATAAATGTTTATTTGAAATTTTTAAACATTCTAAATATTATGGAGATATACAAAATTGTCTATTATTTACAAATTGTTTTAAAAATCTGTTTTTAAAAATTTAGAATTGAAAATAACTAAAAATTTTCAGTTCTGAAAATTTTAGAAAATTTGAATATTTGATAATATTAAAATATTTGAAAATTTTGAAAATATGCTGAAAATTGTTTTAAATTTAAAAATTTTTATTTTCGAAAATTTTTGAATAACTATACTAATAAAAAAAATTAAATTTCTTTAATGTATTTGAAAAAAGAATAGAGTTGTTCCTAGTTTCATTAAACATGTTCACACCGATTATGAAACCGAAATCCGTACATTTTTTAAATATCGAAAAATCATTCATACCACTTACTTAGATCACACTTGCGCTGCGCAGAAGACTATTCAACAATTGTAGAATACGACTCTACGGTTCTTCATCTGAAGTAGAGCACCACTCCCCCCTCCATTTTTTGAATTTAAAAAGTTTTTAAATTTTTTCTTATTTTAATTTCAAAAATTCAAAAAACTAAAAATTTCGAAAATTTTAAAATTCCATAATTTTTATGAAATTTTTTGAACATATTTTGAAACTACTCAAAATGTTTGAACATAAAAAGTTAAAATGTGCTTATTAGCAAAATGTTTAGGTTGAAACTGTTTGCCATAAAAGTACCTACCTTTTTTAGGCATCGGCCAGCAAGTCCAAAGTGAAAAAATTCATTGAATGATCGTATTTGCTTCAAATCCTACATGATGATCATAATACTTTCCTATAATTATACTCGGTGCAAGGAAGGTACAAATTAAAAAGCAATCACTATATTAAGAGTGGGGAAAAATAAAAAAGAGATCAAAGAAATATGAATTTACATTTCAATAAAACAGAAAAAAATTTTCAGTCACTACCAGACTCTGCAGTTACTTCCAGAAAATCAGACGGTCTATTTTGAAGTTTCGTAGAATGCACAGAAATGACAGAATTATTTTCGTTTTTCCAAGTTCTTAAATTGTGTTTTTTTTTAAATAGCTTTATTATTTTCCTCTGCATTTTTTGTTAACTCTATTGAAGGTGGAGAAGAAAAGGAGCACAGCACGGGGAAAGAAGCAAGAACTGGGTACTCACATAATATGCTGTAGCAGTCATGCAGTAGATGTGATTTATTATTTGCAACTCGCTTTATTTATATTATTTGTGTGATTATTACACTTGGCAAAATGACGAAATTTAAATCACCAAAATCAGCATAAATCAAACGAATGTATCATCAATACATTTTTTCATAGCTGCAATAATTTAGAAGCTATGTATTTAAAGCGAGGAAAACGCATATACAATTTTGTGTAGAAGATAAGAAACTAAAGCAAAGCAGAATGCAATTTTATATCCTACTGGCAGATTACATACACATTTGTGGTTTTTTACCGAATACATTTAGGGAATTAACCAACTAAATAATTAGACAAATGGCTCAGTTTTGAACCAAAAATGTCTTAAGAGCAGGTACTGCAACCCCAAGTAGTTTCAAAGGGATGGACGTGGACGACGGGGAAGTAACTCAGTAGTACTGTGAACCCTCTATTCCATATGAAACTATTAAAGGGACTAACAAGTAACAAGGATAATGCTGCAATGCTTTCTTATCACAGTAGCGGCAGCACCAGCTTAAACTTAAAATCGTACCATTTTCCATATATAAACCTTGAAATTTTCCTAATACATTGCATCGTCTCTGTGTTGTTTTCTTTGTTATTTAGAAACCAATCTGATCCAAATATACAGAGAGAGTTAAAAGTATGGAGACACCGATTTGCTGTCGTTAATATTCATTTTATAAGAAAATGTTCCATACAAAAGTTTTTTATGAAATTTTTATCTACATATTGATATACACGAAAAATTTTATTATTCAATTGTTTTTGAGTTATCACTTTACGCGATGTTTTTAAAATGGCAACCTATTAATGTTATACTACTATTCGATGGAGAATTCTTTTCTCTTTACAATGGTATATAAATTTTTTGGGTTTGCATAACATTTCTTCGAGAAAATGCCCGTTGAAGTTGAAGTATTTACAATTAATTAACTTCCCTATTCGTAAACGATATAGCCATGATAAACAAAAGCGAAACGATAAACAAAGGCGATATCACTAACGCTGAATTTGTTTGTCTACAACATTTTTCAATTTTGTGTAATTTATTGCTGTTAGCATTAGCAATGGCGAGTTTAAGTGAACGTGAAAGAATTGAAATACTTATGATGCTGGGTTATGGAGATAGACGTAGAAGTTTACAAGACGTTTGTAATTTATTTAATGATACGCATCCAAATAGAAATCCAATTTCTAAATCTGTTGTTGGTAAAACTTTACAACGTCTCGAACAAACGGGTAGCGTTAAAAATGTACCAAACAGTGGTAGACCTAGAACATCGACAAGTGATGATAACAAACTGGATGTTTTATTGGCTGTATCTGAAGATCCCCATTTACCAACCAGGCAATTAGCGGCCAATCTCAATATTTCACAGTCTTCGGTCGTTTCAATTTTAAAAAGTGAAAAGTATAAACCCTATAAGGTACACTTTATACACGAGTTGATGGAGGATGATTTTGATAGGAGACTCCAATTTTGTGAGGAAATGTCAAATATTTGCAATAATAATGAATATTTTGTCAACAATATTGTTTTCTCTGACGAAGCTACGTTTTGCCTCAATGGTGAAATAAACAGACATAACTGCAGATACTGGTCATCGGAAAATCCTCATTGGGTTTTGGAACACCATACGCAGTATCCTCAAACGGTTAATGTTTGGGCGCGCATTCTAGGGGGTCATATTATCGGTCCCTTTTTCATCGATGTCAATTTAACTTCGGCTCTGTATTTGCAGTTATTGCAAAATCAAATTATACCTGCTTGTGCTACTCTCTATCCCCATGAAAACAATGGACACCTCCCCAATAACAGTATCTGGTTCCAGCAAGATGGCGCCCCACCACATTATGGTGCAAATGTTCGTCAACATCTGAATAACGCGTTACCAAATAGATGGATTGGGAGACGAGGAAACATTGAGCGGCCAGTCCGTTCGCCGGATTTAAGCCCTTTAGATTTTTTTCTTTGGGGATACGTAAAAAACAAAGTTTATAAAGATAGGCCCGATAACATAGAAGATTTAAGAATCCGAATTACCAGAACAATGGAAGAAATTCCCCGTGAATTCTTAGAAAATTCTCTTCGGGGTTTTGTAAATCGATTGGGTCATTGTCAAATTGTAAATGGAGGACAGTTTGAACATTTAATTCACTAGAATTAAGTGTTTATTCGTATTTATTTATGCTTTACTTGTTTTTGTTAATGTTTTTGTAGTTTGTAACATCATTGTATTTTTTTTGTCGTTGTTTAATTTAGTTATTAATTTCTTTATAACAATAAGATTTTGACCGACCACTTTGTTGCAAATAATTTTTCATAAAATAAAAATAGTAAACTAGCTCGCTTTTGTTTATCGCTTAACTTTTGTTTATCATGGCTGCATCGTTTGCTAATTGGGAAGTTAATTACTTGTAAATACTTCAACTTTAACGGGAATTTTCTCGAAGAAATGTTATGCAAACCCAAAAAATTTTTATACCATTGTAAAGAGAAAAGAATTCTCTATCGAATAGTAGTATAACATTAATAGGTTGCCATTTAAAAAAATATCGCGTAAAGTAATAACTCAAAAACAATTGAATAATAAAATTTTTCGTGTATATCAATATGTAGATAAAAATTCCATAAAAAACTTTTGTATTGAACATTTTCTTATAAAATGAATATTAACGACAGCAAATCGGTGTCTCCATACTTTTAACTCTCTCTGTATATTTTTTGTAAAGACTAAAACCAATCTATTTTTATTTATTACAATTAAATGTATGTCTGGGCGTAGCTATCGCATAGCAAGGCAGTGCAACGCACAAGGGCCAGGGTCTGCAAGGGGCCCGTTAGGGCCCCACACTTAATTTAAAATCAAAATAAAATGATAATAAAAATAGTCGGTGATGTAAAATATTTTTCAAGTATACAGTTGAATGCTCAAGTATAAATGTGAAATTGCCCTGTGAATTCGAATCTCATCTTGCCCATTTCTGCACCGATTAAAGTTTTGATTATCGTCTGCCCATTCCGTACCTGACCATTTGATATGTGACACTTAAAATACAACACCCTGAAATATTCAATTATAGGCCTAAACTGCCCGACAATTTGAGAACTAACCATATTTTCGTTAAAACTATGACAGTTGCGTGTTTATGTACCATGTTGTAGCGTTTGCTGAAAGAAGCGAAATGGTACAGTTGGAAAATGCATGTACTGCGTAGGTATTCACCAGATAAAACCTTGGCAAAGTTGAACTTCTTTGTGAATTTCACTTCTTTAAAAAAACATGTAGTTTAACTTGCCATTTATTGTCATGTTTTCAAAACATTGTTTTGGCGTTTTCAGGATCTTTAAGGTTAGTCGTCGAAACAGGTGATTTTTGTTAGATAATGCCAAAAAATTCTTCACTAACTCCCAAACTCAAACAAGTTCCTAGTTGCCATAGAGAGATTTATTGTAAGCAACTGTTTCATTCGAGTAACCAATCAGTTAATAAATTGGGCAGAATACAAGTTATTGAACTGAGGGGGCGAGTTTTTGGCCAATTTGTAAAATGGCCAGAATGGATGGAACTTTTCCCATTTCTTGAATTGGACAAGGAGAGCATAAGCAATAGCACTACAAATGCACTATACTTGCAAATAAAAAAAATTTGCCCCTGTAGGGGTTTCATCTGGAGCTACCCTACGCTGTACATGCATTTTCCGACTAAGCTACCGAGCCCCTAACAACAAAGCTACAACATGCAACATAAACATACGCGACTTGCGGAGCCTTAACAAAATGGTCAGGGGGTAATATACAGCCCCTAAAAGGCCATTGACCAAAGACTATGCCAATTGGTCTTACCTTTTACACGTATGGATACAAAACTTAGTGATGCCTATCTCTTTCTATATTTGAGTTTTGATATAGTTTAGGTCTATTTTTATTTTTATTGTTTTTGACTGGACCTAGCTTATTATCTACATTTAATTTGTTTTTGCGGAATAAATTTATCTCGTAAAAATGTATTTCTATGGTGGTCTGGGTGGCCGATTTCCTGCTTAAGGGGTTTGTAATTAAAAAAATATACAAATTGTCCGCGCGAAAAGTTCGGGTGCGATTATATCTGGTGTCTTTTAAGTTACAGATTTGAAATTTTAGGGTGTTAGCCGGTGCATAGCGGGACGTAAGTTGCTATAACTATCATGTCAGTACCGCCTCCAGCCATCCCCCTTCAAAATTTCAAATGGTACACTATATTTTTTATGACGAATTATGAAAGAGGACATTTTTTTACTATGTCCGCTTGTAAAAAGTGCTAGGTTATAAGAAAAAGTGTTTGAGATATTTCAGTTTAAAATTTGAAAAATTGAATATTGTTATCAATGCGGCTGGGGCAGAGTACTGGCATGATAACTATAGTGACTTACTTCCCCCCAAGCACTGACTGACACCCTAACATTTAACGTTTCTAATTTGAAAGACACCAGAGATAATCGCACTCGGAGCTTTTCGCGCGTTTATAAAAACTAATAAAAAAATTTTGAGAGATTCCTACTAAATTGATTAAAAATAAAAAATACCAATTAATTATTTGTTCAGTGTTTAATTTCCAAAAATCAATCCTCTGTACTGTAACCGTCAATACTATCATATTTGTAGCAAACGAAAAAGGTATTAAAAGGCTTAGAACATTCAAATAGTATTTTCTATTCTAAATAATTAGATATTTATAACTCCCCCCCCCCTAAAAAAATTAAACAATGATATTGTCGGTTGTCTCACAAAACAAACCGAAATCTTGTAACCTACTTGGTCAATCATTCCTCTGGTCCGATCTAAATGAGTCAATATTAGTGCGTTAGATGGCACTGAGTTATTTAGATGACATGTAATCTGAGTTAAGTGATTGTTGCTGCATAATTATTTTGTTCATTCTTAATTTTGTAAACCAGTGTTACTAGGTGTAGTGTCACACGCAAGCGGGTCATTCATCTGGTAAGTGCTGGCAATATATTTTCAAATTAAAAGTCTCATTCCAATTATTATTCTGTTCAACAAGTGGTTACCTACTCACACCCAATATTTGAGGTTAAAAAAATATGACATCTTAAACTGTTATATTTAAAAACCGTCAAAATCGCCATTCCTCTGGCTCTGTGAGATCCAGAGGAATGATGAATCTGCCAGAGGAATGAAATTTTATACTTATTCTCGACTTTTACTTAATTACTCTGCTTTCTTATCAAACTATTTAAAAAATACAAGCAAATTTGAAAAATTAAATACGTAAAATAGATAGGTAAGTTTTATTTGATTTTTTACTAACTTGACAGAAAACACTCATATGAAAACAGAGTAATTACCTGGGTTATTAAACATTAGGTTACAATACAAATTATTTTTGTAAATTCGCAAAAAAAGGGAAGCCGAGAAAAAAAGATACGAACGGCTTAAGCAGGATCCTGAAGGAAAAGAGAAGTTGAAACAAAAATAGCGTGATCAATATTCAAAGAAAAAGGAAAAAAAGATTGTTCAGCCCATCAACGAACTGAGCAAAAGGGACAAACGCATGAAAAGAAAACAATGGCACCATAACTCCGCAGCATATAGATCAAGAAAAAAGCAAAACGAAAAAGAACATGGGTTTCTAGAACAAAATACGCCACCACCTTCTCCCGTTCATTTGGAAAACGTGAATGCTGTTCCAAGGGATACGCCACAAAGGATTTCAGAAAGACGTTTAGCAGCAAAAAATAGAAAAATAAGGAGCAAAAAATAAAACAAAAATGAACATATACAAAAACTTAGAAAAAATATTATCAAATACAAAGCAAAAATTCACAGACTAAAGATACTGACCAAAAAGACTCCCAATAAGCGATGTGACCTCGAATCCGCTCAAGTTTCTCCCAAAACAAGAGCGAATGAAATGATGCGTGAGAATCAACATTTAAATATTGCCAAAAAACTTCTATTTGCTGAAGTTGTGAAGGATCAACTAAAAACAAATTACATAGAGTTGAAAAGCGATAAAGAGAAGCAAAATTTTAGACAAGCACTATCAGGGCGAATAATAAAAAAGTACAAAATTACAAACGACTTACGAGAAATTGTGAGAGGTAGCAAATTGATTAAAGCCTCCAAGACTATTCCGAAACAACATGCAGTGGAAAGATGCAAGAAAATTAATGCAATTTGGAAATTTTTAACATCAGACATTAATAGTAGAATGTGCCCGGGGAAAAAGGATTATTGTTCTAAAAATGGCAATATAAGGCAGAAACGATATCTTAATGATACAATGTCGAATTTGCACAAAAAGTTTTTAAAATATCACCCGACTATGCCTGTTAGTTATGCTTTTTGGTGTAAGAATCGTCCTTTTTACATTATTCCAAGAAAAGTTTCGGCGACAGACACTTGTGGTTGCAGTATATGTTTAAATATGTCGCTATTGATTCAGTCTCCCTCTCGACTAAAGGTGATCTTCGAAAATGTTCCAAGTTCTGTGATGTCGTCATTTTGCTGTG
This sequence comes from Ctenicera cuprea, assembly GCA_958336395.1. Taxonomy (NCBI): domain Eukaryota; kingdom Metazoa; phylum Arthropoda; class Insecta; order Coleoptera; family Elateridae; genus Ctenicera; species Ctenicera cuprea. The sequence goes on along the minus strand of OY284488.1, from coordinate 18,654,628 downwards.
AAAATAAGACAGAAAAATGCCTTAACTGCAAATACAAAAAGATTTTGTATAAAGATCATGATTCCTCTCTCTCGAGTCATTACTTTAAGTGGTGTTTACAGAAAGAAACATATGTTGACAAGAAAACAAAAAAACAGAAGATTGTTAGTAAAGTCATAAAACGAAAATTTCTATGCTCTGCAGCTGAGATAGTCTAAGAATTTGAGAGCAATATCATAAAGTATTTAATGCATAGGGGCAGGGCTCGTCAGCAATACAAACGAATCTCGGAACTGAAAGAGAATCTATAACCTAATGAGGCATTGATACACATTTCAGCGAGAATTATAATTTCAAAGCTGAGGAAGTCCAAGCGTTCCATTTTGGAGGATCTAGACAACAGATATCACTCCATTCTGTTGTGTATACGAAATCTGGTGGCGAACTGAAAAATGAAAGTTTCTGCACCTTGTCTCAGTCTCTTCAGCATAACGTTCCAAGAATATGGGCACATTTGAATCCTATTTTAAAACACATTGGAGGAAAGTACCTTGTTGACACTTTGTTTTTTGTTAGCGATAGCCCGGCCACGCAATTCCGTAATAAAACGATGTTTTATTTTCTTGCTGTTGAACTCCCAAATTTATATCCGAAAATTACAGATTGGTGGCCCAAGGTAATGATATCGCATCTTTTGATACCTTACTAAATGTACTTTCTGAAAATGTTAAGAGCATTACGTACCTGACTCTTAACTCAAGCGATATTGAGAAAATGTCAGAGCGACTAGAGAATAAAGAATTTCCAAATTTTAAAGGAACCATGAAAGTCCATTAAGTACAAAAAGACTTATAATAAACAAATAAAACTTCAAATCTCGTCACCAATGTTGCATATTTAATATTTAAAATGTAAAGCAGCTACATGTTTCGGTCCTACTGTAGGACTATCATTCAGGCTGTAAAAAAACCAAACCTTAACAACTAGCTCAACGTAACAGGCCAAAAGTGGGGTACTTACCCAAGTATAAAATTAAGTTGGCGAAACAAAGTTTTCTGTTTTTTAAAAAACTATTAGACTGATTAAATATTAACTAGTGTAAGATATAATGGAAAAAACACATCCAAATGGATAACAATAACTGAAAAAGATAAAGGGATGTCAAGCTCACAGATTTTTTCCCCAAGTAAGTGTATACATACCTAAAAACTAAAAAAGGATTATCCTGCTAAATGATAGGTTTGTGATACATCCCTGATGTATCACAATTACAAAGTAATTAAGTAAATCTTAACAGCACGCGACTACATCCCACACCATGATCAAGGAATGTTGAAGACGTAAAATAAAGTAAAGTGAAAAGTCACTAGATTTAAGTGGGAAATATAAATTTAAATTTTTTTTTTAAAAGACTAAACAAGTGAAATACAACAATAAAGTATGTAAGGCCATAGGAACATTATAAAATGATGAAACTAAGAGAAACAAAGCTAAAGGGTACAATGTAAAGTTAAAGAAATATATTAAGCACATTATTATTGTCCCAAGGTGTGTTCTCGTTGACACAATTAATGTTATTATTTTTTAAAGCAAGTTGTATTTCAAGGGATTCCAACAAAACACCTTTATCAAAGTTATTAGTGGACCATAACAATTCAGCATCAATAGAGGGATTAAAGTCATGGAGGTTATCCAAAAGATGTAAGGCGAAGGCAGACTTCACCGAAGTAGGGTCATCAACATAATTGTTACAACGAGTCGCACGTAGGTGTTCTTTTATTCTAGTATTAATGGCTCTAGTTGTCCTACCTATGTAAGTAGTGGGTAAGTTGAGATTTTTACAAGTGGTGCAAGTGAGTTTATATATACCGCTATTCGCTAAAGGAGAAATAGGGTCTTTAATTTTACAAAAAAGTTTTTTTAAAGTGTAGGTAGTATTGAAAGCAATCTTGATATTGAAATTTCGGAAGTTGTTAGCTATAGTTTGTGAAATGGGGCCAAAGTAAGGTAACTTAAAGTACTTAATGGGATTAGGAGAAACAGGAATAAGGCCAGTGTTTGAACGAATGTTATGCGTTTGAATTTTCTTAGAAATAAGTTTATTAATGAGTCCTCTAGGGTAACCATTATTATCAGCAATGGACAAAATTGTATTGCGCTCTATATTGAACTTTACGCCTGATAGGGGAATGGACGTTAAACGGTGAATGACAGAATTAAAAAAAGCCAATTTATGATTCATAGGATGGTTTGAATTATAAGGGATAATATTATCCGTGTGAGTAGGTTTCCGGTATATGTCAAACGAAAATTTGTTATCAACAAGTTCTATGGATAAATCTAAAAATGAGAGAAGATTGTTGTTACTAAGTTCTATGGTAAAATTTAGTCTGGGGTGAATGGAATTAAGAAAATTAAAAAATAAATCAAGGTCACTTTTGGACCCTTTAAAGACTACGAAAATGTCATCTACGTAACGTGAATAATGAAGAATGTGTTCATTAAAAAGATTATGCTTGGAGATTATATTAGTTTCAATGTTGTTCAGGAATACTTCTGCAAGAAGGGGACTTAAATTACCACCCATCGATTTGGTTATTAAATTTGAAAAAATTTTGTTCCAGACAACAAGATAGCAGTTTAAAGATTTTGCTGCAAGAATTGTCATAAAGTTCAGAGTCAAAAAGCTTGTTTTTTATAATGTCTTTGACCTCGGACGGGGGTAATTGTGAGAACAAATTACTAATGTCGAAGCTAACGAGTTGTCACCTCAAGTGAGTTCAAATAAGAACGAAACATGTAGTGGTCTATTCTAGCCATAATTGAAACCAAATCTCTTCTTTCTTATTTTTTGCCACACGGGCGGTTCTGTGTTTTGTGCTTAGAGGTCGGTGCGATCGCAGATACCTGCTTAGCAGGTTCCGATCGCAAGTTTGTCGGTTTGTTGTTTTGCAACTTTTCCTCGCCGCACATAATAGAGGACGTTACTAGTGTAATTCCCCTTTAATATAATTTTTTGAGGCTATTTAACTTCTCTAAAATATAGCCATGAGGAATTTCTTAAATTCATTATTATTTTAACAAAAAATTTAAAAAATCGTTTTTTGTTATGCATTCTTTTGTAAAATTAAAATTTTAAGTGTTGCATAAATAGCTAACATATAGCTACGTTAGGGATCGTGTAATTAGTGTATATTATTAAACAAATTATTTTTTTAAAATAAAGTTGTCTACTACAGCTAATTTATTTATTATTCCCTCATTACGAATTACCGGCAATTGATTTAAATAACAATAATTTTCTGCATTATTGTTATTTTTATTTGTACTACTGGTGCTTTTTCGTGTAGTAGTAGTAGTAGTAGTTGGGCCTTTCTAATTTAGACCAATTGAAGGAGACTACTGGTTCCAAACACTATCACCGATACCGGCTGCTATTCACACAAAATCCTTTACACAAAATACTCACAAATACATTTTCTTTGAATGGCCAAACAACCAAAAATTCTGTTTGTAATCCATACTAGCGTCTAGTCTCTTAGATAATCATCGATCCTGACTTGCGAACTCCTGCATGGTCGGACTTGCGCAGTTAGTATGCCGTCAATCAGTGAGTGAATGCAAATTTATCTTCGTATTTTTTCTTTAAAAATATAACTGCTCTTAACCTAAACCTCGCGTAAACAGCAAAAAGCAACAACACTGTTTTAAAAAAACTATAAAAAAAATTTTGGTCGCAACCGAGATTCGACCCCACAACCACTTATGCAGCAAAAGCAGTACACCCGAACACACCCGCATATCCATCTGTGCCACTACAAACTTGGCAGGTATCGCTAAAGCCTTAGTTTCCTCGAACAATCGGTCGCGGAAAACCGACAGTCTGTCGTCCGCCGCGGTCGGCGATTTTATCCAACGTGAAGATTTTAATGAAAATGGTATTCTGGACTCCGCCCAGCCGAGCGGCTCAACGCCGCACAACCGACCTGTCGGTCCGAATCTGTAGAGTTTGTGTTAACGCCACTATAGGCAACCCAGTTAACAGCACCCCCACTACATCAACCCCTTCCAGGGGGTGGTAAAATAGGAGGACGTTAAGTCCTTAGTTTGGCAGTTAGTTTAAGTTCCTTCTTAAGAAAGGTCTTAATATAATACATATTTGGTTTCAATAAATATTCTAAAACAGCAAGTGTTCTTTGTTGCGTTGATTTAATAAATTAGTTTACAACACATAAAAGGTCCTTCGAATCAAATAATATTTGGCTTCGAAAGTCACCATATTTTGGTCCTTCGAGCCGGATAAACCGCGAATAAATAATTAAAAACATAAATTAAATCGAAGAAACAGTGCACGAAGAAATAACGTATACTTCATATTATCAGCACATCAGCTGGAAGTTGCGTTATAAGAAGAGCAAGTTTAGAAGCCAATGAAGCCATCAGATGTCCGTTTTGAAGAAATAATTTATCATCAGCACCATCAGCTGTAATTTCAAGGACTTCCCAATTAAATCAGCACCATCAGCTGTATTTTGAAGAACTCCTCATCATCAGCACCATCAGCTACGAGTTGGAGAATCTTGCATCACCTAAATCAAACATAATCAACACCATCAGCTGCATCCAAGAAAAAGCGCATCAGCTATTGCATCTAGGGAACTAAGGTCAGTGATCCATTTATTTTCCTTTTAACTTTTCCTTTCCATATAAATTAAGAGAAAGTACATTTCCTCATAAAATGGCCGAATTAGCGCCACTGATTGCCAAACGCGGTCATATTAAGGGACGCTTAACAAGAGCGGCAAACGCGGTCCGCGAGTTTAAACAAGGCGACAATATTTTTCAATTAAAAACGAGAATACCTTATTTAGAAGCTATTCAAAAAGAATTCAACGAAGTTCATATACAAATTGAAATTTTAAATCCGGAATCAGTCGATGCGGATGATCAAGCAGTGTTTGAAAATTTATATTTTGATAGATATCGTTTCGCAAATCGAAGCAATGTTGGAACAACAAACAGCGGGTAATAGAATCAACACGGCGACTCCTGGAAGTAGTAATAGCTCGACAAATACAAGGAGCGATGTTTCGGATAAAAATGCAAAATTACCGACACTAAATTTACCTCGATTTTCAGGCATATTTACAGAATGGAGTTCAAAAATATAAAAACACTACAAAACTTTGTACAAAATATCACATTTAATAAACACTACAAGTGACCGCGGTTTCGTTCTTCACAGAGACATTGTCAAACTAAATACTAAAAACTAATGCAGGTACAACATTAAATAAAATTTCTGAAGAGTGGGGTGTACATAAGGTCAAGTTGGTCGTTTAAAACCATTTTATCAGGTATGTTTTTGTGCTTGTAAATTTCTAATGATTCCAGAAGGGTAAGTCTAAGGCCTTTATTAGCGAGGTGTATCACTGACAAGCTATTATCCCCAAAACAATGGCCACTATCTAACGCGTGATTGGCAAAAGGGGATGTTCTTTTTTTATTTTTAAAGGCATTTAAATGTTCTTTAAATCTAGTGTTAAAATTCCTTCCCGTTTGTCCTATGTACACCCCCTCGCAATCATTACAGGATAATTTGTAGACTCCTGGTTTTTGCAGTTTGTTTGTCTTACTTTTCGCATTATATAATAAATAAGACATTTTAATATGAGGTTTGAAAGTTACCTTATTGTTACATTTTTTGACTATATTATAGATTTTGTTGGATATTGGACCAAAAAATGAGTGTATTATAAAAACTTTGTTGGTTCTTCAATACCGGAAAAATTAAACCTTCGCAATGTTTTCTTAATTTTGTGTTCAAGAGTTGGTCAATGGCATTTGCTTTAAAACCATTATTTACGGCGATTTGTTTTATTACGGACACTTCTTTATTAAAACTATCAGCTGAAAAAGGTCAACACACTGCTCGATGCAACATGGCGTTAAAAGAACTAATCTTCTGATACCACGGGTGTTGCGAAGTCTTGTGGATAGTCACTCCAGAAAATGTAGGTTTCCTGTAGATGTCGAAACTGATTTCATTGTTGTTATGTGATATTGTAAGATCCAAAAAGTTTAATGTTTTATTTTTCTCTATTTCCAGTGTGAATTTAATTCTCGGATGAACTGAATTAAAAAAATTAAGTAAATTGTGTAATTGTCTTTCAGTGCCATTAAAACCCACTAAAATGTCGTCCACGTACCTATACCAGAACATTACTTGCTGTTGGACTTGTTTGGAATTAAAAATTTTTTCTTTTAGGTGCGACATGAAGATTTCCGCTAAAAGTGGGCTTGTTGGTGATCCCATAGGTAGTCCGTTGCTCTGCTTGTAAACATTATTGTTAAATTCGAAATAGTTCTGATTTAGTACGAGTTCGAACAGTTCTATTAATTCATTTTTTACGATAATGTTTACGTTCTTTTGGTCTAATAAGTTTTTAACTAACACTAAGCACTCACCCGGGGGGATGTTTGAAAACATATTGCTAACATCAAACGACACTAATTTCGTATTGTTTGTGAGTTTTACGTTTGATAGTTTTTTAGTAAGTTCTAGAGAATTTTTAACACTGAATTTGCTATGAAAGTCCGTAACGTTTTTGAAAATAGTGTTGAGTTTTATGGCAACTTTTCTAACAGGGCAGTCAATATAGGAGACTACTGGACGTATAAGATTATTGTCTTTATGCAATTTAATTAATCCGTACAGTTTTGGGTGTGTAGGGTTCATGCAGATTAGTTTTTGCTTCTCTCTTTCCGTGATTAATGTGTGCAGATTTTTAAGAGTGTTTTTAACTGCTAGTTGAAATTTATTTGTAGGATCTTGATTTAATATTTCTGGGTTATATGTTTTATAGTCACCATCTCCAAATTTTTTGTTGTTAGCTTGTTATCTTTTTCTAAAATTTTATTTATAGTTTCCTTCGTTAAATTATTGTTACTGATTTTATGAACTGCGATTTCTGAATCAATTGCTAGAATTTCTTTATAATTCCTAGGAGTATACATTGGGGCGTATTTAGGTCCTTTATTCAAAATTTCTTGTTCTTTTGGGTTGAACGTAACGTCTGATAGATTTTCCGTTTTCTTATAAAAAATGGTGTCATTTATTTTTATGTCCCTTTTCGGTAAGTGCGTTTGTGAATCGGAAAGTACTTGATAGCTTCTTTATATGTTTTTGTCTATGTTTATAAACTATTTTACTTACTTTATCTCTGATTTCATCGTCAAATATGTCGAAAATGAGATTGTGCCAGTTAAATGTCAGTTCAGCGTGTGCTACCTTTAGGTATGTCCTAAGGGTGCATCTTTTGACGAACCATTGGCGTACTTCTTGTTTCAACCAGGTGATTCTTGCAATATCTAAGGCTTTTTTAGACGATCTCGAGGTGGAGTTGATTTTCACTTTTACAAACGTTGGAACTAATTTCTTACGAATACATTGCTGGATAAACCATATGTGTTCTGACGCTATGCGTTGTTTAAGCATTAATTTAAAGTATATATTGGCTTGTTCAGTTTCACTAACTTCTTTTAAATAATTAATAGTTTCAGCCTTTACTTGGTGATACTGCATTTAAAAAATATAAAAACACTACAAAACTTTGTACAAAATATCACATTTAATAAACACTACAAGTGACCGCGGTTTCGTTCTTCACAGAGACATTGTCAAACTAAATACTAAAAACTAATGCAGGTACAACATTAAATAAATGTGTTTACCTCTTTCAGCTGATAGTTTTAATAAAGAAGTGTCCGTAATAAAACAAATCGCCGTAAATAATGGTTTTAAAGCAAATGTCATTGACCAACTCTTGAACACAAAATTAAGAAAACATTGCGAAGGTTTAATTTTTCCGGTATTGAAGAACTAACAAAGTTTTTATAATACACTCTCATTTTTTGGTCCAATATCCAACAAAATCTATAATATAGTCAAAAAATGTAACAATAAGGTAACTTTCAAACCTCATATTAAAATGTCTAATTTATTATATAATGCGAAAAGTAAGACAAACAAACTGCAAAAACCAGGAGTCTACAAATTATCCTGTAATGATTGCGAGGGGGTGTACATAGGACAAACGGGAAGGAATTTTAACACTAGATTTAAAGAACATTTAAGTGCCTTTAAAAATAAAAAAAGAACATCCCCTTTTGCCAATCACGCGTTAGATAGTGGCCATTGTTTTGGGGATAATAGCTTGTCAGTGATACACCTCGCTAATAAAGGCCTTAGACTTACCCTTCTGGAATCATTAGAAATTTACAAGCACAAAAACATACCTGATAAAATAGTTTTAAACGACCAACTTGACCTTATGTACACCCCACTCTTCAGAAATTTTATTTAATGTTGTACCTGCATTAGTTTTTAGTATTTAGTTTGACAATGTCTCTGTGAAGAACGAAACCGCGGTCACTTGTAGTGTTTATTAAATGTGATATTTTGTACAAAGTTTTGTAGTGTTTTTATATTTTTAAAATGCAGTATCACCAAGTAAAGGCTGAAACTATTAATTATTTAGAATGGAGTTCGTTTTATGACACATTTAATTCGCTAATACAGCAAAACAATAGCCTTAATGATTGCGAACGGTTTCATTACCTCAAATCATGTTTAAAGGACGAACCATTGCGTGCAGTAGAAAGTTTCCCGGTATCCGAGGCTAATTATGCATCAGCTTGGGATACTCTAAAGGAACGTTATCAAAACAAAAGATTAATTTGTCAAGAACATGTGCTAGCGCTTATAAAGTCGCCTGTTATAACTAAAGCGTCTCACGCGTCGCTTCTTCAACTTTTAAATAATTTAACGACAAATTTAGCAGCGTTAAAACCTTTCAATTTACCTGTTGAATCTTGGGACGCCCTGTTAGTACCTATAATAACGGAAAAATTAGATTATACCACAAAAACTCAGTGGCAAGCAACGTTAAATTCCGAAATTCCAAAATTAACAGAATTAATTAATTGTTTGGAAAAACGGTTAGAGAATCTTAGATCTGTAGACATACCGGTTAAGCCGAGTAGGGAAATTTATAAAATGAATAAACCAAATTATCAACATGATCAGAAGTTGCGACAAGTATCTTACGCGTCAACCAAAAAACCGCAATGCGTGCAATGTAGAAAGTCATCCCATAACATTTATCAATGTTTGGAATTTTTAAGATTGTCAGTACCCGATCGCATTAAGCAAATCGTAAAATTCAAGTTGTGCAATAATTGTTTAAAAGACGTCGGAATGTCGTTCTAACAGAATATGCCACGAATGCAAGCAAAGGCATAATTCTTTGTTGCATTTGCTTTCGGAAACACAGGTAAATTCGGAAATACCTCAGCAAATAAATTTAATTCAAGCTAGTAACGCGTCCGCATCAAATCATTGCACCATTAAATTAAACAATATTGTATTATTGTCAACCGCGCTACTGTATATTAAAGATGCTAAAGGTAATTTTCAAGAATGTAGAGCATTGCTTGATGCCGGCTCTCAATCTTGCTTTGTTTCTAAATTAATGATCAAAAGGTTAAAATTATTAACCAAAAACATAAATATTCCCATAGTTGGGATAAACAAACAAATGAGTACGATAACAGAATCCGCCGAGATTACAATAAAATCGCGTTACAATGGATTTCATGCTAATTTGCAGTGCTTATTAATGACTAAAATTACAGAAAATTTGCCTATTGAATCGTTTCCTCTAAGTTCCGTAGAAATACCAAAAAACATAAGGTTAGCTGATCCCAAATTCAACGAAGCCGGTCCGATTGATTTATTGTTGGGTGCGGAAGTCTTCTGGCAATTATTATGCGTCGGTCAAATCCAAACAGCTAAGCCGGGGCCTGTTTTTCAAAAGACTCATTTAGGGTGGGTTATAGGAGGTACCTTGAACATGCAGACTAAATTGTCGGTACATTGCAATCTAGCAATAAACAGCTTAAGCGAGCTAGACGACGGGTTAAAAAGGTTCTGGGAACTCGAAACACACTCGAATGACCATAAAATTATGACCCTCGAAGAAAGAAAGTGTCAGGCGCATTTTAAGCAAACGGTGTCTGGGTGCCCCACGGGAAGATTTATTGCAGAACTCCCTTTTAAAGAGGAGCCAGCCAATTTGGGCCTTTCTTATAAAATAGCGTTGAAAAGATTTTATAATTTAGAAAGAAAATTAAGTAACAATGTAGAATTAAGGTACGCATATGCGAAATTTATTAGCGATTATTTCAATTTAGGTCACATGGAAATAGTTCCATTACAAGCATTAGAAGCGCCAAGTTGCTATTTACCCCATCATACGGTAATTAAAGAATCCAGTACCACTACTAAATTAAGAGTAGTGATCGATGCGTCCGCGAAATCGTCAAATGGCTTAAGTTTAAATGACAATTTGATGTGTGGCCCGGTGGTCCAACAAGACCTATTTTCGATATTAACGCGATTTCGGACACATCAGTACGTTTTAAATGGAGACATTGCGAAAATGTATCGCCAAATTAGAATACATAAAAAACATAGCGATTACCAAAGAATATTATGGCGCGAATCTCCGGAAGATCCCATCAAAATTTTTAGGTTATCAACGCTTACCTACGGCACGAAACCAGCTAGTTTTATCGCCACGCAGTGCCTCAGCGAACTAGCTAGTCAAAATCAGTCTAAAGTTCCAATAAGTAGTAAAATAATATCGCGAGATTTCTACATGGATGATTTAATTACTGGTGCTGATTCGATAGCTGAACTAATTAAAATAAGAAAGGAAATAACAAAAATTTTAGGCCAGGGCGGATTTGATTTAACAAAATTTGCGTCTAATAAAGTAGAAATTTTGCTTGACGTCAACAAATCGGCACCTGATGCAAATATAAATTTAAATAAAAACGAGGATACCAGAACTTTAGGCCTCTTGTGGAATAGCACAGACGACATTTTAAAATTCGATGTTAAAACAAATAAGATTCCCAATAAAATTACAAAATGATCAATTTTATCCACGGTGGCACAAATTTTTGATCCATTAGGTTTACTGGGACCAGTTACTATGCAGGCTAAAATCATAATCCAACAATTATGGATGTTAAAACTAGGTTGGGATGAATCCGTACCGCTGTCCATCCATTCTATTTGGATACAATTTTTAAGTCAATTACCCTGCTTAAATAATATTAGGATAGAACGCAAGGTTATTGCATTATTTCCCGTAAACTCGATAGAGTTACATGGGTTCTGCGATGCTTCCCAACGTGGTTATGGAGCTGCAATTTACATAAAATGTAAAGATAATCATAACAATTGTTCTACGCAACTACTTTGTGCGAAATCTCCGGTTGCCCCATTAAAAGTGGTTACTATACCGAGATTAGAATTATGCTCAGCGCTGTTATTAGCAAAATTAGTTAAGTCAGTCTGCCAGACATTTAATGTAACTTTTTGCAAGCAGTTTTTGTGGACCGATTCTACAAATGGCTATCATCATATTCACAATCATTAAACACCTTTGTAGCGAATCGTGTATCCCAAATACAAGAGCTAACCTCTATAAACGATTGGCGCCATGTTATTTCCGTTGATAATCCAGCGGACATTATAAGCAGGGGTTTATTACCCAATGAATTAATTAAGGCGGACCTTTGGTTCCAGGGTCCAGCTTGGTTAAAAAAAAACGAACTACCGCAATCAAACTTTGATGCAAGTACGGTAGAAATGATAGAAAAACGCAAGGTCGTATTAATTTCAAATAAACCTGTCATTCCTGATTTAGCGCTATTAACAAAATATTCAAATTATTCAAAATTACAACGTGTAATGGCCTTTTGTTCAAGATTCGTTCATAATTCTAAAAATCAAACGCGAAAGTCAGGAAATTTATCAGCGTCAGAGTTACAATTTGCAACTCAAACTATAGTTAAAATTGTGCAACAACACGCATTTCATTCTGAAATAAAGGCGTTAAAAGAGGGAAAATTTCTCCCCAACGCACAGTGGTCGGAAAAGCAAAAAAGCTGGCCAAAAGTCAAAAAATGAAAGTGGCCAGATGATCGTAGTAATAAGAATTTATCAACAGAGGAAGCTAGTGCATAGTTTGACAAAAGGATAGATAGCTACCTTTTGTACCTGCTTCTTTGCAGCAGCCCAACGTACCGCTGCTGTCAGAGTAGCCTGGGCTGTGTTTCTCTGCAAATGTAATATTGCGCGGTATTCATATTGTAATATGTTACTGGAGTGTGTGCGTTCAATTTCGTGCAATGGAGAGTGTTTCTGGAGGTATGTAGAATATTTTTATGCAATATAGTTTAATTCCGAATTTTGTTTGAATATATTTAAAGTTGTGTTAAACAATTGTCTAAAATAACTATGAATCTAAAAACACATGCATCATTTATCATCGAAAAAGTTGTGATTTCAGGAGATCCAGCCAAGTTTTACAATTGAGTGTACAGCTAATAGTGCATACTTCGAGAATTTACAAAGAAATCTACCAAGTTTTACCAAGTTTGGCTACTCGCTTTTTTTTTTGTCGTGTCATGTCATGTTGTCGCCTCGCGCGCTCACTGATCGGTGCATGCCGGTGCGGTGCGCGGTAGTGGTCGGACTTGACTTGGACTCCCCGCTCGATTTGAAACACAATAGCAAAGCGCCGGCGGCGCCTGCCTCTTTAATATACTGGGTGCTCATACCGAAAAGAATGTTATTTTATTTATTACTAATTGACAAATTCAGACATAAAGACTATATGGCTACTTATTTAATCTAATGAACTTTTTTTACAAATGTCGCAGGATCAGGCACTCACGAAGTAACGTATACGAAAAAGGAAATATTCACAATTCTTCAAGGACATTTGAAGTCAAATCTCGATACCCTGATTCAAATATTGGAAGACAATTTTTCTAAACGTGAAAATATCGATTTCCAAGTTGACAAAAGCACGAAAACCAATGTGAAAAAGATTTTGTGCAATTTCAAGTGGAAAGAGTCGCACTACATCGCAGATTGGTTCTATGAGAAAAATGAAAAATGGTTACAATCTTCAATGACTTTTAAGGTGAATATCATTCTATATGGGCAATACAATATGATAAAATAATATTATATAATACAATGAAATAATCATTTTCTAGAAGGTGTTGTGCTATGAGTGAAACACCCGCACCTTCTACAACAGGAAGACCGTCTATGGAGTTTGAGAACGCTAGTTGCCGATCAAAGAGAAGAAAGACAGAGGATGTACGTTTAAAACTCAGCACATCAGAGTTAACGTATGCTGCTCAAATGAGCCTTCGCAGCTCTGGGTCTGTTGATGCAGCGAACACATTGAAGGACATCACAGCATCTCCGTCGCGAGCCTCAAAATATAAAAAGGCCTACAAAACAGCCGCAATAGCACCACCTATTACCGAGATGTCAGCAGATGAAGCATTGGTCGACTTAGTTAAATTGCAGTTAACAAAACAACAGTATAAAGATTTGAGAAACTCATTGAGGGAAAAAAATGTACGGATTTACCCATCTTATGATAAGGTCCTAGCAGCTAAAACTTGTTGCTATCCGTCAAATATCACGGTCACAGAAACATGCGCTGAAGTGAAACTTCAATCGTTACTAAACCACACTTGTGGCAGAATCTTGGCATTTCAAACAGACGTTGTTACAACATTACACCCTCGAGTTACAGGTAATCTCCGGTGTATTGTTAAATGGGGTTGCGCTGGAAGTTCGGGGCAGAGTGAGTACAATCAAAAATTTAGTAATGATGGAAGCTCAGATGCATCAATATTTTTAACATCACTTGTTCCTTTACAAATTGTTGGCGAGGACAATGAAATGCGTCAGGAGATTGTAGTTTGGAAAAACCCTCGTCCGTCTTCCACTCGTTTCTGTCGTCCGATTCGATTGCAATTCCTCAAAGAAAATGTTGAATCTACCTTAAACGAAAAGCGCATAATTCAAAGCCAAATTGACTCCCTGGATCCCTTTAAAATTTGTATCGATGGGAAAGAAGTTGTTGTAAAATTTCAAGTACATTTTACCATGATAGATGGCAAAGTATGTAATGCGGTAACAGACACAACATCCGCAATGCGTTGCTACTTGTGTGGAGCAACGTCAAAGGAATTCAATAATATTGAAGCAATTAAAAAAAAAGTCATTCGTGTAGAGCACTTAGAGCTGGGTTTGTCAAATTTACACGCATGGGTACGATGCTTTGAATGTTTATTACATGTCGGTTATAAGATTGGTATCCATAAATGGCAAGCGCGTAAAGGGCCTGACAAAGAAATAACTGAACAGCGCAAACTTGTTATTCAGAAAGCTTTTAAGGACGAATTGCATTTGAAAATTGACTGTCCGAAACCAGGGTCTGGCACCACTAACGATGGTAACACCGCGAGGCGATTCTTTGAGAATTCGAGTGTGTCTGCTAGAATCCTGGGAGTAGACGAAAATTTAATCCACAAATTTCATATCATACTGCAAGTAATGTCCAGTGGGTTTGCTGTCAAGATTGAAGAATTTAGAAAATACTGTCTCGATACTGCTGAACTGTTTCTGAATTTATACCCATGGTTTTTTATGCCAACGACTGTGCATAAGATTTTGATACACGGTGCTCAGATCATTGAATGGGCCCCGCTTCCAATTGGGCAAATGTCAGAAGATGCCCAGGAAGCAAGAAATAAAGATATAAAAAAATATCGGGAACATTTTTCTCGAAAAAGCTCTAGAGGGAATACGATGCGGGATGTTTTTCAACGCTTATTGATTACGTCAGACCCATTTATATCGAGCATAGGAAAACAGTTACCGAAGCAAAGTAAAAGCTTTTCCTCCGAGGCTAGGGTACTCTTTCTTTGCAGTGATAGTTTTCATGCCGATGATGATGATGATTCGAATGACGATAATGAATAACTATTCATACTCTTTATTAAATTAACCCGGCATTGGTCGCTACATGAGCGATTCCCTCACGTTTTTACAAATTAATTCGCCATTTTAGTGCAATGGCAGGTACGGCCTCTTCAATTTTTCTAATCCCCACCATATTCGTCAAGTGTTAGTTCATGAAAACAAGGCACAGTGCCATTGTGACAAGCTGTTTGCTAGGTGCGTGCGCTAGTGTGAGCAAATCGCTCATTACGCGACTAACCACGTTTACTTTTATATTTGCATATTTGTTCTAAATATTTTTGATTTTGCGATGAGTCGTGGAAGAAAACTTGTGGAACTGGCGCTATTGAAGTTGGAACAAGATAAAAATAGAGGTATGTTAGTTACAATACGTACAAATAATTTACAGTTTACAATATTCTGCATTTATTGGGATTTTTACCACAGAAATTCTAAAAATTAAAAAAAAATTAACATTAGAAACTATAATAACGTAACGTTTCGGGAGCTAAATCTGCTCCCGTTTTCCAACCTAAAAATGTTTTAAACGATATAAAATATAAAATAGATAATGAACTTATGTAACTTTTATTGCAATCTGATAACAGCAAAAATGTTTATATAGTTTCTAATTTTTATTAATTTTTAGAATTTCTGTGGCGAAAATTCCAATAAATGCAGAATATATTAGCTACGCCACAACCAAGGTTTAGAGATTATTTAGTTTTCAATAACTTATTTCCTACAGATTTGCAATACAATGTACAACCCCTTGATGATCATATTGACCGACTGGACGTTCCAGAAAGTGATGGAGAAAGTGAACATAACTCTCACAATACAGCCTCCAAACAATCTCACAGTTCAGGCTCTGAAATAATGGAGGATGATGCCTTCGCTGGAAATGTGCCTATTTACCGAGGAAAAGATAAAGTTACAGAATGGCTAAAACACGTTCCTCCTGTTGCTGGTCGAACTAGAAGACACAATTTAGTAAGCACCTTCCATGTGTGAAAGCTGTTGCAAGAGATTCCAAGTCCCCTTTGGACTGCTGGGAATTGTTCTTCCCAGACAATGCAATTCAAGAAATTGTAAACTATACCAACAACTATCTGCAAGTGTTTCGCGAAAATTATGCTCGGCCAAGAGACTGTCCCAACACAAACTTTGAAGAAATAAGAGCACTGATAGGTATTCTTTATTTAGCTGGGGTGAAGAAAAGTCATCATGTGAATATAGTAGAAATATGAACCCATGATGGTACGGCTCCTGAGTGTTTTCGTGCAACAATGACCCACAAGATTTTACACGTTACTACGTGCATTGAGATTCGACAATAAAGATGATAGAGATCAACGCAAAGCAGTTGACAATTTGGCTCCAATAAGAAACCAATTTGATGCATTTGTAAGCCGCTGTAAGGAAAATTATCAAATTGGGGAATACACACAGTTGATAAGATGCTCGAAGCTTTTCGAGGGCGCTGCAAATTCCGTCAGTATATTGCTAATAAGCCAGCCAAATATGGCTTAAAAATGTATGCTTTAGTTGACGCTAGAACATTCTATAGCGCTAATTTAGAAATATATGCTGGGAAACAGCCCGATGGGCCTTATCAATTAGACAACCGAGCAGCCAGCGTAGTCAAGCGAATCATCTCTCCGATTCTCAATACAGGCAGGAATGTGACCATGGTTAATTACTTTACCTCCATGCCGTTGGCCAAAGATCTTGTAACGAACCATAAGACTACTGTAGTTGGCACGTTACGTAAAAATACGAGAGAGATTCCTCCAGAACTTCTAAATATAGAAGAACGAAAAGCTCGAAGTAGTATGTTTGCTTTTTCCAAAGACAATGTACTAGTTTCATATGTTCCCAAGAAAGGTAAGAATGTACTACTTCTGTCGACCATGCATGATGACGACGCAATAGACGAGGACTCTGGAGATCAGACAAAACCCGAAATCATCACTTTTTATAATCTTACAAAAGGTGCGGTGGACGTCGTAGACGAAATGAAGTCTTTGTATTCGGTTGCGAGAGTTAGCTGGAGATGGCCATTGACAATATTTTTTTCGATGCTAAATATTGGTGACGTTAATAGTTTTGTTATATATAAAGGTAATAACAAATTAAACCCAGAAAGGAGTATTTTTCGAAAGACTTAGCTCTTTCTCTAATGAAACCGCATCTGGTAAATCGTGCCAAAATTCGGAACCTGTCATTTCCTCTTCGTGTTTGCACTGCAAGAATAGCTGGAATATCATTGGAACAACTCATCACACAACCACCAGCAAATGCGGACACCAAGATTTGTTACTTGTGCCCTCGAAGGAAGAACCGCAAGACAAAGAAAACGTGCAGTTCTTGCCAACGAGCCATTTGCACGGAACACACCGCATATACCTGCCCTAATTGCTTACAAGTTTCGGAAGATTCGGATACAAACTAGGGATCGAAGCAGAGCTCATATTATATATTTTTTGTATTTGAATTTAACGATTTGAGCTGTATTTACACGTTGTGTAAAGAAAATAAAGTTTTGTTCATTGTATTAATAATTTTTCATTTTAGGTAGGACGTTAACAGATATTGCTACAGTATATTTATAACGTAATAATTGCCAATTATGAAAAAAAAACACGTATACATTCAAAATGTGAGCTGTGAGCGAAACGCTCACGCGCGACCTACGACGCGAAACGACACCTAGCGACCAATGCCGGGTTAATTGTAACACGTTCACATACATTTGCCTAATAAATAATTTTGAATTTTGGAATTCTGGTTTCAAATTCGTATTCAGCGACGTCAAAAACCAAAGTGTACAAAGTTTCGCTCAAATCAAATTTTTTTTCAAAATGCGTCGGCCATTTTGGGTCCGCCATTTTGAATTTTGAAATTCTGGTTTCAAATTCGTATTCGGCGACCTCAAAAACTAAAGTGTACAAAGTTTCGCTCAAATCAAATATTTTTTTCAAATGCGTCGTCCATTTTGAATCCGCCATTTTGAATTTTGAAATTCTGGTTTCAAATTCGTATTCAGCGACCTCAAAAACTAAAGTGTACAAAGTTTCGCTTAAATCAAATATTTTTCTCAATATGCGTCGGCCATTTTGGGTCCGCCATTTTGAATTTTGAAATTCTGCTATCAAATTCGTATTCAGCGACCTCAAAAACTAAAGTGTACCAAGTTTCGCTCAAATCAAATATTTTTCTCAAAATGCGTCTTCCATTTTGGGTCCGCCATTTTGAATTTTGAAATTCTGGTTTCAAATTCGTAGTCAGCGACCTCAAAAACTAAAGTGTACAAAGTTTCCCTCAAATCAAATATTTTTCTCAAAATGCGTCGGCCATTTTGGGTCCGCCATTTTGAATTTTGAAATTCTGGTTTCAAATTCGCATTCAGCGACCTCAAAAACTAAAGTGTACAAAGTTTCGCTCAAATCAAATATTTTTCTCAAAATGCGTCGTCCATTTTGAATCCGCCATTTTGAATTTTTAAATTCTGGTTTCAAATTCGTATTCAGCGACCTCAAAAACTTGAGTATCCAAGATTTTGCTAATTTCGGAAACTTATCCTAGTTTTGGCCAGCTTTTTCGCTTTTCCGACCACTGTGCAACGATAGCAATTTAATTTCTTTAAATCCGTATGTGGACGATAATAAAATTTTAAGAGTGGGTGGGCGTTTAAGAAACGCTTCGATCGCAAACGATAAGAAACATCCCATGATTTTACCAAAACATGGTCATATAACCAAATTGTTAATAGTATACGAACATAATCGTCTACTGCACGCAGGGGTTCAGGAAACTTTAGCATCGCTAAGGCAAACCTTTTGGATCATATCCGCGCGTAGTGTCATAAGGCAAGCCCTTCACAAATGTTTGAAATGTTTTCGCGCCAAGCCGCGAAATTCGCCCCAAAAAATGGGAGATTTACCAAAAGACAGATTAGAAATGACCCGTCCATTTTTAAAGACGGGAATTGATTACGCCGGACCAATTCTTATTAAAGAAGGTCGCGGACGCGGTAAACGCAATATTAAAGCATATATTGCATTATTTGTATGTTTAAGCACTAAGGCAATTCAACTTGAATTAGTTGGTGATTTACACACGCAATCCTGATGATTCTTTATCTACCATTTGTGTGTGTACTTTATCAAGTAATTTAGCACATAGCTATTTGGGCGCACCTGAAGCCACTCTTTAAATTGTTACCAGAACAAGTTATTAACATTCATTTCCTAAGTGATGGGCCAGTTACCCAATACAGAAATAAGACGATGCTTTACATGTTGGCCTGCCAAATACAAACGTTTTACCCTGAAATAAAACGGTTGACTTGGAATTTCCATGAAGCCGGTCACGGTAAGGGTGCACCAGATGGCGTCGGGGCAGTGTGTAAAAGGACTGCAGATAAGTTTGTTGCTCTAGGAAGAGACATATCTTCTCTAGATTCTTTAGTCACTATAATTAAAGAGAATTGTCCTGAAATCCGAGTTTATGTCATTAACAACGAGTATATAGATGGAGTGAATTCTATAATCGCCGCAAATACTGAAAACATAGTCCCATTTAAAGGAACATTACAAGTACACCAAGTTTGCGGAAATGTTTATTTATCAAACGAGATTGTCATGAAGACTCTAAGTTACAAAGAAGGCTGCGATCATTACAAATTAGGTGTGCTTGAATATCGTAAGTCTAAAGCTTTAGCTGTTGGTGACGTATACTCGTCATCCGAAAATGAAGGAGACGAAGTAATTAGAAATATTGACATTGCTGAGAATCCTGGACCTTCAGGATTATCTAGCTTTAAAAATGTTTATTCGCCAGGCGATTTTCCTTAGTTCAATTAAGTGGAAAGAGAAATAAATACCATAGATTTGCAGCAATATGTTCTGGGGATATAGAAGAAGAGGAAGGGGAAATTAAAGTTACTTTTATGAAACTTTGCGATGAAAACGGCATGCTATTCAAGGTTAATGATGATGACGTATCCTATGTAACATTCGACCAAATTCTATATTCCTTGCCATTGCCAGAATTGGTTATGAAAGGAGACAGATATTTCTATAAATTTCATACTGCCATAAATGTTTTTGAAAATTAAAATGTACAAATTTAAGCAATATTAGTTTTAAGTCTATTTTTTAGTTTTTAACTCGGATGCTGTTCTAATTTCTGTTAATTAATATGCTTTATTTGCTTATATTGCTTCTTTCTTCAAATATAATTGTTTCATTTTTCATACTAATCGTTTTATTTTCATTTGTAACTAGAATGTGTAATTGCCCCCGCCGTAAAAAGTTATCCCCTGCATAAGTGTCATTCCCCTGGAGCTAAAACCAACAATAATATACAAAATAATATCTGGCCCACTTAGGATTTTATTGTTTGTAACTTATTTTACATAGAAAGTGCACAAGTTAATAGAAAACCCTGGATTAATTGTGGGGCCGTTACCCCATACGCGGTGAACCCCATTTTTAAAGATCGACCCACCCCCCAAAAGGTACTTATTAATTGCGCACTTATAGCTTATTGTCGAAGGTCAAGTGTTTTGGACAAACACTTTATTTTAATCTGAAGCATTTGTTCTTAAGCTTATAAAGTTCGAAGTTCTGAAGACATCTGCATGAACCCACGAACAGTATAAAAAAACTGTTAATTTACAATTTACTGAACACAAGCCCGGGGAATTATTACGGCAAATAATAATAGTAACTTACCATAAAAATCGTTGCATTCAGAAACTTTTGCCATGTTCTGTATTTTCGGTTGTATATCAAAATTGCGTTTTCGCATAAAATTCGGCAAGTTCCATGCTAGAATTCCACTTGCAAAACGGTTTACAGAAGCAATGGTGTTGATGACGTCACAGCTCCGCAGCAGTGTTGCCACGTCGCCGGGAACACATTACCGTATCGAAAGCGGTAAAATAGCGTATTTACAATTTACAACCAAATTACCGTACTAAATTTTAAAACGCCTTATTCTTATGCTAGACTAAAGGCGCATTGGGTATTTCAAGCTGTTAACGCTCTTTTTGCATTTTCGCTCAAATGCGTTGGTTAATTG
Source organism: Ctenicera cuprea (assembly GCA_958336395.1). Classification (NCBI taxonomy): domain Eukaryota; kingdom Metazoa; phylum Arthropoda; class Insecta; order Coleoptera; family Elateridae; genus Ctenicera; species Ctenicera cuprea. The sequence goes on along the minus strand of OY284488.1, from coordinate 18,633,651 downwards.
TTTGGAGCTGTCGAACACCTCTTAAAAAGTCTTGTCCACCGCTATCTGCGCCTGTGCGACACGCGGTGTGGTTGCATACAGCACCACAATCGCGTCAGTTCAATCGCAGACCCTCTAAGTAGCAAGTGTAAAATTTTACAGCGTCTTTTAAGTTTACTAGCATTGTGTTATTATTTTTTAGTGTGACACATTAAGGTATGTAGTACACCATACAAGCTATTTTTTTGGAAAACTCTTAATACAGCTATGATTACTGAGTTATTTATTACGTCCTAGCATGTTTTTTTCTAATGTAGTCTTGTTTGTTTACGACATGTGAATTGGAATAATTAACCAAAACATTTCGGGTAATCACGACATGTGTATTACCCGACATGTATTTCAATGCGAAAGAAAACTAACACATATCTATTGATGTTATATAGCATTTATTGTTATTTTCTCTTACAGAATGCCGAGTAAACGAGTTAGAACAACTCAAAAATGTTCATGGACTGAAGAGCACATGAGATTAGCTATAACAGCTGTTCAAAATGGGGATGGTCTTAGAAATTCTGCCCGGCGGTTCAATGTACCTGTGACAACACTCCAAGAAAGAGTGAAAAAAGGACATTACTATCAAGCAAGGATGGGATCACGTACAGTGTTTACCGATGAACAAGAAGAAGAAATTGCGAAACATTTATTGCTTGTAACGAAGATGTTCTATGGTCTAACACCCACTCAATTGAGACGTGCTGCTTTTTCCTATGCTGAAAAGTTGGCCATACCTCACAAATTCAACCGTGATAAAAAAGAGGTAGGTAAAGATTGGATGTATGCATTTATGAGAAGACATCCAAGACTTAGCTTTAGAAAACCAGAGGCCACAAGTTTGAACAGAATACAAGCTTTTAACAAAGAAGAAATGGAGAGGTTTTTTGAAAATTTAACGACTTTGATGGACAGATTTAAATTTTCCCCAACGCGTATATTTAACGTCGACGAAAGTGGAATTACCACTGTCAACAGACCTAATCGAATTATTAGTCCAAAAGGGGAAAAACAGATTGGGCAGCTACTAGTGGAGAGAGAGGCAAAAATATCAGTGTGTTGCTGCATGAGTGCGGCAGGCTCGTTCACTCCACCTATGTTTATTTTCCCCAGAGTAAGGATGACACCAGCACTAGAACGAAATGGTCCACCAGGCTCCATCTACACGTGCACAAAAAGCGGTTGGATGACGGAAGAAGCATTCGTCATCTGGTTAAAACATTTCGCTGAAGTAAATAACGCTAAACGAGACAATCCCATTTTGCTCATCTTAGACAATCACACAAGTCACATATCATTGCCTTCCTTCGAGTTTTGCAAGGAGAATGGAATTCATTTGCTTTCAATACCTCCCCATACCTCCCATCGTATCCAGCCCTTGGACTTGACATTCTTTTCATCCCTTAAGAAAGCTTACGACACTGAATGTGACTTATTTCTCAAGTCAAGACCATATGAAAAAATAACAATGATTGATGTTAATCCGATTTTCACTAAGGCTTATATTAGAGTTGCAACTGCAGAAAAAGCCATAAAAGGATTTGAAAAGGCAGGCATTTTTCCTCTTGATCCTGGTGTATTCCGCGAAGAAGATTTTTTCAACATTACCAGTGAGGAGCCAAAGCAAACCTCTAGTGAGAGCAACTCAAGACCTAGCAACATTGACAACACGTTAACTTCAGTTCACGGCTGCTCAGATCCTCAGCCCGGCTATTCAAAGGATCCAGACAGAAATATTGATGAGAGCGGTGTTAACGATGACGACGAAATTGACCATAGTAACCTTTCATTTCAAACAGTTGCGCCTTTGCCAAAAAAAGGGCATAATCCAAAACAAAATATGCGGCGCAGAAAGCAAAGATCGGAAATCCTCACATCAACTCCATTAAAATCCATGTTGGAAGAAAAACAAAAGAAACGCCTTGTGAAGGAGGCAGATCTGAAGAAACAAGAAAGGAAAAAATGTAAGACCAACAAGAAATCGGCAATCAGAAAAGTGTTCGATTCTTCAAGTGAAGATGATGTAGATGACAGTCATATCTGCGACGACGACGAATTAGATGACGTGGATCCACAAAACTTGGATTTCAATGAAAATGAAGGCGAAAGTTGTTTAGTGTGTGGAGAATTTGTAAAAAGTGAAGTTTGGTACAGATGTGTTGGTTTCCTCTTTCAAGTCACTTGTTATTAACAATTTTATGTCATCATATTCCCCATCGTCAGATTGCGGAGAAGATGAGTGTGAAGGCGCTCTTGATACATTAAAAATTTTTATTATTGATGAAGAGATGGAAGAACGCTCTACAGTTATTGAAACACTATGTTTACCAACTCTAGAACCTTGCACAGTGGAAGCTACCAATGAAATTGATGACGGTGTATACTCTTACATCGCAGGTTTTGTAGCAAGAAAAATTCTGAGATCGACAAAAGGATGCTCTAAATGTAGGGCAGATTTAGTTGGCAATGTCCGCAATTTAAAAAAACATATTATTTTGTGCAGCAGAGCCTATGGGCCGAAAGCATTGTTGTACCCTAACACTGCATTTTCTAAACTATTTTCAAAATGTTCTCATAAATTATTTCGAAAAAACCGCCAAAAATTTGTCATAAACCCTTACTAAAACGGCAACTTGTTTCTTTTCTGGAAAATAATGTTGAAAATATCAATTTCTTTTCATGCAAAAAACAACACGAAAATTTTTTTTTTAAATATAACCACAAAAATGTATATTTTTACATGGGTAAAAAACGTAAATAGGATTTTAAAGGGTAAACAGAACATTAAACAAAATTCGACAGACGCAATTAAATTGTTGGCTAATGCAAAATTCTTAAAATACAAAAAGAAATCTGCCAAAATTAATAAGATGAAGCAATTAGTACAGTAGTGATTAGTAAAATAAAGTTAGTAAAAATGATAATAAGATTTAGGTAGTGCAATCTTAGTATTCTTAGTGATAATTATTGTATTCTTCTTTCTCTTTTTGTCGGTATTTTAAATTACTAATACAGAAAATTGTATCACAATATTGATATTAAATTTCAATTTAAAAAAAATGTATTTTATTGTATACAAAATTATAACTATATCAAAAATGGATTGTTTCAACTAAATTTAAAATTCCCGCCATTACGCTTAGTTCAAAACTACGTCAAAAGAGCGCTAGTAGCGCAAATAAATTCTCGGACTTTGCTAAGAGACTTTCTCATCTATATAACAATATAACTGATCTAACCTATGCTCTGAACAGCTGACAACTGCAAATCTCGCGCATGCGTCACACTACTTATTCATAGTGAACACGGCTATTGTAGTAGCAAATCATGATATTCTATAAATAATTCTATTTTCAGAATTCTTATAAATTTAGTTTCCGTAACGTATTTGTAATTTGGAGACAACTGTAATGCTTTGAAGTTTAATGGTGTTTTTTTTTGTTATTTGGGTTTGATTAGCCCCTTTCTTTTTATTTGAGTTTAAAAATGTATGATTAATATAAAATGTACCTAATTAAAAAGTATTGGTGCCACTATAGTATGCGGTCTACCGTCACTTTACTACTGCAGTATGCAGTCTAGTACTTTAAAAAATAGTAGATGTAATATATAAAAAATTGTAGGGAAAGAAAAATTCAAAAACACTTCGCTGTTAGGGTCATTAAGATTCACTTACCTTCATCTACTTTAAAATTTCAATGAATATACATTATCATGTCATTAGGATGCACTAACTTTCCTTAAACGAGATGTGCCTAGTGTACTATATGTAGTACGGCACAAACAAGTCTCAACCTGCGCAGCAGAAAACGCGCACAACATAGTCAGAAGCATGAAACTATTCAGTATATACGTGGTAATGCAAATGTCAGCATTCAATTGACTTGTCGAATCTCGTTTGTGTTTTGTTTCACTTCGAAGTTGGCCGTCCAATAGAAATGGAAGATCACAATGTACGCTTCGCAAGGTAAGTTGAATTGAAATAAAACAGAAGACGATGAAATTTTCGTTCAGTGGGTAACATAACCACAAATTGCGATGTTATAAGTGAGCCTTACAATATTTATATTATTTTGAAAATTTGTGGTAATTTTGAAGGATGACATACGGGTGTACTAAATATAGTACATTAGGAATATATCTGACTATGAACATCATTCAATTACAGGGGATTTTCACTCCACGAAGCTCTTGCTATGTTGGAGAACGATGATGAAAACGCTGGCAGAGTCGAAGAAATAACCATATTTCCCCCTGAGAATGCAACAGCTGATCTAACAGACGAAGATTCGGGAGATGAAGATGATCTGACCATAGATAGCCTACCCGCAACACAACTGAAGGCTCCTGCAGAAATTATCTTTCTTAATATGTCCGTTGCTCGGGCAGTGTAGACGTGCTTGTTGTTGCTCTGGCAGTGTGTGGAACTTTAGTTTAGAAGATGCCGTTTACACGGGACCAAAAAGCGGAAATAGCAGAAATAATTAAAGACACTATAACAACTGTACTAGCCGATGAGGGCTTTGTGATGAAAATCACGAACATGATATGGAAAAAGGTGGAAGTTCAAATAGTTGAAATGAACAAAACAATGGAAGCTACCATCACAAAGTTACAGAATGAAAATAAGGTGCTAGCCACAGATCTAGACCATCTACAACAATATTCTAGAAGAAATAGTCTGCGCGTATTTGGTATACAGGAAATTAATAGTGAAAATCTCGAAGAGAAAATTATTTCTATTATTAAAGAAAAAAAGAACGTTGACATCTGTTCTGATAATATTGACCGATGCCATCGAGTGGGCTCGCGTGTTAGTGATAAGCCACGTGCTGTAATTGTCAAATTCACGTCGTATAAATACAGAGATATGGTGTTCAAGAATAAAAGATATTTTAAAAATTCCGGTATTGTTATAAAGAAGGATCTCTCAAAAAATCGCCTAGAAGTTTATAAAGCAGCATGTAATAAATTTGGTGCCAAAAATGTGTGGACATCGGATGGCACGATAAAAGTTAAAATTAATAATAAGATTTCTTCTATTATCAATCTAAAAAATCTGGAACGTCCGAATGAGTGAACAGTTTTTGTTTTATCTGTTTTTTTTACCCGCCATCATATATTATTTTATTCTACGAGCAAACGTTAAAGATTGAATTGTTCGTTGTACCTTAATATGTTCTATTTTTTTTTTGTGTTCTTTCCCTTGTAGTATTAACTTATCAGGTGCTATGAGCAACACATAATACATTTATTTCAGGTTGGTGCAAAATAGACTGGATACTTCTATTTTTTTTTAATTTTAGTTTGTAATAAACAAAATAATGAAAGTATGCCATTTAAATGTAAGATCAATGTTACCTAAGTTTAGTGATTTAAAAAATGTCGTAGCCGAAAGCAAGTGTTCTCTGTTTGGTGTAAGTGAAACCTGATTATCTGGTAATGTTCAATTAGATACTGTAAACATCGACGGCTATAACTTTGTTAGGCGTGACAGAGCAACAAGAGGGAGAGGAGTTGGTATGTATATAAAAAGTGATCTTAATTATTCCGTAATAAACTCGAATTCTACTCTTGAACAAATTTGGGTGTATGTTACCTTAAATAAAATGAAAATAGCTGTAGGCACTGTTTATCGGCCACCCAATCTATACTCTTCTGATTTTTTCAATATGTTTGAAGAAGTTATTGCAACATTAACCCCAACATGTGATAATATTTTATGTATGGGTGACGTAAATTATGATTTGCTGAAAACTGATGATTTAGTAACAAAATTCAATAATTTATTGGACACGTTGGGCTTAATTCAAATAATCGATGAACCCACTCGGATTGCCAGAAACTCAATGACCTTATTAGATTTGATAATGTTATCTAATGGCCACAATTTCAAAATCGAAAGCAAATGCGTTTCTGAATGTAATATCTCAGATCATGTTTAGTTTCTTGCGTTCTATCTTTATCTACTAAGATAAATAAACCTATAGTTCGTGTTTGCAGAGATTTTTCATTGTTTGATGAGGGTTTATTTCTAAGAGATCTGTGTGCAGTACCATGGTTTGTAATCTTTGATATGCTAAATATAAATGACAAAATTCAATTTTTAAATGAACAAATTTACATGATATTTAACAAACATGCTCCTCTTAAAGAATGTCAAAAATAAGTAACCTTGGATTACCGACAACGTAAAATTTATGATTAAATTAAGAGATAAAGCTTTAATTAAATTCAAAAAGACTAAAAACCCAACCCTCTGGGATTGCTACAAATCTCTGAGAAATCTTGTTACTGGTGCAATTGCAAGAGAAAAAAGAGCTTACCTGCAATATTAAATTTCTAAAAATAACAAGCCTGAATCCATCTGGAATGAATTTCGTAAATTGGATATTTTAAATATATGTATATAAGAAACATGAATTATCAAGTAATTTACAAAATGTAAATGAGATAAACAACTTCTTTCTAAATTCTTGCAGTAAGAAATCATACGCAAATAATAATGATCTGCTTAATTATTATTCAACAAATAAAAAATGTGAATTTGAAAGCTGCTTTCATTTTACCGAAACAAACGAGTTGGAAGTTGAAAAAAATATGTTTACTATTAAAACAACATCTGAGGGTCCTGATAATATTAACATAAAATTACTACAAATGTGCTGCCCTTATCTATTACCTTATTTTACCCATGTCATAAATTTTTGCATATCAGAAAGTGTTTTTCCAGATGTATGGAAATCTGCCTTTGCCTAAAATTGACTCACCCACTGAACTTAAGCACCTTCGTCCAATAAGCATCCTATGTACTCTATCTTAAGTCATCGAAAAAATTTTAAAGAAGCAAATCCGTAGCATCTCCTCAAATACAACATTCTTCCAAAAACGCAATCTGGTTTTCGCTCTGGGTACAGTTGTAATACGACGCTAATAGACATAGTAGACGACTGCATAAGGGCTACTGATATAAATAATCTAACAATTCTCATACTTCTAGATTTCTCAAAAGCTTTAGACACTATTGATCATAAGCTTTTGTTATCTATTCTGCATTTCATCGGACTTGGGGACTCTGCTATCAATTTACTAAGTAATTATCTTTGGAATAGATTTCAAACGGTAATATATCAGCAAAAAAAGTCGAACCCGTTAAAAATAACAATGGGTGTTCAACAAGGATCGATTCTTGGTCCTCTTATGTTTTCCATATATACTAATAACATAGGTTCTTGTTTAAAACACTGTAAGTTTCATATGTATGCTGATGATACACAAATGTACTACTCTTTTCCTGTCAATAAGTTAAACGAATCAGTGTCACTAGTGAACAAGGATCTGGCGAGCCTGGTGGAGTTCAGTGAAAAACATTTATTAAAAATAAATTCCTCCAAATCTTCTCTTATGATCTTTGGCAAAAAGGCTATAAGGGAACACGCTATCACACTAATCGATATAAAAGTGGGTGATGATGTTTTAGAGCACGTGAATGTATGCAAAAATTTAGGGGTACTCATTGATAGTGATCTGCGGTTTGAGTAACACATTTCTCGTTGTATTCAAAAAGCATATTACAATCTTAAATTATTATATGCTAACCGTTACTGTCTCTCGAGGGATATGAAAATTTTACTTTGCGATACATTAGTTTTATCAAATTTTAACTACTGTGATACTCTATATGATTCATGTTTCACTGAAAAAACCAAGCTAAGAATCCAACGCGCGCAAAACTCTTGCAGCACATTTCTCACAAATTAAATGATGCGAATTGGCTCAATATGTCCAATAGACGTAAATTACACACAGCCGTTTTGTATTTAAAAATAATTAATAACCAAACTCCTTCCTACTTGTTCGACAAAACTTCTTTCAGGTCCGATGTCCATCAAGTTAATATAAGAAGTAAAACTACATTATCAATTCCGCGTTTTAATACGTTTTTGTTTAAAAGATCTTTTTCGTACAATATCGTTTATTACTATAATAATGTGATACCGAAGTATTTCAAGAAGGTACCGGTATCGGTAACCAGGCTTAAAAATAGTTTAAAATGTCATTTTCTAAATCAACAGTAGAGTACTTCTTCTTTCGCCTACGACATATAGCATATAGCATAGTGCTCCTGTCCCAAGTGGCACCAGGTACTAACTTGTAACACACGGGCGCAGTGGAAGACCAGCTGACCTACCACTACGTCGGGTCAAGCTGAACTGCGCCCATTTTCCATTTCATTTTTTTTTTGTAAAAATAATTGTATTTTCTTTGTTTTTCTTTTTGGAATAAATGTTATTATTATTATTATTATTAAACAAACGACGACGACGAGAGTGATGTGTCATCGGATGACAATTTACCCTTATCCCAATTGCGAACAAACGCACCGATAAACAAGCAGAAACAAGCAAAACCACCTGCGAAAAAAAAGAAGCATTACAATTGGGTCGAGGAAGATCTAGCTCCGATGTCAACAGAGTTTGACAATGAAATTATTTCTAATACTCCGACGTTAGAGACCCATTTGGAACTTTTTGCAAAGTTTTTCGATGAGAGTGTAATAGATCTCATTCTAAACTGCAGCAATAGATACGCTCAACAAAAGAATCGGAAACCAAACATAGAAAACCATGAAATAAAGGTTTTCATAGGAGTTTTGATACTTAGCGGATATGTGCAAGTGCCAAGACGGAGGATTTTTTGGGAGCGTGACAAAGATGGTCACAACACCATGGTTTCAAGAGACAGATTGGAGCATTTGTTCTCGAATCTTCATGTATGTGATAATCAGCAGTTGGACCAAGGGAACAAATTCACAAAAGTAAGACCCATTTTCACATTGTTGAATAAAAAATTTATGGATAATTTACCTATTGAAGAAATGCACTCAATTGATGAAGCCATGGTACCATACTACGGGCGTCATGGCTGCAAACAATACATTCACTGAAAACCCATACGATATGGCTACAAGTTGTGGGTTGGGAGTACGAGTTTGGGTTATGTAAACTGGTTCGAGCCGTATCAAGAAGCTACGACAAACATTAGTGAAACGTATGTAGATTTTGGAGTAGGTGCTGGAGTAGTCTTGGGAGTATTCTCAAGCTCTGCGCAAAAAATGGCCGGACATGAAGTTCCACCTTTTCTTCGATAATTTCTTCACTTCACTCCCTTTGATTGAAGAGTTGACAGCATTAAATGTTTACGCTACCGGTACGGTAAGGGAAAACCGATTGAGAGGAATCTCTCTGCAGGGTGGCCACTTAAAACTGCTTTTCAAATTCCCTGACTTCCCTGACTAATAAACTTCAGTTTTCCCGGACTCATTTTTATGGTACAAAAGACAATTTCAATTGTTTATTTTTTAATAAAAATTGTAACCCAACATAAAAATTAGCAAAGTAAACTTAAATTACTTTATAGCAATTTTTTTTTCATAATTATGTGATTTATTAGCAATCAGAATTTACAGTTCTATGAGCTAATGTGCTAATTTAAGTACTAATTACAGTACTATGACATGATGAGCGCCCTTCCAGCGAAATGAAAATTTTTCAACAAGCATAATAAAATACAAACAACATCTAAACTTTAAGGTAAAACCAAATGAAATAAATATAAATTTTAGGGATGCTGCGGGTACCCGGCAGATACCTGGTTTGGTCGGGTAACGATCTTGTACCCGGCCGAGTATCGGGTACAAAAAATATTTTTTTTTAATAAAAATAAACGCTATGTTGTCTATTATTCTGGTTTACTGTCAATAGTAATTAATAATTACTATACATAAGCATATACACTGTGTCTATAAAGTAACCCCCCCCCCCCCCCAACTAACTTTTGAACGACTTGATATTTTACCACAAAATTTGGTGTGCTGTAATGAGAAATTAAATACTATTTTTCAGTCCATATTAAAATTTTGTATCATCCAAAATGGCGACTGGCGTTATTTAATTTTTTTTAATGGAAAGGGAGGTCGACTGACACCTTATTGGAAAGGTCTTGTAGTTCTGCGTCTAATCCTAGAGTTTCAAAGAAAAATATTCAGGCATAACAAAATGACAATGTTTGAAGATAAAGAAGTCTATTTAAAAAAATTAAGAATTAAAGCAAAAAAAAATTAAATTAAGTGTCCGAAATGTTTACCATTCACTTCTTGGCACATAAAAAGTCGGTTATGAAATTCCTGCCTTACATTTTCATAAGTTTCTGAAGTGATATTTCTGGAAACTTCTGTAATGCGTTGCTCCAGTTCTTCAATTGTTTCTGGACGGGTTCTGTACACTTTCGATTTCATATATTCCCATAGAAAAACATAACGTTTTCAATATTATTTCCAGCCACCTGAGATATTTCTGGGAAAATTTTGTCCTGCAACTGAAAAAGTGGACCACTGGACAAAAAATCAAAACAATTTTGAATTGAGTGAGTCCATTTGTTTAAAATCCGCCATTTTGTTATGACTGAATATTTTTCTTTGAAACTCTAGGATCAGACGCAGAACTAAAAGACCTTTCAAATGACGTGTCACTCGACTCCTCTTCCTATTTAAAACAAATGTTTAAAATGGCGCCCAGTCGCCATTTTAAATGATACAAAATATAATTTTTGGCTAAAAAATAGTAGGTATTTTATTTCCCATTGAAGCACACCAAATGTTATGTTAAAATATCAAGTCGTTCAAAAATTAGTTAGGGGGGTTGTTACTTTATAGAGAGACGGTATAAACATAAATAATTAAATCATTAAATATCAAACATGATGTATGCAATGATGCCAACGCCCTAAATACATTTTGTGGAATTCCACAGCAATTGGCAACCCTGATGGAGGTGGTAGGTAGTGAAGCTGAAACCCGCGTAAGTAGGTAGCGTGTAAAAAACATCTTTAATTTTGTTTTAAATTTGTAATATTTATGCTTTTATTTGCTGTTGCAGGAGAAACTGCTAGCTGCAATAGCTGTTGCCAACCCAGTTGGATTTATATCTACCAAAATACAAGGATTGCTTGTATGCATTTAGTTACTTGATTGATTTATGAATGTTTATTATTTTAGAAGCAACTGCAAAATTTCTGTAATCATTTCACAAAAGAAATTCTGTCCAATGAGGAACTTAAAAGATTGGCTGGCAGAAAGAGAGGATGAAAGAATAGTAGTCAATCCCCCTAGGCCGGAGAACCCCGAGACGAGCGGTCACTCCCAATTCCCTATAGGGGAAAGGGAAGGGGGGATCATTCAACCACGGGGAACATTCAACCAGTTGGTTTATTTCATAATGTATTTGAATTTGGCGCTTAAATATAGCAAAATCTGCAACTTCATACCGTACCTCAGCTGTGTACAACATATCCGTTTTGGATAATACAAATGATATTATGAGCAATAAATATATGAAAATAAAGAGAAAAAATACTTGTAACCATAATTAACAACTGGAATAAGACAAGTAGTAGATGGAGGAATTCAACTTTCTCCAGGATTCGTTAATCATTGTAAGCTTTTGAGCTTAACAGTTTATAAGATTAATAATTTAATGTATTCATAATGTGTTTCATATTTGAACGAGATTCACGTAGCTCGAAACTTAAATACAGGCTGGCTCTCAAGAGATGAACATTATAAAGCAAAAGAAGCGCCATTTTTTCAATTACTTTAAGCAACCAAATGCAGGAAATTTAACAAAATAGACATGAGATGCACTCCGTTTCGAATTTATGTATAATGAGAAAGTGAATACTGACATTGGCCAATTAATGTTAAAATGGTGTGACGAATCATTACCACGATATCAACATGATACAGGTCACATATTCTTTGAAGTCTGCTGCGTATGATGTATAACAATGAATTTGTTGAAAAGGGTTGTTATTGTGTTATTCCACCTGCATATCGCTAAAAGAAGAAACTAACCATGCTAAAACCGAAGCCTCCAAAAAGATTCTAAAACTTAAACTGAAAGTTCATAAGGTTAGAGTTCACTGTTTTTTCCAACTTTTAAAACAAGAAATTAAAGGAACAGTTACGTTTACCTACGACTGCCAAAAAAACCTTCCTTTGCCAAAAGTACCAGACCAGTGTTGCTATTATAGTCGTCAGCTTTATACATCAATGAAAATGGATTCTGGAGACGACGCTACAACTTCAAACTTTACCAACTGTATCGAGAACCGGAAATTGTAAAGCATATTAAGCTCGGACTATTACGATGGATTGGTCACATTAGAAGAGCGGTTGACGATGCTCCGTTAAAGACAGATTCATTTTATCGCCTAGAAGGGACATCCCAAGTCAAGATACATAGACTCCAACGAACGAGATCTTAGGAGTATTGCGGTCCAAAGGTGGGAAGAGCAATCGTTGGAGAAAGATTTAGGAGGTCAAGGCTCACGCAGGTCTGTAGCGCCAAGCTGATGATGACCAGCGGTCGTGTCGAGGACGCTAGTTGTCTAAAACTTTTCCCTGTAGGATGCATTGGAAAAAAAACAACTTTACCTTAAGCCTCAAATAGACTATTTGTAGCAGACACCCAAGAGTGCGAACTGAAAAGCATGATAGCAACAATACGCAACGCAACGAACCAAGTAACACGCCATACGGTACCCGGTGAATTCACCATATGCAATGTCGACTTGCAGGACTTGCAAGAACGTGGTACAATAACCTCCTAAGGTACGCTGATATTTTTGGGATGATTGGAAATCGCTGATCCTGAAAACTTTTCCGATTTCGAGATCAACTTTTAAAAAGCTTGTTGCGCGTATGAAGCAGCCCGATGAGACCATGGCGCAATATTATTTTGGCAAGATGGATCTAATACGTAAGATATTCGAAAAAGACGAGCTATCTTTTTTAATCGATGGATTAAGAGATCTGGTTCTGGAAAAAGGTGCCAGGGCGGGACAATACCATACCAACAATCATTCAGAGCATACATCGCTACGGGTTGTAGTGTCACTACTAGAGACCGGGTATTAGAGCAAAAGCCTGTTTGTTACTTTTATAAGCCCACATGCGAGAGTAAGGCAGAAATTTGTTTCACATATATCGGAATTTTTTGAGGCCTGTTTGGTACGGCTTAAATGCCTATTTTTACTAAAATCGTATAATATTTCCTTTTTTGCCTACTTATACCCAAAAGTTGTTTTTATAGTGTCCAAAAAAGATTTATTAAGGCCTAAAATTTTTCAATGTGGAATCATACTCTTGCAATTTTCCCGGAAGCCCGTTCAAATTCTGTAGCTTATCGTTCAGTGAGCTGTAAGGGTATCTCATTTTCGATATAGTTATATGGGTAACTTCGCTAATATTAAAGTTATGGATAAACCGTTTGCATGATATTGGGTCTATTTTTTTAACACAATTCAATGGTAGAAACAAAAATAGAAAACCTTATATTGTTTTTTTGCTAGTCAAAAAGTGAAATTTTTAACATTTTTGTTGGGCGTTATTATTTATTTCTACAGATATTAAAAAATGCTATCAGACTTTTTATCGATTTGTTTGTTTATATTACAGTAGCCAATAGCGTACTTAGATTTTTCAAGTTTGAAATGGTTATTGAGTTACACAAACATGCATTTTCTTAAATGGGAACCATAGTGGGCTTGGACATCATTTAAAGAGCGTTTTAAGAGGTTTTCAAAAATATATAGTTTGCTATACTTATTTTGTAAAATAACTAAGATATTAGATGTCGTTCAAATTGCTGTAGTTAAAAAATAAATAGTGAACCATGAAATGCGTATCGAACAAGGCCGCGGTGTGTACTACATGTGGCGTCTCATCGCACTAATTTACGAATGTACTCGCCTATCTATGGTAAGAATGCCTATGCTCACAAATTCATTCGTTAGTGAATCAGATGTTAATATTTTCAACGCTTCATTTCGTAGTTTTAAAACGGTGGTGCTCAAATTCTAAAATTACGTCATATATCATTTCTTTCAACATGTTGCTGCGAATTCTTAAGAATATAAAAAATAACTCGTCAAAATTTGAAGTGTAATTCCTTCGTGTATGTTTTATATTTTTTGTAAACAACGGTTTGTCAATTTTTGTGTTGATTTCGTATATTTTTAGATTTGCAAACAGTATTTTTTTGTAAACAACGGTTTGTCAGTTTTTAGACAATGGACACCAGCGTGAACCCATTCCTTATTTTTAAAAAGGACATCGGAGTACAATGTCGAGGAATTCGTTTGACAGACTTGACAAAGGGCGCTGCATTTTTGTGGCGCCATATGACGCTCTATGGGAGAAGACCATACAAAAAAAAGGCACGAGAAGTTAAAAGACGGATGAACCAGGATAGGAGGGTGATGGGAGAAAATTGGCAGATAGCGGCGATACACTTTGTAATGCAGCAATATAACTTTTGTGGGGCAGAAGCACGACTGTTGATAGAACACATATATCATTTCTTTCAACATGTTGCTGCGAATCCTTAAGAATATAAAAAATAACTCGTCAAAATTTGAAGTGTAATTCCTTCGTGTATGTTTTATATTTTTTGTAAACAACGGTTTGTCAATTTTTGTGTTGATTTCGTATATTTTTAGATTTGCAAACAGTATTTTTTTTTGTAAACAACGGTTTGTCAGTTTTTAGACAATGGACACCAGCGTGAACCCATTCCTTATTTTTAAAAAGGACATCGGAGTACAATGTCGAGGAATTCGTTTGACAGACTTGACAAAGGGCGCTGCATTTTTGTGGCGCCATATGACGCTCTATGGGAGAAGACCATACAAAAAAAGGGCACGAGAAGTTAAAAGACGGATGAACCAGGATAGGAGGGTGATGGGAGAAAATTGGCAGATAGCGGCGATACACTTTGTAATGCAGCAATATAACTTTTGTGGGGCAGAAGCACGACTGTTGATAGAACACATATATCATTTCTTTCAACATGTTGCTGCGAATCCTTAAGAATATAAAAAATAACTCGTCAAAATTTGAAGTGTAATTCCTTCGTGTATGTTTTATATTTTTTGTAAACAACGGTTTGTCAATTTTTGTGTTGATTTCGTATATTTTTAGATTTGCAAACGAGTGCACGCTGTACCTTCGAACAGCAGAGACGTGCTCGCGCTCTTATCGCGGATCTGGCAGTGTGTGCGACTTATCAACGTCTGTCCTCAGTGATAACCATTTAACGTAAACAACGTTCACTTTCATCCTATTTCTGGTAACAAAACTTTACTTTTATTAAACTTTGGCAACTACAACTACATCCTTCACCCCCTCTTAGGGGGTGAACAGACTCAATCACATGTCCTTCTTAAAAAGAAATTCAGATCACTTATCTCCACCGATCACCGAACTACAAAAAAAATATCTTTGGAAACCCGAATCCCTAATCGAGAAAAATAGATACTATTTACCTAGCCACCTCGAACCTTCCGCTGCAAACGAAACCGAGACAACTAATGTACCACCTAAAGTTAAAATACCACCTATCTTCCTACACGGTCCAATCAATCATAAGGAAGTAATCAACGACATCAAAAACCTCGCAAAAGAAGAATTTACAACATGCTTAAACTCAACTACATTAAAAATCACTCTAACAAATCAAGACGACTACAGAACCTTGGCTAAACATTATTTAGATAATAAAATAGAATGTCACACATACCAATACCCTAACAGCAGACCACTTTCGGTAGTTATTAAAAACGTTCCACCTTCCTTAACTGAAGATGATATTCTTGAAGAACTAGCAACGTACGAACTACCGATAAGTCGGGTTACAAGATTATTAAACAAAGACAAAACACCGATGCCAGTTTGCGCTGTACTCCTAACAGCAAACGAGAAAGCAAACGAAATATTTAATATCAATAAAATTTACCACTCAATAGTGACCATAGAACCACGTAAAAACAATAATAAAACCCCTCAATGTCATAGATGCCAACGCATCGGGCATACTAAAAATTATTGTAGACTATAACCTAGATGTGTAAAATGTCAAGGCAATCACTTATATACAAATTGTGACAAACCAGCTCAAGCGCCCCCGACATGTACCAACTGTGGAGAAAATCATCCTGCTAACTTCAGAGGATGTAAATATTTCACTGAAGCAAGGACTCAAGACAGACGACCTCGAAACGAATATCTCAACTCAACAAGAACGCAGAACAACCGCGTACCTGATAATAATACCAAAAACTTCCCTCAACTCCCACGTAGTACATCTCAAATTAACTCGCCGTGGCAACCCAGAACCAACATTCCAGCACCTGAAACCTCATCCTTGCTCAATACCCTACTATCATCCCTCATAAACCTAATCCAACCCTACATAGAACAAATTAAACAATTCCTATTAACAAATCTCCTACCCACTCTTTTCAGTGGACCATAAAATTAATACAATCTCTCAAATAAAAATCCTCAATTGGAACGCCAACGGCATCAAAAAGCAGCTAAACTTATTGAAGTTGTTCCTCATAAGACATTCTATTGATATAGTATGCGTCTCAGAAACGCACTTAAATCATTCTGAAAAACTCAAGATAGCTGGATACCAAATCTACCGCACAGACAGAAATGCCAACATCGCATCAGGAGGAGTAGCCATCATCGTTAAGCGTAAAATTATGCATTACGAAAGTCAACCAATCAACACCATCAACCTCGAGACTGTTGGAATTAAAATCAAAGCCCAAGATGGCACTGCCGTAAACATAATATGTGTCTACAAGCAACCTAACAAACGACTCCTCGAGCAAGACATTTCTACAATATTCGCCACAGATGAACCTATTTTGCTCATTGGAGACCTAAACTCCAAAAACACCATTTGGGGATGTAGAATAACAAACCCCGCCGGCTCCAAACTATACGACCTAACATCAACATACGCTTTTCAAATAGAAGCTCCTGATGAGCCCACTTATTACCCATACAGAAGCGACTACCAACCAGACATACTGGATATTCTAGCACGCAAGAACTTCAATAAGCAAACACATCAACAAGTACTCCCCGACCTTGACTCGGACCACCTTCCAGTAATTATTTCATTTATAATAACACCGGCAATTATCACCCCCGAGCCCAGATTAATTAATGGGATAGTTGACTGGAAACTCTACAGTGCATTTCTTGACCAGCAGCTCAAGTACCCTAACGACTTGCAATCCCTAACCCACATAGATGAAACAATTACACACATACCAAAAACAATCACAGATAGTGTTCAGCGAGCTACCAAACAGAAGGCTAACAGAAAACATACGAACATTAATTCATCACCCAAATATATAATTGACTTAATCAAGCAAAAGAACTCGCCGAGAAGAGAATGGCAGAGAACCCGAAATCCCGCAACAAAAAACATCGTAAATAACCTATCGCACCGCATTAAAAACGAACTTGAAGCGTATCGAATTTACTCCTATCAAAAACTCATCAGTAATCTCGAACCAGGAGATCCAGGATTATGGAGAACAACCAAACGGATACTACGCCAGCCACACGAAATACCATCAATTACCTCGGGTGCACAAACACTTAACTCCGATGAAGAAAAAAGCAAAGCATTCGCAGAATATCTCGAGAAAACGTTCACTTCTCACAGTCACAGCGACCCCGTTTTCAATAATATTGTGATCAACCATGTTGAAACACATCAACCAATACCAGAAGCAAACTTCAAACCAACCTCACCTAGGGAACATGCTTCTATAATCCAAACCCTACCAATAAATAAGTCGCCAGGCCCCGACGCTATACCCAATATCATATTGAAGAAACTCACCAAAAAAGCATATGCGTACTTAGCAACAGTTTTTAATTCATGTCTAAAGTTAGGGTATTTCCCTAGCATATGGAAACATGCAACTATACTTATGTTCCCCAAACCGGGAAAAGAAAAAAAAGACATTAGCAGCTACAGACCAATCAGTTTACTATCAACCATTTCGAAACTCTTGGAAAAAATCATCTACTCTCGATTAAACGACGAAGTCCGAAGATTGGATATTCTACCAACCTTTCAATTCGGTTTCAGAGAAGGCCACTCCACCAGTCATCAATTACAACGTGTGACAGAAACCATCGAAAGAGGATTCGAATCCAAACAATTTACAACAACCCTATTTATTGATATAGCACAAGCCTTTGATCGCGTCTGGACAAACGGCCTCAAATACAAAATCTTACTCCTACAAATACCCGACTATATCAAATCCATACTATTTTCCTTCCTTAACAATCGCACCTTTACAGTCAAAATTCGTACATCCCTATCCCCCATCAAAAACATACATGCAGGGGTCCCTCAAGGCAGCATCCTAGGCCCAATCCTCTTCAACATCTTCATGAGTGACTTCTCCGCCATCAATGCTGACCTAGCAATGTACGCAGACGACACAGTCATATTAACTAAAGACGAATGCCTATCAGTAGCCATATCTAACCTACAAGATGCTACCACCATACTTAGCAAATGGTTCAAGAAATGGAATCTATCAATCAACTATGACAAATGTGTCACAAAAATCTTTACTTTGAGACGAATTAGTAACCCGCCTGAAATTTCCATCAACGGCCACATTATTCAGTGGAACGCTTACGAAGAGCCCGTTAAATACCTAGGCATATATTTCGACACCAAACTCACCTGGAAATATCATGTCCTCAAAAAACTAAACGAAGGACACAGGAGATTAATCCAATTATACCCACTTATAAACCGCTTACTCAACCAACCTGCTTACTCAATGTACTACTACCATCTATAAGTCACTTATACGCCCATTAGTCCTCTATGGGTGCGTCGTTTGGGGCAACACATCTGCAACAAATCTCCGCAAAATCCAAGTACTCCAGAACAAAATTCTAAGAATCGCCGTCAACGCTCCCTGGTTTATCACCAACCAACAACTACACCATGAATTGGGAATACCCACAATTGAACAACATATACAGAAACTTGTTACAAAATTCCACGCCAATCTCATCAACTGCAGCGGGGCAGCCTACTACACACTAGGTCAGCGAGGCATCCACCTACGACTAATACGTAAGCTAGCACAAGATATTTTTCTAAGTGACAACAGTGACAACGATTAAGTGTTTAGTTTCAACATACCTAGTGCTCTTATAGTGAAATAACAACTAGCTAACAAACAAAACTCTCCTGCGGTCGTACTTACCGCTTATCAAACTAGCAAAAAAATATTCCCCAGTGACAACAGCGACAACGATCAAGTTATAATTTTCGTCATATTCCAGTGCTCTCATAGTGAAACACAACGATTAACAATTAAAATATTCTTGCGGCCATACTCACCGTTCATGTTACTTAGTATATTACGTACAAACTGTCATCATTGCCTTGAATAACAGTGTAAATTGTTGGACAGGCAAAAGCCTAAAAAAAAAAAAATTCTAAAAAATAAATTTTTGCAATGAACACCTAGGTTAGTTTAGTTTAGATTAGTTTTAAATATAAGTATAATTGCTTCTTCTTTCTTTCTTTTTCTCTCACTCTTTTGTTGTTAATTAATTATTATTTCCATGAAGCCGGATAGTGCAATTGGGCGTATGCCCGTTCTATCCGTATATTTTAAATAAATAAATTAATTAAACAAATAAATTAGACTAGTTTTAGTGGTTGAATTATTAGTTTGCACAGATTGTAAAACGTAAACAAGCAATATGGCGATACACTTGGCTGTCACGCGAGTCGATTGTCAGCCGCAGAAAGAGTTGATCGCGGGCGATTTAAAATATCAGCGAAACAGTAATTTTTGAATTTGTATTTGTGATTGGTCGGATACAGTGAATTATGAATCCATAATTCACTACAGTGAATTATAGGTACGATTTTTTACAAAAAATTTTTTGAATAATTAAGTTTTTTATTCCAAAAAATCAAAATAAATTATTTTTTAGTGTCTTTTATTGTGATCAATTATCACGAACGCCACTGCTTATAAAACTTGTCTAACAAAAAAACATATTTTAGCCTTTGCTGTTATAATATAACCATGGTATAAGTTACAGTTAAAATTGGTGATTGAATAATCACGAAGTATAACATAGTTTGCCGATTTCAATTGGTTCATTACAACTATTACTTTTTAAACTTTTATTTCAATAAACTACCAAAAAATATTTTATTACACACCAATTGACTCTCTAAATCAAATGTGTTAAAAAAACAACCATAAAACCATTACAAACTAAGCTATTTTTTGGCGGTCAATTATTTAAGAGAGACCACTGTGCGCCGTCTTCCTCAAGGTAATATTACATTTAATTGGTTTATTTTCGAATTTGTTTATCACCACTACGTAGCAATATTACGTATAGCATACAATCATCATGAAGTTTACTTTTAAAAATTAATCACATTGATTTATAAACCCTAGTCGTACCAGCTACACAATCACCTGTTTCAAACTACAAAAGCAGCATTACCTATACTGAACTAGGTATGTTTTTGTACTTTTAACGTCTAAACATGATCTTTAATATTACGTATTGCATAGATTCAACATCATGTTTACCTTTAAAAATCAATCACACATTTATCAACCGCAGCCCTCAACGTCGTACCAACTACAACACTGCCACATGTTGCAAACTACAGCAGCAGCAGCAGTACCTCGTTAGCTGGGAATTATACTGTTGTATGTCCATTTTTAGCCGAATATGAGCTGAATATACATTTTATTTAAAAAATTTAGCTGGTTCTATACCCGTTGAGATATTTGTAATATCTTGAACCATATCCAAGTTTTCAGTAATTATTTAATCTATATCCTAGCAACTCTGCCAAAGCGAGAATTATATTGTTCAATATCCAACGCAATGACTTTTGTGAAATTTGTTCTATATTCAGAAATATGGTTCAAGAACATATTGGTCTATATCCCACCTATTGTGCTATGCAACTATGTTGCGCCTAGTGCAATGTTCTATATCCATGTTCGTTTGCACGTAATGCGTAAGCGTAGTGTAGGAGCAGTTAAGTAAACACGTAGGGGATTACCACTAAAAATTTCTTTACCGGAAAAACCTTCAAATTGTGACACTGAAGAATGGAAGTAAGTAACAAACATTAAATATATCTTAGACTTAATATTATGCTCTTCGAACCTCACTTTTTACGTCAAAATACAGCTTAGTGCAGTATAGTACGCTTTCTGAATTTAAAAATTTAATACCCATTTAATTGTTTAGACTTTCTAAGTACCGTTTTAAGTTAATATTGTTGTTAAATATCAATAATTTTAGTAATATTGCAGAATATGTTTGTACATGATGAAAACTAAGAAAATGTACAAATTGAAAATGTATATCAAATAGAAGAACAAGAATATAATAATCACAGGGAATTGTTTGATCTCCAAAATATACCTATAATTGTAGCAGACAGTGGTAGTGTACCAACTAATATTGGGTAATCATTTCTTATCTAAGTTATGTAGATATAATTAATACAACTACACTGTTAACAGTTTCCACGAAAATGTTCTACTACAAAATAATACTAGCCTAATAATAGAAAGTATGGCTACACTATACAATGCAGACAAGATAATTGTAGTAAAAATTAACAACTTTCCTCAGGTGAATAATAACTAGCCTGTGGAGTACCAGTTAGTATATTCTTTGGTTTGTTTATAATATTAATATAGAAATTGTTTTCGGAGCAGGAGTTGTTCTCCTTCATGCCAGTAAAAATACCGTAAAAAATATCGAACGGAATCATAAAGTTTTAAAATATCATGCAGAAAGAGAAGATCCAATACCTTTAGTAGAGCAATCTACTATGGATAACTTGGAGGGAAAAAAATCTAAAATAAGGAAAAGAAATCCCAATAATTAAAATAATTAAAAAATTAAAAGTAAAGCTACAAGAAGGCAAATCATTGAAAGAGAGTTTCTACCATTCTTCGAAATGCCCCTTTCAGTGCAAGATGAACATAACAGTCGAAGAGAGGCAAGAGATCTCTTTATTTTCACATTGATGTCTTATTTGCATGCATCTGCTTGCATTTTATTGCCATTTTTGTAATTTCCAGAAAAAAGAATATTTGTAAGCATTTATGAGCTGTTCGATTTTGTTGCGACAAAAGGACTCTATGCAGCCAACAAGTGTTGAGTCGCGACTATACCTCTGTCAATTTCTTGAGACAAAATGTAGATGTGAAGTAGTAAATATCAAAAATATTATTTTAAAGTTTACGCTTAGTCTCAGTAGAAGGTGGTCGCCAAAGAAATATTATTAAATTTCATAAACACAACTCGTATGAGTCTAAGAGCTACGGTAAACAGAAATGCGGCAGAAATTTCTCCAAAAAGATCTCCAAAACGAGACAATAAATAAAAATGCCTACAAAACACAAAATCAAAGTGGCCCAATTCCCTTTACACATGAGAGAGCCCTTGTTTTTTATGTTGAAAATACGTTGACGAAACATCAGTATATATTTATTCGAAAGAAGAATCCTCAGAAGAATATTTGGACCCATAAACGAAAATGGAGAACGGAGACCAAAAATGAACTTTGAAATAGAGAAACTAATTAACAACCAGAACATCGTTAACTGTAGCACAGCAAGAAGAATAGGGTGGCTTGGACATATCCACAGAATGCACAACGATAGAGCTCCGAAAATTATAACCAAATAGAAACTAGAACGAACAGGGAAAATAGGAAGACCACAAAAACGATGGGAGCAAGATGCAACCAACGACCTAAACGAAATGAAGATAAGAAATTGGAGAAAATTGTTAGAAAATAGGAAATAATGGGGAATAGCGATCAACAAGGCCAAATCCCACCAAGGGATGTAGCGCCAGCAGAAGTAAGTGAGTAAATGACTTTACCACTATTAATGATTATTCTGTAGAAATTAAGTTGCACACAGTAAGAAATTTTTTCTTAGATTGACTAAAATTTTTAGTTCCAGCAGGTTCACTACTGTTTTTAGTAACATTGACAAACAGCCCATTACTAACCTTTAAAGAATTTTATTTGGTAAATGTTGACAAGAAATAAATGCAAGAGTACTTATAACTAACTATTTAGTTGGATAGAATTTATAATGGAGTAGTAAATTTAACATTTTTTTGTTAAGATGAACAAAACATTTATGTCTATTTAATAAATGCAATTTGTAAGATTTACAAACATGCGTTGTTGCCTTGAGAATAAAGTATTGTAAGTTTAGCAACAGCTTTTTGTTAAGATGAACAAAACATTTATGTATGCTTAATAAATGCAACTTGTAAGATTTACAAACACGCGTTGTTACCTTAAGATCAAAATATTGTAAGTTCAGCAATAGCTTTTTGTTAAGATTAACAAAACATTTATGCCTACTTAATACATGCAATTTGTACGATTTACAAAAATGAGTGTGTTACCATGAGAGTACAGTATTGTAAATATAGCAACAACTTTTTGTAAGATACACAAAACATTTAAGTCTACATAACCAATGCAATTCGCAATATCTACAAAACTACGTTGCTACCTTAAGTGCACAATATTGTAAATTTAGTATTTCATAATCGTTGATTAAAAAAAAAAGGTGTAATTTGGTATAAACATCGTTACTGAAAATTTACTTTTTTACTTATTTTTTATTTACATACGACAACCAACCCGTGTGGGGTTGCTAGATCCCCCATCGGGCGCCTCCCCAGGTGGCGGATAGGGGAATGTTCGCCAGATATGGCGGGTACCGGGGAAATCAAATACCCGGGGCGGACCAAAACTAGCAACAGGAAGGCAACTTGCAAATGATGCATATTATTGGCTTCAAATTATTCTTTGCTAACGGGCAGCAGCGTTATCATTAATGGATTGGGGCTACCGCGAAAGTACCGCTTTAAAGGCCCAACACCATACACTCGCAGGCGACAATCACATATTGATCCACACGGCTGCGACACTGCGGAAGGAAGGACACGGGAACCCACCTTCTATTATCCCAAGAGAATCTTATGACATTATGGCTGCACTCAATGTGAAATGTTCCGGAGTTATAAATAGTTCCCCGATCGGATCTCCGGGGGGACGCCACCCAAGATAGAGTAAACATAAGACACGACTTGGCACATGGAATGTGCGAGGACTGCTGCAGGCAGGAAAACTGTACATCGTAGAAAAGGAGGCAAAGAATCATAATAAAAACATCCTCGGACTAGTTGAAACACACTGGAAAGGTGCTGGACACTACAAGACAAGATTAGGTAATACCATCTACTTCTCGGGCAACAGCACGCAAAGTATAAATGGAGTTGCAATAATGATACCAGAATCAATTAATACACCAGTGCTTGGATACAACGCTATTAACGATAGAATTATGACAGTGAAAATCAAGTCAACACCCTTTAACTTTAATATAGTACAAATATATGCACCAACTTCAAAGACACCAGATAACGACATTGACGAATTCCATCAACAACTAGAGAATACCATAAAAGAACTACCCAAAAAAGAAATCACCATTATACAAGGTGATATGAACGCTAAAATTGGAAATACAACAAAAGATGATCACATCAGAAACGTGGTAGGCCAATATGGCCTAGGAAAAGGGAACGAACGGGGAGAACGATTGATCAAGTTCTGCCAAGAAAACAACCTGACAGTAGCTAACACACTCTTTCAACATCATCCAAGTCGCCTATACACGTGGAAATCACCAGGAGACAGATACAGAAACCATATTGATTTTATTACGATAAACTCACGCTGGAAAACATCACTTCTTAACTGTAAGACCCTCCCAGAAGCGGAATGTGGATCCGACCACCAACTACTGATAATGGATTGTAAACTAAAACTGAGAAACGCAAGACAACCGAGCAAAAATAAGAGAATGACTAAAGACACCATAAAACACATGAAAACAGAAATTAAAGCAAGCCTAACTGAAATTAAAACAGAAATGGCAAATCAAGACGCAGAACAAGAGTGGGAAAAATTAAAGGAAACAATAAAGGAATCTATCGAAAGAACCACAAAGAAATTAGAAAACAAAACCAAAACAAGAGACAAACATTGGATAACAACTGACACTCTAAAAACAATTGAAGAAAGAAAAACACTAAAGCAGAGGACTACACTCAGAAGCAGACAAAATCGAGTACAAACGACTATCTAAACGAATCCAGCGATCATGTCGACGAGATAAAAACAACTACATCAAGAAGATATGTAAAGAAATCAAAATCATAATGAAACGCGACAAAAAAGTTCATTGCTGACACAGCAATTCAAACCTAAAAGTTTAACAATAGAAGACAAAGATGGAAATATACTGTGGGAGAAAGAGAAAGTACTGGACAGATGGAAGGAGTACTGCATAGAGTTATATAACGAAGAACAGGAAGAAAGACAATGAGAACGCAATAGACAACCTTGGCGAAGAACGAGAACCAAATATATTAAGAGCCGAAATTGAACAAGCAATACAACAGCTGAAACCAAATAAATCACCAGGAAGCGATGGGATAAACGCAGAAATCCTTTAAGCACTAGGCGAAGACGGAGTAGACATAATGTAACAAAATATGGAGAACAGGCAAATCGTCACCCCAGTGTTATCTTGTTCTATGTCCATTTTTGGACTTTATACAACCAAATGCATGAAAAATTTAAAAAAAATTATCTTGTTCATTATCCGTTGAAATAACAGTATTATCCTGGTCTATAACAAAGTTTTCAGTAAATAATTAGGCTATATCCTTAAAATTTCGGGTATGTTATAGAATTATCTTGTTCCTTTCATTCCCTAAGAATTATCATGTTCTATAAACCATACAGCCTTATTTTGTTCTATATCCATTTGAAACCTTTATTAGTAATGTTTTGTTCTATATCCATACGCACAGCATTCATTGTTTAGTTAAGTTGTTCTACAGTTTTAATTTACTCTGACCTAATAATGGACAGTGAATTTAGTTCTATTCCCCGTAGCAAACCTTCTGAATGCCCTTCGGAGGCCTGGAAGTAAGTAACATTTTGAAATAATCCCTAAATTGAAACGTGTTTGTACATAACCTCAAACTTTTGAATTAATCTAACGTACTTAACTTTTTCAGTGAGTTGGCTGTAATAATCAACAACGTTATTGACGAAAATGACTATTCCTGTAATACTGAACAAGTAATATTAGAAATAACTGATGTTAATGAAGATGGACAGGTTATGGCAGTTACAGGTTTGGGCATTGTTAACACAGACTCTTCTCCAGATACTTAACTCTTATTTCATTTCAGAAACTGTTCAAGAAATACTACCAAATAATGTACAGACCGATCCTGATTATGTTCCTGAAGAAAATAGTGAAAGTGAAAAGTTATCTGGAAATGAAGAGCAAGTAATTATTGCCGAAGAAAAACAAAACGGTTCAGACAAAGTTTTAACCCGCAAGCGAAACAGAAATCCAACCAAATGAAAACAAAATATTAGAAAGGCTAAGCGACAAAAAGGAGAAGCATATTTGGATACTAAAGGTACTTTAAAACCACCCAAGAAAGTTAAAAATGAAACATGCCATTCAGAAAAGTGTGGATTTAAATGTTCACAAGCCATTACCAATGAAGAAAGAGGCCACATTCATAGACAATTCTGGAAACTGAACGATGAAACAAAAGTACATTTCTACTCAAAACATATAAAATGTGTCACACCTTTACGAAAAAGAACCAAAGGGGAATCGAGCAAAAGGAAATACAGTTACGAATACCATTCTGTAGTCTCAGGAGTGAAGATTCGGGTGTGTCAAGAGTATTTCTTAAATACTCTAAACATAAGCAAAAACCGGGTGTATTACTTTTTTAAGAAAAATAAAAATGAGGATGTACCAAACTCCCCCATCCAAGGTAAACACAAGAAAAAATTCATACCAGTTGCAAAAAAAGATGAAGTAAGAACACATATTAAATCATTTCCATCAATTGACTCCCATTACTGTAGAGCTCCGACTAAAAAAAAATATTTAGAGCGTGGTATATATTTATACAGATCTTCAATGGAAAATCCTGTTAAATTCCATATGTACTCAGAGATATTTAACACGGAATTTAATATAAGCTTCTTCAAGCCTAAAAAGGATCTTTGCGACAAGTGCGAACTGTTCAAGATACTAAAGGAACCAACTGAAGAAGAAATCGCAAAACAGGAAGAACACATAAAACGCAAAAATATTGAAAAACAAGAAAGGGACAGAGACAGTAAAAAATTTATTGAGGATGACACGGTTGGGGTAATAACTTTCGATTTACAAAATACTTTTTCACTGCCTAAGGCCAATGTATCAAATTTCTACTATAAAACTAAACTCTCTTGCTATAATTTAACTGCTTATTTGGATAAAACTAAAATTGTTTATAATGCAATCTGGCACCAGTTTATTGCTGGACCTGCTGGCATTCATATCGCCAGTGGAATATTTCGAATTTTAAAACAAGTAATGGTAGACAATCCAAACTTAAAAAGACTTATTTTGTGGTCCGATAGTTGCGTACCACAAAATAGAAATTCCGTGATGACTTTTGCTATACAGAATTTCTTAAAGTCCAAAGACAGTAAAGGTCTTGAAATTGTTGAACAAAAATTTAGCGAACCTGGACATGGTAATGTCCAGGAAATAGATTCTGCACATAGTTGCATAGAAAAACACATTCGAAATTTAGAAATATGGTGTCCCATATCTTTAGTCAGAGCCCTATTGTCTATTCCTTCATCATCGAAACTTAAATTCAAAGTATTGCAAATGAAAGAGACCGACTACTTCAATTTTCAGAAAATTTGTAAACTACTCAGTTATGACACAATACCATACACTAGAGTGAAACATATTATTTATACAAAAAAAGATGTCAATAATGTAGAACATAAAGAAATCTTTGAGGGCGATATGCATAAAACCAAAATTTGTGTGTTGAAACAGCAAAATTCAACTAGACATGGGTGAAGGGATATATTATGTGACTTATAGGCCAACTAACCGCTCTTGTCTTGTTGGATTTTTCAAAGGCTTTTGATGTTTTAAATCATGAATGTTGTTAGCCATACTGCATTATATCGGCATTAGTAACCATGCAACTTTGTTATTGGAAAATTATTTGTCAAATAGATCTCAGGTGGTTCAACTTCCAAAACAAACATCAGCTATTTGTAACGTATATAGTGGTGTACCCCAAGGTTCTATTCTGGGCCCATTACTGTATACTGTGTATACATCAAATTTAGGTAGTCTGTAAATCATGCCGTTATCATTTGTATGCGGATGACACACAATTGTATTATTCCTTTGATCCTGCTGACATTGCTGTGGCTAATAACATAATTAATAATGATTTAGATAACCTAATCAATATGGCAGAAAAGCACTCGCTTGTAATTAACCCTTTAAAATCACAGGTCATGTTATTTGGTAGACGCAAAATTCGTAAAAATGTAGTTGATCTTTTAGCAGTCAAGGTTAAAAATTCTCAATTATCCGTTACTGATATTTCTCGTAATCTGGGATTACATTTTGATTCTGAATTGAGATTTAAAAAACACATTAGCTTATGTATTCAAAACGCATTTGCAAACTTAAAATTTATCTATTTAAATAGACATATTCTTAATAAGAAAACTAAAACTGTTTTAGCTGAATCCCTAGTTCTCTCTCAGTTTAATTTTTGTGATACTGTGTACGGACCATGCTTGGACAATGTTGATATCATCAGAATACAGAGAATACAAAATTGCTGTATTCGTCTAATTTTTGGCTTGAGAAGGAGGGATCATGTGTCTCACAAGTTAAAGGAGTTACATTGGTTAAATATGCTAAACAGGCGTACTTTGCATTCCTTCTGTTTATTTCACAAAATAATTATGTCGAAAACTCCGCCTTACTTATTTAAAAAATTTAATTTCAGAACTGACGTGCATAATTTAAATTTAAGAAATAAAGGTATCATCACTCGACCATTTCACAGAACTAGCGTTTTTCAACGCTGTTTCACTTACAATATTGCCAAACTATATAACTCGCTGCCTGCACACTATAAAAACCATCCCTACATTAAATTTTAAAAACAAGTATTTTCGTTATTATTTGATAAACAATAATGTGTATAATAAATTCTACACATCACAATAAGTGAATGCGCCATCATTACCAGCAAAGATCAAATATCACAAAGCCGAAACTGCATCGCACGGAAGCCACACATCCCGAACCGTAATTTCTTCTTAATTCTTCTTATAATTCTTATATTTCTTGTTTCATTATTTTGTTTTTCCATTTCTTAAGCGCTCAAATAGTCATACTTATTCAATATTATATTATTAATTTACTGGTTAGGTGGAAGAGCAGTGACTTTTCAAGTCACTGAACCTCACCTTTTCTTGCCTTTCTTTTTTTTGTTCTGTTTCTTATATAATTCTGTTTGTTATATAATTTTGAGGTTACAATAAAGACATTATTATTATTATATA
This sequence comes from Ctenicera cuprea, assembly GCA_958336395.1. Classification (NCBI taxonomy): domain Eukaryota; kingdom Metazoa; phylum Arthropoda; class Insecta; order Coleoptera; family Elateridae; genus Ctenicera; species Ctenicera cuprea. Next base: position 18,604,132 of record OY284488.1, on the reverse strand, counting down.
ATTTTTCAAGTGATGTACCATTGGCTGATTTGGAAATTAATATATCTGATTTAAAACGACAGCACTTAACTGAAATGAAGTCATATATTCCTGATGATACTGAAAGAATCTTTTATGAAACATTGTTAGAGATAAAAAACACTCCGAAGAAAATAACCACAGAGAAAAAGAAAAACACACGTATTGTTACTGCAGGTAAAGTTGCCAGAAATACCAAGAGTTCAGTGAAGAGGAATAACACTAAAAACAAGAAATTAAAAGAAGAAAATACCAAAGAAAAACCAACAAAATCCACCAGAAAAATAAAATAGTTTATTTTACATTTTCATTTTTTTTAATAATAATTTGATATGCATAGAATTTTCTTTTTGAGTTGATGTTTTGAATTGTCTGTTATTTTCTGTACCCAATAAAGTTTTAAATTGGAAAGTTTACTTTTTTTTTGGAAAATATATACTTACGTGGGTTATAAATATTACCTACTTAAAACAGAAATAAAGGATATAGAACAATTTCATGTTATAAAAATGTGCCATATCCATTAGTTTTTCCTAAATATACGGAAAGTGTAATTTTTGTTCTATATCCCAAACAATAAAACGCTATTATTAACAATAAGTGCTCAGTTGATATCAACGTTTTATAACAGAGAACATTACCTACAACATGAACAATGTTTAGGTAAAAAAATTTTAGAAATCCGAGATGAACAAGGTATGTTATAAAGAAAAATATGTTCTTTTGCAGTTTCCCAAAACAGGTGTTGGAAACAGTTGATGGAAACTCTGGTATACTCTATTTTCCTATATGGCGCAGAATCATTTCCTATGAAGGCGTCAGACAGACACCGGATTGACGCTTTGAAATGTGGTGTTAGAGGAGAATGCTGCGCATACCATGGAAAGCACGAAGAACAAACGCATCCGTCTTAAACGAACTGAACATTAGTGACAGACTATCCACCATCTGTCGACGGCGAATATTGGGATATTTTGGACACGTTATACGACGAGAGAACACCAACCTAGAGAAATTAGTAGTTCAAGGGAAGATAGAGGGAAAACGACCCAGAGGTCGATCTCCAAATAGGTGGCTAGATCAAGTAAAAACTTTTACCGAAATGCCCCTACATACCACACTAAGAAAGGCAGAAGATAGAATAGAATGGAGAGGAATAATCAAGAACTGCATATAAAACCATAAGAACATAGGATCACGATTCCTCAGACAATGAGGAAAACGACGAAGAAGAGAAGAAGAACGACAACCAAGGGTTGTCCAAGAAGGGGGAGGAGTTACACTTTTACAGTTAAAAGATATGGTTGACGTATGTAAACGAAAATAAGTAAGAAAGTAAACCTTCAATAACAATGTCGCACCACACCAAATTTAAAATAATTAGCGCAAACAGTGTTTGAGTTTTTGACCAAGAAGTGGCGCCTCTTTGAGCAGGCATAGTTCAGTAATGAAGCATTTCTGGACATATGTTTACTAAGACTATTTACTTGTTTAAGCGAGTACTATTATACGCCCTAAAATTTCTCGATACTTCTTTTAACACAGTGAATAAAGTTAAAATAATCAATTGTAAATAGTTTTGTAACCACATTATATGGTTAAAGAACAAGTAAATGCAACATTAAATATGATTTAAGCTCTTTTTCGAAAATAAATGCTTATAAACAACAAATGGATCTACTAGTCATTATAGTAACACAATACTGTAAATAAATAATCTAGTTTATTATAGCTGATATGTTGGTAGAAAGTTGTGGTTAAAAACCAAAGTTGGTATGTATCTACCATTTTTCTTAGATCGACGTCCAGTCAACACAAGTTTTTACATTCCCGCACCAATTATGATTATTACTACTTAAATACTTTCTCTTACTTTAAAAAATTAAATGTTATTAAGTTAGCCAATATCAATGTTTGCAGTAGGAGTGCATGAAGGAGATGCGAAGAAAAAAAAGTTAGGTGCATACAATTTTTATTTTAATAACACCGCAAATAACATGAATAACAACATATTATGTATAGGTACTTAAAATACTAACTCAAATTTAGGAACAATAACGTTAAGATGTTCCTGTGTAGGTTGGTGCAGATCATAAGAAGCAAAGTGCAGTAATTTGTTTAAGTATATATTGTATAGTATATTATTTGAAACTTCATGTTGTACTACATAAGCTTGAAAATTGCTACTAAAAGTGACAGTTTCCCATTGTATGGTTACTTTTGAATGCAGGTGGTGGTAGAAACATTTGAACTGAAGATGGCGGGTGTCTTGTAACATCAGTGTAATTAATAAAACTTGCTTATAAAAATAAATGGTTTTTAAGTAACATATAAAATACACAACATGGCGCAGTCGGTAAATAAAAAATTAAGTTCTCAGAAGTAAAAGCGCGAAACGTTGTATGCGTATTCGTAAAGAAAAAACAGTAAAAATAAACGTGCTGCGTGATATCAAGCTGTGTGCAACCATTCAAAATATAAGGGCTGCGTGCAAACACTACCTAAAATGAATGATGCGAGAATACCTAAACCTTTGAGGCCTTAAAGAAAATGTTGAGAAGTTCAAACAACAATTCGAAATCTACTTGTTAGCAAGTGGAAAGTATAAAAAAGAAGATGAGGTTAAGGTAGCAATTTTACTAAGGGCCGGTTTATCAATCCCATGTTAAACACATCTGTTAACTGCCAAGAGGATAAATGTTAGCTTACTGGTAAACTTCCTGTTAGTGTATTTGCGTTTATCAAGCTAGTATTATGTTGGGAATAACAAACTGAAAGTTTCGTGTTTGTTTGCAGCAGTTTGGTAGTACAAGTTTAAACGATTTTGACATTTTTGAGGTTATAGCGGCAAAAGTATGTTGAAAGCAAGGATGTTATACTAAATTACTGGATAGGCCACTAGCTATTTACGCCCACACGATTGCTTGAAGCCGGTTTTGAAGGTATGCAGCCCGCCGATGTGCCGTATTTCGTATTCACTTTTACTGTTTCTTACTCTCTCATACCTATTTGTATAGTGGCTGTTTAGTGTGTTTACAAGGTGGTCGTGTGAATAATTAATTAATTTAATAAACATGGTGAAATAATGCGTTGCTTATGGGTGTAAAACCTTGAAACAAAAAGGGAGTGGTATACAGTTTCATTCGTAAGTATTTTTTCTTTTTGCTACATGATATAAAACCACATTGAAAGTAGCTGGGTTAAGTGAGGTTATAAATGAGTTGTATTTATATTGCAGTTTTCCCTTTAAAAGAGTTTTAATACTAAAAAAGTGGATTAATGCTATTAGAAGAGAGAACTGGACTTCATCTTCAAGTAGTCGCATTTGTAGTTTACATTTCAAAGACGGTGATTATTTGATACGACCAGGAGCAGAAATTCGTCGCTTGAAACCAGAAGCTGTGCCTTCGATATTTAATTTTTCAAAATATTTGCTGAGCATTCAAAAAAATCGTCGTGTTCTTGTGCGTCAATTGCCAACCGAGACAAGCACCATAAATGTTTGTAACTATAAGGTTAGAACGTTAGAAAAGTTTTAATTTATTAAATTGTAACAGGAACATGAAGCTATAGAAATTAGTCAAATACCATCTACAAGTAATACCATGAAAGACAAAGAAACCCAAACTGAGCAAAAGCTCTGGTCCATCTTATTCGCCCAAACACAAAAAATTGCGCAAAAAGCTGAAAACTTTGCAACAAAAAATTAGGCGTCGCAATTATAAGATAAAAAATATGCGTGATCTCATTGCCGAATTAAAGCGAAAAAAGGTGGGATCTACTGAATTGGTATCTGTTTTAGAAAATAATTTTAGTGGTTTTCCATTAGTGTTTATGTTTAATGAGGCAAAAAACACAGCAAAGAACAAACATTGCAAAAGGTGCACGACAAAAATGAAACAGTTTTCTTTAACTTTGTACTTTTATTCACCGTAGGCATTTAAGTTTTTAAGGGAGGTTTCGTTTACCCAATGCACGGACAATTCGAAAGTGGATGTCAAGTTACAATTGCGATGCAGGAGTTTTGCAAGAAGTTTTTGATTTTTTGAAAGTGGAGGTAGAAAGCAAACCTTATATCAGAGACTGTGGTCTAATCATAGACGCTATGTCTATTCGAAAGCAAATTATGTGGGATAAAAAAAACGACAAGCATGTAGGGTATGTTGACTATGCAGGAATTGTTGACGTGGATCCTGAAACGACAGCAACAGAGGCTATTGTATTCCAAATTGTATCGTATAGGGAAAAATTTAAATGTCCTATTGCATATTATTTAACAAATAAATCGTCTGGGCAAGTCCAATGTCAGCTTATAAAAGTAGCTATAAATAAGTTATATGAAGTAGGAATAACTGTACGATCTCTAACTGCAGATGGAACGCAAGCAAATCTGCAGACTTTTAGATCGTTAGAGTGTATTTTGGATACCGATAATGTAAAACCGCATTTTAAGCATCCATTAAAGGACACAAATATTTATGTAATGCTAGATGCTTGTCATGCTAAAGTTGGCCCGAAATGCAATGGGTGAACAAAATATTACCTCGTCTGATGGATTTATAACATGGAAATACATATACGAATTACATCGTATTCAAGAAGAATGCGATTTTAAATTGGCTAATTCTTTAACAGCTACACATGTTGCTTTTCGAAACAAAAAAATGAATGTGCGATTAGCAGCACAGGTTTTAAGTTCAGGCGTTGCGGATGCAATAGATTATTTAAGATCAACAGGAGAAAATAATTTTAGAAATAGTGAGGCAACTGTCAAATTTCTAAGAACCATTGACATGGTTTTTGATATGTTAAATTCAAAAAAACCTTTTGAAAAAGATTATAAAGCTCCTATCCGTTTGCATAATATTACCTACTGTAGAGAAATTTTTAAACAAACTGAAGAATATTTGAGGAAGTTAAAAATTAATGGCATTCCTGTATTATATCATTGTCGCAAAACGTTTGCTCTTGGGTTTATTGTGACCATGCAGAGCATAATAAGTCTAGCTTCAGACCTGCTTACAAAGTCAGATCCACTAAAATATTTTTTAGCTTACAAGTGTTCGCAAGACAACATTGAAATTTTTTTTTCATTAGTATGTTCTGCGGGTGGATGGAATAATAATCCGAATGTGCTACAGTTCAAGTGGGCTTTAAGAAAACGTTTGTTTAAAACTAGTGCAAAACCTGTTGTAACTGCTAACTGCGTAGACCAAACATACCATGCAAATGCAATTTTTGAGTTTCGAAGTGAGAAAAACTCTGTATTCCAACCACAAACAAACAAAACAATACAGGATGATGATAGCGTTAACTTTGACATGTGTAGCTTGTTACACAGTATTAATTTAACAAATTTGCAAAACAGTATATTGTATTATATAGGTGGGGTGATTGTAAGAAAAATATTAAGAACAAATTCTTGCATTGATTGCAATAAAATGTTGTTATCGAAGCAAGTTTTTCAACATGACCACACCTACTCTACAGGAGCAGATTCCTACCAGAGATTTACTCAATTTGTAAATAGGAAAAAATTATTATTTGTTTCTGAAGTAGTGCACAAAATAGTCCAGCACACAGAAAAATTGTATCAGAAGCAGATACAAACAAATATCAGAATGAATAACTTTAAACTTCGCATAGTTTTTGCAGTCGTAAAAGAATTTTCTACAAAAATTCACCTGTTTGAACCAACTCATCCAATATCTGGTGAATTATTAATTGAAGACTTGCACGAAGTACAATTAATTAAAAAAATCTCGTCTTTGTATGCAGAAATGCGAATAAAAACAAGAACAAAAAACTAACTGAAAGAATTCAAGGTGGTAATGCTAGTATTCGGCAAAAATTAAATCATGTTGTTTTGTTTAATAATGTATGATTATTTAATTAAGTCTTGTATTTTGTACTAAAAAAATATATGATTAAAATAAATGCTTTTCTGTAGAAGGTAGTTTTCTTTTCAATTGTCGTTATATTTGTGAATGTAGTTTCTATTTTAATAATTACTTTAGAACAAATTCTTAGGTTTTTATTAGCTGAAACCCTATTCCAATATGTTGGTAAATAATAAGCTCCAATTAATTCATATTTTTGCGTAGAAATATTGTTTTTCATTTAATTGCTGTACATTTTTGCAAATCAAGTAAATACTTGTTAGATAGAAAGAGATGCAAGTACGGCACAACGGAGGGTTGCATAACCGACACAGTGACTTCACTCTGAAGCTGCTAGAGGCCTATCCAGTAATTTAGTACAACATCCTTGGTTGAAAGGAACGTGGTGGTGCGAGTCAATTTGGAAGAGTATCATGCAGCAAATAGCAATAATAGAAAAGAATATGAATAACGGCGAAGAAAAGAAGAAGAAAGATAGAGCGGCAAATTTCACTCCCAGTGAAGTAGAATTACTGGTTAATTTGGCAGTTGAACATGCACCTATAATCGAGTGCAAAAAAACCATTCTGCGACATGGAAGGACAAGGAAAGTGAGTGGGAAAAATTAACTATAAAGTTTAATTCAAGAAATAGTTGTCCCCGCTTGACGAAGACTTTGAAAACAAAATATGAGGGCATCAAAAAAGATGTGCGCAAGAAGCATGCCTTGTTAAAACAAGAAATGTATAAAAATGGAGAAGGTGAAAGAAAAAAAATTGTTTTTACTCCAGCAGAGGAATTATTATTAAGTTTAATCTACCTGTCATCGGAAGGCCTTCCCCCGAGGCACGATGCTGACCAGCTTAAAATTGGTATGTACAAAGTAGATATTTTGAACATTTATTTTTCTTATTAACACCTTTTATTAAACTTTTGCATTAGGTCAAGATGTCACAGAGGACCCTACACCATTACCCACTTCAACACAAATAGCTACACAATGTGGCGTATTAAACTTAAATGCCGAGCCAGTTATAATTGAGGTTTCCGATGAAATTGTAAATTCAAGCCAGTTCATCTCATATTTTCCGGAAGCACCACTGGTTACAGCGACAGAAGAATCGCAATTCGAGGCCTTCACTTCCGGTAATTCTAAACCCTAGAACCCGAAAACCCTGAGGCAACCGACATCAATTCAGTTGCAAACGCCTCGCAAACGAAAACTTGCAGAGACCAAAAACGAGACACTTCAAAAAATCTCAGAAGTTTCTTCAAAAAAAGAAGAGCTATTAAGTTTGCAAATTAAAGCAACCGAATTAGACATTTAAATAAAAAACAGCACGAAAATCATGCTAAGAATAAAGCCGAAGCAGAGTTAAAATTAATTAATCTTGAAATAGAAAACAAAAAATTGGACAAAAGGATTAAATTGGCAACTTTAAAAGGAATTCTTTTGTCCAATAGAGTTAAAACTCTAAAATTAAAATCTAGGCCAAAAATTAAAAAAAAGTTTTTTTTTATGTAGCAACTTTAATTTTTTTAGTTATATTGTGTACTTTAGTTAATATTTGTTTAAGTTACTTCTTATTATTGTATAATATTTGTTTCAGTTCAGTTCAGACAATAAAATTACCATTAGAAATAATCTACTTTAATTTTAAAACAAATTTTACAAAAGCCTAGAAAAATAATTATGAATTAGTTCATTTCTTATGTCATTAATTTCATGATCATTAATGTTCTGCTGTGGTATTGCCTCATTTATCAAGTCTGCAAGTTCGGGGTCCATTAAAGGCATGTGTTCATTTCTATCGATAGCAATGTTGTGTAATATTGCAGTGGCTACAATCATAGATTAATAACTCCTTAGATATCTGACTAATGGTATGCATATTTGGTTAGTACCGGAGCAGCCCGCATCGCGTCGCTGTCATCGTTTGGAACAGACATGTACTATCGCTACTATCTGCGCGGTATGTTGCCGTTCGACGCTAAGTTGAGTGAAATGGCTACAGCCAAGTCACGTGTTTTCAACTTCGTACAATTAACTAATTCCTAATCTCAGAAAAGGTAAATTTCGTTTACCTGAGCATACTTATACGTAATTATTTACTGTGGCACCTATTTGGCTTATGACTTGGAGTATTTAAGAACCAGGGTTCGGAGTGATAATTATCATCGATAATTATCAAGATAATTATCTTGATAATTATACCTTGATAAATATCTTGATAATTATGAAAATCCACATTAACTCTAGTTGTACTTTGTATTATTAGCGTTTTCCACTGGACTGCCCTTTCGCACTCCAGTGCACTTGAGCGTAAGTTCGGAATGCACCCTCGTATCCGACCGAACTCACCGAACACAAATAACCTCAAAATTTGTGTCAAAACTGAAAACAAACGTGTTCGTTCGTATGTTAAATTAAAATTTAAAAATAATATACAAAAATGCCGAGAATTAAAGATTCCGTGTGGAGCCAATATGTGTGTATCAAAACAAAAAACAGTGGTATGTGGGCAAGGTGCCGGAAGTGCAAAAAGGAAATGCAAGGCATCCTTAATAGACTTAAAAAACATTCAAGTATATGTAGTCCATCGACAGATACACCAACAGCGGCAGTATCTACTAACTTACAACCTGCAAATAATTCGTCTACGCCTGCAACTGCATCACAACCACAACAGTCACCAGCGACAGATTCCAGTAAACCAAACATAATTCAAACCAAGCTTGCAATTACAAAAAATACAGAGGTGATAGCAACTACAAAAGATTACGAAGAAAAAATTGATCTACAGATTGGAAAATATTTTTATGCCACTAATACAGCATTTAATCATGTGGAACACGAAGAATTTATAAAACTTTGTACACTGCTTCGGCCTGGCTACAAGCCTCCATCGGTTTATCAAATTGGTAATTCAATATTAAATAAAGTTCATAATGAAGCTACACAAGAAACAAGAAAAAAGATTAAGGGACAAACAGTCTCTATGTCGTTGGATGGATGGAGCAACATTCACAACTGTCCATTAGTTTGCTCAAGCATCACCACCTCATGTGGTGAATCTATTTTAATTGACACGGTGGACACACAGAGCAATCCACATAGTGCTGATAATTTAAGTGTAGTTGCAATAAATGCTATCAAATCCGCCCAAGAAAAATTTGATATTAAGATAGGCAGTTTTGTAACGGATAATGCAGCCAATGTGCAAAAAATGAGAAGAGATCTGGCTGAAAAACAAAAAACAGATTTTGTTCACTATGGTTGTTCCGCACACATTTTGAATCTGCTTGCCAAAGATTTAGAAATGCCTACAGTGACATCGTCGATTATGAAAGTAATAAAATATTTTCGAAATAAACAGGTTCCATCTGCTCTTTACAAAAATGCAGAGGGTAAAAAATTAGTTCTTCCCTTAGAAATTCGATGGAATACTATGAATGATTCATTGCAATCATATCTTGACAACAGAGGGATATTAGTGCAAGTTTGTCAAGACCACAAAGAGTCGATAGACAATGAAATTATTAAAATTGTGAATGATTCTCACATAACAATGAATTGTGTTGATTTGCTAAAAATACTTTCACCGATTGCAGTGGCTTTGGACAGAATGCAAAGAAACGGAACCACTATAGCCATAGCTGTAGAAATATGGAATGTACTAGAAAATGATTTAGCACATCAGACATCAACTGTAAAAAAAGCATTTCTGGCGAGAAAAAAAATGGCTCTGTCTGGAGAGCACTATGCAGCCAACATGTTGGATCATCGATTTTTAGGTCGAAATCTGGGTAATGCTCAAAAAAAGGAAGCTTATGAATATATAACAGCAGCTGACAAAAACTTCACTTCCTTCATAATGGCATTGGTTGCCAAAACTCTTCCTTTTCCAGAATATATGTTTGGGGCTCAGTTCGTAATGACCAGTCCATTATTATGGTGGAGGTCAATGATTTTAGAAAATGAAAAAGATTGGCCAGATAAGGAAAAATTTTTGACTTTTTGCGAAAAGCTTTTAACTGCTACAGCCGCCACAGCGGGGCTTGAGAGGCAGTTCTCAACATTTGGCTTGGTTCAGTCTAAACTCCGCAATAGATTAGGCAACGAAAAAGCTGCCAAACTTGTCTTTTTATTTAAATATTTTAATCAAAACCCTGAAAATCGAAAGAATGATTTGACTTGGATAACTTCTCCAGTTCCTCAATCTGAGCTGCCTTCAACATCTACTCCCACAATAATTTCAGTGGAAAATGATTCGGATGAAGAAGACAACATACCATTAAGGGCATTAAGTAATTTAACAAAGACTTAATATAAAGACTGATTTTAAAATAATAAATAATTTCCTTAACATGGTTAGAATGTGATACTATTATTTATTTTGTTTTTTGTTTAAGAAGTTTGGAATATTATTTTGTTTAACATATTATTATTTTAATTTTATACTACTAAGAAAAAGAAATTTTGAATTTATTTATTTTTTTATTTCATATTTAGTTTTATTCATTTATTTTTATTTTTGTAGTTTCAAATAATAAAAAAGTTGATATAAATGCCTTTCTTATTTTTATACACAACATATTTGAACTGAAAAAATAATTTGTAAGTAAAAATAACGAAAATAAGTTGTCTGTCAGTATGGATAATTATCAGATAATTATCCGATAATTATCTGATAATTATCAAAAAAAATAATTATCTTGATAATTACGAACCCTGTTAAGAACTACTCTATTAACAATAGATTTTGCTATTTTAGTAAGCGCAAATGTCTGTCTGTTGGTGGGTGTGTATGTGTGTCTGTGTGTGGCGCTTCATATCTCCGGAACGGCTAAACCTATTTTAATTAACTTTGGAATGAGGTAGTATATCAAAAATTCACCGACAAAACAAGGTTTAAAAACCAATCCGAAACCGGAAACTTGTATTTATTCAAATATACAATCAAATCAGGAGAAACCTCTAGTATAATTGAAAGTTTGTCCCTTACATTCATACAGCCCAGTTTTAAGGGATTGCTTCAATCTGTTATCGCTTGTTTGTTGCTACATTAAAATTTAAAAAAGCATACAATGTTGAGTATTTATTAACACGACGACTTACACAAGATGCGTTAGAAAATACATTTTCTGTATTTCGCCAGAAAGGGGGATTTAATGATAATCCAACTGCAAGAAGCTTTAGATTATCGTTCCGACATTTTTTTGTGCAAATTTAAAAGACTATACGGTACACTGCAGGATTCGTATTGCGAAAATGTATACAGAAATTTAAATGCAGCACATGCGAAAAAGAACTCAAACGTCTGTCAGAACCTCGCTGTCTGTGATCAAAACCTAAAATTAGAAAGAGTAAAACTGACACTGAACTTATAAAACAAAAGGCTTATCCCTGCAATGTATCTGTTTTCGGAAGACTGTGCGCGCCCAACGATCTAACTAATGCGGTTGTAAAAATTACTTTACAGGTGTTTGCTGCATTGTATCCAGCTATAAAGGGCAAGACAAAAATAATGAATATTTTGTACCAGAGATCGCTAATGCAAGTAACAAACATACTTCCTGGTTTTCTTACTGCTACTGAATCTTGCATAAAACATAGAGAGTTCATAATTCGCTATTGCTTACTAGTACGTTTGCAAAAACAAACTACCTGGGAGTCAAAATATATTCGAAAACCTAAAAGTGGAGTAAAAATGAATTCTAAAATTCGCAAATTGTCACATATTTAAGATTACGAAAGCTTACTTCTACCTATGTTTGTTCAGGATTCCGTCCACATTTCAATGAGAAGTTTATAATATAATTATAATAGTATATTTAAGCTATATTTAAGCAACATCATACTAGCAATAAGATTAGTTAATTAATCAATTATTTCTAATATTTCTATCCTAAAATTTAGATTACTGGACTTTTGTGCAATGTTAAACAACAATCGGCTGCTAGTTCAGAAATGTATTCTCTATTTTTAATTAAAAGTTTAAATAGTACATTCCTAAATAAAGCTACTATTGTCATAAATTGAATGTTTTTTTTTTATAAACAAGATATGAATTTCTTGAGAAATGCCTCATCAAAATTTATATCACGTTAAACATAATAAATGTATATATAAATAACGTATACTATTTTTGCTGTAATTTTGATATTCGTATTTATAAAAATATTACTTAAGCTTAATAGTTCAAAAATGTATTAATATAATACTTGAACAGGTAGAAAGTTAACCCTGCTCAGTGCTTTTACCTGCTTAAAGATTTAATCCTCAACAAAGTTGACCAGTTAAGTGGTTCATTGCTTTTATTCTACCACGATTCACTTGAGTAAGTTTTCAGTACCTGCGGGTACTGCCACCTAGGATAGTTTAATGTCACTATTTCGAGCAGAACTACTACAGCATTTAAATCAGTGATCTAAGGAGTTATTAATCTATGCTACAATGATGTCTTGCACAGTTTCTATCATGACACGAAGGCCTAATGCTAAAACTGGGAACCTTCGTTTCCATACTCCAAATGCTCTTTCTATAACGTTCCTGATTCAGGACCAGTAACCTACAAAATTAAAGAATTAAATAAAAATAAAGAGCAAATAGTTCACGCCAACCGATTAAAATTATTAAAACCAGATAAAGAGCAAGTAAACGCAGAACAAAACCAAGAAGACAACCAATCAGAAAGTGAAGATGAAGCAAACAACCCACTAAACAGTTGGGATGCTATCACGGAAGTTGAGGACGGCGTAAAGCCAGAAGACGTTACGTTAACAATTTTACAGGGATTAGACTGTCAAGGGGCAGCTCAACAGAAACAACAACAAACGAAACGTCGCAACTGGAGACTAAATATTAATAGAGAAACAAGGAAGATGGTAAAGAAAAATGTAGAAAATTTAGGTTCAGTAACGAAAGACGGAGTAAGAACTTCGGCACTTAGACGATTATGTTCAAACATTTAAAAACAAAAACAAAAAATATAAATAATAAATAAATAGAAATCGCACGAACAACACTAGGTCAAATCATAAGACGTAGGGTTCTTCGTGAACATTGGCGAAATTCATGGTTCACTTTAGAAACATGACCGCACAAAAAACATTTTTTTTACAGGAACAAAAAATAAAAATTGCACGAACAACATTAAATCCAGTTATAAGACAAACGGGTTTTCGTGATAATTTGAGAAATTAAAATGAATAAAGAAACATGCTTACAAAAGCCTTATGTAAAATATAATTATAGATATAAAAATAGAAAAGTAAGTAATCATAAATTTTTTTTTATTGTTAAAAATTATGCTAAGGTAATGAAGGTATTTTTAATTATAGAAAAATGGGACCTAAATTGCTCGTACCGTTAGTGGTTTTAATAACATGTGCATTAATAAAACAAGTGTCAGTGCTTATCGCGTATGACTGCGAAAATGCGAACAATTACTGACAGTGATTTCAATTCAAGATGTCGCATCCAGCCCGGATGAACGGAAAGAATACAGCGAGAGGCCAACAACAGTGAGGGTAAAGGCCGGGGCACACATGACTGCACCGCGTCCGCACCGTGACCGCACCGCAAGTCGGCCGACTGTCGGTGACGATGACGGGAAACCACACTTGTCCGCACGTGATCCGTGTGTCGGCCGTGCGGTCTGTCTCACGATTGCAGTTCAGTATTCTTTTTGAAGCTTATGCAGCTATTTCGTGGAGACAAAATGTTGAAAAGTTTTACAAATAGTGAATTAGGGATGGTAGCACTTGCTTTACAAGAAGAAGATGTTAATTGGAGAAGAAATCATTAATTTTTTTACATCCATTTTAATATTAATAATATTAATTATTATAATAATAATATACGAGTATTATATTAATTTAATATTCAAAATAAAATTGAAAGCGAAAATGTTTAATAGATTGAAACTTCGTACACCGCACCGTGCCCGTCAAAAAGTAAACAAAACTAGTCGGGCACGGTGCGGTGGTGTCGGTGCGGTAAGGTGGGGACTACGCGGCGTCACACGGTGCGGCCATGTGTGTCCCGGCCTTAATACAACGAAATGAATTCAAACAAAAGGTTATAGCCTGTTTAATCGAAGTTACTAGAATAATACATTATAGAAAAAAAAACACCACAACTTTTGGGAGTAGAAGCAGAAGATAACTTACAATTCAAATCAATCCAACCATTAGGAGTTAGTGGCCTGTACACACAAGAAAAAATAGCAAAAGTGCAAAGAACTATAAATTTTGGAATAGAAAGAGCAGCAGTCGAAACAAGGCTAACATTCAAATTAAATGGGATAAACAACACGCTGTGTCTAGGTGCACTCCAGAGTGCACGCAATTTTTAGCGTTGGGTGCACTTCGCAGCGGCAACTTCACGGGTCTGACGTCACTTATGGAGTGCACGCAATGCTAAGTATTGCATACACTCCATTGCAGATGTTGGGCGTGTCGGTCAACATGTGCGCAATAATGTGAGGTTAGGTTCTGTTTTGTAAACAGCGACTGCTAGACTTTTTTATTACACGCAAAACAGGTACTTTTATTTACTAATTTTTGTTATTTCATACAAAGCAGGTAATTTCATTGACTAACTGTTGTGACTTTGACTGCTGCTAGATAATTTTGTTACAACCTACATAGTATATTATGTACGTATGCTACAGTTGAAAAGAGACACGCGCTCAATCATAATGCATGTTGGGCAAATATTTCCGTCCTTTGAAGACTTGAATAATGCTGTCAGAAATTATGAAAAAGTTGAGAAGCAAAAGTTTGTGGTTTTGCGAAGCAAGTCGATAAAAGCTGTAAAATTGCAACAGCCTCTTAAAGAATCACTTAAGTATTATTCCATTACTTATGTGTGCATTCATGGTGGGAAGTTACGTACACGAAGCAAAGGGATTCGTAAAGTCAGGTATGTAAAAGTTACGTTATTTCATTGGGGAAATTACTAATTATAAAAACAACACCTCTTCATGTTGCATTATTTGTTTGAAATCCGATTCTTAGTACGAAAAAAATGGACTGTCCTTCCTATATTAAAGTAGCTGCTTCAGCGGTAGACCAAGTCCTTAGAGTAACCGGTTTAGAGGGAACGCACAAAGGCCATCTATTCTCACAGGTAAAGGCGTACCAGCTTGCTGTTGCATGCTGGTTGTTGCAGAAATTCACCTCGTTAACATTTTGTGAAAATTTTAGAAAGTTTGTGACTATTTGCCTCAAAACAGAAAATTGGATAAAAACGAAACAAATTTCGCTAAAATTTGTTTAAGTGTCAGAGGAAATAAGAAGTTGATTCAGAATAAAATTCACCTTAGCACTGGCAAGAAAACAACTCAAAGATTTATCTAATATGGCTTATCAAATGAAAAATACTTCTAATGATTTACAAAATGTTGTTAAGACATTAAAAGAGACATACGGTGAGGTATATAATTTGTTCCCAATTTCCCAATTAATATGTTTATAGGATGTAGTGTCGACGTACTTCACGGAGAAGATCATTTTTTTAAGGGTCTTTATTTTTCTACCAAAACGATGAGAAGTGCTGTTGCGGCATGGCCAAGTTTCATTTCAATAGATGGCACATACAAATTACTTAATATTGGCTGCACAGTTTTAATTTTTCTAGTAGAAGATTCAGAAGGTCAAAGCGAAATCGTTGGAGTTGCTTTAACGTGCACCGAAGACGCTATAACATTCGAGTGGCTCTTGAATCGCTTCAAAACTGAAAACAAAATCAAAGATGGCGATGTTAAATGTATAATGGCAGACAAAGATCTACTCCAGCGAGATGTGATCAAAGAAGTATTTCCAGGTGTATCCGTATATATTTGCCTGTTCCATACTTTGAAAATTATGAAAAGGGAAATTTCTTGCGATAAAATGAAAATTACAAAAACTGAGCGTGAAACTGCTCTTACGTTAGTACAAAAACTTGTTTACAGTATGAATGAATCTCAGTATAATGAGAACTACGAAGTTCTCAAATCAGCTGTTACTAGTAAGGTTTTCGACTATATAGAGAAAAACTGGCACCCTATAAGAACTGAATGGACCGTGTATAGTATGAAAAATGAAAACTTATTGAACAGGACCAACAATAGACTCGAGTCTATAAATCAGAAAATAAAACAAGTTATAGCTAAGAACAGTAGTTTGCAACAGTTTGTAAAAGATTTTTTTATTTTTGTACATGCTCATGAAAACGAGCGTGATCATAGAGCAGCAAAATTAATTTTAAAAAGACCTATAACAAACCATGTCCCAGAGTCTCCGGAATACGAATATTTGCAGTTGTTGACAACATATGCAAGTCAGTATGTTTTATCAGAAATCAATGCTTCAAAGGATTTGAAAATTTTAAAATATGAAACAAGTATTAAAAGTTGCACCTGTGTAAAATACAGTTCAATGAAGTTGCCGTGTAAGCATATATTTTACATTAGAAGACATTTGAGTGAACCGCTTGTAACAGGGAAAATTTAAACACAAAGATAAGTGCGCGTTTAATTCGCCATGTTTGTGAATTCTTTAAATTTTCGACAGTCAACGAGGATTTAGTTCACGAAGGAGGCGCACGCGGCGCTTCAATTCACGATTTTCGCAGTATGACCGCGCCGGTCAACCAGCCCCGCCAAGAAAGGAGGAGCTACGATTTTCGTGCGCTGCAAGGCTATGTGGGTTGCCTATAAAAGCGTCTGAAGACCACAATTTAAGAGAGAACCAGCCTGCGACTGCCAGCAACGAGAAGTGGAAGACAGAACCACAGAGAATCTAAGAGATCCTGCCTACGACCGCCGACAACTAGAAGTTGAAGACAGAACCAGACAGAACCCGAGAGAACCTGCCTGCGACTGCCGACAACTACAAGCGCATTGGTTTTGCATGGCTTGTTAGTAAAGCTTAATTCAAGTTTAAATTGAATTAAGTTCAGTAAAGTCAATAGTTAAATTTAATTTGAATTCATACCGATGAGCCAGTGCCGTTACAGAAACCACTGTACTTGTTAACAAGCGATTATAACTACTGTTATTTATTTTCAATTGTTTCAGCGAGTCCAGTGTGCCAGAAGCCAGTCCTGCCGAGTTAGTTGAATTCAAGGGATCCAACTAGGCAAGTATTAACCTACGTGCCTATGTTCGGTAATCGCCTTCTTCTTCTCACACCATCTCCCTTCGAAGGTTGGCGATCCAAATAGCCATCATTGTTTTAGACACTGCTGCACGGAAGATTTCAATTGATGTGCAGCCGAACCATCGACGTAGATCTTTCAGCCACGAGTTCTGCCGCCTTCCGACTGATCGTTTCCCCTGGATTTTGCCTTCAATAATAAGTTGGAGAAGTTCGTACCGACTCCCTCTCATGATATGACCTTGATATTGAGTTTTCCTTTCCATAATTGTGAGCAGTAGTTCTTTTTGTTTCTTCATGCGATGGGTAATCGCCTGCAAGGTAGAATTCATTTAATAAACGATCCAGAAACGTTTAAGCATAAAGCATTGTATTCGCAGTACAGCGAAGTGGTTATTACCTGTTCAAATAAATACGGCCAGAATTCAGTAAATAAATCACAAGTGAGGAACGTGCAGATGTTACTCTGGTGTTTTATATCTCCCGGTGGCTGCAATCAACCCGAAATTTGCATGCGTAGGAATTTGTGATTCGAGTTGGTTTGTCACCCGTGTTCTAAATAATTATTTGGGCCAGGGCAAGCGAAGGTGTGTCCGCTCAATGATTGTTTACAGGTGATCTAAAAGTAAGATTTACCGAAGTTCAATTTACAAAGTAAATTGCATTCATTTTCCCCGAAACAGAATATAAATAAGCCGAATACAGTTAACCACTCAGCTGACTAAGCGAAGACAAGTTTAATTATAAATATAAACCCGTTGGGGTAAAGATTAAGGCAGGGGCGAAGAACTAGGCAACGTAAGTTCATACCTGTAGTATTTTTAATCCAGTCACCGTTAAAGATACTTGCAGGGCTAATTTTCCGTACAGATAAGCGACACAGTAAACGTGGTGTCTAATGTGGAAACACCCACTAACGTTATATTCGCTTCAGTGTGTGGCAAATAATGCTTATTTACTTGCTTAGCCCACAATCCGTTCAACAGTGACATTTTGAGTTGTCAATAGGTTAAGATTACAGTTCGAAGGCGCAAGTGCACCGAATCCAATTCTCACCAGATCTAAACTTCTAAACGCCAACCCAAGAAAACGTTTATTTACCAGTATTGTAATTTTGTTTCTATATTATACAAATTTTGTAGAAAATAAGTAATTTTTAGTAACCATGTATTATAGGTACATAGTTAAACAAATTATAATTATTTTACACCCGTTAATGAGTTGCAGTCTAATTTTATTTACTAGTAAGGGATTATCGTTGAACCTTGGACAACTCCATGCAGCTATCCGACAAAAATATAAATAATTTAGCGTACAGCAACCACCCAGAGGTTTGCAACGTTACACGCTGTTCGAAGCAACATTATGCCACGAAAGGTGGACCAAGGCATACTATTTAAGAAATCAGCGAATTACTGCAATTGAGGACAACTTAGAAATAGACAATCCCGCCATTTCAATTAGCAAAGCAGCAGGCAATGCAGTAAAATCGACAAGTCAAAAAAGACAGCAGGCACTGTATTATAACCGACTCGCTCGCTAATTTAACCAGCGAGTCATGTTACAGTTCCTTTGAATATAAAATGGATATTTTGACTACTATTGAAAGATACTGGCGCCAATGCTATGAAGTGGTCGTCGATAAAGTTAAGAAACACGACGACGAAAATATTGAAGATGTGCAAGAAAATAGGCCTGAGAACGCTGTTCTTTTCGAAGAAAAGCAAACGCTGCTCGTCGAAAATCTGCAACATTTAGATGAACATTCAAGGGACTATGAAAATTTACTTGTAGAGGGAAATTTAACAAACGCGGGCAAAAAGTCTCATGTCGATGAAAACGTAACAGGCGTTAACGGCGAAAACCGGGCAGTCGTTATCCAAAATCAGCCACATGTGGAAAAAAAACAAGCAATGGTCATCAAAAACCAACCATCAGACATCCATCCCGGTAATAGAAGTATATCACTAAACCACACTCTGCTCAATATATATTTTTTTCAGGTATATTGTTAAACGATATCAAAATGCCTCTTGCAATAAAAAGAAAGGGACGCCCAAAGGGGGCAGATCTAACTGTCATCGGTTTACGGAAACAGAAAAAGAAGGGACCATTATTCTAAATATGTTTATTGACCATCATATTATTAAATGTATTAAATAGTTAATAAAATTTTAAAATGACTATTAATTTCAATCCATTGTGAAATTCACGCTCCAATCGCATATACCGCCGCGCGAAACTAAGAATAATTAGGAGTGTACGCAATGCTTAGCATTGCGCGCACTCCATAAGTGACGTCAGACCAGTGACGTTGGCGGTGTGGAGTGCACTTAACGCCAAAAATTGCGTGCACTCTGGAGTGCACCTAGACACAGCGTAAACAACACAGACTATCAAGGTTATTCAACCCTCCACCTCTTTGATGGAGCAGAAATAAAGAAATTAGCAAGAAACACCCTATGGTTCACAAACGTCCGAATGTTTATGACCGGAAAAATAGGATTTTATGTAATTCTAAAAACACTAAAATATTTACTATTAATATTAAATGGCCTAGCAATTAACAAGACAGTAGGTTGTGGCATAGCTCTGCTAGCCAGTATTTGAAACACATTGGCACTGTGGATAATACATAAGCACCACACACAACAAAGCAAATCCGCAGATTTAGAAGCACAATTAAATATCCCAACGCAACTATTACCAGGATCATCGATGGAAATAATAACCCCGACGTCCCACTACCATCAGCACCGTCAACCACAACTTTAACTACAGCATACCCCAACATAGACCATTGGACTGCAGCAATGATAACGCAACAAAACGAACAAGCACAAAAGAACAGTGTAGTGGAAAAGTGACATAAAAACGGCTGTGAATCCATGGCCTTTTTGTGAAAAATTAAAATTAATTTAGTGCGCGGTACGAGGCAAAAATCAAAACCAATGACTTTATCGAAACAGAAAAGACTTACAAATTTTAAACATAAGGGGAAAGTAGATTAGAAAGCAACATTTGAGAAAATATACTATATAAATAATAAAATTAAATAAGTAATAATAGTAAACTAGAATCAAAGTCATCGTAGTAGTTTACCATCACAGAAAGAATACACACACAAGGATACCATTTGCAAATCGCAAATAAATTCCCTCTGTGGGCTGGGGGTAGAATAGGTCCACAGTGCTTCCTGCTTGGAGTAAGAGGCTCCTAAAAGGAAAAACTTTTTCGGTTCTAAATTCCCGAAATTCAATTCGGCGCCACAAAACAAGCATATTATTTGTGACTACAAAAGGTCACAAAACTACTACGTTTTGTGCAATAACCTTGTCCGATACTACTAGATCAAAAGCAGTCATGGATCCGATGGGGCTCGTGAGTGTCCCTCTAGGATATCCGGCGAAGGGATTATCTCCTTCGTTTCACGCGAAAAACCACTGAATGTCAACTACATGAGAGATTCTCATACATTTTTTTTAACTATAAATATCATAACCATAATAATAACTTTCCTTTCTATGTATCATAAAGTATATATGGAGTGGTGGTAGCTCAGTCTCTAACGCTGAAGGTCTAGGGTTCGATTCCCCGCCAAAGCCATGCAGCAATAAAAATCTATGCCGCAACCCGGTGTAGGCAGCCGTGGGGTCTTAATGCCTGAAACCTTCTCTAGAATTTAGTCGTTCGGATTCGACGTTAAACTGTAGGTCCCCCGTACTCCACCTTAGCGCTGAGGAGAGTATGTGGCAGAGAAGAGTGCCGGTGTCCAGCAGTGGGACGTAAAGGCTGATTACGACGAAAGTATATATCCCATACTGGGACAACAAATTGGGTTTCGCATTGTAAGATCGACATTCTGTCACTCCCGGGACCAAGATGGGGTTTCACATTGTACGGCCTACATCCCACCACAGGGATCAAGATTTGGTTTTACTTTGTGAAATCTAAATCCCACCCGGACCAGGACTAGATTTTACATTGCGAGACCTACCACCACGTAGGGGTTACCCAACCTAAGGTTACAAATAAGTAAGCAATTATGAATTGCATGATGGTGAAGTACACTGTGACTTAGCAACAGGTATATATAGAAACAAAAATTTTTTAACGTAGACTATTAGTATACATAGAATGTAAACAGTAGGAAGTAACTTTAAGTTTGTACTTAAAAGGAAGACAACTCCAAAAGGACTTGCCTTCTTTTTTTAAGGGGGGAGTGATGTGGCAGGCGCTAAAGGGGAAGAAATTGTCTACAACAAATTGGTTAAATATAAAATTCAATACTAAATTAAATGAAATACAGAACTCGTGTCGCGAAAAGTTAGTTGAACTTTTTACATATTCCCACATTTTAAAAAGTGCAAGTTATAAATTACGCTAAGTAATGTGCAGTGATAAAGCTTAAAACTTAGAAATTGTAACGAAATACGAAAAGCTATGTCAAGACTTCAACACACATGGGCAATTCTTAACATTCAACTACGTGTATGAAATGCAGTGTTTGCAATTAGAAGTTCAAGCAACTTGTGGGCACCTGTATTAACTAGTAAAAGATTAGTATGTAATAAACAAAAGACAGAAACTGTAATCCCTCGCAAGGGAAGAATTTACCTCAAAAAGAACGCGAAAACTGCAGGGCAGTTCGAGCTTACATCTTTAAGACTAGAAGTCAGTTTTTTCTCATACTCTCGAAATCGGTTTTGGTAAATTAAATTCAAAAACTAAGTTCATTTTTTAATACTTAATACAACTGGTTTTATTCTATAAGAGCAAGATCAAAGTTAAATTTATGAAGATATTATCAGTCTAATTTAAAGTCATTTATTCGCTTCGTCAATGAAAGTACTTGTGCCAATTACCCACACAGGGGCGCACTCACTCGAATTTCGTCGGAGGGAAATTAAGGATTCTGTCAGGTCAGAAAAGTCTAAAATAATTGTACTAACATTTATTAGATTAACTAATTGTGTTGTACAAACCAAATCCCTCCCTAATTATCAATAAACTCTAGCATATTTTACCTTATTTCTTTTGTTTTATTTTCAACTATTAGTTCTCTTTTCAGGTCCCCTTAAGGGAAATTATTTTATTACTTTATTTGAACTACTTTTTGACGCTACGGGAAAAATCTTAATAATCATAACCCTAAAAATAATATTTCCATAAATTTGATTTAAACAACGCTTTTAAAATTAAGTGCATATTCCATGATCCTGTGTAGTTGATTAGATATAATCTTCCAGTTCCAGGAGCAGTCCAGAGTCGGCAATCGCACATAAAGTAAACTTAGTATTTTCAGATTTTTAGGAGTTTAAGAGGACAGTGCCTAGGTGTTATCCTTGCTAAGGATTTTACCCAGGAACTGTCAAAAGGTAGCCCTACATGGGGTTTATTACATTACAATCAAACAAGACTTAAATTAATCAATCTTGTTCAAATAATTAAAAACTAGGAGCTGCCTACTCAACCTTCAAAAGGGGTTAAAATCAGCAATCTAAGGTCAGGTGACTAGGCATTGCTTACCTAATAGAGAAGACTTTAACAACCTAGCATATAAGTTCACTTTTGTGGGAATATTTGAAAACAGAAAAAAGCGTTTTGTTCTTTGGAACTCTCTTTATAATCGAGCCGATGGTTATTTTTACCCTTGGTCATTATGACAAAGGAACTGTCTACCCCCAAAGGGGTTAAAACCAGCAATCTCAGGTCAGGTTAATAGGAATTATTTAATGGAGAAAACTTCAACAACCTAGCAAATGAAATTACTTTTGTGGGAATATTCAAAAACAGAAAAAAGTGTTACGTTCTTTGGAATTCTCTTTATAATAGAGCTGATTGCTGTTCTTACCCTTTTATAAAAATTTTATTATAATTATAATAGCTACTATTTATAATAGAGCTTGCTTACTGAACTATCTCTGACCAGGTTGGTATACAAATAGACGACAGAAGATCCAAAATAATAGTGAACAGAACACTAAACAGCTGTTGCTGTTGCTAACCTGGCTTTCTGCAAGGGTTCTCATCCCACCTCCTGCCAACTTAATCAACATTACAATTAAACAAGACTAAAATTAATCAATCTTGCTTAAATAATTAAAAATGAGGAACTGCCTACCCGACCTTCCAAAGGGGTTAAAACCAGCAATCTCAGGTCAGGTTACTAGGCATTTCTTAATAGAGAAAACTTTAACAACCTAGCATATAAAATTACTTTTGTGGGAATATTTAAAAACAGACAAAAGCGTTTCGTTCTTTGCAACCAATAATTGTGAACAGAACACACAACAGCGGAAGTTGCTAACCTGGCTTTCTGCAAGGGTTCTCATCCCACCTCCTGTCAACTTAATCAACATTACAATTAAACAAGACTAAAATTAATCAATCTTGCATAAATAATTAAAAATGAGGAACTGCCTACTCGACCTTCCAAAGGGGTTAAAACCAGCAATCTCAGGTCAGGTTAAAAGGCATTTCCTAATAGAGAAAACTTCAACAACCTAGCATACAAAATTACTTTTGTGGGAATATTCAAAAACAGAAAAAAGTGTTTCGTTCTTTGGAATTCTCTTTATAATAGAGCCGATTGCTGTTCTTACCCTTTTATAAAATTTTTATTATAATTATAATAGCTACTATTTATAACAGAGCTTGCTTACTGAACTATCTCTGACCAGGTTGGTGTACAAATAGACGACAGAAGAACCAAAATAATAGTGAACAGAACACACAACAGCTGTTGCTAACTTGGCTTTCCGCAAGGGTGCTCATCCCATCTCCTGTCAGCTTAATCAACATTACAATCAAACAAGACTAAAATTAATCAATCTTGTTCAAATAATTAAAAATTAGGATTGCCTACCCGACCTTCCAAAGGGGTTAAAACCAGCAATCTCAGGTCAGGTTACTAGGCATCACTTAATAGAGAAGACTAACAACCTAGAATATAAGAATACTTTTGTGGGAACATTTAAAAACAGGAAAAAACGTTTTGTTCTTTAGCACTCTCTTTATAATAGAGCCGATTGTTATTCTTACCTTTGGTCATTATGATAACGAAACTGCCTACCCACCTTCCAAAGGGGTTAAAACCAACAATCTCAGGTCAGGTTAATAGGCATTTCTTAATAGAGAAAACTTCAAAAACCTAGCATTAAAATTACTTTTGTGGGAATATTCAAAATCAGAAAAGTGTTTCGTTCTTTGGAATTCTCTTTATAATACAGCTGATTGCTGTTCTTACCCTTTTATAAAAATTTTATTATAATTATAATAGCTGCTATTTATAACAGAGCTTGCTTACTGAACTATCTCTGAGTGCGTTTATCTCGACGACTCCATCGGATGGAAACTCCATCCGATCGTGTCTATGCACTTGAATTTTGCGAGATAAACCGTTAAGCGTGAAACTTCGATCGGATGCGACACCTAAATTCAATCCCAAGAGTTTTGTGGGCTTGAATTGAGTGAAGTGGATGCAAACGTAAGATTTTCACGACACAAACGTGATTGACTTGAGTTGACAGATCAGATGTTTTATGTATACCTAAGTTCATGTAGATATAGTTTCCCGCCAACTGTTTGTGAGGTTTAGGTTACGTGTGTAGCACGTTGATTTCTTGATTGTAGGTGTAAAATAAATAAAATTAAAAAATAAAAATCTCAATGAATAGATATTAAAAAAAAGGAACGTGTGGTCGGTAGAAGAAGTGTTATATTTTATAACATTAATCGAAGAAAAGCACGTGTTAGGGTTAATGGATGGAAAGCGGTTAAGAGTAAGCGACATTTTTAAAACCTTAGTTGCACCTATGAAGGAGGCAGGATTTAGTAGATATGTTTCGCAATTAAGTGTAAAATGGAAAAATTTAAAAGGATGTGTGTTATTAACCAATAAAGAAAAATTGTTTTTGATTTAATTTATATTTAACAGCGGAGTACTACAAGTGCAAGAGGTATAACGGTGTCAGTGGCAACGACCCAGCTCATTATGAATACTATGATGCACTTGATGAAATTCTGGGGCATTGTCCATCTGCCCAAAATGAGGGTTTTGATACTACCGAACCAGAAATTCAGGAGTATACCATCAATGCAATTTTATGTAAGTATGCCCCCTAGGTAAATTATTTGGTTATTAAAATAGGTTGTATTTGTAGCAGGTGAAGCAGATGATTCAAACATTTTCAGTGTCCTTGAAGTTTATGAGGATGCTCCAGATGTGGATGGAGCGATACCGGGTAGTTCAACTACCCCAGGTATTCAAAAGCTTGCAACTCCTGCGTCTCCTGGAAGTTCATCTGCTCCAGAAATACTTAAAATATTAACTCCTGCATCACGGATGAGCACTTCACAATCTACTCGCTCAAAAAAAGGACAGAAACCCATGGAGGTATTTCTAAAGATGCAGGACGAAATAAAAAGCACTTTAGAAGCAGCAAGGAAAGAAGAAGCAGAGGCGGATAGAGTGTTTATGGAATCCTTCCTAAAGCACCAAGAAGAAGTAATGATGAGGTGTACTCAAACACTCATGCAGGGTATGGTAGAAATTTTTGGTAGGAAGCCGCAGCTATTTGAGAATGAATAAATTTTATAAATAGTAGTTAGTAACAATTTAGCATAATATATTTTTATTTGGATTAATAGTGCAATAATGTGTTCTTTGTTTGTTACAATTAGATTTAGGATTTTTACTTTAAATTGTTTTAAGAAGTCTGATTTTTTTACTTATTTTGATAGTGCAATAATGTGTTCCGTTTGTTATAATTAGATTTGTAATTTTTAATTTATTTGTAAAAGAAGTCTGATTTTTATTCATATTATTGATAGTGCAATAATGTATCTTTTATATGTTACAACTAGATTGCAGATTTTTACTTAAATCTGATTTTTTACTTATATTGATAGTGCAATAATGTGTTCCTTTTCTTACAATTAGATTTTTACTTTAAATTGTTGTTTTAAGAAGTCTGATTTTTTACTTATATTGATAGTGCAATGGGTTTTTTCTGTATGTTACCATTAGATTTAGAATTTTTAATTTAAATTGTTTATGAAGTGTAACGTTTTCGTCGTTTCACAACGTTCGAATCACGTTAAATTATTTATATTTGTTTCGAGTAGCTGCAGGGAGTTGTCCAGGGTTCACCTGGGTTATCAGAACCTTTCAAATAATGTACACATCGGAAACGGGTTAAATTAATATCAATATAATATGTATAACTATGTACAATTTATTTAAATATATATATTCACCGGAAAATAAATTACGTATTTCAACCTGTTATAAATAAAATAAAATATTAATCCTGTAGACGTCGTTTTAGTGCTTCTTGTGGCACCTAATTTTCTGCCGCACTCGGTATGGTACGGTTCTTCGCCGGCCTTCAAATTTATTCCGGACGTCTGGGTAAATTCGCGCGTCAACGACCTTGTTGGTTCAACTGCTGGTTTCTGCGCCTCGGTTATCGGGCGAACGGCTGGACGGGTATTTTAAGCTAAACAAAATTAGTATGTGTTTCCGTCGTGCATTCTGTATCAATACAGGACGAATAAATTCGGGAACGGTTCATAAGTGCCGCTAAACGTTTTAACGGTAGTTTCTGACTTTAAAATCAACGGTTACCAATATAGTACAAAGTAGTGACTTCGCCTGCAATTTTCAAACAGTAAGTGAACAACAATTTGCTAGTTTTAAAATACTTTCCACTAAAATCACACCTGTTTGTTACGCTTTAAACAACCAGGCTGCGTTTGAGTATCAACTATTCGTTGTCTTATCTGTTTCAGGGATTATTATACTACTTGGTTCGATGAATCTTAACTTCTTTCGTCATGCGATAAAGTATTTTTACAAAGGGGTAAATTAACAGCAAACTACTGACATTTTCGCCTAGTGAGTTTGGAATTTCCCCAGAATAACCCACCTCAAGATTCTTAGGATATTGCACCCCGTAATCTGAGATTAACATCGATTTCCCCTGATTTTTCACCCAGGAAAAAGTCAACGGTTATTTAGCAAGATAGTGTACTACCAATACTTGAAGATCCTACGCCTCCAAATTTATCGATAATTCACTACGGAAGAGACAGTTGGCCTCTGAAGCATTGAACACCACGCTCCAAGAGTTGACTGTTAATAATTACTGTCCTCTGACATAAACAGGTTCGTACCTCGACAGTGAACCCAAATCGCAACTGATAAGTTTTAACGCAACTTTTAATTTCAGGTAATAAGTGATTTGTGAAATGCACCTTAATACTTGCCAATATTCGGAACATGAATGCAAACAGGCTGGATCTCTCGGATGTCGGTATACTGGTAACTGGAACAGTAATAAAATAATTATAGCAATTATAATTCAATTGACTGCGTGCACGGCTGAACGGTTCGGTTTGTTTTCAGTAAAACAATTCGGAAACGGCTGGATTTTCTGGTATGAATTCTTTAACTACTTTTAAACTGTATTTATTTAAATGTGAACTCAAATACACAGGCTAAGTTCAAACTGTATATTCGCCAGCCAGGCTAGCGAATTGTTTGACCGGTCGGTTTGACCCCACGGGTCTGAGTCTCTGGAGGAGCTCAGTCGGAGTCTGACTCTCTGTCGGAGTCGGAGTCGGATTCTTCCTTTTTCGGCAGCTCCTTTCGTTTTTATAGCTAACCCAGCTCATCTTGCGGTTCGACTGTCGCGCATTTCCCTCTCTGCTTGTAGTGGGAGATGTCCTCGCTCAGTCATCTGAGATGGGTCGGCACTAGAAGCGCCATCCGCGCCTTTTTCGTGAACTAAGGGCGGTGTTCGTTTAATTAAAATTGTAAAACTACAAATACGCGAATTTTGCGCGCTCTATACTTTGAATACAATTTTACCCTGTCACAGAAGTCTTTTACTTATATTGATGGAACAATTATGTATTCTTTTTGTATCGTTACGATTAAATTTTGAGTTCTTAATTGAAATTGTTTATGAAGTCAGAAGTTTACTTTTTAGTTATATTGATCATGCGATAAAGTGTTCTTTTTGTATCTCACTATTAGATTTACCATTTTTTATTTATATTCCTGTTACAAATACATGTTTTTTCCACATATCT
This sequence comes from Ctenicera cuprea, assembly GCA_958336395.1. NCBI lineage: Eukaryota > Metazoa > Arthropoda > Insecta > Coleoptera > Elateridae > Ctenicera > Ctenicera cuprea. The sequence goes on along the minus strand of OY284488.1, from coordinate 18,575,987 downwards.
ACTAAATGGAAAAGAACTGACAGTTTTCATAGCAATAAAATAAAAAAATACACGTTTTTTATTTATGTTTTTTTATTAATTAAAATTAATTTTGATGTGCGCAAAGGGTAATTGTTGCTCAAATACTCCGTTAAAAATATCCGCATGTCGTAACCTTCAAAATCCACATGCCTTCTGTTTATAACTTTTTTCGGTTGTTGAAATATCATATCTGCATCGTCTACTGACTTGGACCAACTATCTACAAATTTGTCTTTAAAGGTTTCTGCTATATTATGCAGCGTACAACAAGTGGCAACAACATGTGGAGCAAAAGAATAATGAATGTCCAACCGTTTTAAAAGACACCTCCACCTTGATTTTAATCGGCCAAAAGCTATTTCAACCACAACCCGAGCTGAATTCATATACGCATTAAATGAATCTTCATTTGGGGTAAATCCTGTATCTGTGTAGTCCCTCATTAACTATGGAAGCAGTGGGTATGCCGGATCTCCAAGTATTATAAAAGGCAAATCTCTTCCTTCTAAATTAACAGTACCCTGAAAATAATTTTATTGATGATAAAAAATGATTGTTTGAAAATAACAGTTATGAAACTTACCTTGCGCATAATATTATTAATGCTTTTGTAGAAATTTGATATCGTGAACACTGCAGCATCATGAGTAGCTCCAGGGTTCTTTATTGATACCTCAATAAATTTATATTGGTGATCAACAACTCTTTGTAAAACCAAAGATGGCCAACCCTTGCGATTTACATAATCTCTGTATCCATCAAATGATGACAAAATTGGAATATGCGAGCCATCAATTGCACCTATTATGTTGGGTATATGACTTTTATGCTCAAAGAAACTTGCAGCTTCAATAGCTTCTGCTTCGTTTGGCATATGGATGTGTTATGGTGTTAAAATTTTGTTTGTTGCTGTAATAAATTCATACAAAGCTTTACACACTGTAGATTTATGAACACCAAATTGGTTAGCTACCACCCTATATTCATAGCAACTAGCTAAAAAATATAGTGACATTGCCACTTTTTTTCAACCGTTACTATTTTTGATTGTCGCCATCGTTGGTTGAGCGGATTAGGCTTTGGAGTTAACACTTCACGTAATTGATTGCATATATACATGAACGTGTTTTTTGTTACTCGAAAGTTTTCTAGCCAGCTGTCATCTGTAAATTTTTCTGTGCATACTAGATTTTTCCACCAGTCATGGCTTCGACATTTATTTGCGCTTCGGGATTTTGTCTTTAGAAATTACTTCAGCCATCTTACTTTTAACATGTAGTTGCAATCTATAAAAATTTCGGTATTACTGAGAATCTTAAATATTACTGTATCTTCTATAAAATATTACAATATTTGTATTAAATATTTGTTTTTCTTTACCTTTGAAGTGCATCAATTTTTGCTCTGCGCCTTAGACGCCACTTCACGAAAAATACAGTATTATTAAAAAAATTGCACATTAATAACTGCAGATGGAAAAGCATAAACATAGTAGTTGCTTTCTTTGGTAATAATTTCATTATAATTATAAACAAAAATACCGCGCAAACTTTTAAAGAAATGAGGTTATGTACAATTGGAAAGTTAAGCAATGTGAAGTTGGCTTAACGATAGCGCTGTCTTCGTCACTTTTCAATTGCAGCGGACTAATGTAAGGATTCATTAATCCGCTAAAGTGGATACCGACATATACAATTTAGCTTGAAATAAGGATTGACTCGACACGATCGGATGGAGTTTCCATCCGATGGAGTAGTCGAGATAAACGCACTCTCTGACCAGGTTGGTATACAAATAGACGACAGAAGAACCAAAATAATAGTGAACAGAACACACAACAGCTGTTGCTGTTGCTAACTTGGCTTTCCGCAAGGGTTCTCATCCCACCACCTGCCAGCTTAATCAACAATACAATCAAACAAGACTAAACTTAATCAATCCTGTTCAAATGAATAAAAATTAGGAACTGCCTACCCGACCTTCCAAAGGGGTTAAAACCATGAATCTCGGGTCAGGTTACTAGGCATCACTTAATAGAAAAGACTTTAACAACCTAGCATATAAGATTACTTTTGTGGGAATATTTCAAGACAGAAAAAAAACGTTTTGTTCTTTGGAACTCTCTTTATAATGGAGCAGATTGTTATTCTTACCTTTGGTCATTAAGATAAAGAAACTGCCTACTCAACCTTCCAAAGGAGTTAAAACCAGCAATCTCAGGTCAGGTTAATAGGCATTTCTTAATAGAAAAAACTTCAACAACCTAGCATATAAAATTACTTTTGTGGGAATATTCAAAAACAGAAAAGTGTTTCGTTCTTTGGAATTCCCTTTATAATAGAGCTGATTGCTGTTCTTACCCAATATAAAATTTTTATTATCCATACATATATAAAAGCTCAAAGGGTTTTTTTCTCCGGTTCCTCCAGCGCCTACCACCAATTTGGACCATTTTTTTTTAAATGAAAGGTCTCTATCCACAGATGGAACATGAAACATTTTTATATTTTTATTCTACGTCGATGTTTCAATAATAATTATTTTAATTTATAATATATGTATATGAAAGTCTGCTAGACGCGCTTCACTTAAGGCGACATCTACACTAACGTCGCGTCTCCCTTATGGAACTAATGCATCACGTGACATCATTTAGCCGGTTCTATCAACGATCAGTCTGTCAGTGTGTGTCAGTGCCAGGTTTAATGTTCTGTGGTCAGTGCATTGTGCGCTTTTAGAGTATGGAGCGACATATTGTTTCTATTATAGGCAACGGAAATTGTTTATTTCGCTGTTTCGCATTGTGTATTTAATAATGACGAACATCATCGCGAAATACGCGTGCAAGTCGTCGAAAAAATTAAAAATGAATGGGAATATTATGAAGGTTTTATTGTTGGTGATTCATCGTATAGGTTGCCGATTACTAATACCACTGATTATGAAAATTTGTTATCTTTAGATGGTGAGTTCGCCGGACATGTCGAATTGCACTGTATTAGTTTGCTGTTTCCTGATCATTTGTTTAGAGTGTATAGAAATAACAATAACGAAACTCTTGACTATGGTACTGGAAATACCATTTCTAATTTACTTTTTTCTGGTAATGTTGATGCAGGACATTATAGTGTTTTGGAATTTCGTCCAGTTCAGTCCAATTCAGTCACTAATGATGCGGATGTGGAAAACGCACTCTGCAATGTTGTGCAACATACTGTTTCAAAAAAACGTAAACTAAAAAAGACGTTAACTGGCGGCAGGGAAAGGAGACGTGAACGCACACAAAAACGTATAAAATACGAAGAAAAAACATGCTTTACAATTCAATATAGATGAGCCGTTTCTGATACTATTTCAAATGTAACTCCATTCAACTTACGTAACTTAAACAACATATGTAGTTATTGTTCAGCTCGGTACTTTTCATGTGAAAACCCTCGGCTGGCTACTTTGGGCTTTGTTGTTGTAATAAAAAGTTCAAATTACCGGAATTTCGGATTTCTGATGAAATAAAAGAATTATTTGGAGGGAATAACGAGATATAGAAAAAATTTCGAGATAATATTCAACAATATAATAATGCTTTGTCGTTCGTGTCATTTGGTGCAAATATAAAATTACCTCCTGGATATGGTCCGTATTGTTTCAAAGTTTTCGGTGTCGTGCATCAAAATTTCATCATTATACCCTCAAAATGCAGGATATGCTTCTTATGGACGATTATACATTTTAGACTTTTCTGAAGCCAATCAAATTAGACTTGAACATGCTGCGAACAGTTCCTTGAGAAAAGACATTCTAGAAATCCTAAATCGTGTCTTAAATCAATGTAATCCTTATGTGATGTCATATAAGACAATGCATCAGAAGATATGTGAAGAAAAGGAGTTGGCTTTAAAAGAAAATCGTGTACCTATTAATTTGGTAATGCGTTTATATCACGAACCTAAATCAGATCATCGACGGTATAATGATCCTACATGTTTTGAAGTTGCAGCTGTTTTTGAATCAGCCGACGGTGCTCCACCTTCTCATCGACATATTGCTGTTTATGCACATGACGGTGGATTAAAAAATATAGACTTTGACAGTATGCATTGCGATCCGATGTCATATGAATTGATCTGGCCGTGCGGGGAACCAGGATGGTATATTTCTATGCCAACTGGAAGAGAGCGCAAAACTAAAATTCGCCAAAATATTTCTATGCGAGAATATACACTGTGTCCATAAAGTAACCCCCGTCCCCCAACTAACTTTTGAACGACTTAATATTTTTCTACAAAATTTGGTGTGCTGTAATGGGAAATTAAATACTATTTTTCAGACCATATTAAAATTTTGTATCATCCAAAATGGCGACTGGGCGCCATTTTGAATTTTTTTTAAATGGAAAGGGGGGTCGAGTGACACCTCATTGGAAAGGTCTTTTAGTTCTGCGTCTGATCCTAGAGTTTCAAAGAAAAATATTCAGCCATAACAAAATGGCGGGTTTTAAACAAATGGACTCGCTCGATTCAAAATTGTTTTGATTTTTTTACTCAGGGTCGAGTGACACCTCATTTGAAAGGTCTTTTAGTTCTGCGTTTGATCCTAGAATTTCAAAGAAAAATATTGAACCATGACAAAATGGCGGATTGTAAACCAATGGACTCACTCAGTTCAAAATTGTTTTGATTTTCTTATCCAGTAGTCCACTTTTTCATTTGCAGGACTAAATTTTCCCAGAAATATCTCAGGTGGCTTGAAATAATATTGAAAACGTTATGTTACAACAAGACGGTGCCCCGCCTCATTATTATAGGCCTATTTCTGACTTTCTCAACGGACATTTTCTTGGAATATGGATTGGTAGGCGGGGGCCTGTAGAATAGCCGGCTTACTCCCCAGATTTAACATCCTTAGATTTTTTTATATGGGAATATCAGTGGTGTGAGTATAGTATGGTGTGCTCGCCAGGGGAGCCAGTTTCGTACTAAGCGCGCATGACGTCAGCAACGAGAGAAACTTGTGGCGTTCGCGACATAATCACATATTATCGCGTACCGGGAGAGTTTTTTTTCTTTTCCGCTTTGTTGTTTTAATCTTGTATTCTTCCGGTGTATGTCGAATATTATTCTTAGACTCTTGTGAAATAGGTAGCTACCTATAGGTATACATCATGCCAAATTGTGCTGTTTCTGGTTGCGATAACCATAATAGAATGAAGGGAGCAGCCGATATAAAGTTTTATACATTTCCTAAAAATGAAGATCTCGCATTGCAATGGGCTCACGCTTGTCGTAGACGAGATAAAATTAATTTGAAATATGGTAAATTTGTAAAATTAATCTGCAAACTCTTATAACAAATAAATAATTTCAGCTGTTATTTGCTCCAAACATTTCGAAAGCAAATGTTTTTTTACGAGTTTGAAATACAGTAGTCTGTATGAAAATGAAACTCCACCAAAAAGATTTAGAAATTTGCAATGTGATGCCATTCCAACTTTATTCCTTCCTAAAACAAGTACTACTGTTGCGTCGTCAAGTTCTTCAAATAATTATCCAAGCAAACGGTCCCAAAGGATGCAAGCCAAGAATGATTTGAAAAGTCGACAGATAATTATTGAAAAAATTTTGTCAGGCCCAAGTAACAACACCAGTTTCCGGCAGATAGAATCTCAACAAGTGGCGGAACAAGTTGTCAAAGATTCTTCAAGAAATATGTGCGTAATCATAGTAACAAATACATTAAGCTATTTCATATTATTATTAGGATAATGAATTGTACCTAATGTTTGTTTAGGAGTGAACTAAAAGAGATGGAGAATATGAAAATTAAAATACTTTCATTGGAAAAAGAAGTGGAACTTTTGAAATTAAAAAATGAGAAACTGACAAATGATAAAGTGATCTCCGATGCAAAGCTGTTAAGATTTAATACTGCATTGAGTAATCATTTTACCTCAGGTCAGATTAAACGAATACTTAATCCAAGTAAAAAGTACCTATCTTGGGCTTCGGAAGACATTGCATCTGCAATTTCTCTGCGGAGTGTGAGTCCCAAGGCCTACAGGTATCTCAGAAAAATCGGTTATCCTTTGCCAGCATTAAGTACGTTAATAAGGTGGGCTGTGAATCTTGAACTCAACCCTGGCATATTGACAGACGTCAAACTTATGAAGCAGAAATCTGCGACATTGAATGAATTTGAACGTTTATGTTCATTGTCATTTGATGAAATCTATGTTTCCAATAAGTTATGTATCCATCAAAAGGAGCAGCGGGTGCTGGGAATGCACAAAGCATGTCAGGTGGTAATGGTAAACAACCGATTTTTTACAACTTCGATACACCTATAAAAAAAGATATTTTAATCGATATTATAGCTAAATTGCATCATGCTGGTTATACTGTAGTTTCTATCACAAGTGATATGGGTACCGGGAATGTTTCTCTTTGGCGTCAATTGAATGTTGGTTACAATGAAAATTGTTACTTCGCTCATCCTGTGATTTCGAGCCGGAAAATATTTATGTTCGCAGACGCACCAAATTTATTGAAACTTGTGAGAAATCATTTTGTTGACCAAGGATTTTACATAGATGCTAAATTAATTGACAAAAGTTGTATTCAAAAAATTATTTGGTCATCAAGCGATGACCTGAAAATTGCCCACAAAATTAATGAATATCATTTGAATGTTAAGGGAACTGAACGTCAAAAAGTTCGCCCGGCAGCACAACTTTTGTCAAATACCATTGCGAAAGCAGTGGAATGGTGTGGCATGGAAGGTTTCCTAGAAAACACGAACTGGGAAGAAACGAGTAAGTTTATAAAACTTATAAATAACTGATTCGATATTTTCAACGCTCAGGTGAAATATGGTGCCCACCCAGGGGCAAATGCATATGGTGTCGATTTGGAGAAGCAATTCTTGATTCTCAAAGAAACGTTTGAGATAATATCGAAAATGTCTGCTGGAAAACATAAGACTCTGATACCATTTCAGAAAGGAATGTTACTGAGTAACAAATCGTTGACTGAACTGTATCAATATTTACATAGTGAATATAATTTGGAGTATATTCTCACATACAGGCTCAATCAAGATATTTTGGAAAACTTTTTTTCCTATATTCGCGGTATGGGGGCAGCAAATGATCATCCAACTCCCATGGACATCAAATACAGGTTGCGGTGGTACATTCTTGGTAAACACTCACTTGAAATATTTTCTATGAACAAAAATACCGAAGAAAGTTCTGAATCTTGTCTACTTGACCCATTACAAATAGAAAATGTGCATCAGGATACTATCGAAAATGAAAATTGCATGTCACAAGAATTTTTCCACAATGTTTTTCTAAACACCGAATTTGACAACAATACGAATTTTTCAACAGACGTTGAAAATATAGATTTTTCTGACTATACATTCCTGAATCCAGATTATGATTTGGGTGACCCTCATAATTCGCTAGAAATAGATAATTCGGCTTTTGTTTCTGAAGATCATGAAAAACTTTTGAAACTATTGAATGATAACAAAATGCCTGACACTATTTATAATGAGGGACTCAAATTCATTGCTGGATATGTAGCATATCGATTCAAGGACAAATATCCAAGTTTGAATTTGGGAACTCATACAAAACATGTTCAAACGAGTAGAGCCCCAGATTGGATTCAATTTTTATCAAGAGGTCACCTTATATACCCAAGTGATGAGTTGATAGAATTGGCCCGTTTAGTTGAGATCGAATTTAAGAAATTCCATAACAACTTCTTCTCCAAAGAATCTAATATTTTCAATAAATTATCAGAAAAAGTTAAGATGACCTCCGTTGAACTTTCCAATGTCCAAATTTACCAACAGTTGAAAAAACTTTGTACCTATTTATAACAATAAATCTAGCGATTTTCTGGTTATTTGTTTTATTTTCTCTACTTCGAACTATAATAGTTTCATATTCGGGAGAGTTTAGGCTGTAAAAGCACTTGAAAAGTGATAATGTTTAGTATAACAATAGCATTTCGCTATGCCAGTCCATGTTAATATCGCGTTAGCTTCTCGTTGCTGACGTTACTGCCAGCTGCCTGCATGCGCGTAAGCACACCATACTATAGTCACACCACGGGAATATCTGAAATCGAAAGTGTACAGAAACAATTGAAGAAGTGGAGCAACGCATTACAGAAGTTTGCAGAACTATCACTCCAGAAACTTATGAAAATGTAAGGCAGGAATTTCATAACCGACATTTTATGTGCCAAGAAGTGAATGGTAAACATTTCGAACACGTAATTTAATTAATTTAAGCTTTAATTCTTAGTTTTTTTAAATAGACTTCTTTATCTTCAAACATTGTCATTTTGTTATGGCTTAATATTTTTCTTTGAAACTTTAGGATCAGACGCAGAACTAAAAGACCTTTCCAGTGAGGTGTCACTCGACCCCCTTTCCGTTTAAAAAAAAATACAAAATGGCGCCCAGTCGCCATTTTGGATGATAAAAAATTTTAATATGGACTGAAAAATAGTATTTATTTCCCATTACAGCACAACAAATTTTGCAGAAAAATATCAAGTCGTTCAAAAGTTAGTTGGGGGGGGGGGGGGTTACTTTATGGACACAGTGTATATCTTACAGACTTATGGTTCGAGGTTCTCCTCCTGTAGGAGACTTCAACCCAATAATTAACGCTGGGAAGTTAACGCAGCAGTTGATTGTTGATTATTACTGTCGCATCGAAGGCGACAGATTGAAATTCATAAGTAACCAACAGGTGAATTGCGAGTTGATACATACGCTGGTCTTGCAGACGCTTTACAAGTAAGGGCCGACAACGGAAACTTAAAGGCTGGACGCGTTGTTATTTTACCCTCATCGTTTACTGGCAGTCCTCAAAACATGATGCAAAATTATCAGGACGCAATGGCCATTGTAAGAAAATTTGGTAAGCCAGACATTTTTTTGACGTTTACATGTAATCCTTTATGGCCTGAAATTACAAACAGCATACATTCTTATGCTAATAATAGGCCAGATGTTACTGTTCGCGTGTTTCATGCAAAAGTAAAGGAACTCTTACGTTTGATAAACCAAAAACAAATTTTTGGCGAAGTACTGGCATTTTTGTACACTGTTGAATTCCAAAAGAGAGGTTTACCTCATGTTCACCTATTATTATGTCTTCAAGATACTTGCAAATTTAGGGAAATCTCAGATATTGACAACGTTATTTCCGCAGAAATACCAGACCCCAACAGTAATACGGCCTTATACAATTCAGTCAAATCTCATATGGTGCACGGGCCCTGCGGTATTCTGAATCCAAAGTCAATTTGTATGGCCGACGGTAAGTGTAAAAAGGGGTTCCCGAAAGAATTTATTCCTGAGACAAGAGATAATGTAAATGGCTATCCCAATTATCGAAGAAGGAATAATGGTAGAACGATTACTAAACATGTACAAGGTAGTTGTTGGACGCCTGGCGAGTGAAGACGTGTTTTCAGAACAAGTGCTAGAACAAACTCAGTGTATTGTTATTTTACTATATAATTTTGCTGATTTACCTTTAATTTTTTGGTGTTGTCGTTTCTATTAAGTGGAAAGTGCCATTGTACTAATAATTATGACTAAAACCGGGACTGAACTTAAAGTAACTGAATTAAAAAGTGCTTTGTCCCGCTATGGAATTGAGACCAAAGGTCTTCGAAAATACCTACTAATTGAACTCTTATCTATAATCCAAAAAAGTACTGTATTTAATAGTAAACCGCAAGAAATGCATGTGGATAATAATAGTACAGGAAATGACGATAAAACTAATTTTGATAAGTTATGTGAAATGTGTGTGATGTTAAAAAATCAACTCAAACAACAGGCAGATAAGATAAAATCATTAACTGTAATAAATGATGAATTACAGAAACAATTAATATCGCACGTAAATAGCATAAGTCAAGGGAGTGATATTGCAGTGGAGGTTAATTTATCAAATAAAAAGTTTATGCAAGGTGTCGATAACAAAATTGAAAAACAGAAAATTATTGAAACGGGCTGTATAAGGAAACAAAAACTCTTAGTTTTGACGGACAGTCACGGGCGCGGACTCCGTAGTATCCTAAATCAAATGTGTGGGGACAGATACGATATACAAGTGTTTTTTAAACCAAACGCAAATTTACAGCAGGTGACAATTGATTTGCAAAATTTGGCAGGATGTTTAACGCAAGATGACTACTTAATCATTGCAGGTGGAACAAATGACAATGCACAAAAATCTCTTTTGAAAACAGTAATAAAGATCAGTAATATGTGTTTGAAAACAAACGTCATTATTTCTACAACACCCTATAGATATGATACTTGGCAACTAATTAACTATATATACGACAATAATAAACATATATGCAAGATTATTTAAAATATTCAAAGATGTAACAGTAACGTTGGAATTTTAGACTTTAACAGTGGATTATCGATATTAGATTATACAAGACAAGGCCTTCATCTTAATAAAACTGGTAAAAGAAAACTATGCGGAAATGTATTAAAATGTGTTGAGTAGTTAAACAGTGGGGTTTCTGGGCCAAAAGGTGTCTCTGCGCAGGTTGTGTTAGCGCATGTGTAAGCGCATGGGTGTGTCTGCGCATGGGTGTGCGCATACGTGTGGGGTGTGTTTTGCGCAGGGTGTGTCTGCGCAGGGGTGGGGCATACGTGTGCGCAGGGGGTGTGTAGGAGGCGTGTCTGCGCTGGCGCAGATGTGAGGTGTGTGGTTTGCGTGGGGGGCCGTGTCTGCGCTGGCTCAGATGTGAGGTTATGTGTATGGTTTGCGTGGGGGGCCGTGTCTGCGCTGGCTCAGATGTGAGGTTATGTGTATGGTTTGCGTGGGGGGCCGTGTCTGCGCTGGCGCAGATGTGAGGTGTGCGGTTTGCGTGGGGGTGTGTCTGCGCTGACGCAGATGTGAGGTATGTGGTTTGCGTCTGCGCTGGGGCAGGCGTGTGGTTTGCGTCTGCGCTAGTGCAGGCGTGTGGTTTGTGTTGAGCAAGTGCGCGGGCGCGCAGGTGGGGTTGAATTAAACAACTCTCATAATAAAATGTATTTATTTAATTTTATTGTACATTTATTGTTCTGTAATTCTTATCTATATATAATAATCTATTTTTAATAATACACATAGTGTTAAAAGCATTTAAGAATAATCAATTATCGTCGCTGCTGCTGTCTTCAATTAGCCATTTTACAAAAGGAAGTACACGATCGCTCACTTCAGGTGTTGTCTTCTCTAATTCATCAAACCATTTTGTAATCACTAGATCGCTAACAATATCCATGTCGTAAAATAGTTTTAACTGTAGCGGAGCATTGTAGTGAATATCAGAATCACGAATGGTCTTGGCAAATCTGTTTAACAACAACATTTGTGCCTCTTCATCATTCCTTGTGAAAGACCTAAGTCTCATTTGATATAGATCCACTCGACACAAGATTTTCTCATTGTAGAAAACTTCATCCAACAAGCGGCGGTAAAGCCTGGACTGAGCCTGATACAGGTTAGCCATGATTGTCGGACTGTGTTTATGCGAGTGGCAGCAGCAATCAGGTTGGAGGAGGTTCGTGCGTTGGTTCAAGTTGGTGGGAGGTTTGCGCATGTGCCTCCGTAGGTTGTGGGTGTGTCTGTGCAAATCTACTGAGTTTAGTGTATATTAAACAACATTATTATAATAAACTTTTATTCACATTTCTTATTATTACACATTTGCTGCTGCTGCAATTGTTTTTCTAAAACAGGCTGCAATATAATTGCCGTACTATCTATTCTTCTCTTAAAGCGTTCTCTATCTATAGCGCAGATTTGCCAGTAATTGGGTGGGCGACCGTCATCGAAGTCCAGGTCTGTGGTAAAGTGACGGATTTCGGTGAAAAGATTGAAGTGGACGTGCTTCTTGTCTTCGCCGCTACCCTCTTTTTTCTTGAACATTATACAACTCCACCAATTCATTGAGTCCGGCTTCAACGGAGTCGTCCAATTTCATGCACTCTAGCACGTTGGTTATTTTTCTTAATTTCGAGTAGAGTTCAAGATCAAACTTGAGCTGCTGCATCTGTGCGAGCCATATTTCTAGTCGAAGAAAGTACTCGCTGCGTAGATATTCACCCTCCATATGAAAATAAATTGGTCTGCTGCTGCTGCTACAATCAAAATTGCTGCAAAGATGCGAGCGAGAGAGAGAGTAGTAAAGTGCTGACTCACTCTTCTAGCATCCTCCAAATATATATAATGCTCCGCCCGCCGCCCCCTACCCGACCTTTGAATTCCCACACAGCAATTGCCCACATGTGGTGTACATACTTTAAAGGTCATGTCGCACACATGAGTATTATAAATAATACTCCTAAAATAGATTTGCTTAGATTACTCGCGTCTGTTGAGTAATATAGATCATGATGGCTGTCATACTTGTTACTGCAGCTGCGCTAATTTTTTATGCGGATGGTAATGTGAAGACTGAGAAGGCTGTAACGTATTTACATCAGTTTGGTTATCTTAAAACTAATGCTGATAATTCGAATTTTAATGAAGTACAAATTAGTACGGCTTTATCTTTATTTCAAAAATATTATGGTTTACCTGAGGATGGACAACTAAATAATAAAACGCTTGAATTAATGCGTTCCCCCAGATGCGGAGTAGAAGACAATCCTATCGCATTTACAGTTAGACCTATTAAATGGAAACAAAACACTTTAAAATGGTATTTCCCTACAACACGTGCAGATGTTTTAACTGTAGCTTCGGAAGTATTTAATGTTTGGCAAAAATATTCTGGCTTAAACTTTATTCATGACGTTATACATCCCGATATTGTAATATCTTTTCAACAAAAAGATCATAATTTTACAATTAAAAGAGGACTTTGTCCTTTCCCATTAGATGGGTCTGGCGACATTCTTGGTCACTCTGAGTTTCCTGCATCGGATTCTAGTGTTATCGAAGTGCATATAGATCAGGAAGAAGATTGGTATTTTAATGGAACAGGTGCGCCACCAAATAGTAAGATGAGTTTATTCCATGTGCTACTTCACGAAATAGGTCATGCTTTAGGAATTGAGCATTCTGGCAATATAAATGCAGTAATGTTTGCGTATTACATGGGGGGTCATAAAACAGATTTGCATTTGGATGACATTCAAGCTATCCAAAATTTATATGGTAAACCTTCTCCTCAGCCACCACCTTCTCCTCAGCCACCACCACCTTCTCCAAAACCGACAAAAGGTGCAACAACTACTGCTGCAAACCTGCCGCCGCCGCTCAATCCTCCAAATTTGTGTAATGTTAACATAAATACGCTAATAATTATAAATAAACGCTTATATATGTTTCATAAAAATTGGGTATGGATTTTAGATTTTACTACAGAATCAGATACTTATGAAGGACCTCTGTATCTACCCGATTGGCTTCCATTCTTACCGAAAAATTTTACAAAAATTACAGCTGCTTATCAAAGACCTAGCGGTGAAATTGTTTTATTTATTGAAAAATTAATTTATCTTGTAGAATTTCCTAGTCTTCAACTTGTATCCGGATATCCTAGGTCTTTGAGTAGAATTGGACTTCCAAATAACAGTAGAGTACATGCTTCAATAAATAGTTATACTGGTCGTACATTTATATTTTATAATGATAATCAATTTTTAGAATTGGACGAGTGTACATTCAAAGCTAAATCTCACGGATTAATTTCTAATAACTTTCCAGGATTACCTGCAAAGGTAAGTTCAGATTTAGATATACTAATGGATTGTTATATTTTATAAAAAACAAAATATTTTACGAATTTAATGAATTTACAAGTACTTTGATAAGAGCCGGCAAAAATGATATATCTCTGTTTAATGTACGTTGTGCAAATAGCGGACTTTTACAACAATTAAAAAATTTACTAACAAAATTGATAGCTCTCGATGTATCAATAACAGACATGCGAGAAGTAGAAGAGGAAGAAGAAGAAGACCAATAACATGCATACTAAATACACAGATGCGCTGTTGCTATGCTGTGAACATTCCAAGAAGATGACGGCATTGTACACAGCTGCATGTCTAACATTTCCAAGGAGGTCATTGTACACAGCTGCTACACACATTCCATTCATTATGCTCCATATAGCTAAGATTCCCACGTTGTTAGACAGATGTACACCACGTGTGGGATGCAAGTTTCTAAATTTAACTCTTCTTTGTTGCTATGCTGTGAACATTCCAAGAAGATGACGTCATTGTACACAGCTGCATGTCTAACATTCCAAGAAGATCATTGTACACAGCTGCTACACACATTTATTATGCTCCATATAGCTAAGATTCCCACGTTGTTACAAACAGATGTGCACCACGTGTGGGCTGCAAGTTTCTAAATTTAACTCTTCTTTAAAGGATAAAACAGATGCTTTTCAGAACACACTGTTTGTAGTAGTGGTGGTGCACTTTGCATATCAAGATGCAGAGTATTTCAGAGTTGAGCAATAATACTGTAAAAATTATTAATAATGCTTTACGTACAATAAAATCCATCGATGAAGTGGAAAGGTGGATTAAACTTGTAAATAAAAATATTTTAATTGTAAGTAGAGTGATTAGTAGTAAATCTATTCGAGAAAAACATGAAAATTTGTTAAAATTGGAAGCAAATCTTGGTTTATTAAAAGGTCAACGGCAGAAATTGAAAAGTTTAAAAATTGGACTATTGAAGAGTGGATCGGGTATTGGAGGAGGGATAAAAAGAAAATTAAAAAGCAATAAATTAGTTTGGGAGGATGTTGAATCATGTTTTAATAATAGAATAAAAACTGGCATTATTGTAAATTTAGGCTATAAAGATCCGCAAGAATTTTTTGCAAAAGCTTTTAGGAGCTTTTCTGCAAAAGTAAAAAAATGTTTGCAAAATTCAATACTTAAAGTTAATGTAATATTTAGCGCAAACTTTATAAAACCTAGTACCGGATATTTCTCCGGTTTGAAGACATTTGCTACCAAAAATGAAAAAATTGATGTAGGTACTAATTTAAGACAGTGGTATGGTGATTATGTGGAGAACAAATTGTTGACTAAATTAGAAGAATTTCAGGAGCGTGACTCAGGTTGGGCTTTATTAGAGATACTACATTTAAAAGTTAATTTAAACAAGTATACACCTTTTACGATAGGTAGTTATGTAGAATTGCCTGCAGATATTAAAAAGCGAAAAGCAATAGTTAATGTTAAAAATGATGATGAGTATTGCTTCCTGTGGTCAGTAGTATCGGCATTGTATCCCACTAACTCGCATTCCTATCGGCTATCTTCCTATCCGCACTTTAGTGAAGTCTTAAAATATTCGGAAATAAAGTTTCCCATAAAATTAAAATATATACCTAAATTTGAAGAAATGAATTCTTTGCATATAAATGTTTATACTTTAGAAAAATGTAAAGGTAGCACGTATAGTGTACTTCCGATTTATATTAGCAAAAATATTCAAATTAATGAAAAAGCTATACATTTGTTAATGTTACCAATTTCTGGAGGAGGAGGTGAAAGTGAAAATCAATTTCATTTCTGCTGGATAAAAAATTTATCTCGATTAGTTAAATCACAGTTAACTCAGCATAAAGCAAAAACCTTTCTGTGTGACAGATGCTTGAATCATTTTTCATCTGATCAATCATTCAAAAGACATGTCGTAGATTGCTTCAATGTAAATACAACTAAAATTAGAATGCCTGAACAGCATGATAAGTATATAAAATTCACAAATTTTAAATATCAAGAAAAAGTGCCATTTGCCATATATGCAGATTTAGAGTGTATTTTGGAAAATATTGATAGGGGATCTACAGCAGAGGTAATCGATGATTATGATGATAATGATGACGACGATACAATTGGAAATAAAAGTGCCATGTATCAAAAGCATACTCCTTTCAGTATTGCATATTATTTGCAGTGCTCCTATAATGACAGCTTGTCAAAATTTAAGATATATCGTGGTAGGGATTGCATGCAATGGTTTGCGAAAGAATTGCAGCGTTTAGCATTTGAATTATCAAATATTTTAAATACTGTGGTGCCCATGAATCCTTTAAGTGCAGAAGAAAATGCTGCCTTTAAACAAGCTATTTCGTGCTGCATATGTGGACAGCCTTTCAAGGTAGAAGATTTACGTGTACGTGATCATAACCATTTAACAGATGAGTATAGAGGATGTGCTCACCAGCATTGTAATCTTAATTACAAAGATTCTCATTACATACCTGTGCTCTTTCACAATCTCAGCGGTTATGATTCGCATTTCATTATAAAACCCATAGCAACTTTGATTAAAGGTGGGGTTAGCTTGCTACCCATAAACAAGGAAAAGTACATATCATTTACAAAATATGTGAGCGGGACCAATGTGCAGTTTCGATTTTTGGATTCCTTTCGCTTCATGGCTAGTAGTTTAGATAAGTTGTCTTCAAATCTGCCCAATAATTTAAAAGTAATCACGCGTAAATTTTGCAAAAGCGATAAAGAATTTGAATTATTGATTCGTAAAGGTATATTTCCCTATGACTACATAGATTCCTTTGAAAAACTAAACGAGCGAGCGCTTCCGGCAAAATCAAAATTTTTTAATCAATTGCGAGGAGCGGATATTTCCAGCAAGGAGTATAAACATGCGCAACATGTATGGAATACTTTTAACGTGCAAACACTAGGGAATTACGCTGATATTTATCTTACAGCAGATGTGCTACTTTTAGCGGATGTTTTTGAAAATTTTCGGGAAAATTGCATGAAAACGTACGGATTAGACGCCCTACATTTTTTCACCGCCCCAGCGCTTTCCTTTAGCGCAATGCTAAAAATTACAGGTGTTGAGCTTGAACTACTGACCGACATTGAGCAGTTAATGTTTATCGAGCGAGGAATTAGAGGCGGCATAGCTCAGTGCTCAAATCGTTACGCTAAAGCTAATAATCGGTATATGGGTGAAAAGTATGTGGAAACCGATCCAGAATCATACATAATGTACTTTGATATTAATAATATGTATGGTGCAGCCATGTCTGAGTATCTACCATATGGTGAATTTGAATGGATGAATGATTTGGAAATTTATAATATAGATTTGCTTAATATTGCAAAAGATTCAGAAATTGGATATATTTATGAAGTTGATTTAGAGTATCCCCAACATTTATTCGAACTCCATAAAGATTTGCCATTGTGTCCTGATCATTGTATACCCCCTCTATCTTCAAAGCATACAAAATTGATGACTACATTATTTAAAAAACATCGATATGTAATACATTATCGTAACTTGCAGCAAGTCATAAATCTTGGATTAAAAATTTCAAAAATTCATCGAATATTAAAATTTAAACAAGCAGCTTGGCTTAAACCCTACATAGATTTAAATACAGATTTAAGAAAATTGGCAAAGAACGATTTTGAAAAAGATTTTTACAAACTCATGAATAATGCGGTGTTTGGGAAAACGATGGAAAACGTGAGAAAATACAAAACAGTAAAGCTGGTATCCTCATGGAGCGGAAGGTACGGCGCTAATTCTTACATATCAAAACCAAACTTTCACAGCTGCATCATTTTAGATAAAGATTTAGCGCTTATACCATTAAGCAACATTGAAACAGTTTTTAACAAACCGATATATGTGGGATTTTCAATTTTAGATTTATCAAAAATTCTGATTTATGATTTTCACTACAATTACATTAAACGTGAAATCGGTATTGATTCAAAATTGCTCTATACCGATACAGATAGTTTAATATATCACTTTACTGTTCCCAATATTTTTGATTTTATAAAAAAAGATATTCACCGATTTGATACGAGTGATTATCCGATAAACAATCAATACAACCTTCCGCTAGTTAATAAGAAAGTACTTGGCTTGATGAAAGATGAGGTAAATGGGAAAATAATTATCGAATTTGTAGGTTTACGTGCAAAAATTTATGCTTTCATGATATTGGAAGAGGAGGAGGAGAAGAGAGAGCAGGAGAGGCAAAAAGAAG